>CM024710.1:13272053-13927499 GCA_014182895.1 Angophora floribunda
TCCTTATAGAATTAAAAACGAAAATGAGGGGTGCAACACGAGGACTTCCCAGGAGGTCACCCATCCTAGTACTACTCTCGCCCAAGCACGCTTAACTTCGGAGTTCGATGGGATCCGGTGCATTAGTGCTGGTATGATCGCACCCGTCATGTTATGCATTGCAAATGTATTTGAAGTGAAGCCTTTTCTCTTCTTATTTGCCCAATCACCAATTAATTAACCGGATTTTGCTTCTGAAAACGATAAAATAAGAAAATAACGACGTGAATGACCTTTCTCCGTGTTTCGTGCGTAACTTTTTATCCGGATGGACTCACGGGACCTGTGACCACTTTTCGGAAACCTCTTTCCGAGCCGGTCGCCACAAAAAAAAAAAAAAAAAAAAAAAAATCTCCTTATAGAATTAAAAACGAAAATGAGGGGTGCAACACGAGGACTTCCCAGAGGTCACCCATCCTAGTACTACTCTCGCCCAAGCACGCTTAACTTCGGAGTTCGATGGGATCCGGTGCATTAGTGCTGGTATGATCGCACCCGTCATGTTATGCATTGCATTGCAAAGTGTTTGAAGTGAAGCCTTTTCTCTTCTTATTTGCCCAATCACCAATTAATTAACCGGATTTTGCTTCTGAAAACGATAAAATAAGAAAATAACGACGTGAATGACCTTTCTCCGTGTTTCGTGCGTAACTTTTTATCCGGATGGACTCACGGGACCTGTGACCACTTTTCGGAAACCTCTTTCCGAGCCGGTCGCCACAAAAAAAAAAAAAAAAAATCTCCTTATAGAATTAAAAACGAAAATGAGGGGTGCAACACGAGGACTTCCCAGAGGTCACCCATCCTAGTACTACTCTCGCCCAAGCACGCTTAACTTCGGAGTTCGATGGGATCCGGTGCATTAGTGCTGGTATGATCGCACCCGTCATGTTATGCATTGCAAATGTATTTGAAGTGAAGCCTTTTCTCTTCTTATTTGCCCAATCACCAATTAATTAACCGGATTTTGCTTCTGAAAACGATAAAATAAGAAAATAACGACGTGAATGACCTTTCTCCGTGTTTCGTGCGTAACTTTTTATCCGGATGGACTCACGGGACCTGTGACCACTTTTCGGAAACCTCTTTCCGAGCCGGTCGCCACAAAAAAAAAAAAAAAAAAAAATCTCCTTATAGAATTAAAAACGAAAATGAGGGGTGCAACACGAGGACTTCCCAGGAGGTCACCCATCCTAGTACTACTCTCGCCCAAGCACGCTTAACTTCGGAGTTCGATGGGATCCGGTGCATTAGTGCTGGTATGATCGCACCCGTCATGTTATGCATTGCAAATGTATTTGAAGTGAAGCCTTTTCTCTTCTTATTTGCCCAATCACCAATTAATTAACCGGATTTTGCTTCTGAAAACGATAAAATAAGAAAATAACGACGTGAATGACCTTTCTCCGTGTTTCGTGCGTAACTTTTTATCCGGATGGACTCACGGGACCTGTGACCACTTTTCGGAAACCTCTTTCCGAGCCGGTCGCCACAAAAAAAAAAAAAAAAAAAAAATCTCCTTATAGAATTAAAAACGAAAATGAGGGGTGCAACACGAGGACTTCCCAGAGGTCACCCATCCTAGTACTACTCTCGCCCAAGCACGCTTAACTTCGGAGTTCGATGGGATCCGGTGCATTAGTGCTGGTATGATCGCACCCGTCATGTTATGCATTGCAAATGTATTTGAAGTGAAGCCTTTTCTCTTCTTATTTGCCCAATCACCAATTAATTAACCGGATTTTGCTTCTGAAAACGATAAAATAAGAAAATAACGACGTGAATGACCTTTCTCCGTGTTTCGTGCGTAACTTTTTATCCGGATGGACTCACGGGACCTGTGACCACTTTTCGGAAACCTCTTTCCGAGCCGGTCGCCACAAAAAAAAAAAAAAAAAAAAATCTCCTTATAGAATTAAAAACGAAAATGAGGGGTGCAACACGAGGACTTCCCAGAGGTCACCCATCCTAGTACTACTCTCGCCCAAGCACGCTTAACTTCGGAGTTCGATGGGATCCGGTGCATTAGTGCTGGTATGATCGCACCCGTCATGTTATGCATTGCAAATGTATTTGAAGTGAAGCCTTTTCTCTTCTTATTTGCCCAATCACCAATTAATTAACCGGATTTTGCTTCTGAAAACGATAAAATAAGAAAATAACGACGTGAATGACCTTTCTCCGTGTTTCGTGCGTAACTTTTTATCCGGATGGACTCACGGGACCTGTGACCACTTTTCGGAAACCTCTTTCCGAGCCGGTCGCCACAAAAAAAAAAAAAAAAAAAAAAAAAAATCTCCTTATAGAATTAAAAACGAAAATGAGGGGTGCAACACGAGGACTTCCCAGAGGTCACCCATCCTAGTACTACTCTCGCCCAAGCACGCTTAACTTCGGAGTTCGATGGGATCCGGTGCATTAGTGCTGGTATGATCGCACCCGTCATGTTATGCATTGCAAATGTATTTGAAGTGAAGCCTTTTCTCTTCTTATTTGCCCAATCACCAATTAATTAACCGGATTTTGCTTCTGAAAACGATAAAATAAGAAAATAACGACGTGAATGACCTTTCTCCGTGTTTCGTGCGTAACTTTTTATCCGGATGGACTCACGGGACCTGTGACCACTTTTCGGAAACCTCTTTCCGAGCCGGTCGCCACAAAAAAAAAAAAAAAAAAAATCTCCTTATAGAATTAAAAACGAAAATGAGGGGTGCAACACGAGGACTTCCCAGAGGTCACCCATCCTAGTACTACTCTCGCCCAAGCACGCTTAACTTCGGAGTTCGATGGGATCCGGTGCATTAGTGCTGGTATGATCGCACCCGTCATGTTATGCATTGCAAATGTATTTGAAGTGAAGCCTTTTCTCTTCTTATTTGCCCAATCACCAATTAATTAACCGGATTTTGCTTCTGAAAACGATAAAATAAGAAAATAACGACGTGAATGACCTTTCTCCGTGTTTCGTGCGTAACTTTTTATCCGGATGGACTCACGGGACCTGTGACCACTTTTCGGAAACCTCTTTCCGAGCCGGTCGCCACAAAAAAAAAAAAAAAAAAAAAAATAGAATCTCCTTATAGAATTAAAAACGAAAATGAGGGGTGCAACACGAGGACTTCCCAGAGGTCACCCATCCTAGTACTACTCTCGCCCAAGCACGCTTAACTTCGGAGTTCGATGGGATCCGGTGCATTAGTGCTGGTATGATCGCACCCGTCATGTTATGCATTGCAAATGTATTTGAAGTGAAGCCTTTTCTCTTCTTATTTGCCCAATCACCAATTAATTAACCGGATTTTGCTTCTGAAAACGATAAAATAAGAAAATAACGACGTGAATGACCTTTCTCCGTGTTTCGTGCGTAACTTTTTATCCGGATGGACTCACGGGACCTGTGACCACTTTTCGGAAACCTCTTTCCGAGCCGGTCGCCACAAAAAAAAAAAAAAAAAAAAATCTCCTTATAGAATTAAAAACGAAAATGAGGGGTGCAACACGAGGACTTCCCAGAGGTCACCCATCCTAGTACTACTCTCGCCCAAGCACGCTTAACTTCGGAGTTCGATGGGATCCGGTGCATTAGTGCTGGTATGATCGCACCCGTCATGTTATGCATTGCAAATGTATTTGAAGTGAAGCCTTTTCTCTTCTTATTTGCCCAATCACCAATTAATTAACCGGATTTTGCTTCTGAAAACGATAAAATAAGAAAATAACGACGTGAATGACCTTTCTCCGTGTTTCGTGCGTAACTTTTTATCCGGATGGACTCACGGGACCTGTGACCACTTTTCGGAAACCTCTTTCCGAGCCGGTCGCCAAAAAAAAAAAAAAAAAAAAAATCTCCTTATAGAATTAAAAACGAAAATGAGGGGTGCAACACGAGGACTTCCCAGAGGAGGTCACCCATCCTAGTACTACTCTCGCCCAAGCACGCTTAACTTCGGAGTTCGATGGGATCCGGTGCATTAGTGCTGGTATGATCGCACCCGTCATGTTATTATGCATTGCAAATGTATTTGAAGTGAAGCCTTTTCTCTTCTTATTTGCCCAATCACCAATTAATTAACCGGATTTTGCTTCTGAAAACGATAAAATAAGAAAATAACGACGTGAATGACCTTTCTCCGTGTTTCGTGCGTAACTTTTTATCCGGATGGACTCACGGGACCTGTGACCACTTTTCGGAAACCTCTTTCCGAGCCGGTCGCCACAAAAAAAAAAAAAAAAATCTCCTTATAGAATTAAAAACGAAAATGAGGGGTGCAACACGAGGACTTCCCAGAGGTCACCCATCCTAGTACTACTCTCGCCCAAGCACGCTTAACTTCGGAGTTCGATGGGATCCGGTGCATTAGTGCTGGTATGATCGCACCCGTCATGTTATGCATTGCAAATGTATTTGAAGTGAAGCCTTTTCTCTTCTTATTTGCCCAATCACCAATTAATTAACCGGATTTTGCTTCTGAAAACGATAAAATAAGAAAATAACGAAATAACGTGAAATGACCTTTCTCCGTGTTTCGTGCGTAACTTTTTATCCGGATGGACTCACGGGACCTGTGACCACTTTTCGGAAACCTCTTTCCGAGCCGGTCGCCACAAAAAAAAAAAAAAAAAAAAAAAAAAAATTATAGAATTAAAAACGAAAATGAGGGGTGCAACACGAGGACTTCCCAGAGGTCACCCATCCTAGTACTACTCTCGCCCAAGCACGCTTAACTTCGGAGTTCGATGGGATCCGGTGCATTAGTGCTGGTATGATCGCACCCGTCATGTTATGCATTGCAAATGTATTTGAAGTGAAGCCTTTTCTCTTCTTATTTGCCCAATCACCAATTAATTAACCGGATTTTGCTTCTGAAAACGATAAAATAAGAAAATAACGACGTGAATGACCTTTCTCCGTGTTTCGTGCGTAACTTTTTATCCGGATGGACTCACGGGACCTGTGACCACTTTTCGGAAACCTCTTTCCGAGCCGGTCGCCACAAAAAAAAAAAAAAAAAAAAAAAAATCTCCTTATAGAATTAAAAACGAAAATGAGGGGTGCAACACGAGGACTTCCCAGAGGTCACCCATCCTAGTACTACTCTCGCCCAAGCACGCTTAACTTCGGAGTTCGATGGGATCCGGTGCATTAGTGCTGGTATGATCGCACCCGTCATGTTATGCATTGCAAATGTATTTGAAGTGAAGCCTTTTCTCTTCTTATTTGCCCAATCACCAATTAATTAACCGGATTTTGCTTCTGAAAACGATAAAATAAGAAAATAACGACGTGAATGACCTTTCTCCGTGTTTCGTGCGTAACTTTTTATCCGGATGGACTCACGGGACCTGTGACCACTTTTCGGAAACCTCTTTCCGAGCCGGTCGCCACAAAAAAAAAAAAAAAAAAAAAAAAATCTCCTTATAGAATTAAAAACGAAAATGAGGGGTGCAACACGAGGACTTCCCAGGAGGTCACCCATCCTAGTACTACTCTCGCCCAAGCACGCTTAACTTCGGAGTTCGATGGGATCCGGTGCATTAGTGCTGGTATGATCGCACCCGTCATGTTATGCATTGCAAATGTATTTGAAGTGAAGCCTTTTCTCTTCTTATTTGCCCAATCACCAATTAATTAACCGGATTTTGCTTCTGAAAACGATAAAATAAGAAAATAACGACGTGAATGACCTTTCTCCGTGTTTCGTGCGTAACTTTTTATCCGGATGGACTCACGGGACCTGTGACCACTTTTCGGAAACCTCTTTCCGAGCCGGTCGCCACAAAAAAAAAAAAAAAAAAAAAATCTCCTTATAGAATTAAAAACGAAAATGAGGGGTGCAACACGAGGACTTCCCAGGAGGTCACCCATCCTAGTACTACTCTCGCCCAAGCACGCTTAACTTCGGAGTTCTGATGGGATCCGGTGCATTAGTGCTGGTATGATCGCACCCGTCATGTTATGCATTGCAAATGTATTTGAAGTGAAGCCTTTTCTCTTCTTATTTGCCCAATCACCAATTAATTAACCGGATTTTGCTTCTGAAAACGATAAAATAAGAAAATAACGACGTGAATGACCTTTCTCCGTGTTTCGTGCGTAACTTTTTATCCGGATGGACTCACGGGACCTGTGACCACTTTTCGGAAACCTCTTTCCGAGCCGGTCGCCACAAAAAAAAAAAAAAAAAAAAAAAAAACAAATCTCCTTATAGAATTAAAAACGAAAATGAGGGGTGCAACACGAGGACTTCCCAGAGGTCACCCATCCTAGTACTACTCTCGCCCAAGCACGCTTAACTTCGGAGTTCGATGGGATCCGGTGCATTAGTGCTGGTATGATCGCACCCGTCATGTTATGCATTGCAAATGTATTTGAAGTGAAGCCTTTTCTCTTCTTATTTGCCCAATCACCAATTAATTAACCGGATTTTGCTTCTGAAAACGATAAAATAAGAAAATAACGACGTGAATGACCTTTCTCCGTGTTTCGTGCGTAACTTTTTATCCGGATGGACTCACGGGACCTGTGACCACTTTCGGAAACCTCTTTCCGAGCCGGTCGCCACAAAAAAAAAAAAAAAAAAAAAATCTCCTTATAGAATTAAAAACGAAAATGAGGGGTGCAACACGAGGACTTCCCAGAGGTCACCCATCCTAGTACTACTCTCGCCCAAGCACGCTTAACTTCGGAGTTCGATGGGATCCGGTGCATTAGTGCTGGTATGATCGCACCCGTCATGTTATGCATTGCAAATGTATTTGAAGTGAAGCCTTTTCTCTTCTTATTTGCCCAATCACCAATTAATTAACCGGATTTTGCTTCTGAAAACGATAAAATAAGAAAATAACGACGTGAATGACCTTTCTCCGTGTTTCGTGCGTAACTTTTTATCCGGATGGACTCACGGGACCTGTGACCACTTTTCGGAAACCTCTTTCCGAGCCGGTCGCCACAAAAAAAAAAAAAAAAAAAAAAAAATCTCCTTATAGAATTAAAAACGAAAATGAGGGGTGCAACACGAGGACTCCCCAGGAGGTCACCCATCCTAGTACTACTCTCGCCCAAGCACGCTTAACTTCGGAGTTCGATGGGATCCGGTGCATTAGTGCTGGTATGATCGCACCCGTCATGTTATGCATTGCAAATGTATTTGAAGTGAAGCCTTTTCTCTTCTTATTTGCCCAATCACCAATTAATTAACCGGATTTTGCTTCTGAAAACGATAAAATAAGAAAATAACGACGTGAATGACCTTTCTCCGTGTTTCGTGCGTAACTTTTTATCCGGATGGACTCACGGGACCTGTGACCACTTTTCGGAAACCTCTTTCCGAGCCGGTCGCCACAAAAAAAAAAAAAAAAAAAAAAAAATCTCCTTATAGAATTAAAAACGAAAATGAGGGGTGCAACACGAGGACTTCCCAGAGGTCACCCATCCTAGTACTACTCTCGCCCAAGCACGCTTAACTTCGGAGTTCGATGGGATCCGGTGCATTAGTGCTGGTATGATCGCACCCGTCATGTTATGCATTGCAAATGTATTTGAAGTGAAGCCTTTTCTCTTCTTATTTGCCCAATCACCAATTAATTAACCGGATTTTGCTTCTGAAAACGATAAAATAAGAAAATAACGACGTGAATGACCTTTCTCCGTGTTTCGTGCGTAACTTTTTATCCGGATGGACTCACGGGACCTGTGACCACTTTTCGGAAACCTCTTTCCGAGCCGGTCGCCAAAAAAAAAAAAAAAAAAATCTCCTTATAGAATTAAAAACGAAAATGAGGGGTGCAACACGAGGACTTCCCAGGAGGTCACCCATCCTAGTACTACTCTCGCCCAAGCACGCTTAACTTCGGAGTTCCGATGGGATCCGGTGCATTAGTGCTGGTATGATCGCACCCGTCATGTTATGCATTGCAAATGTATTTGAAGTGAAGCCTTTTCTCTTCTTATTTGCCCAATCACCAATTAATTAACCGGATTTTGCTTCTGAAAACGATAAAATAAGAAAAAATGAACGACGTGAATGACCTTTCTCCGTGTTTCGTGCGTAACTTTTTATCCGGATGGACTCACGGGACCTGTGACCACTTTTCGGAAACCTCTTTCCGAGCCGGTCGCCACAAAAAAAAAAAAAAAAAAAATCTCCTTATAGAATTAAAAACGAAAATGAGGGGTGCAACACGAGGACTTCCCAGAGGTCACCCATCCTAGTACTACTCTCGCCCAAGCACGCTTAACTTCGGAGTTCGATGGGATCCGGTGCATTAGTGCTGGTATGATCGCACCCGTCATGTTATGCATTGCAAATGTATTTGAAGTGAAGCCTTTTCTCTTCTTATTTGCCCAATCACCAATTAATTAACCGGATTTTGCTTCTGAAAACGATAAAATAAGAAAATAACGACGTGAATGACCTTTCTCCGTGTTTCGTGCGTAACTTTTTATCCGGATGGACTCACGGGACCTGTGACCACTTTTTCGGAAACCTCTTTCCGAGCCGGTCGCCACAAAAAAAAAAAAAAAAAAAAAAAAATCTCCTTATAGAATTAAAAACGAAAATGAGGGGTGCAACACGAGGACTTCCCAGAGGTCACCCATCCTAGTACTACTCTCGCCCAAGCACGCTTAACTTCGGAGTTCGATGGGATCCGGTGCATTAGTGCTGGTATGATCGCACCCGTCATGTTATGCATTGCAAATGTATTTGAAGTGAAGCCTTTTCTCTTCTTATTTGCCCAATCACCAATTAATTAACCGGATTTTGCTTCTGAAAACGATAAAATAAGAAAATAACGACGTGAATGACCTTTCTCCGTGTTTCGTGCGTAACTTTTTATCCGGATGGACTCACGGGACCTGTGACCACTTTTCGGAAACCTCTTTCCGAGCCGGTCGCCACAAAAAAAAAAAAAAAAAAAAATCCTTATAGAATTAAAAACGAAAATGAGGGGTGCAACACGAGGACTTCCCAGAGGTCACCCATCCTAGTACTACTCTCGCCGCCCAAGCACGCTTAACTTCGGAGTTCGATGGGATCCGGTGCATTAGTGCTGGTATGATCGCACCCGTCATGTTATGCATTGCAAATGTATTTGAAGTGAAGCCTTTTCTCTTCTTATTTGCCCAATCACCAATTAATTAACCGGATTTTGCTTCTGAAAACGATAAAATAAGAAAATAACGACGTGAATGACCTTTCTCCGTGTTTCGTGCGTAACTTTTTATCCGGATGGACTCACGGGACCTGTGACCACTTTTCGGAAACCTCTTTCCGAGCCGGTCGCCACAAAAAAAAAAAAAAAAAAAAAAAATCTCCTTATAGAATTAAAAACGAAAATGAGGGGTGCAACACGAGGACTTCCCAGAGGTCACCCATCCTAGTACTACTCTCGCCCAAGCACGCTTAACTTCGGAGTTCGATGGGATCCGGTGCATTAGTGCTGGTATGATCGCACCCGTCATGTTATGCATTGCAAATGTATTTGAAGTGAAGCCTTTTCTCTTCTTATTTGCCCAATCACCAATTAATTAACCGGATTTTGCTTCTGAAAACGATAAAATAAGAAAATAACGACGTGAATGACCTTTCTCCGTGTTTCGTGCGTAACTTTTTATCCGGATGGACTCACGGGACCTGTGACCACTTTTCGGAAACCTCTTTCCGAGCCGGTCGCCACAAAAAAAAAAAAAAAAAAAAAAATCTCCTTATAGAATTAAAAACGAAAATGAGGGGTGCAACACGAGGACTTCCCAGGAGGTCACCCATCCTAGTACTACTCTCGCCCAAGCACGCTTAACTTCGGAGTTCGATGGGATCCGGTGCATTAGTGCTGGTATGATCGCACCCGTCATGTTATGCATTGCAAATGTATTTGAAGTGAAGCCTTTTCTCTTCTTATTTGCCCAATCACCAATTAATTAACCGGATTTTGCTTCTGAAAACGATAAAATAAGAAAATAACGACGTGAATGACCTTTCTCCGTGTTTCGTGCGTAACTTTTTATCCGGATGGACTCACGGGACCTGTGACCACTTTTCGGAAACCTCTTTCCGAGCCGGTCGCCACAAAAAAAAAAAAAAAAATCTCCTTATAGAATTAAAAACGAAAATGAGGGGTGCAACACGAGGACTTCCCAGGAGGTCACCCATCCTAGTACTACTCTCGCCCAAGCACGCTTAACTTCGGAGTTCGATGGGATCCGGTGCATTAGTGCTGGTATGATCGCACCCGTCATGTTATGCATTGCAAATGTATTTGAAGTGAAGCCTTTTCTCTTCTTATTTGCCCAATCACCAATTAATTAACCGGATTTTGCTTCTGAAAACGATAAAATAAGAAAATAACGACGTGAATGACCTTTCTCCGTGTTTCGTGCGTAACTTTTTATCCGGATGGACTCACGGGACCTGTGACCACTTTTCGGAAACCTCTTTCCGAGCCGGTCGCCACAAAAAAAAAAAAAAAAAAAAAAAAAATCCTTATAGAATTAAAAACGAAAATGAGGGGTGCAACACGAGGACTTCCCAGAGGTCACCCATCCTAGTACTACTCTCGCCCAAGCACGCTTAACTTCGGAGTTCGATGGGATCCGGTGCATTAGTGCTGGTATGATCGCACCCGTCATGTTATGCATTGCAAATGTATTTGAAGTGAAGCCTTTTCTCTTCTTATTTGCCCAATCACCAATTAATTAACCGGATTTTGCTTCTGAAAACGATAAAATAAGAAAATAACGACGTGAATGACCTTTCTCCGTGTTTCGTGCGTAACTTTTTATCCGGATGGACTCACGGGACCTGTGACCACTTTTCGGAAACCTCTTTCCGAGCCGGTCGCCACAAAAAAAAAAAAAAAAAAAAAAAATCTCCTTATAGAATTAAAAACGAAAATGAGGGGTGCAACACGAGGACTTCCCAGGAGGTCACCCATCCTAGTACTACTCTCGCCCAAGCACGCTTAACTTCGAGTTCGGAGTTCGATGGGATCCGGTGCATTAGTGCTGGTATGATCGCACCCGTCATGTTATGCATTGCAAATGTATTTGAAGTGAAGCCTTTTCTCTTCTTATTTGCCCAATCACCAATTAATTAACCGGATTTTGCTTCTGAAAACGATAAAATAAGAAAATAACGACGTGAATGACCTTTCTCCGTGTTTCGTGCGTAACTTTTTATCCGGATGGACTCACGGGACCTGTGACCACTTTTCGGAAACCTCTTTCCGAGCCGGTCGCCACAAAAAAAAAAAAAAAAAAAAAAAAAAATCTCCTTATAGAATTAAAAACGAAAATGAGGGGTGCAACACGAGGACTTCCCAGGGTCACCCATCCTAGTACTACTCTCGCCCAAGCACGCTTAACTTCGGAGTTCGATGGGATCCGGTGCATTAGTGCTGGTATGATCGCACCCGTCATGTTATGCATTGCAAATGTATTTGAAGTGAAGCCTTTTCTCTTCTTATTTGCCCAATCACCAATTAATTAACCGGATTTTGCTTCTGAAAACTAAAATAAAATAAGAAAATAACGACGTGAATGACCTTTCTCCGTGTTTCGTGCGTAACTTTTTATCCGGATGGACTCACGGGACCTGTGACCACTTTTCGGAAACCTCTTTCCGAGCCGGTCGCCACAAAAAAAAAAAAAAAAAAAAATCTCCTTATAGAATTAAAAACGAAAATGAGGGGTGCAACACGAGGACTTCCCAGAGGTCACCCATCCTAGTACTACTCTCGCCCAAGCACGCTTAACTTCGGAGTTCGATGGGATCCGGTGCATTAGTGCTGGTATGATCGCACCCGTCATGTTATGCATTGCAAATGTATTTGAAGTGAAGCCTTTTCTCTTCTTATTTGCCCAATCACCAATTAATTAACCGGATTTTGCTTCTGAAAACGATAAAATAAGAAAATAACGACGTGAATGACCTTTCTCCGTGTTTCGTGCGTAACTTTTTATCCGGATGGACTCACGGGACCTGTGACCACTTTTCGGAAACCTCTTTCCGAGCCGGTCGCCACAAAAAAAAAAAAAAAAAAAAAAAAAATCTCCTTATAGAATTAAAAACGAAAATGAGGGGTGCAACACGAGGACTTCCCAGGAGGTCACCCATCCTAGTACTACTCTCGCCCAAGCACGCTTAACTTCGGAGTTCGATGGGATCCGGTGCATTAGTGCTGGTATGATCGCACCCGTCATGTTATGCATTGCAAATGTATTTGAAGTGAAGCCTTTTCTCTTCTTATTTGCCCAATCACCAATTAATTAACCGGATTTTGCTTCTGAAAACGATAAAATAAGAAAATAACGACGTGAATGACCTTTCTCCGTGTTTCGTGCGTAACTTTTTATCCGGATGGACTCACGGGACCTGTGACCACTTTTCGGAAACCTCTTTCCGAGCCGGTCGCCACAAAAAAAAAAAAAAAAAAATCTCCTTATAGAATTAAAAACGAAAATGAGGGGTGCAACACGAGGACTTCCCAGAGGTCACCCATCCTAGTACTACTCTCGCCCAAGCACGCTTAACTTCGGAGTTCGATGGGATCCGGTGCATTAGTGCTGGTATGATCGCACCCGTCATGTTATGCATTGCAAATGTATTTGAAGTGAAGCCTTTTCTCTTCTTATTTGCCCAATCACCAATTAATTAACCGGATTTTGCTTCTGAAAACGATAAAATAAGAAAATAACGACGTGAATGACCTTTCTCCGTGTTTCGTGCGTAACTTTTTATCCGGATGGACTCACGGGACCTGTGACCACTTTTCGGAAACCTCTTTCCGAGCCGGTCGCCACAAAAAAAAAAAAAAAAAAAAATCTCCTTATAGAATTAAAAACGAAAATGAGGGGTGCAACACGAGGACTTCCCAGAGGTCACCCATCCTAGTACTACTCTCGCCCAAGCACGCTTAACTTCGGAGTTCTGAGTTCGATGGGATCCGGTGCATTAGTGCTGGTATGATCGCACCCGTCATGTTATGCATTGCAAATGTATTTGAAGTGAAGCCTTTTCTCTTCTTATTTGCCCAATCACCAATTAATTAACCGGATTTTGCTTCTGAAAACGATAAAATAAGAAAATAACGACGTGAATGACCTTTCTCCGTGTTTCGTGCGTAACTTTTTATCCGGATGGACTCACGGGACCTGTGACCACTTTTCGGAAACCTCTTTCCGAGCCGGTCGCCACAAAAAAAAAAAAAAAAAAAAAAATCTCCTTATAGAATTAAAAACGAAAATGAGGGGTGCAACACGAGGACTTCCCAGAGGTCACCCATCCTAGTACTACTCTCGCCCAAGCACGCTTAACTTCGGAGTTCGATGGGATCCGGTGCATTAGTGCTGGTATGATCGCACCCGTCATGTTATGCATTGCAAATGTATTTGAAGTGAAGCCTTTTCTCTTCTTATTTGCCCAATCACCAATTAATTAACCGGATTTTGCTTCTGAAAACGATAAAATAAGAAAATAACGACGTGAATGACCTTTCTCCGTGTTTCGTGCGTAACTTTTTTTATCCGGATGGACTCACGGGACCTGTGACCACTTTTCGGAAACCTCTTTCCGAGCCGGTCGCCACAAAAAAAAAAAAAAAAAAAAAAATCTCCTTATAGAATTAAAAACGAAAATGAGGGGTGCAACACGAGGACTTCCCAGGAGGTCACCCATCCTAGTACTACTCTCGCCCAAGCACGCTTAACTTCGGAGTTCCGATGGGATCCGGTGCATTAGTGCTGGTATGATCGCACCCGTCATGTTATGCATTGCAAATGTATTTGAAGTGAAGCCTTTTCTCTTCTTATTTGCCCAATCACCAATTAATTAACCGGATTTTGCTTCTGAAAACGATAAAATAAGAAAATAACGACGTGAATGACCTTTCTCCGTGTTTCGTGCGTAACTTTTTATCCGGATGGACTCACGGGACCTGTGACCACTTTTCGGAAACCTCTTTCCGAGCCGGTCGCCACAAAAAAAAAAAAAAAAAAAAAAAAATCTCCTTATAGAATTAAAAACGAAAATGAGGGGTGCAACACGAGGACTTCCCAGGAGGTCACCCATCCTAGTACTACTCTCGCCCAAGCACGCTTAACTTCGGAGTTCGATGGGATCCGGTGCATTAGTGCTGGTATGATCGCACCCGTCATGTTATGCATTGCAAATGTATTTGAAGTGAAGCCTTTTCTCTTCTTATTTGCCCAATCACCAATTAATTAACCGGATTTTGCTTCTGAAAACGATAAAATAAGAAAATAACGACGTGAATGACCTTTCTCCGTGTTTCGTGCGTAACTTTTTATCCGGATGGACTCACGGGACCTGTGACCACTTTTCGGAAACCTCTTTCCGAGCCGGTCGCCACAAAAAAAAAAAAAAAAAAAAAAATCTCCTTATAGAATTAAAAACGAAAATGAGGGGTGCAACACGAGGACTTCCCAGGAGGTCACCCATCCTAGTACTACTCTCGCCCAAGCACGCTTAACTTCGGAGTTCGATGGGATGGGATCCGTGCATTAGTGCTGGTATGATCGCACCCGTCATGTTATGCATTGCAAATGTATTTGAAGTGAAGCCTTTTCTCTTCTTATTTGCCCAATCACCAATTAATTAACCGGATTTTGCTTCTGAAAACGATAAAATAAGAAAATAACGACGTGAATGACCTTTCTCCGTGTTTCGTGCGTAACTTTTTATCCGGATGGACTCACGGGACCTGTGACCACTTTTCGGAAACCTCTTTCCGAGCCGGTCGCCACAAAAAAAAAAAAAAAAATCTCCTTATAGAATTAAAAACGAAAATGAGGGGTGCAACACGAGGACTTCCCAGGAGGTCACCCATCCTAGTACTACTCTCGCCCAAGCACGCTTAACTTCGGAGTTCTGATGGGATCCGGTGCATTAGTGCTGGTATGATCGCACCCGTCATGTTATGCATTGCAAATGTATTTGAAGTGAAGCCTTTTCTCTTCTTATTTGCCCAATCACAATTAATTAATTAACCGGATTTTGCTTCTGAAAACGATAAAATAAGAAAATAACGACGTGAATGACCTTTCTCCGTGTTTCGTGCGTAACTTTTTATCCGGATGGACTCACGGGACCTGTGACCACTTTTCGGAAACCTCTTTCCGAGCCGGTCGCCACAAAAAAAAAAAAAAAAAAAAAAAAATCTCCTTATAGAATTAAAAACGAAAATGAGGGGTGCAACACGAGGACTTCCCAGGAGGTCACCCATCCTAGTACTACTCTCGCCCAAGCACGCTTAACTTCGGAGTTCCGATGGGATCCGGTGCATTAGTGCTGGTATGATCGCACCCGTCATGTTATGCATTGCAAATGTATTTGAAGTGAAGCCTTTTCTCTTCTTATTTGCCCAATCACCAATTAATTAACCGGATTTTGCTTCTGAAAACGATAAAATAAGAAAATAACGACGTGAATGACCTTTCTCCGTGTTTCGTGCGTAACTTTTTATCCGGATGGACTCACGGGACCTGTGACACTTTTCGGAAACCTCTTTCCGAGCCGGTCGCCACAAAAAAAAAAAAAAAAAAAAAATCTCCTTATAGAATTAAAAACGAAAATGAGGGGTGCAACACGAGGACTTCCCAGAGGTCACCCATCCTAGTACTACTCTCGCCCAAGCACGCTTAACTTCGGAGTTCGATGGGATCCGGTGCATTAGTGCTGGTATGATCGCACCCGTCATGTTATGCATTGCAAATGTATTTGAAGTGAAGCCTTTTCTCTTCTTATTTGCCCAATCACCAATTAATTAACCGGATTTTGCTTCTGAAAACGATAAAATAAGAAAATAACGACGTGAATGACCTTTCTCCGTGTTTCGTGCGTAACTTTTTATCCGGATGGACTCACGGGACCTGTGACCACTTTTCGGAAACCTCTTTCCGAGCCGGTCGCCAAAAAAAAAAAAAAAAAAAAAAAAATCTCCTTATAGAATTAAAAACGAAAATGAGGGGTGCAACACGAGGACTTCCCAGGGAGGTCACCCATCCTAGTACTACTCTCGCCCAAGCACGCTTAACTTCGGAGTTCGATGGGATCCGGTGCATTAGTGCTGGTATGATCGCACCCGTCATGTTATGCATTGCAAATGTATTTGAAGTGAAGCCTTTTCTCTTCTTATTTGCCCAATCACCAATTAATTAACCGGATTTTGCTTCTGAAAACGATAAAATAAGAAAATAACGACGTGAATGACCTTTCTCCGTGTTTCGTGCGTAACTTTTTATCCGGATGGACTCACGGGACCTGTGACCACTTTTCGGAAACCTCTTTCCGAGCCGGTCGCCACAAAAAAAAAAAAAAAAAAAAATCTCCTTATAGAATTAAAAACGAAAATGAGGGGTGCAACACGAGGACTTCCCAGGAGGTCACCCATCCTAGTACTACTCTCGCCCAAGCACGCTTAACTTCGGAGTTCGATGGGATCCGGTGCATTAGTGCTGGTATGATCGCACCCGTCATGTTATGCATTGCAAATGTATTTGAAGTGAAGCCTTTTCTCTTCTTATTTGCCCAATCACCAATTAATTAACCGGATTTTGCTTCTGAAAACGATAAAATAAGAAAATAACGACGTGAATGACCTTTCTCCGTGTTTCGTGCGTAACTTTTTATCCGGATGGACTCACGGGACCTGTGACCACTTTTCGGAAACCTCTTTCCGAGCCGGTCGCCACAAAAAAAAAAAAAAAAAAAAATCTCCTTATAGAATTAAAAACGAAAATGAGGGGTGCAACACGAGGACTTCCCAGGAGGTCACCCATCCTAGTACTACTCTCGCCCAAGCACGCTTAACTTCGGAGTTCGATGGGATCCGGTGCATTAGTGCTGGTATGATCGCACCCGTCATGTTATGCATTGCAAATGTATTTGAAGTGAAGCCTTTTCTCTTCTTATTTGCCCAATCACCAATTAATTAACCGGATTTTGCTTCTGAAAACGATAAAATAAGAAAATAACGACGTGAATGACCTTTTCTCCGTGTTTCGTGCGTAACTTTTTATCCGGATGGACTCACGGGACCTGTGACCACTTTTCGGAAACCTCTTTCCGAGCCGGTCGCCACAAAAAAAAAAAAAAAAAAAAAAATCTCCTTATAGAATTAAAAACGAAAATGAGGGGTGCAACACGAGGACTTCCCAGGAGGTCACCCATCCTAGTACTACTCTCGCCCAAGCACGCTTAACTTCGGAGTTCGATGGGATCCGGTGCATTAGTGCTGGTATGATCGCACCCGTCATGTTATGCATTGCAAATGTATTTGAAGTGAAGCCTTTTCTCTTCTTATTTGCCCAATCACCAATTAATTAACCGGATTTTGCTTCTGAAAACGATAAAATAAGAAAATAACGACGTGAATGACCTTTCTCCGTGTTTCGTGCGTAACTTTTTATCCGGATGGACTCACGGGACCTGTGACCACTTTTCGGAAACCTCTTTCCGAGCCGGTCGCCACAAAAAAAAAAAAAAAAAAAAAAAAAATCCTTATAGAATTAAAAACGAAAATGAGGGGTGCAACACGAGGACTTCCCAGGAGGTCACCCATCCTAGTACTACTCTCGCCCAAGCACGCTTAACTTAACTTCGGAGTTCGATGGGATCCGGTGCATTAGTGCTGGTATGATCGCACCCGTCATGTTATGCATTGCAAATGTATTTGAAGTGAAGCCTTTTCTCTTCTTATTTGCCCAATCACCAATTAATTAACCGGATTTTGCTTCTGAAAACGATAAAATAAGAAAATAACGACGTGAATGACCTTTCTCCGTGTTTCGTGCGTAACTTTTTATCCGGATGGACTCACGGGACCTGTGACCACTTTTCGGAAACCTCTTTCCGAGCCGGTCGCCACAAAAAAAAAAAAAAAAAAAAATCTCCTTATAGAATTAAAAACGAAAATGAGGGGTGCAACACGAGGACTTCCCGGAGGTCACCCATCCTAGTACTACTCTCGCCCAAGCACGCTTAACTTTAACGGAGTTTGGGGATCCGGTGCATTAGTGCTGGTATGATCGCACCCGTCATGTTATGCATTGCAAATGTATTTGAAGTGAAGCCTTTTCTCTTCTTATTTGCCCAATCACCAATTAATTAACCGGATTTTGCTTCTGAAAACGATAAAATAAGAAAATAACGACGTGAATGACCTTTCTCCGTGTTTCGTGCGTAACTTTTTATCCGGATGGACTCACGGGACCTGTGACCACTTTTCGGAAACCTCTTTCCGAGCCGGTCGCCACAAAAAAAAAAAAAAAAAAAAATCTCCTTATAGAATTAAAAACGAAAATGAGGGGTGCAACACGAGGACTTCCCAGGAGGTCACCCATCCTAGTACTACTCTCGCCCAAGCACGCTTAACTTCGGAGTTCGATGGGATCCGGTGCATTAGTGCTGGTATGATCGCACCCGTCATGTTATGCATTGCAAATGTATTTGAAGTGAAGCCTTTTCTCTTCTTATTTGCCCAATCACCAATTAATTAACCGGATTTTGCTTCTGAAAACGATAAAATAAGAAAATAACGACGTGAATGACCTTTCTCCGTGTTTCGTGCGTAACTTTTTATCCGGATGGACTCACGGGACCTGTGACCACTTTTCGGAAACCTCTTTCCGAGCCGGTCGCCACAAAAAAAAAAAAAAAAAAAAAAAAAATCCTTATAGAATTAAAAACGAAAATGAGGGGTGCAACACGAGGACTTCCCAGGAGGTCACCCATCCTAGTACTACTCTCGCCCAAGCACGCTTAACTTCGGAGTTCGATGGGATCCGGTGCATTAGTGCTGGTATGATCGCACCCGTCATGTTATGCATTGCAAATGTATTTGAAGTGAAGCCTTTTCTCTTCTTATTTGCCCAATCACCAATTAATTAACCGGATTTTGCTTCTGAAAACGATAAAATAAGAAAATAACGACGTGAATGACCTTTCTCCGTGTTTCGTGCGTAACTTTTTATCCGGATGGACTCACGGACCTGTGACCACTTTTCGGAAACCTCTTTCCGAGCCGGTCGCCACAAAAAAAAAAAAAAAAAAAAAAAATCTCCTTATAGAATTAAAAACGAAAATGAGGGGTGCAACACGAGGACTTCCCAGAGGTCACCCATCCTAGTACTACTCTCGCCCAAGCACGCTTAACTTCGGAGTTCGATGGGATCCGGTGCATTAGTGCTGGTATGATCGCACCCGTCATGTTATGCATTGCAAATGTATTTGAAGTGAAGCCTTTTCTCTTCTTATTTGCCCAATCACCAATTAATTAACCGGATTTTGCTTCTGAAAACGATAAAATAAGAAAATAACGACGTGAATGACCTTTCTCCGTGTTTCGTGCGTAACTTTTTATCCGGATGGACTCACGGGACCTGTGACCACTTTTCGGAAACCTCTTTCCGAGCCGGTCGCCACAAAAAAAAAAAAAAAAAAAAAAAATCTCCTTATAGAATTAAAAACGAAAATGAGGGGTGCAACACGAGGACTTCCCAGAGGTCACCCATCCTAGTACTACTCTCGCCCAAGCACGCTTAACTTCGGAGTTCGATGGGATCCGGTGCATTAGTGCTGGTATGATCGCACCCGTCATGTTATGCATTGCAAATGTATTTGAAGTGAAGCCTTTTCTCTTCTTATTTGCCCAATCACCAATTAATTAACCGGATTTTGCTTCTGAAAACGATAAAATAAGAAAATAACGACGTGAATGACCTTTCTCCGTGTTTCGTGCGTAACTTTTTATCCGGATGGACTCACGGGACCTGTGACCACTTTTCGGAAACCTCTTTCCGAGCCGGTCGCCACAAAAAAAAAAAAAAAAAAAAATCTCCTTATAGAATTAAAAACGAAAATGAGGGGTGCAACACGAGGACTTCCCAGAGGTCACCCATCCTAGTACTACTCTCGCCCAAGCACGCTTAACTTCGGAGTTCGATGGGATCCGGTGCATTAGTGCTGGTATGATCGCACCCGTCATGTTATGCATTGCAAATGTATTTGAAGTGAAGCCTTTTCTCTTCTTATTTGCCCAATCACCAATTAATTAACCGGATTTTGCTTCTGAAAACGATAAAATAAGAAAATAACGACGTGAATGACCTTTCTCCGTGTTTCGTGCGTAACTTTTTATCCGGATGGACTCACGGGACCTGTGACCACTTTTCGGAAACCTCTTTCCGAGCCGGTCGCCAAAAAAAAAAAAAAAAAAAAATCTCCTTATAGAATTAAAAACGAAAATGAGGGGTGCAACACGAGGACTTCCCAGGAGGTCACCCATCCTAGTACTACTCTCGCCCAAGCACGCTTAACTTCGGAGTTCGATGGGATCCGGTGCATTAGTGCTGGTATGATCGCACCCGTCATGTTATGCATTGCAAATGTATTTGAAGTGAAGCCTTTTCTCTTCTTATTTGCCCAATCACCAATTAATTAACCGGATTTTGCTTCTGAAAACGATAAAATAAGAAAATAACGACTGTGAATGACCTTTCTCCGTGTTTCGTGCGTAACTTTTTATCCGGATGGACTCACGGGACCTGTGACCACTTTTCGGAAACCTCTTTCCGAGCCGGTCGCCACAAAAAAAAAAAAAAAAAAAAAAAAATCTCCTTATAGAATTAAAAACGAAAATGAGGGGTGCAACACGAGGACTTCCCAGGAGGTCACCCATCCTAGTACTACTCTCGCCCAAGCACGCTTAACTTCGGAGTTCGATGGGATCCGGTGCATTAGTGCTGGTATGATCGCACCCGTCATGTTATGCATTGCAAATGTATTTGAAGTGAAGCCTTTTCTCTTCTTATTTGCCCAATCACCAATTAATTAACCGGATTTTGCTTCTGAAAACGATAAAATAAGAAAATAACGACGTGAATGACCTTTCTCCGTGTTTCGTGCGTAACTTTTTATCCGGATGGACTCACGGGACCTGTGACCACTTTTCGGAAACCTCTTTCCGAGCCGGTCGCCACAAAAAAAAAAAAAAAAAAAAAAAAATCTCCTTATAGAATTAAAAACGAAAATGAGGGGTGCAACACGAGGACTTCCCAGAGGTCACCCATCCTAGTACTACTCTCGCCCAAGCACGCTTAACTTCGGAGTTCCGATGGGATCCGGTGCATTAGTGCTGGTATGATCGCACCCGTCATGTTATGCATTGCAAATGTATTTGAAGTGAAGCCTTTTCTCTTCTTATTTGCCCAATCACCAATTAATTAACCGGATTTTGCTTCTGAAAACGATAAAATAAGAAAATAACGACGTGAATGACCTTTCTCCGTGTTTCGTGCGTAACTTTTTATCCGGATGGACTCACGGGACCTGTGACCACTTTTCGGAAACCTCTTTCCGAGCCGGTCGCCACAAAAAAAAAAAAAAAAAAAAAAAAATCTCCTTATAGAATTAAAAACGAAAATGAGGGGTGCAACACGAGGACTTCCCAGGAGGTCACCCATCCTAGTACTACTCTCGCCCAAGCACGCTTAACTTCGGAGTTCGATGGGATCCGGTGCATTAGTGCTGGTATGATCGCACCCGTCATGTTATGCATTGCAAATGTATTTGAAGTGAAGCCTTTTCTCTTCTTATTTGCCCAATCACCAATTAATTAACCGGATTTTGCTTCTGAAAACGATAAAATAAGAAAATAACGACGTGAATGACCTTTCTCCGTGTTTCGTGCGTAACTTTTTATCCGGATGGACTCACGGGACCTGTGACCACTTTTCGGAAACCTCTTTCCGAGCCGGTCGCCACAAAAAAAAAAAAAAAAAAAAAAATCTCCTTATAGAATTAAAAACGAAAATGAGGGGTGCAACACGAGGACTTCCCAGAGGTCACCCATCCTAGTACTACTCTCGCCCAAGCACGCTTAACTTCGGAGTTCGATGGGATCCGGTGCATTAGTGCTGGTATGATCGCACCCGTCATGTTATGCATTGCAAATGTATTTGAAGTGAAGCCTTTTCTCTTCTTATTTGCCCAATCACCAATTAATTAACCGGATTTTGCTTCTGAAAACGATAAAATAAGAAAATAACGACGTGAATGACCTTTCTCCGTGTTTCGTGCGTAACTTTTTATCCGGATGGACTCACGGGACCTGTGACCACTTTTCGGAAACCTCTTTCCGAGCCGGTCGCCACAAAAAAAAAAAAAAAAAAAAATCTCCTTATAGAATTAAAAACGAAAATGAGGGGTGCAACACGAGGACTTCCCAGGAGGTCACCCATCCTAGTACTACTCTCGCCCAAGCACGCTTAACTTCGGAGTTCGATGGGATCCGGTGCATTAGTGCTGGTATGATCGCACCCGTCATGTTATGCATTGCAAATGTATTTGAAGTGAAGCCTTTTCTCTTCTTATTTGCCCAATCACCAATTAATTAACCGGATTTTGCTTCTGAAAACGATAAAATAAGAAAATAACGACGTGAATGACCTTTCTCCGTGTTTCGTGCGTAACTTTTTATCCGGATGGACTCACGGACCTGTGACCACTTTTCGGAAACCTCTTTCCGAGCCGGTCGCCACAAAAAAAAAAAAAAAAAAAAAAAAATCTCCTTATAGAATTAAAAACGAAAATGAGGGGTGCAACACGAGGACTTCCCAGAGGTCACCCATCCTAGTACTACTCTCGCCCAAGCACGCTTAACTTCGGAGTTCGATGGGATCCGGTGCATTAGTGCTGGTATGATCGCACCCGTCATGTTATGCATTGCAAATGTATTTGAAGTGAAGCCTTTTCTCTTCTTATTTGCCCAATCACCAATTAATTAACCGGATTTTGCTTCTGAAAACGATAAAATAAGAAAATAACGACGTGAATGACCTTTCTCCGTGTTTCGTGCGTAACTTTTTATCCGGATGGACTCACGGGACCTGTGACCACTTTTCGGAAACCTCTTTCCGAGCCGGTCGCCACAAAAAAAAAAAAAAAAAAAAAAAAAATCCTTATAGAATTAAAAACGAAAATGAGGGGTGCAACACGAGACTTCCCAGAGGTCACCCATCCTAGTACTACTCTCGCCCAAGCACGCTTAACTTCGGAGTTCGATGGGATCCGGTGCATTAGTGCTGGTATGATCGCACCCGTCATGTTATGCATTGCAAATGTATTTGAAGTGAAGCCTTTTCTCTTCTTATTTGCCCAATCACCAATTAATTAACCGGATTTTGCTTCTGAAAACGATAAAATAAGAAAATAACGACGTGAATGACCTTTCTCCGTGTTTCGTGCGTAACTTTTTATCCGGATGGACTCACGGGACCTGTGACCACTTTTCGGAAACCTCTTTCCGAGCCGGTCGCCACAAAAAAAAAAAAAAAAAAAAAATCTCCTTATAGAATTAAAAACGAAAATGAGGGGTGCAACACGAGGACTTCCCAGGAGGTCACCCATCCTAGTACTACTCTCGCCCAAGCACGCTTAACTTCGGAGTTCGATGGGATCCGGTGCATTAGTGCTGGTATGATCGCACCACCCGTCATGTTATGCATTGCAAATGTATTTGAAGTGAAGCCTTTTCTCTTCTTATTTGCCCAATCACCAATTAATTAACCGGATTTTGCTTCTGAAAACGATAAAATAAGAAAATAACGACGTGAATGACCTTTCTCCGTGTTTCGTGCGTAACTTTTTATCCGGATGGACTCACGGGACCTGTGACCACTTTTCGGAAACCTCTTTCCGAGCCGGTCGCCACAAAAAAAAAAAAAAAAAAAAAAAAAAATCTCCTTATAGAATTAAAAACGAAAATGAGGGGTGCAACACGAGGACTTCCCAGAGGTCACCCATCCTAGTACTACTCTCGCCCAAGCACGCTTAACTTCGGAGTTCGATGGGATCCGGTGCATTAGTGCTGGTATGATCGCACCCGTCATGTTATGCATTGCAAATGTATTTGAAGTGAAGCCTTTTCTCTTCTTATTTGCCCAATCACCAATTAATTAACCGGATTTTGCTTCTGAAAACGATAAAATAAGAAAATAACGACGTGAATGACCTTTCTCCGTGTTTCGTGCGTAACTTTTTATCCGGATGGACTCACGGGACCTGTGACCACTTTTCGGAAACCTCTTTCCGAGCCGGTCGCCACAAAAAAAAAAAAAAAAAAAAAAAAATCTCCTTATAGAATTAAAAACGAAAATGAGGGGTGCAACACGAGGACTTCCCAGGAGGTCACCCATCCTAGTACTACTCTCGCCCAAGCACGCTTAACTTCGGAGTTCGATGGGATCCGGTGCATTAGTGCTGGTATGATCGCACCCGTCATGTTATGCATTGCAAATGTATTTGAAGTGAAGCCTTTTCTCTTCTTATTTGCCCAATCACCAATTAATTAACCGGATTTTGCTTCTGAAAACGATAAAATAAGAAAATAACGACGTGAATGACCTTTCTCCGTGTTTCGTGCGTAACTTTTTATCCGGATGGACTCACGGGACCTGTGACCACTTTTCGGAAACCTCTTTCCGAGCCGGTCGCCACAAAAAAAAAAAAAAAAAAAAAAAAAAAAATCTCCTTATAGAATTAAAAACGAAAATGAGGGGTGCAACACGAGGACTTCCCAGAGGTCACCCATCCTAGTACTACTCTCGCCCAAGCACGCTTAACTTCGGAGTTCGATGGGATCCGGTGCATTAGTGCTGGTATGATCGCACCCGTCATGTTATGCATTGCAAATGTATTTGAAGTGAAGCCTTTTCTCTTCTTATTTGCCCAATCACCAATTAATTAACCGGATTTTGCTTCTGAAAACGATAAAATAAGAAAATAACGACGTGAATGACCTTTCTCCGTGTTTCGTGCGTAACTTTTTATCCGGATGGACTCACGGGACCTGTGACCACTTTTCGGAAACCTCTTTCCGAGCCGGTCGCCACAAAAAAAAAAAAAAAAAAAAAAAAATCTCCTTATAGAATTAAAAACGAAAATGAGGGGTGCAACACGAGGACTTCCCAGGAGGTCACCCATCCTAGTACTACTCTCGCCCAAGCACGCTTAACTTCGGAGTTCGATGGGATCCGGTGCATTAGTGCTGGTATGATCGCACCCGTCATGTTATGCATTGCAAATGTATTTGAAGTGAAGCCTTTTCTCTTCTTATTTGCCCAATCACCAATTAATTAACCGGATTTTGCTTCTGAAAACGATAAAATAAGAAAATAACGACGTGAATGACCTTTCTCCGTGTTTCGTGCGTAACTTTTTATCCGGATGGACTCACGGGACCTGTGACCACTTTTCGGAAACCTCTTTCCGAGCCGGTCGCCACAAAAAAAAAAAAAAAAAAAAAAAAAATCTCCTTATAGAATTAAAAACGAAAATGAGGGGTGCAACACGAGGACTTCCCAGGAGGTCACCCATCCTAGTACTACTCTCGCCCAAGCACGCTTAACTTCGGAGTTCGATGGGATCCGGTGCATTAGTGCTGGTATGATCGCACCCGTCATGTTATGCATTGCAAATGTATTTGAAGTGAAGCCTTTTCTCTTCTTATTTGCCCAATCACCAATTAATTAACCGGATTTTGCTTCTGAAAACGATAAAATAAGAAAATAACGACGTGAATGACCTTTCTCCGTGTTTCGTGCGTAACTTTTTATCCGGATGGACTCACGGGACCTGTGACCACTTTTCGGAAACCTCTTTCCGAGCCGGTCGCCACAAAAAAAAAAAAAAAAAAAAATCCTTATAGAATTAAAAACGAAAATGAGGGGTGCAACACGAGGACTTCCCAGAGGTCACCCATCCTAGTACTACTCTCGCCCAAGCACGCTTAACTTCGGAGTTCGATGGGATCCGGTGCATTAGTGCTGGTATGATCGCACCCGTCATGTTATGCATTGCAAATGTATTTGAAGTGAAGCCTTTTCTCTTCTTATTTGCCCAATCACCAATTAATTAACCGGATTTTGCTTCTGAAAACGATAAAATAAGAAAATAACGACGTGAATGACCTTTCTCCGTGTTTCGTGCGTAACTTTTTATCCGGATGGACTCACGGGACCTGTGACCACTTTTCGGAAACCTCTTTCCGAGCCGGTCGCCACAAAAAAAAAAAAAAAAAAAAAAAAATCTCCTTATAGAATTAAAAACGAAAATGAGGGGTGCAACACGAGGACTTCCCAGGAGGTCACCCATCCTAGTACTACTCTCGCCCAAGCACGCTTAACTTCGGAGTTCGATGGGATCCGGTGCATTAGTGCTGGTATGATCGCACCCGTCATGTTATGCATTGCAAATGTATTTGAAGTGAAGCCTTTTCTCTTCTTATTTGCCCAATCACCAATTAATTAACCGGATTTTGCTTCTGAAAACGATAAAATAAGAAAATAACGACGTGAATGACCTTTCTCCGTGTTTCGTGCGTAACTTTTTATCCGGATGGACTCACGGGACCTGTGACCACTTTTCGGAAACCTCTTTCCGAGCCGGTCGCCAAAAAAAAAAAAAAAAAAAAAAATCTCCTTATAGAATTAAAAACGAAAATGAGGGGTGCAACACGAGGACTTCCCAGGAGGTCACCCATCCTAGTACTACTCTCGCCCAAGCACGCTTAACTTCGGAGTTCGATGGGATCCGGTGCATTAGTGCTGGTATGATCGCACCCGTCATGTTATGCATTGCAAATGTATTTGAAGTGAAGCCTTTTCTCTTCTTATTTGCCCAATCACCAATTAATTAACCGGATTTTGCTTCTGAAAACGATAAAATAAGAAAATAACGACGTGAATGACCTTTCTCCGTGTTTCGTGCGTAACTTTTTATCCGGATGGACTCACGGGACCTGTGACCACTTTTCGGAAACCTCTTTCCGAGCCGGTCGCCAAAAAAAAAAAAAAAAAAAAAAAAATCCTTATAGAATTAAAAACGAAAATGAGGGGTGCAACACGAGGACTTCCCAGAGGTCACCCATCCTAGTACTACTCTCGCCCAAGCACGCTTAACTCCTAGTACGGAGGTTCGATGGGATCCGGTGCATTAGTGCTGGTATGATCGCACCCGTCATGTTATGCATTGCAAATGTATTTGAAGTGAAGCCTTTTCTCTTCTTATTTGCCCAATCACCAATTAATTAACCGGATTTTGCTTCTGAAAACGATAAAATAAGAAAATAACGACGTGAATGACCTTTCTCCGTGTTTCGTGCGTAACTTTTTATCCGGATGGACTCACGGGACCTGTGACCACTTTTCGGAAACCTCTTTCCGAGCCGGTCGCCACAAAAAAAAAAAAAAAAAAAAATCTCCTTATAGAATTAAAAACGAAAATGAGGGGTGCAACACGAGGACTTCCCAGGAGGTCACCCATCCTAGTACTACTCTCGCCCAAGCACGCTTAACTTCGGAGTTCGATGGGATCCGGTGCATTAGTGCTGGTATGATCGCACCCGTCATGTTATGCATTGCAAATGTATTTGAAGTGAAGCCTTTTCTCTTCTTATTTGCCCAATCACCAATTAATTAACCGGATTTTGCTTCTGAAAACGATAAAATAAGAAAATAACGACGTGAATGACCTTTCTCCGTGTTTCGTGCGTAACTTTTTATCCGGATGGACTCACGGGACCTGTGACCACTTTTCGGAAACCTCTTTCCGAGCCGGTCGCCACAAAAAAAAAAAAAAAAAAAAATCTCCTTATAGAATTAAAAACGAAAATGAGGGGTGCAACACGAGGACTTCCCAGAGGTCACCCATCCTAGTACTACTCTCGCCCAAGCACGCTTAACTTCGGAGTTCCGATGGGATCCGGTGCATTAGTGCTGGTATGATCGCACCCGTCATGTTATGCATTGCAAATGTATTTGAAGTGAAGCCTTTTCTCTTCTTATTTGCCCAATCACCAATTAATTAACCGGATTTTGCTTCTGAAAACGATAAAATAAGAAAATAACGACGTGAATGACCTTTCTCCGTGTTTCGTGCGTAACTTTTTATCCGGATGGACTCACGGGACCTGTGACCACTTTTCGGAAACCTCTTTCCGAGCCGGTCGCCACAAAAAAAAAAAAAAAAAAAAAATCTCCTTATAGAATTAAAAACGAAAATGAGGGGTGCAACACGAGGACTTCCCAGGAGGTCACCCATCCTAGTACTACTCTCGCCCAAGCACGCTTAACTTCGGAGTTCGATGGGATCCGGTGCATTAGTGCTGGTATGATCGCACCCGTCATGTTATGCATTGCAAATGTATTTGAAGTGAAGCCTTTTCTCTTCTTATTTGCCCAATCACCAATTAATTAACCGGATTTTGCTTCTGAAAACGATAAAATAAGAAAATAACGACGTGAATGACCTTTCTCCGTGTTTCGTGCGTAACTTTTTATCCGGATGGACTCACGGGACCTGTGACCACTTTTCGGAAACCTCTTTCCGAGCCGGTCGCCACAAAAAAAAAAAAAAAAAAAAAAAAATCTCCTTATAGAATTAAAAACGAAAATGAGGGGTGCAACACGAGGACTTCCCAGAGGTCACCCATCCTAGTACTACTCTCGCCCAAGCACGCTTAACTTCGGAGTTCGATGGGATCCGGTGCATTAGTGCTGGTATGATCGCACCCGTCATGTTATGCATTGCAAATGTATTTGAAGTGAAGCCTTTTCTCTTCTTATTTGCCCAATCACCAATTAATTAACCGGATTTTGCTTCTGAAAACGATAAAATAAGAAAATAACGACGTGAATGACCTTTCTCCGTGTTTCGTGCGTAACTTTTTATCCGGATGGACTCACGGGACCTGTGACCACTTTTCGGAAACCTCTTTCCGAGCCGGTCGCCACAAAAAAAAAAAAAAAAAAATCTCCTTATAGAATTAAAAACGAAAATGAGGGGTGCAACACGAGGACTTCCCAGGAGGTCACCCATCCTAGTACTACTCTCGCCCAAGCACGCTTAACTTCGGAGTTCGATGGGATCCGGTGCATTAGTGCTGGTATGATCGCACCCGTCATGTTATGCATTGCAAATGTATTTGAAGTGAAGCCTTTTCTCTTCTTATTTGCCCAATCACCAATTAATTAACCGGATTTTGCTTCTGAAAACGATAAAATAAGAAAATAACGACGTGAATGACCTTTCTCCGTGTTTCGTGCGTAACTTTTTATCCGGATGGACTCACGGGACCTGTGACCACTTTTCGGAAACCTCTTTCCGAGCCGGTCGCCACAAAAAAAAAAAAAAAAATCCTTATAGAATTAAAAACGAAAATGAGGGGTGCAACACGAGGACTTCCCAGAGGTCACCCATCCTAGTACTACTCTCGCCCAAGCACGCTTAACTTCGGAGTTCCGATGGGATCCGGTGCATTAGTGCTGGTATGATCGCACCCGTCATGTTATGCATTGCAAATGTATTTGAAGTGAAGCCTTTTCTCTTCTTATTTGCCCAATCACCAATTAATTAACCGGATTTTGCTTCTGAAAACGATAAAATAAGAAAATAACGACGTGAATGACCTTTCTCCGTGTTTCGTGCGTAACTTTTTATCCGGATGGACTCACGGGACCTGTGACCACTTTTCGGAAACCTCTTTCCGAGCCGGTCGCCACAAAAAAAAAAAAAAAAAAAAAAATATATAATTAATTAAAAACGAAAATGAGGGGTGCAACACGAGGACTTCCCAGAGGTCACCCATCCTAGTACTACTCTCGCCCAAGCACGCTTAACTTCGGAGTTCGATGGGATCCGGTGCATTAGTGCTGGTATGATCGCACCCGTCATGTTATGCATTGCAAATGTATTTGAAGTGAAGCCTTTTCTCTTCTTATTTGCCCAATCACCAATTAATTAACCGGATTTTGCTTCTGAAAACGATAAAATAAGAAAATAACGACGTGAATGACCTTTCTCCGTGTTTCGTGCGTAACTTTTTATCCGGATGGACAAAGTACTCTCTTACAATAATCACACTATAACACTCTCAAGTAATACACTTAGATTAGAGAATAGGCGTGAGAAATAAGAATGAGTTTCAAAGCATTTTAATCCCATTGACCACCTTCAACTCTCGCTTCGGCACACACACACACAGAACACTCTATGCTTAGAGCAATGAATGAAGGATATATGAGAGAAGGACATTAGAAGTGTCAAAAGTTGTGTACTACATTCACTTTAGTGCCAAAAGTTTTGGCTAGATTGATTATGTGGCCATTGTAATTAAAATATTAATATAACTTTGCATATTTTTTAAAAAAATTTAGTCTATGTGGATTCAAATCTCAAAAGTTAATAAAATATGATTTGACACTGAGTGATCACTTTTTAACAACGATTCGCACCTAGTGATTTTTCATAAAATCACTTTTAACAATAATTGGCACTCGAATGATCTATATTTATAAAATTTGGCACTCAAATAATCACTCCTCAACTTATCTATAGTGAAGTGATCATTTTTTGTTTAAAGTAGTAATTAAACAAAATGTGTGAGTGCCATATACAACTTTTGGTACTTTTGATGTTATTCTCCCAATGATATATAGTGCTAAATCATGCTCACTTTTGTCTTCAAATGTGTGAGCCACAGAAAATATAAAAGTAGTTCATGCTCATTTTCAATAGACTTAAGTTCTTCTTCAAGTATTGGAGCCAAAAAAATGTCAAAATAGCATACGCTCATTTCCTGCAGACTCAATTTCCTCTTCTAGTGTCAAAGCAACTATAGATATTGTCACTAAGCTTATTAGAGAACCCGCTATGAATAGCAAGAGAGAAGAAGGAAGTGAGAAGAAGGAAGAGAGAAGAAATAGATAGGAGAAGAGGAGAGAAAGAAAAAGATCGTAAAAACCAAAAATGGGCTCTAGGTTTTTGTGTGTATTAGAAGCCCTACACCCATTGCAATATATTTATATTAAACATAAATTGTATATGACCATAATATCCTTATTATGTACAAAGAAATAAAGCTAAGAAAATAAAATAAAAACTAATCTATAAAAGCAACGTAACACTCCCCCTCAAGCTAGAGCATATAGGTCACCCATGCCCAGCTTGGGATAGCCAGCAACAAACGCAGGATGAAACAGTGCTTTAGTAAACATATCAGCAAACTGATCTCTAAAGGCAACGTAAGGAGTAGCAATCAACTTCTACTTCACAGCATCATGAACAAAGTGATAATCAACTTTTATATGCTTAGTTCGCTCTTGAAAAATAGGATCCCAGCAATATAAATAGCTGCCTAATTATCACACATCATATCAATAGGTTGATTAATAGAAAATCCAAGCTCTTCGAGAAGAGACTTCAACCACAGCAATTCAGCCATAGTATGTGCCATAGCATGATATGGTAGTTTGTTTCTTACTTCTCAAAATAACCAAATTACCACCAAGAAAGGTGCAATACCCGTTGTAGACTGCCGACCACACGTTGAACCAGCCTAATCAGCATCAGGAGAGCTTGGTTTATAAATCAATCAGAGTAGTCAATTAGAGTGGAAGAATCGTTTGGTTTATAAATCAATCTCTTACCAGGAGAGCTTTTTAAGTAGTGAATGATGTGACAAACAGCATCCTAATGAGCCTTCTTGGGCGATTCCATAAACTGACTCACCACCCAACATCAAAAGAAATATCGAGATGTGTAAGATAAATTAGTTTCCCAACTAGACGTCAATATTGATGCTTGTCTTCAATATCATCTCTATCATCAACTCCAAACTTTTGATTTGGATACATAGGAGTATCAATTGGCTTGGAAGCTAGTGTACCAGTCTCATACAAAAGATCAAAAACACACTTCCGCTGAGACAAATTGATGCATTTTTTACTTCTTAAAACTTCAATACCTAGAAAATATCTAAAAGCTCCCAAGTCTTTAATTTGAAAATGTTGCTGAAGAAAAGATTTAACTTTAGAAATGCCGGTCCCATCACTGCTAGAAACAATGATATCATCCACATATACAACAAGAATGACCACTCCTAACTCCTTCTTGCGAACAAAAACAAAATGATCAAAATAACATTGGTGGAAACCACACTTGGATATCACTGAATTGAATTTCCCAAACCATGCTCTCAGAGATTGTTTCAACCCATAAATGGCCTTATGCAGTCGGCATACTTTATTACTATTCTCCCCTTGAGCAACATATCCAGGATGTTGCTCCATATATACTTCTTTAGACAAATCACCATAAAGAAAAGCATTCTTGACATCTAATTGATATAATGGTCAATCAAAATTCACAGCAAGAGAAATAATTACACGAACAAAATTCAGACATGCTACAGGGGAAAAGGTCTAAAAAGAATCTATTCCATAAGTTTGAGTAAAACCTTTAGCGACAACCTGAGCTTTAAGACGTTCAATTGAGCCATCCAGGTTGTACTTGATAGTGTACACCCAACGACACTTCACCACATCTTTTCCAAGAGGAAGATCAACCAAAGACCATGTTTGGCGAGACACTAGAGCTTCCATTTCTTCATTCATAGCTCTCTTCCACTTAAGGTGGGACAAAGCCTCAGTGGTAGAAGTAGGAATTGTGTGTGTGTCTAATGATAGAGTGAAGTCATGTATTGGAGAAGGAAGATGCGAGAGAGACACATATTGCTCAATAGGGTAAGCAAAAGAGGATTTTTGTGTACAAGAACGAGTACCTTTGCGAAGGGCAATCGGTAAATCGTCTTAACCAGGAGACAATGAGGGAGATTGAATGGAGGGCATGGAAGAAGTGGAGACTAGTGGTGCCATGGACTGCTTTCGCCACTGATAAACCTACAAGGGAGGAGGTGTAGGAGAAGGACTAAGAAGGACTAACAAAATCTAAGGATATATGTTGTGGGATAGGAGGATCAACTACAATGTCAGTTGAAAACTCTTTACCCTCAGTAGAATAATATGACGTGCCCTCGAAAAAAGTAACATCAGCATTAACATATTGGGTACAAGTCGTAGGATCATAACACCAATATCCCTTTTGAGTACGTGAATATCCAAGAAAAATGCATTTAGTGGCATGAAGGGATAGTTTATCAGTGCTAGAACATAGGTTATGGACAAAACAAATACACTCAAAGACACGAGGGGTAAGAGGAAATAACGATTTATCAGGAAATAAAATACTGATTGGTGAATGATGATTGAGGATAGTGGAATGCATACGATTTATGAGGTAACAAGTAGTAAGAACATCATCACCCCAAAAGGATTTTGGAACATGCATATGAGACAAGAGTGAACGAGCAACTTCTAAAAGGTGACGGTTCGTTCTCTCGACCACACCATTTTGCTGAGGAGTATAAGTACAACTTGTTTGATGTATAATGCCAAGATTTGAACAAAATAAAGAAATCAATTTTTGTTAATATTTTAGAGCATTATCTGTTTGCAAAATTTTAAGGGATGTATTAAATTGATTAGTAACCTCACGATGAAATAATTGAAAAACATGTAAAAATTCATAATGTTCATGAAGCATGTAGAGCCATGTTAGACTAGAATAATCATCCACAAAAGTAACAAAATACTTAAAACCATTTTGATTATCAATACGGGAAGGTCCCCAAATGTCCGAATGGACAAATTCAAGTAAAGTAGATGCACGGGAATCATTACGATTGGGAAAAGAACTACAATAATGTTTCCCAAGTTCACAAGCTTCACACTCAAGAGTAGAAATTGATTTACACTAAGGAATTATTTGCTATAACTTAAATAAAGATAAATGCCCTAAATGGAAATGCCATAATAGGGGAGTAATAGAACTAGCAGCTAAACCATTAGCATCAACAATGGAGACACCATCCAAATAGTAAAGTCCATCACGTTCATGCCCTCCACCTCCAATAATGAAGGTCCTGAAAGATGCAATAAGAGGGGTAAAATGTAACTGAACAACCAAGAGCTTTAGTTAAACGACTAACAGATAACAAATTCAAAGGAAGTTGGGGAGCATGTAAAACAGAGGACAAAGACAAGGAAGATGTAAGTGGAACAACCCCTGATCCAATGACTTGAGTAGAGGAACCATTAGCTAAAATAACTTCAAATAAAAGACTAAAGTTACTGTGGGAAAAGAATAGGTGTTGCTTACCTATCATATGACTAGAAGCTCCTAAGTCAATGACCCAAGAAGTGTGAGGAGACAAAGTAGAAAGAAAAGCCATGTTACCTGTATGTGCAAGAGTGGTAGTGGATTGAAAAATTGGAAGCCTCTAGTTGTTGGACATGCTTGATGAGTTGTGTAATCATATAATCTCGAGTCAAGGATTTAGAAGAACTACCCCTAGTTGGAATAGATGGATTTGTGTTGCCAAAAGACACATTTCCAGCACTTCCTTCAGACATAGCAACATTTGTAGTAACTAATTGTAGAGCCTACTTAGGCTTGCCATGCTTGGCCTAACAAGTGTCAACAATATGACTAGGTTTGCCGCAATATATACACTGACAACTATCTCAATCAGAAATTTGTCCACTACGTCCACCACCACGCCACGAACTCCCCTTACACCACGGCCTCTATTAGAAAATCCACCGTGACCACAACCACCACTACTAACCACAAATGCTGAATTGTCTTTAGATGATATAGAAGATAGAGGGATAATGCATTGAATTTGACAAAATGCTTCATTCATAGAAGGAACTCTTTCTCTAGCAAGAAGTTGACTTTTCATAGGCTGCAAGTCAGCATTCAAGCCGGATAAAAACTTGGCCACTTGAAATTCACTGTATCGTGTCTTTAGTGTCTCAAGATTAGTAGTGATGGGCTGATAAAGATCGAGTTCTTCCCACATGCCTTTCAAAACATTATAATGCTCTCCAAGAGACTTTTCCCCTTGTTTAAAATTAAATATCTTCTCACATAGTTCATAGACTCTAGACATATTTTTGTCTTGTGAATAACTCTCCTTAAGATCATCCCACAATCCCTTAGCAATTTTGTGGAACATGACATTAGCAGCAATAGATGGTTCCATTCTATTCCATAACCATACCAAAAGTGTATCCTTCTCTCTCATTCAATCACTATAATCTTTAGAGTTTTCAGCAGGGGGATTTGAAGTAAGATAATTGAGTTTCCCTTTGGCATTAATATAGACCTTCATAGCTTGAGCCCATAACAAGTAATTGGAGGATCCATTTAATTTAATGGTGATAATCTGAACATTAAGATTGTCTATGGAAGACTTAGTGTCACTTATGGTGATAATTTCAATATAAATATATATCTACCACAGTGCAAGAAATAAGACAGCAATACCGACATATAATCGGGTGCAATTAGCTTCATCAATTAAACAAGAGATGCTAGGTTGCTGTATAAAAGGAAATATCTAACTAGAAATCTCGATTCAATTAATCATATCTTCGATGAAAATCCAGCAATACCAATCAGCCATAATCGATGAAGTACTCTAATTCTTGAATCCATTGATCAGTAAGTGTTATAACCCATAATCACAAACTGAACCTGATGAATCTGATTTCTACTAATCTTTATATGTACGAGATTTGGTAAGAAAATAGATAAAAATTGCAGCATTAGGTGGCTACACACCTGAGAAGGAAATGATTATTAGGGGACTCTCAAATCAGCAATTGGATCAAGGAATCAAGTAGTCAGAGCGCTTTGATACCATGTCACTAAGCCGATTAGAGAACCCGCTATGAATAGCAAGAGAGAAGAAGGAAGAGAGAAGAAATAGAGAGGAGAAGATGAGAGAAAGAAAAAGATCATAAAAGCCAAAAAGGGGCTCTAGGTTTCTGTGTGTATCAAAAGCCCTACACCCATTGCGATATATTTATATTAAACATAAATTGTATATGACCATAATACCCTTATTATGTAAAAAGAAATAAAGCTAAGAAAATAAAATAAAAACTAATCTATAAAAGCAACGTAACAATGAAATAGCTTATTCTCATTTCCTGCATACTAAATATCCTCTTTAAGTATTAAAGCAATGTCGAGACTTGCCCTCGGCAATAGTTAGTGTTGGGAGGGATGGTGCTTAGGGGTATTTACACATGAGGTGGCATTTAGAAAATGATCAATCACGAGTGTGGATTCTTCAAAATCCATACCCTGGACAATAGCGAGAGGTTTTTCTTTTATTATCTAAGTTCATTAACAACCTTAGATAAATATTTTGGAGTCGCCACTACCCTCAATTTGGGGGTTGGCTAGAGAGCCCAATCAAGGGTCGGGAGAAGTTCCCCTATGCAACTAGAGGTCTAGAGTTCGGAGACTTAGGTTACGTTAATATTTCTAATAGTATCATTTCGGTACCTAACGGTCATAATGTTTTACCTAAGGTGTTCATGTGTGTATTGTTACTTTTTCAAGCCATTTAAAATGAAAAGGTGATCATGCGTGTTGATTTCATGCTATTCTAATTCTAGAAAAATATGGAAAAAGAAAGGCAAACCATTGTTAATTGAAATTGTATTATGGAAAGTAAACAACCAAAAAAAGCGCTAAATCTAAATATGCAATCCTACGAAAGTACATGTAAAAGGGAAGAGAGGAGAGGATCCCACGACTTGTCAAGTTTTTATACAACGCAATAAAAAACCCTAGATGTATATCGTGTCACGCCCCAAACCCCGAGTGCGCAATAACCTCTTCCCTTGGCCATAAGAATGTGACGTCCCAGGACGCGTTACCGACTATTCATTTTATTCTTTCATTAAACGCAAGCAGAAGACGAACCATCCCCTAGTCAAATAGATAATCAAACAATCAAACAAGAATAGAGGGATAAACAACATATAACAGGAACTACTCATTATACATTTTTATTGGATTAACCAACAAATGATTGTTTCCAATTTACAAGCCCAAACAAAGGTCATATCCATCCTCTAAGCCAGACCAAAAAGAAACTAGACTCAGCTAATCCATCTATACAAAAAGGAACCCTCGGTTTCAACACCACTGTCACTCAAATCCATCGAACTCAAGCTCCGTCAGGTCGTAGTCAGAAGAGCTCGAGTCGATCACCGGTGGAGTGGGGGTAGGATTCTCCATTGTGTTATCAGGAGGGTCTAGCTCCATGGGATCCCAATCGACGTCTTCAGGGCCCCTACTGGGCAGCCCGTCAAAACCACGTAGAGGACTGATTAGTAGATCGTCCTCCTGGATGAACCATGCCAGGAACTGATGGGGTATTCAATGCCCCGGTCCCTCATCCACCCAAATGGTGGAGATGTACTTCTCGTACAAGTGCACCTGGCCCGGAAAATGGTGGTGTGTCACAATGGTCTCCCAGTCCTTTGGGCTCTCAAATTGCACTAGCGGGTGTGCCATTCTAAGGGCTTGAAAATGGTTATGCAATAACCAATGAGATAAAATCTCAACGAGTCCTTCCTTAAGCCCCGATTAGTAAATCAACTCAACTCGAGGTATCTCTTTAGAACCACCCCTCAAATAAACCAACAACCAACAACCAAGCAACAGTCAGGGTCAACCAACAATTTATAATCGGTTCGCATGCAACCTTACCGAGTATACCATACCCTACATGTTAAACACAAATACAATGCAAGCAATGCACATGTCCATCAGATGATACAATTCATGAGTCACATACGAGTTGCATCGCAAGCAATCTCACCTAGCCATTGCTATACCTTGCACGTTATCAAATCATGCGTACCATACACAATGTGATCAACTCATGTATAATCGGAACCCTTGATGCCATGTCTCTCATGCACTTTTGTATCCATACATGTCTAAATTATTACTACCCTTCGGGGCCATAACCGAACCCCCGCTAGTGTTTACTAGCATAACCAAGCATTGCCTTCTCCTGTGAGGCATGGTGACGTCGAGGGTTCTCTCCCAAGATAGCATTCCCAAAGGAGCATGGGCCTGGCCTCTACCGTGACTCCGCATCTAGACCCCCGCTAGGTTTCCGATGAATCGGACTATCACCCCCCGAACTTCAATTGGGGCAGTGGGTTCAACTTAGTGATCATGCAAGCATACCACCACGATCCATTTTTATCTTGAGCATTAGCCAATGCACACATGCGTGCACACACAACCTCAAATCGTTTTCTCATAAAAGCGGTCCACTTCGGTGTCCCTCGGACAAATCATTTTTCCCCTTTTTAGGAAAACCATACAATTCATGCGGATGTCCATGCAATTACACATCCCATTCACCTCATTAAATCAAAACACATGAAATTAGACAAATTTTCACTTCCGGATGAATAGTGCACGTGAACCGTGCACGTGACTAGTACCGCGTGAATAGTGCACATGAACAATGCAACATGAACAGTAAAATCCAAAATTTAATAAATAATAAATTAAATTCACAAATCATTGAAAACATTAATTAAAACCAACAATCAATTAATTAACACTAAACATGCTTAATAAACCATAAACCATCATTAATCAACATTAACAAGATTAAACTAAACTAATCTTAATCATCTATCTAACCACCTATCTTAGGGCTAAAACAACTTAATTAAACATTCTAAACCATAATTAACCCTAACTAAACCAACCACAGCGACACGGACGCGGCAGTGACGACATTGGCTATGCTCGGGGACCTCAACCATGACAATCCAAGGAGGTCCCATGGTTGGAACAGCAACAACTACTTTGATACTCCCTTGAGAGGAACAAGGGAGAGAGAGAAGGTCGGCTGACTTGGGTTGAAGGGGGAGATAGAGAGTGAAGTGAGAGCTAGTGTCACACCCACATTAAGGCCATTCAATGCTTGCTCCATCCCCATGCAACATGACATCATCTTCTCTCTCTTCTTTTGCCTTTTCCTCATAATATCTAGAGGGGCAAAATGGTCATTTCCGCCTTTGCACAATTCCCAATTTGCCCTTGGCTAAAATGAAGGACGAGCCTAAGAAACGAGCTAGGAAATGAATATGAATGGACTCAGGAATCAATTGAGCTCAAATTGGCTCAAGGTTAGACAGTGGGCTTGGAAGGGTTAAATTGTTGGTTGGGTCCAATCAGGCCTACCATGTGGCCATCCTACCTTGGGCATGAGGCCCACGTCGGCCTCGCTCGGTCTATATCCTTGTAGGCTCGTTTCCTCGGTCTGTAAATCCCTTTTCTAAAAATTCGGTTTCACCGGCAATGTTGATTGTCAAAGTAGCATTGTCCAAAAGTTCATCTAGGACATTCCCAAAAATTCAAAGTCTAATATTGGATCCTTATGCCTTGTCAATTTTCATCCATATACCATTTTTGTACGTCTCAGACTAATGAGCGGCTTCGAGGATTCATGCGTAACTGACTTGTGCCAAATCACGTTCAAGACATCTCGATGCATGGACGTCCTTGACTACGTGAAATTGTAGAATGTCTTCTTATTTTAAAGTACACGATTACCGGGAATTAGCATAGGGTCATTTGTGGGCTCGATAACGGTAAACGGAATCACTCGTCATCCCTGAAATCGACCTGCATATCCATAGGGTCGTTTTTATGCAAGTTTCACAGTCGAGTCGTTTTTCCTAGGTCAAGTTCTTTAGTTGCACGAGTTCTGTCCTCAAGAATGATTAATTTCGAATGAGATTAACCAATAATGCATTGACGAAATTCACGTTCATACATCCCTTAAAGGACTCGAATTTCAGGATGTCACATGTTAGGTGTCAAATGAATAGTACAAAGGAAGGGTTGGAAATGATATTGACCATCGTTGTCTTTAGGCCCATCTTTGGGGCCGCCTTCTTCACGTATCTTAATTCTTAACTAATCTTAAATGAATGGTTTGTAATAGAAACAAACACTAATTCAAACAAAAGCACACAAAACGTGGCAAGTAAACAAACAAGAGTCATCCAATCGACCGATTAGAAAGGTCCTCAAGGTCGACTTTTCGAATTACATGCACAATTTACCATGAAATGTTATCCCCATTCATTATTAGACATGGTTTATGATCATTAATCATCATAAGTATGCACTTATGGTGATTAATGTCATAACCCCTAATTTGTATCCATTATATTACCCATGAGCATGCATCAGGCTTGCACGAGTAATTAACAATCACATGCATCAAACTTGAAAATAAGCACACAAGCAAGCTCGAAGACCATTTCTCCCATTCAATCAAACAATTAGTGTATTGGTGCAATGTCATAGTAATTTGATCATGTTAACAATACTAAAAATTCCTCAAATTTTATCACAGGATAGTCCCAAGGATGAAAACCAAAGTTCGTGAAGGGTCCAAGTATTGAATCACAACAAAAAAATTCGTGCAAAAATAGCAAAGTGATGACATACAAGTTCATACATGTGTTCCGAATTTCATGATTTTGTAAATTACAGGGCAACTTTGCAGAAAATGAAAAGTGGGGCAATTGACATAAAATCCTGGTGCTATTAGAAAGCGTGATGAATTTCCTAAGACTTTATAAGAGATGGCATGATTAATTAAGCTCATTTGCCCATTCAATTTTGGACATTTTGATGACCATGCTGACTGATTAAATTCAGGGCAGCAATTATTTGAACAAATTTTACGTGATTTAATACTCCTATATGACAAGACAAAAATGTGAGAGAAATCAATAAGTCATTTATCAAACCAAGAACAATTATCATTGAGGAATCTAAGCCCTAAAGCATTCACAACGAATGATATGGATATGATAATGACAAGTATGCATTAGGTATATTTATAATGACAGAATGAAATTGCACTAATATATGCAATGACATGATACAATGACATTTAATTAGCATGGCATAAGTGTCCTTAGCGTGACATTATAGCATGCGATGACATTTATGTATTTTTTATGGACAAAGAATCACAATTAATAGTGCAATTGCACATGTATGCACACTTGAGCTTATACAGGGCATAATTGAGGTCAGGATGATTTTTAGGGAAATTGACCTAATGAATGTCATTCAAAAATTTCCTGGGTAGATATTTGCCTCCCAATCTCGGAAGGAGGCCTTGAAGTGAGAAGAATCAGGGATAGCAACAAGGCAGCCATGGCAAAACATATCTGGCTCCTATTCATCGATAAAGAATCATTATGGTGCAAATGGATTCATGCCACATACCTCAAAAGGAAGAACTTTTGGACTTCACCGACTCCATCCTTGTGCTCTTGGGCTTGGAAGAAGATTCTTGCATTGAGGGATGAACTTCAACCCCATTTCAGGTGGAAAATAGGAGATGGAGAGACTACTTCACTCTGATTTGAGCCTTGGCTAGACTCCGGTCTGCTTAACTTATTATTTTCAGACGATTACATATCCCAGTTAGACCTACCTAGACAAGCAAGAGTGAAGGATCTTTATTCCCCGGATGGGGCCCAGCTCCTCAAAGAACTGGCTTTATGGCATATTCCGGTCCCCCAGCTTTCTCTCGGACAGGATACCCTCACCTGGACTCAGGACCCCTCTGGCAGATACTCGATGGCTTCGGCTTGGAATGCTATTCGGCATAAACACAATTTGGTACATTGGTCTTCCTTTGTGTGGGACAAGGCCTTTGCTCCCAGACATCAATTCCTCTTATGGCTCATAACAAAGAATTGCCTCCCTACCCAGGCATTCCTCATGTCTCATGGTAGAATTCAGAATGCCGCGTGCCCTCTTTGTAAGGCTACGCCGAACTCAGCGAATCACCTTTTTTTTATTGCTGCGTCTCTAAGTCTCTAGCAGTGTTCTAGGCTGCTAAATGTAACTTGCCTTGGCACAATTCCTCCTGGACAGACAATCTTCTCTGGGTCATAAAATTTTTTTCTGGTAAGGGGTTCTACCAGGAGATAGCCCGCTTCTCCTTTGGTTCCTTATGCCAAATCATTTGGAAGACAAGGAATGAGATTCTCTTCCAAGGGCGTACCCTTTTTGAACCTACTTTAAAACTACAACTCTTCAAGGCAGTGAAAGATAAAGCCCTCATCTTCTCAAAAGTTGAGGATTGTCCCAGGAATAGAAGGTTGCAGCGCAGTTGGGGGTTAGACCCTCGTATTTTTGCTTTGGAGCCACAAATGGTTTAGGATAGGTATTAGTTTCCTCTCAGTTCTGTCTAGCCATAGCCTTGTTGTATTGCTTATTTTGTATACACGGTACCCTTCCACTCTAGTGACATGTTGTCCAGCGGAGTGCCTGTTGGTACCGTGTTCCCCCCTGATGTACTAGTTTCTTGGTTGATTATATATACACTTACCTTACCAAAAAAAATGTCATTCAAAAATTTTGAGAAAAATATATGTCATGACCAACATTCATATGAACAACTGTATAGAGGAATCAACTTTGAAAAGAGTTGGGGAAAAATCACAATAAAATCAATAAAGTTGAAATTTCCAATTCTAGAATATGTAGACCAACAAAACAGAGGACGATTTTTAGGGGATTTGACCTACTTGTACTCATTGGAAAATTTTGAGAAAAAATATGTTATGATGAACCCATGCACAATTTTCATGAAGAACTCAAAGCCAAATTTTGAACACATAATTCAGCAAAAATTCATGAAACCGATTCAGGTGTTCATGAACTATAGAAGTCAGCACATGTCACAATGATGTCAAGGCCATTCATCCTAACATGATGACCTCAAGAAATTTTGGCAAAATTATATGTTCTAGATTAACATGCCATGAAATTTTTTCATGAGAAATCATCTTGAAATTCCTATCACAACAATCAGCAAAAATTGCAAAGCCACAAAGGTCAGACTGATCACAAAACTCTAGTAATCATAACATAATCACATAATACTCAAACGACTTTGACAGTGGTTTTCAAGTATCAAACGGAGGCTGATTGGAGTATTCTATGACCTATCAGAAAGCTTATCAAGTCAATTTTAAAAGTCATAGAGGCCGCAAATGCATTCAAATAAGTTTTCAAACTCAAATGAAGAGGTTTTCCAGGTCTATCATTTTGGAATCCGATTTTCACATATTAAGTGCAAACACCTAATCAAGCCAAATTACTTCCCATTCATCTAAGCAAACCAATCCATAATCATCATGATTCATCACAGCAACCATAGCATCCATAGATTTAACCCTAAACTTGAGCTCTAGTCTTGATCGCCTATTGCAATCTCACTTCATCAAGCTCGGGATTGTGAGACCTATCTTTGTTGATATTTTGCATCAAAACCATGGCATAGATAGATGTTGGAGGGACATCAAAGTAGCTTCTCGTCACTGGAGTGAATTAGATTGGTGCTGAAATGGCGCCGATCAAACCCCAAACAAAACCAGTTTGATTGGATCGGTTTTGATTTCTGTAGGAAGAAACAGCCACTAGAGGAGTTCCGGTGGCTCTCCGATGGAACTTCAACCACTAGAGGGTTGGGTATATGCCACAGATTGAGTCAAGGGTGGTCGAACCACCATAGATAATCACTGGACCACTCAAACTAGCAGACAAAGGTGTTGGACGGAAGACCGACTTGATTGCCAGTATTGGAGTTGCTGGAGAAACCGACTTGGACAGGACAGACTAGGGGTCACTGGAGGGAGCTGTGGCCATCGGCTCTTCGGGGAAGAGGCAGCAATCGACAGTGGACTGGGTAGCGGTGGAAATGTCACCAGCATGAGGCCTATCAGTGACTTGAAGAGGAGGCGGTTTGGCGGTTTGAGATAGCAATTAGGGGAAAGAGAAAGTGGGCAGGAAAGAGAAGGAAATAGAGAGAGAAGAGAGACTTTCAGAGAAGAGAGAGAGTTCAATTTGTAAAAACTTGGGGGGGAATAATATATATAGTCCATTCTAATCATAAAATCCTAGCCGTCGGATTAATCAGACTGTCATGGATTAACCCATGTGCCTAACTAACTCCCTAGGCTTCTAATCACATTTAACACATTTAACATGGGTTGATTTCAATGGCGGAGATTTAATGTGATTAACGGCTCAAAATTTTTTTGCGATTAAGGACCTGATTAGGAGTAATTTTGTAACTTCGTCAAAATCTAGGGACCTTTTTTTTTCAAATTCTAGAAATGTGAGGACAAGGGGGCTAAGAATTGAGCTAGGGCACCACATGGTAATGGTCGCCAACCAAAAATCGGCCAGAGGAGGATTGAACTAGCCTCCTCCGTCGATGGTCAGTCAGACCAATCTTGCACCAATTCGATAAGTTTAGCCTTCTCTTAGTTGGTTTGGTCCTTTCTTCTATTGGGTTTGTGCAATTTAGTCCCTGAAAAGAAAATTTGCCTTATCAAAAGAAAACGGTCCAATTTTGAAGAGAAACAGTCAAATTTCTAGCAAATAAGGCTAATTAAACCACATAAATTTAATTTTGTGATTTTTTTTATTAACCTCATTTCCTAATTGCCGTGGAAATTATTGGACCCATATTATGTGCACGCCAAATTGGACTTTCTAGACCTTCAATTGAGAAATTCCATCTAATTGTTGGTCATAATTCGCAAGTTAATTGAAATTGAATTCATTTAAAATTGTGAGACACCTATTAGTCTAATTGCCCATGCCTAGGGGAACTTATTGCTTCCAAATTGCCCTTTGATTTATGACACTCTATTTTTACCAAAATTAAATTGAGGACCAATGTCCAAATTGAACCTCAATTCATCAAATTAAACCCTAGTCATAAATGGATCAACTTGAATTTCTTAAATCAAAGCTCAACAACCCTATTTTCTTGGGGCCTAATAAGTTAAATCTCCAAAATCAATGAGTTGGCAAGTGAATTTGCTAAAATTGACTTCGGATTTGGACTAAACCCACAAAATTGAATAGAATGGAAGTATTCATTCATAAATCATAAAGAATTGATTCGGATCCCTTATTATGGGCAAAAATGTCAATTAATATTTCAATTTGCCCGATCCCAAAATTAATTAAATGAGCATATGGGTAATTGTCTTTAGGTCAAATGTCGTAAAAGGAAAATAACCCTAATTATGACTAGGACAAAAGTAACTTTATTTGTGGTCGATTCCAAACCTATAACCAAAAAATTCAGAAAATGAGCTTTTTAATTGATTTTTGCAAAATTATCGATGCTAAAGTCAAATTAAAGCTAAAATGAAGTGATTTAACCAAAAGTCTTTTGACTAAGAATTTGATTTTATGGTCAAATCTTTGAAGTTTTCCAAAATTTTCCACTTCAAAGGTGAAATTAGCTCAAAAGAAACATTTTGGTGTAAAAAGCCAAAAATTTGACCCGGACTTGACTCTTTGTTAAATGGTTGACCAAAAAGTCAACTAGAAAGTCAATCGTTTGACTTTCAGGTTTTTGTGTGAAATAATAGAAAATTGCTTTCTAAAGCTAAGACAATAAACGAAATTGAAAAACAACACTTTTTGTTTGGAAAAGGGCCCCGTCTTGATCAGAAACTCCTAATTCGATTTTTCAGTATGTAACAATGCATTGACTAAAAATCAAGTGTCAATAGCTGCTTATCTTTGAGTGGGAATTCGAAGAGGTTCTGCTCAAAGACAAATTAATACTTGCAATTTTTAGTCGACTCCATTTGGGGAAATAAAGAAACATCGAAGGAAATGACATTTGATTAGAAACATACCTGCATACTTACCATCATTTGGTGGAGACATTTGGCTCATTCATCGGGGTTTTTCCTCTCTACTCTCTTATGGGATTTTGTAAAGGAAAGCAAGATGGGATGGAATGAAGGAAAGAAAAAAGGAAATTTTAAATGAAGAGTATGGTTTTAGGATGACCACTAACTTAAAGACAAGGTTTAAGGATAACCTAGAACCTAAGGACAAGGTTTTGGTTAATGAGTAACTGAAGACGAGGTTTAAGGTGGACTAGGAACTGAAGGCGAGGTTTAAGGTAGACTAGGAATCGACAACGAGGTTTAAGGTTGATTAGGAATCGAAGATGAGGTTTAAGGTGGACTAGGAACTGAAGACAAGTTTTAAAGTGGACTAGGAGCCGAAGATGAGGTTTATGGTGGACCAAGAATTGAAGACGAAATTTTGGCTGACTAGAAATCGAAGACGAGGTTTTGGTTGATCAAGAATCAAAGACAAGATTTTGGCTTACCAAGAACCAAATCACTAGGGAAGATATCATTTTCAAAACAAAGGTTTGAGGTTGTCTCGCAAGAATCATCAATTTTCTTTAGAAGAAGCTTTAACAAAAGATTTTTGATTAACCATCTAAAGGTTAATTCAAATAGGCCAAATTGGAGATAAACTAAGCAAAAAGGTCTTTCTCACAAGCTCTCATAAAAGGTTTTTGTTCCCATCCATTGATGTGGGAAACTTGTATATTTTCACTCTTAAAGTCTCACATAGCCTATGTTAGAGGTTCTTGAAATGTTCATAGTGAATAAAAATTGATTAATCAAAAGGTCTTTTGTAAGGACTATAATGTAGTCTTGGTTATTGGCTTACACAAGGGATATTCGCTTTGAGGCCAAAAAAAAGAACGTTTAATTGATACCTTCATTAGGTCTACAAGTTAAGAACCTTGAAAATAAGATAAGATAGGATTATTTTCACTCCTAGTGGTAGCTCCTATGTGAAATTCTAATTTCAACTAGAACCATCCCAATCTAAAAAGGCTTTGTATATGGGTTGTAATGTTGATTCGAGTGAGGCTTAAAAGCTTGAAATGTTTTGAACAAAGAGTTCGAAGGGTTGATGATTATCTTGGCATTATTACCATCACTCAACCTTACATCGATTTGACTCTTGAAATCTAACTTGTCTCGAGAGTCTATAGCTGTATGTTTTTGACATGAGAGCTTTGCTCTTCTTAAATGATGAATTGTGCTTATAATGAATGTTTTTGTAGCATAATTATTTTGCTTTTGATGGGCTTTGACCTTGCTTTTATCAGGCACACTACTTTTGCTAGCCCTTTTGATTTTCATTCTCTTTTGAGTATCTAAGACTCTCGAGATGTCTTTTTGAATTTTTACCAACACTTTTGTTTTATTGGTAAATCACATGCATTGCCCCTTATGGGGAGATAATCACTACTCGGATTTCGGAAAGGATTGCTCAAATCGGCTTAACAAAGGATAATTGTGTTTGGGTAGTGAAATAAATGATTTTCCTCATTTTGGGATGTCTCGAGCTTCCGTTAGTATCTATAGAAGCTATCCTAAGAAGATTGATGCAAGTGAAATCAATACAACCTTTCTTGATCTTTTTACTCCAAGTTTCAATTAAAACCTCCTATAATTCCTCATCGTGAGGTTATTCTTGATAGGGTTGTTTTGAGAAAGATCTCACTATTAGGTTCAAAGTGGCTTGCAAGGGGTAAAAATAGTGCTTAGGATTGAGAAAGAAATGCCTTCTATCATTTCAATCCTCGTATTCATTATGAGTGAACCCTCCATCCTAAGACATGGTTCTTTTCACTTATTTCTCTTGAAAAGTGTATTGGGATGTGTTTGGTCAAATGTTTTCCTTTAAGCATTTTAGGTATTACCATTTGGCATTTTTTAAAACCCTTTTTTGGTTTCTCAAAACATCAATCGGTTAAAACTCTCATCTATAGGGAACTGGGATTTGAAATACTTTCGTCGACTTCCTTGGGGAAAAAGTTTTTGAAAACAAGATTTTCAAACTAAGAGATCTTTTGGACAACGATTTTCTTTTCGTGAAAGAATTCACTTAATAGGATCACCTAGACATCTAGACTCTAGAGAAGGTGATTGATCTTGAGTGATTGTTCTCTTGAAGTCAATCCATTGTAGGTTGAAGTCATCCTCCTTGGGAATTTTTCAATACCTACAAAACGAATAATCATGCAAATATATATGCATGAGATGCATGTGGAAGTGCCCTAAAGTGGCTTGGATTCGATATAAAAGCGGCTCAAAGGCTTTTCACTTTACTCATGGGAAATATTTCTTGACAGCATAAGCATTTACAAGTTTTTGCAACTAACAACTATCTCTTTCTATAAGAATAAGTGCTATGCTAGGCAGCACTTTTTTAGGAACATATCATCCCTCATAGTTTGGAGTGAATTTTCTACAAGGATCAAGGATAATCGGTAGAACTTTCTGAAGTACCAGGTTTTCAACATCAAAATGTCTTGGTCAAACCTTGTGATTGAATGACTTAACCACTCACTTTTTGTAGCTTTATCCATGACATATGGCTTTTAACCTCTTTTCATTAATCATATTCAATTGTTCAAACCTTTGTTGAACCCACTTGGCTTCAATGAGTTTTGCTTGAGAAAGTGCCCTTAATGATAGGATTTCCACTTCCATGGGTAGAACAGCTTTCATTGCATACACCAGTGAGAATGGTGTTGCCCCATCGTAGTGCGAATAGAATTTCGGTATGCCATTAATGCATATGGCAACCATTCATGCCAATCGCGATAATTCTTAGCAATCTTGGATAGAATCTTTTTGATATCTTATTTGCCACTTCCAACTCTATTCATTTGTGCGTAGCAAGGAGAAGAATTCAAGTGGCAAATGTGAAACTCGTCAAGCAATTCATCCATTATTTTATTATTTAAATTTGATCCATTATCAGTGACTATCATGTCGAGGATTCCATATCAGGCGATGATGCATGGCGGATAAATCTAGCTATGTTCTTGGTAGTAACGTGTGCATAATAATTGGTTTCAATCCATTTGGTGAAGTAATCTATAGCCATCAATATGAAACAATGTCCATTGGATGCTTTGGGATTGATTGGTCCATTGATGTCAACACCCCACATTAAGAATGGCTATGCTTTGAACATTTGATGTAACTCATTAATGAAGAATTGATTTTGTCTCCATAAACATGACATTGGTGACAACAATGCACGTGTTATACATAGTCAGCTTTCATGGTTGACTAGTAGACCTAGCCTCATAAGTTTTCTTGCGAGGAGGTGGCCATTCATGTAAGGACCACATTCTTTTTCATGGATTTTCTTTATCAATTGATTGGCTTCTTTAGCATCTACATACTTCAGCAAGATTGAATCGAAGGGTCTCTTGTATAAGGTGTCTCTACCAAGGAAGAACTTGGAAGCTAGCTTCATAAGATACTTTCTATCTATGGCTTTACTTCCTTTAGGAAATTTACCTTCTTGGAGGTAATTCACAATATCATAATATCACATATGTCCATTAGGTTCTTCTTCTATAAGCATGCAATAAGCAAGCTTTTCTAAGATGTCGATCTTCAAAGGATCGGTGTTCAACCCATCATATACTTTGAGCATTGATGACAATGTCGCCAAAGCATCGGCAAATTGAGTTTGAGATCTCAGTAGATACTCAAAAGAGATTTCTTCAAATTCCTTCACCAATTCTTCAAGATATTGATGGTAAAGAATTAATTTTGAATCGTGTGTTTGCCATTCACCTTCCGTTTGAAGGATGATGAGTGCAAAATCGCCATAAACTTGCAATCTCTTGATTTTCATGTCGACAGCCAATTGCAAGCCAAGAATGCCAACTTCACACTTAGAGATATTGTTGGTACAAGCGAACACCAACTTTGCAGCTAACGGATAATGTTGACCTGTCGGGGAGATCAGAACTACCCTAGTGCTAGAACTAGAAAGGTTGACAATATCATCGAAATACATGATCCATTTGTCAGAGGAAATGACTTGGATCTATCATCCATCTCATCCAATTCACCAGTTCTTTCGGGATCTTCAATGACCATGTTAGTTATAGCTCGACCCTTAACCGACCTTTGTGTTATGTTTTGTATGTTGAATTCTGAAAGTAGTATTTTCCATTTGGCAAGCCTTCCTACTAACGTCAGCTTATCCAAAAGGTACTTCATTGGATCATTCTCAATCACCAAGAAGATTTGATGGTGAAGAGTGTATTGTCACAATCTATGCAGCACCCAAGCTAGGGCTACACAAGTCTTCTCAACCTTCGAATATCTTGACTTGCAATTGGAGAATTTCTTGCTTAAATAGATGGCTCTCTCTTTCCCATCATCTAGTAATTTTTGGGCTAACATGGCTCCCAATGACTCTTCATAGACAGTTAGATAGAGAATCAAAAGCACACATGGAATAGGCAGCATTAACACAAGTGAATGCGAAAGGTATCGCTTCAATTCTTTAGAGGATTTTTTACACCCCTCATCCTATTGGACTGTGGCGTTTTCCCTCAATAGTTTGAAAAAAGGCTTGGTAGTTTTGGATAATTGGGAGATGAATCGAACAAGATAATTCAATCTCCCCAATAAACTCCTCACTTCTTTAACAGTGGAAGGAGACTTCAAATTACAAATGCCCTTCACCTTTGATGAGTCAATCTCAATATTGCGGTTATTGAACATGAAACCCAAAAGTTTCCTAGACTTTGCTCTAAATACTTTGCGGGGTTCAGTCTCGATTTAAACTTTCTAAGTCAATTAAACAGCCTTTTCAATCTTCACCTTTGACGAGTCAGTCTCGATATTGCGGTTACCAAACATGAAACCCAAAACTTTCCCAAACTTTGCTCTAAATATGCACTTTGCGGGGTTGAGTCTCGATTTAAACTTTCTAAGTCAATTAAACAGAGTCACCATGGCTCTTTGATAGGTTACCCCAGCATTCTTCAAGCCGAAGGGCATCACTTCGTAACAAAAGGTCCCTCACGAGATGATAAAAGACATCTTGGTCTTATCTTCTTTCTTCAATCAGATTTGGGTATAACTGGAAATATCATCCATGGAGGAGAATAGTTCAAATGCCGCTGTGCTATCAACTGAAACATCAATATACAGCAGTGGGAAATCATCTTTCAAACTCTTTTTTTTTTTTCAAATCTTGATAGTCGACACAAACTCGAACTCATCCATTATTCTTTGTGATATGGACGATGTTGGCGATCTAGTCGACATGATGTGTGACTTCGATAAAATCATTTTTCAATTGTTTCATGACCTCTTCTTCAATCTTCTTAAATAGCTTCAAAAAATTGTCCAACTTCCAACAAAACATGCATTTTCCAATTTCATGGCAAAATTTGACATAAATATACACCCGACACCTCGGGGTTTTCCCTTTTTTTACATGCCCATGCGATTTCATTGAAATGTCAATGCATTTAACAATTGATAATGCAAATTGTACAATCAAGTCATCATCCATACAAGCAACCAATCAATATGCCTTAACCATTACAAATGCATCAAATTAAGACTATAATTCGCTTCTGTATGAATAGTACTGCGTGAATAGTACTATTCATAAATACGAAAAATTAAATAATTAATATACATTCTGAATTTCATAAATAAGTAAATCATTAAAAGAAAAAAAATTCTTTTTAATAAAATAAAGCTAATAATGATTAACCCCCTAATCCTTGATTAGTCTAATTAATCTCAATTAATAAGAACTAAGCAAGATTGATACTTTAATAAAAACAAACCATGATTAAATAACCTAACCATGATTCAACCATTGTTAATTAACCCAACCTTGGTTAATTAACCCAACCATAGTTAATTAACTAACCATGGTCATCTTTCTAACCACCTATCTTAACCCTAGTTAATCTTAATTAAACCCCTAACTAAGATTAACCATAACTAAACTACCCCTAAACAAGTTTAACATACTAATCAACGTATTAGAGCGTAAACTCACACGTTAGTCGGGCCAAAGACACGGACACGGTGGCGGCGGCAAGGGCTACGCATGGGGACCTCAATAATGACGACCCAAGGTGGTCTCAAGGTGGAAAAAATAGCTACAAGGGCCGGTCCACCTTTGTTATGTAAGAAACAGGTTGAACATGGGGAACCACTGCTGGCCGGGTTGACCGGCAATCCGACGACCAGCTAGGCGGCGTCCGACGGCACTAGGTGACTGAGGGGGATGCTAGTGGCTGGACCAAGTGGCGGCAAGGCAAAAATAGGTGCAGTTGACCATTTCCAGCTAGTGCAACAACTAGACCACAGGCGGGCAAAGGAGCGGCAACTTTTGGACGGCCATTAGGCTATCTGGCGACCAGGACTGGCAAGTAGTGGCGATAGGGGGTACGGACTGGAGCTCCTAGTCACTATTGCAAGTGGCTCGAGCAGTGACAAGGCTGAACTAGCAATGAAAATGGAGGAAAGGAAGGAAAGGAAAGGAAGAAGAAGAAGAAAGAGAGAGAAGGGGTGGTTGGCTAGCTTGAGGAGGATAGAGAAGGAAGAGAGAGAGAGAAGATGAAGGCCTATTCAACCCACTTCAATGCCCAACAACTCTTGTTCCTTCCCCATGCAAATGCCATCATCATCCAAGACTTTCTCTCTCTTTTGTCTCATATCCATAAATGCCAAGAGGGGCACTTTAGTTATTTCCACCTTGGGCACAATTACCAAAACAGCAAAGCACTTATGTCAAAAGCATATAGCCAAAGACTCTCGAGATAAGTCAAATTTCAAGAGTCAAGTCATGGAGAAGGTTGAGTGATAGTAATGATGTCAAGATAATCATCAATTCTTCAAAACCCCTTTTGTTCAAAATATTTCAAGCCTTTTGAGCCTCACCCAAACCAACATTACAACCTACATCTGAAGCCTCTTCCAATTGGGATGGTTCAAGTTGAAATGATAATTTCATAATAGGAGCTACTGCTAAAAGGAGTGGAAGCAATCCTATTTTGTCTAATCTTCAAGGTTCTTGACCTGTAAACCTGATGAAGATGTTAATCAAATATTTTTTTCTTAGCCTCAAAGCGTATACCCTTTGCATAAGCCCATGACCTAAACCTAAATTACGGTCCTTCTAAAACACCTTTTTGATCAATCCATTTGTATTCACTATGAACGTTTCCAAAATCCTCGGACATAGGTTATGTAAGATTTCAAGAGTGAAAATATGCATGTTTCCCACATTAATGGATAGGACAAAAACCTTTTTTATTATAGTTATCTCCAATTTGGCTTATTTGGCTTAACCCTTATATGGTTAATCAAAAATCATTTTGTTAAAACTTCCTCATAAGGAAATTGATGATTGTTGTAAAACAAACCCAAACGCCTTTTTTTGAAAATGATACTCCTTAGTGAGTCAGTTCCCGGTCTACCTTAAACGTTTTCTTTAGTTCCTGGTCCACCTTAAACCTCGCCTTCGGTTCCTAATCCACCTTAAACCTCACCTTCGATTCTAGGTCATCCTTAAAACTTACCTTTCAATTCTAAGTCATCTTTAAACCTTGTATTTCGGTTCTAGATCATCCTTAAACCTTGTCCTTAGGTTAATGGTCATCCTTAAACCATAATTTTAGGTTAGTGGTCATCCTTAAACAATACTTTTTGGTTCTAGGTCATCCTTAAAACTTACCTTTCAATTCTAAGTCATCTTTAAACCTTGTATTTTGGTTCTAGATCATCCTTAAACCTTGTCCTTAGGTTAATGGTCATCCTTAAACCATAATTTTAGGTTAGTGGTCATCCTTAAACAATACTTTTTGGTTCTAGGTCATCCTTAAACCATAATCTTCATTTGAACTTCGTTCTTTCTTTCCTTCACTCCATTCCATTTCTTATCTAATTCATTCCATCCCATGAGAGAGTATAGAGGAAAAACACATATGAATGAGCTGAATTTTCCAATGAACGACGGTAAGTACATAGATATATTTCTGATCAAATGTCATTTCTTTACCTTTTTCTTTAGTTCCCCAAGTGGAGTTGACTAAAAATTATGGGTATCAATTTGTTTTTGAGTGGAACCTCTTCGAACTCCCACTCCAAGAAGGGCAGCTATTGACACTTGATTTTTAGTCAATGCATTGATAAAGGCATAAAAACTGAAATGGGGGTTTTCGATCGCAATGGAGCTCGTTTTTCGAACAAAAAGTGTCACTTTTCAATTCTATCTATAGCCTTAGCTTTAGAAAACAATTTCCTTTTCATTGCATACAAAAACCTGAAAAGTCAAATGATTGACTTTCGGGTAGACTTTCTAGTCAACCCTTTGACCAAAAGTTAACCGTAGGTCGAATGTTGGCTTTTTACACCAAAATGTCCCTTTTAAGTTTAATTTCACTTTAGAAGTCGAAATTTTGAAAAAAAATCCAAAGATTTGACCACAAAATCAAACTTTTAATAAAAAGTCAATTGAGGTTTGACTTTGGTAAGACCTTTGACCAAAAGAATTGAAAAATACAAAAATCATAAAATCACTTTATCTTAACTTCAATTTGACTTTAGTATCGAGAATTGTTGAAAATTGATTAAGAACCTAATTTTCCAAATATTTCATTTTTAGGTTCAAAATCAACCAAAAATGAAATTACTTTCATAATTAAGTTTAGTTCCTTTTGCAACATTTGATTTAGAGACAATTATCCATTCAATCATTCAAGCAAAGAAAAATGTGAATTGACACTTTTGCCCCCAATTAGGGGGTTTGAATTGATTCTTCATGATTTTAGCAAATTCACTTGCCAACTCATTGATTTGGGAAATTTAGCTTACTAGGCTTTAAGAAAATAAGGTTATTGAGCTTCAATTCAAGAAATTCGAGTTGACACATTCATGACTAGGGTTTAATTTGATGAATTGAGGTTTAATTTGGACATTGGATCTCAATTTAATTTTGACGAAAATGTCGGGTCATCGATTAAGGGTCAATTTGAATACAATAAGTTTCCCTAGACATGGGCAATTAGACTAATAGGTGTCTTGCAACTTTAATTGAGTTCAATTTCAATTAATTTGTGAATTGAGATCGATAATTAGGTAGAATTGTCCAATTTAAGGCCTAAAAAGTCCAATTTGTTGTGCCCATGGTATGGGTCCAATAATTTTCATGAAAATTAGACAATTAGGTTAATAAAAAACCACAAAATTGAATTTTTGTGATTTAATTAGCCTAACTTGTTTAAAATTGGCCTATTTCTCTTCAAAATTGGACCTTTTATTTTCGATTAAACAAGTTTTCTTTTCAAATTAGGGACTAAATGCACATACCATGAAAATCGGATCAAAAGCACCCCAAAGGCCAACCGAACTGGTCGAATCGGTACAAGACCGGTTCAACCGATTAGACCAGTCCCCGGCGAAGGAGGCTGGTTCGTCCATCCTCCAACCGATTTTTGATTAGTGACCACCACCTTGCAATGGCCCAGCTTAAATCCAGCTCCTCCATGTCCTTAAATTTCTTGAATTTGCAAAATGACCCCAAGGTTTTAGTGAAATTAAAAAATTGCCCCTAATTGGATCCTTAATCGCAAAAATTTTGTGACCATTGATTGCATTAAATCTCAGCCCTTCAAATTAGCACATGTTAAATGTCTTAATCATGATTAGAAATTCAAAAGAGTTCGTTAGGTACATGGGTTAATCCCTAGCCATTGGATTAATCCGATGTTAGGATTTGAGATTAAGGAGAGGTATATAACTCATTTTCCCTCCAAAATTTAGGAGGACGCCACATTTTTTCAGATCTACATTCTCTCTCCAACTAAAATTCTCTCAAGAACCTCTCCTTCTCTCTCTTCTTCCTGCCTTTCTTCCCTCTTAAAACCAGTGGGTGGTTTTGGCCTCAACCACCTCATCCACCATTGCCGGCCACATTCCGGCAATCTATGACACTGGTCCTACTCCACTCCTATTCCACCAGTCTCCCTCTCCCTCTGCTTGATACTTTGATGACCAACAGCAGCCTTGGCACTACTCCGATCGTCCCATAAGAGACGATCTCCCCTCTGATGTAACTAGTATAAGCACCTAGAGGGGGGGTGAATAGGTGTTGAGGAAGTTTACGCACAACTAATATCAGTTTATTGCAATCCACAAACAGAAAGTAAATAGAGAGAGTTAGAGAAGATTGCAAACACTGTTTATAGTGGTTCGGCTTTAGACAATTCTACGTCCACTCTCCGGGTGACCAGCCAATCGGCTGTATTTCACTATATGATCAACGGTGATTACACACTTTCGAGTGTTTATACTTGGTGATAATCAGTCTCACTAAGTCACTCTCTTTTGTAATACACTGAGATCACTCAAATACGCACTATGAACAACAGTTGAAGACCAGAATCAGCTTTGGAATAATGTTCATCTCCTCTACCCCCTAAGTCTCAACCTATCCTTAAATACTCTCCAAGCCACATTCGACCGTTGGCTCTTTCCGTGAGAGTTCCGTCTTCCCTTTCCTGGACAGACTTTATAAGGCAAGTCTTTTTGACCGTTGAGAGTAGATCGGATCCCCTTAGATTCTCGTTCGCCCATACAATCGAATCCGGGCTTCCATAAGTGCTCTATTCTTCTTTGGAAGTTGTCCACTAATTGATCCTGTAAATCGATTAACATAACAGAATCAACATGAATAAGGTAAGTGAAATACTCTACCGTTGGTGATCTTATCTTGTAGATACATCTTAAGTCTCGATGACTTTAAGTTCGAGTCCGCCTAGAATTTCGATGCTGGTACGGTCGACTTAAATTCTCGATGCGGGTACGGTCGACTTCAAAACTCGCCCGATAGACTCTTCCGTCTCGGTACGGGCGGACTCTAAGGCACCCCAAGCTTTATCTTCTGCTACAAGTAGACTTTAAAGCCTAAGTCTTTCTGAGTCCTTTTCCTTCAAGAATTTAGTAAGAATCTCATTTATAAAATGTTTTGTAAACATCAAAACTAGGAGTTTCCTCAACAATCTCCCCCTTTTTGATGATGACAAAACATTTCATTCATATGGCTTAATGTTCCTGCAAAAAATGGTTAGATAGAGCCTACTTCCAATTATTCTGCACAACTTATAAGAATAGCTCATATCAACCCTGTATAGACAATACAACAGCAACATAACCACATTTCATCAGTGAATAAGCATATAAGAAAATATCATCAGACATTATAGTATCATGCCAAATGTGTTATGCATCCAACTATCAAATCATCAACAGTTAAAAACCATCAAAAGTCAAAAGCCATATTACTCTCCCCCTTTTTGTCAACCTCAAAAAGAATTAGTCAGTTCAAAACAGTTTTTAAGACAGAAGATGTTTTTAAGAAGTTTTCTTGTTTGGGGTCCGAACAAGGGTGAAATCCTCCATATCCGATGCGACTTCTCAATTCTCGTCAATACATTGATTGACCGTCTTCTCAAGAGTTTCCACCTGTTTGTGAAGGAGGTTTCCATTTCTATCTGCCGATCCTTGATCTCGGTTAGAAGTGCCAAGATCTTTTGATAATCAGCATTCCCATGAAGCTTCGGTATTTGAATCTCAATATTTTCAAAAGATGCTCCCCCGAATTGATGCTTCATTCTCGTCCTTGTTGCCCTTCCTTTTCCCCCTCTTTATCTCCTTCTTCTTCTCCTTCTTCTGTTTCCTCTTCTTCTTGATCTTCTTCTTCTGGATCTTCTTCTGGATCTTCTTCTGGATCTCTCGCCAATTCAGATACATCATTCTTCTTATGTTCTGTGTTGAGAATGTTTTCTGCATTTGTTTCTGCTTCTAGTTCTGACATTCTCTGAGAAGTTTGACGCATATTTGCTAGAATTGCGGAGATGCTTTCTTCTTCTTCTTTCATCTACCAAGAGAAGTTGTCTTCTTCTTTTAGAACTTGGCTCGGCAGCGGCCTAGCTCTTTTTTACCTTTTCTTTTTGCTGTCTCTCGCTCTAGCCAATTCCTTTTCTTTTCGTCTCCAAGTCTCGCGCAACGTCCTTCAATCTCATCTTATTGATCATCTTCATGTCAATAGCCATTGTGGGAAGAGTTTTAGTGATGAATCTTCTGGGTATGTCTATTTTGAGATGCTCAAAAATCCTTGTCACTAAAGCTCCATAGGGTAGCTGTCCTTTCTCCTTCGACACCGTCCGATACATGTGCAGTATTATTGTGTGAGGCAGTGAGAACAATACTCCCTTTTCAATTGCCCACATTAATTTGGCCTCAAATTTAGATACATCAGTCTTTGATGAGGCTTTTGGACGAATACAACTGATAATAATCTTATGCAAAATAGTTCTTGCAGAAGTTAGAAGAGGATAAGTGAGAGTGGCCCTTACGTACTTTGTAAGAAACTTACAAACCGTTTCATAGGAGACGTCTATTGCCCGAATGCTCCTCTTTCAACTTTTATAATGTCAGCCAGAGTGTCTGTACTAACATCATAGAACCTGTCATTCACACTGAATTGCATTCTATCTGGAGAGAGAAATGTCAAATTCGAGTAAAAATATGCTATTAATTTAGGATAAACAGCAGCAGAATCAGTGCAAAATTGGTCCATCTACAATTTTTCAAGGCATTCCCGCAGATTTACTTCAGCAGCATCCAAATAATCAAAATCCACAATTTTGTGGTTCATGATTCCTCGATCCATCAGTCTGTTGAAGAAGGTTTTATGTTCTCTGGATCGAAATAATTTCCCGGTTGTGTTTCGAACTACAGCAGCTACTCCCATTCTAACTTCAAAATTTCTGTATATGTTCTCATCATCATCCTTCATACTATCTTTGCTTTTCCCTTTATCACTCACTTGTTCAGTACGAGTGGCTGGTGAGTCTGTGGCCTGTACTGCTTGAATGAGTCTGAGTTCATTCGCATATCCTTCCTTTCTCAAGAAGAACAATTTTACATCATCCCTAACATTTCTCTGGACTAATTTCTCATATCTCCTCATTATTACATGAGGGCTTTCAGTCGGTGTGGGTAGAGTTAGTCCAGACGTACCTCTTCGTGAGAAATGTCTTTCTTCAGACTGTGATCTGATGGCTCTTGGAGATTCTTCAGGATCATTTTGAGAAGAGACTCTTGGAGAATGTCCTTGAGTATCTTCGAAAGTCTGTATGAGATCGAAATGAGTCTGTCCTCTGTCGACTCTTCTTCCTCCTTGCCCAGCAATCCTGTTTGATCTCCTTCTTGGAGATGGAGATCTTGATCTGGATACGGAGGATCTCGAGGCCATGTTCGAAGAGATTTGGTTTTGGAGAAGATTGAGATCGATTTAGAAAGAGTTTTTCTCTCGTTAGGGTTTTCAAAACGTTACGAAGGGTTAAAAGAAATCCCGACTTTAGACGTTTTTATACCCCCCCGTTAGAAGAACAAATGAACAGCCGCGATACAAAACAAATTAAAATGGCAGTTATTTTAAACTTAAAAATATTCAAAAAACATATGCCAAAAATATACAAATCAATCATGCAGATTAAAGGCACTTACCAAAGATTGACCAGATTGAATTAAGGAAATAACATACCTTCCCAATATACCATAATTTCCTTTTTCAATAGTCTGTCCAGACGATTCCTTTTTCTCAGACTTTGTCCTGCTCTTATAGGATTTATAAAAAAGGGTTAATAATATTTAATCTCCCACATATTGAATCGAATGTACCTTTGTCCAGCGGCTTTGTGAAGATATCTCGCTAATTGATTCTTAGAATCAATAAATTCCACATATATATCTCCATTTTGCACATGGTCTCTAATAAAGTGATGTTTGATTTCAATGTGCTTTGCTCGAATGTAGAATTGGATTCTTGGTGAGGTTTATAGTACTCGTATTATCACATCTTATTTCAGTGCAAGCTTCTTCCTTTCCATAATCCAATAGTTGCTTTGTTTCATCCATAAAATCTGAGCAAAGAGCTTCCAAGAGCAACATATTCTCGCCTCTCCGCTTGATAGAGCCACGGTGTTCTCGCTTTTTAGAAGACCATGATACCAACATTTGTCCAAGTAATCGGCATGTTCCGGATGTACTCTTCCTGTCTACTTTACATCCTCGCTAAGTCAAGCATCCGAGTAGCCAATGAGAGTAAAGTCTGTTTCTTTAGGGAACCACGGACACCGTAGAGATGGATAAGTTGCTATGTACTTAATAATACGCTTTACCTTTGTAAGATGAGATTCTCTTGGATCTCGCTTGAAAACGAGCACATACACATACACCGTATATAATGTCCGGTCTGGATGCGGTAAGATAGAGAAGAGACCCAATCATACTTCTATAAGATTTCGATCAACTTTCTTTCCCGATTCATCCCGATCGAGTTTAATGGAAGTTGACATTGGAGTTTCGGTCTTCTTGCAGCTTTCCATTCCAAACTTCTTAACCAAATCTTTGGAATATTTCTCTTGATGAATAAATGTTCCTCGTTTTGATTGGTTGATCTGAAGTCCTAGGAAGAAAGTAAGTTCTCCCATCATACTCATCTCGAATTCCTCCCGCATAGACTTTGAGAAGTTCTTGCACAAACTTTCATTAGAAGAACCAAAAATAATATCATCTACATAAATTTGTACTAAAAGGATGTCCTTACCTGCTTTCTTGATAAATAAAGTTGTATCAACCATACCTTTCTTGAAGTTGTTGTCTAATAAAAACTTACTGAGTCGTTCATACCAGGCTCGAGGTGCTTGTTTCAATCCATACAGGGCCTTTTTTCAGGTCGAAAACATGATCTCGCTTTCTTGTTTCCTCAAACCCAGGTGGTTGTTCCACATAGACTTCTTCCTTGATGAACCCATTTAGAAAGGCGCTTTTTACATCCATTTGAAATAGTTTGAAATTCTGATAACAAGCATAGGCAAGTAAAAGTCGATTGCTTCTAATCTTGCCACCGGAGCATAGGTTTCATCATAATCTATTCCCTCGATTGGGAATAACCTTTTGCCACAAGTCTTGCCTTATTTCTGGTGACTTTTCCAAGTTCATTTACTTTGTTTCGAAGACCCATTTGGTACCAATAATTATCCGTCCTTTTGGTTTAGGGACTAATTCCCATACATCATTTCTCTTGAACTGTTGAAGCTCCTCTTGCATTGCCTCTATCCAGCTTTCATTTTCCAGAGCTTCATTGATACCTTTGGGTTCAATTTCAGAAATAAGTGCAACAATACCTGTGTCCTTTTTGTTCCTTGATCTGGTTTGAATCCCTTCGTTGATGTTTCCGATCACGAGCTCTTTGGGATGACTAGACTTATGCTTCTAGTTTCTGTTCAGAACTTCAGCATTAACAGAATCTTCTGTGGATGCAGAAATATTAGACTGAGTTGATTTTTCTTCATGAATTCCTTCTTTGACTATTTCCTGAGAAGATTCTGCTTTGTTGAAACATGATCTTTCGGTACAATCTGGTTCGATTCTTCATGCACCGTAACACTTTGTTTTGGAACTTCGCCCTCCGAAACTTTACATTCATGGATTCTTCCACTGTCTGAGTATTTTTATTGAACACTCTATATGCTTTGCTAGAGTTTGAATAGCCCAGAAAAATACCTTCATCTAACCTTTCTTCAAACTTACTAGGTTGACGATTAACATTTTTAAGAATATAGCAAGGACAACCAAAAACTCGAAAGTATGAAACAATAGGTTTTCTTCCTTTCAAAATCTCATAGGGAGTTTTCTCAAGTATAGGTCTAAGAAAAATTCTATTAATAATATGACAAGAAGTAGAAACTGCTTCTGCCCAAAACCGAGTTGCCACCTTGCTTTCTATAAGCAATGTTCTGGCCATTTCCTGCAGAGATCTATTCTTTCTCTCCACAACTCCATTTTGTTCTGGAGTGTAGGAAGATGAAAAAGTATGCTGTATACCATTTTTATCACAAAAGTCTGAAAAGTCTTGATTCTCAAATTCTCTCCCATGATCTGTTTTGATACTTGAAATAGAGTAACCTTTTTCATTTTGAACCTTCTTTGCAAATGTTGAGAAAAATGAGAATGCATCTCCTTTATTTGCAAGAAAAATACCCATGTAAATCGAGAGTAATCGTCTACAATCACAAGACAAGATTTCTTCTTACCTCCGATGCTATAAGTTCTGGTAGGTCCAAACAAATCCATGTGAAGAAGTCTGTAACACACGGTTAGTGGAAATATGCTTTTTAGATTTAAAAGAACTTCTTACCTATTTTCCAAGTGTGCATGCAGAGCAAAGTTCTGTTTTCTTGTAATTTAGTGAAGGTAAGCCACGAACAAGCCTTTTGTTGGCAAGCTTGGAAATTTGTTTCATGCCGACATGTCCAAGTTTGCGGTGCCACAAATCTGCTTCATCTTGGACTGATAATAGACATTTTGTAGTGTCTACATTTATATCCGAAGATAAATGTTCCCATGTCTTCGTCCCAAGAAAAAGTCTCGTGAAGAGTCAATGCTTGTTCCGAACATAAGTTCTCTTTGAAGTTTATTCTCAAACCAGCATCACATAACCGGCGATGCTCGAAGATTGTAGTTTAATCCTTTGACTAGAGAAACATTGTTGATGATTAGGCTGCCAATCTTGACAGCTTCCTAGTCTATAATGTTTCCTTTAGTGTTTCCTCCAAAAAGACTGTTCCTCCCTTGATTTTCTCAAATTCAATGAACATCTTTGAATCTCCAAATCATGTGTCTCGAGCATCCACTGTCCAAGTACCATTTCTTCTTTCTTTTGAAGCTTACCCGAAATGTTTACAAGTACTCATTTTTTCCTTGGTACCCAAATTTTCTTGGGTCCATTATAGTTAGTAGTATAAGCTTTTTCTATCCAATTCTTTTGAACAGTCTCCGTACTTTAGGACATTTGTTTTCAAAATGTTCTTTTTCTCCACAATTAGAACATTTAAGATTATTTCTACCAATAAATTTAACAAAATTACTTTTGAAATGATTTTTATAAGCTTGTCGAGGAGGTCTTTGTCTTATTCTTTCCTTGACTTTAGGAAAATCAATCGGGAATCATTTTCTTTATAAAAACCAAGTCCCGACTTGTCATAATAAGGAATTTGAATAGAAAGAATATGCTGAAGGGTTTTTGATCCTTTTGAAAACTTTGTGGTAATATCTAAAAATTCCTTTTTGAAAACATCATTCTCTTTTTGCAAAGAATCTTGATTTTCCTTTGCTTTCAAAAGATCCTTTTTGATAGATTCATTTTCATTTAAAAGAACCTCTCGATTTTCCTTCATTTCCCTTTTTGAAATCATCCAAATTTCCCTTCAAAAAATCGTTCTGTTTAATCAACTTGTAATTTTCCTTTTTTAATGTGGAGATCCTTTTCAAAGTAGTTTTTAGATTAGAACAAAGCTCATTTATATAATCTGAAACTTCTAAAGGAATATCGAATGATTTACCTCGATTTCTCGTTCGAGTCCGAGTCGATTCGAATCGAATCTGAATGTGCCATAAGACAAATGTTTCCATATTCATCTTCACTATCCTCAACTTCTGTATCGCTCCATGTAGCCTTGAGAGCCTTCTTGTATTTTTCAAACTTTCCTTTGTTCTTTTTGAGTCTGGGACAATTCTGTTTAATGTGCCCCTTTTTCTTACACTCAAAACAAATTACCTCTTTGGCATAATCATCATCGTCATCGGACTGCGTTGTCCGGTATGCTCGCTTTGTTTTCTGTTGTTGAATTTCCTGCATTTTCTGTTTAGTTTCTTTACCTTTTTGATCGCGGTGCTAGTTCCTCATCATCCAGCTCTTCTTCGAATCAGTATCATCGAATCGGTATTAGACTTAAGAGCAATAGACTTTTTACCTCGGATTCCACTTCCTCGTTCATTTGTTCTGCCTCATAGGACCGCAGAGTGCCTACAAGCTCATCAACCGTTAGTGGTGAAATCCGCAGAGTTTCTCTCGATAGATGTCTTCACATTGTTCCATTCTTTTGATAGTCCTCTCGAAGTTTGTTGACTTTCATTGGTCCAGAACAGTTGTCCTTGATATGCCAAACCGTTTACAATTTCGTAAAGTGACTCGAACATATCTCCTATTGACTCTCCCCGTTTCATCTTGAAGGACTCGTATTGACCAAGTAAAATATTTACTTTGGTCTCCTTGACACGATCAGCTTCCTTCATATGTCACATGTAGTCTATCCCATACTTCTTTCGCCGTATCACAAGAAGATATACGATTATATTCATTAGGTGATAAAGCACAATATAGGGAGTAAATAGCCTTTGCATCAATAGTTTGTCTCTTTGTTATCTCTTCGGAGAGAGAGTGGCCGATGATTCTCGTTTCTTTCTCATCGGTACTCTTTGAAGTCTTTCGATGTTATCGGTGGGCTCAATTCCCCTCTCAACCACATCCCATTCCAAAGGGATCTTTCGACCCGAGGAAAGCTTTCATTTTATTCTTCTAGATATTGTAATCCTTGCCATTGAAGTATGGTGGACGAGTATTGCTCGCCCTTCAATTAAACCTCGGTGCAAGAATACTAGCCATAGAGGATCTTTAACTCAGAAGTAACAAACACTTCAAAACTTGAGCACGAGGCTCTGATACCAATTGATGTAACTAGTATAAGCACCTAGAGGGGGGGTGAATAGGTGTTGAGGAAGTTTATGCACAACTAATATTAGTTTATTGCAATCCACAAACAGAAAGTAAATAGAGAGAGTTAGAGAAGATTGCAAACACTGTTTATAGTGGTTCGGCTTTAGACAAGCCTACGTCCACTCTCCGGATGACCAGCCAATCAGCTGTATTTCACTATATGATCAACGGTGATTACACACTTTCGAGTGTTTATACTTGGTGATAATCAGTCTCACCAAGTCACTCTCTTTTGTAATACACTGAGATCACTCAAATACGCACTATGAACAACAGTTGAAGAACAGAATCAGCTTTGGAATAATGTTCATCTCCTCTACCCCCTAAGTCTCAACCTATCCTTAAATACTCTCCAAGCCACATTCGACCGTTGGCTCTTTCCGTGAGAGTTCCGTCTTCCCTTTCCCCGTACGTACTTTATAAGGCAAGTCTTTTTGACCGTTGAGAGTAGATCGATCCCCTTAGATTCTGTTCGCCCATACAATCGAATCTGGCTTCCATAAGTGCTCTATTCTTCTTTGGAAGTTGTCCACTAATTGATCCTGTAAATCGATTAACATAACAGAATCAACATGAATAAGGTAAGTGAAATACTCTACCGTTGGTGATCTTATCTTGTAGATACATCTTAAGTCTCGACGATGACTTTAAGTTCTCGAGTCCGCCTAGAATTTCGGTACCGACTTAAATTATCGGTACGGTCGACTTAAATTATCGGGCCTAGTACGGTCGACTTCAAAACTCGCCCGATAGACTCTTCCGTCTGGTACGGGCAGACTCTAAGGCACCCCAAGCTTTATCTTCTGCTACAAGCAGACTTTAAAGCCTAAGTCTTTCTGAGTCCTTTTCCTTCAAGAATTTAGTAAGAATCTCATTTATAAAATGTTTTGTAAACATCAAAACTAGGAGTTTCCTCAACACCCTCGATGGTTGAAGACTGGTCCAGGCCTAGACCGATTCTGTCCAGCTCAAGATCGGTGTCAGTCCAACACTAATCTTGCCCTCTCCAGTAATGGAATCCTCCTTTGGCATCCTGGTGTTGATCTTGTGGCAGCTGGTGATCGATCCTTGCAGATTTGAGCTTCCTTGGGTGATTAAACATCAGTAAAGGCTGGTTTCCTTGACATGAGCTCAATGAAGCGAGATCGCAATAGATGATCGGGGCTAGAGCTTGAGTTTAGGCTCAATTCTATGATTGATGAGATTGCTGTGATGCTTCTTGATGTTCATGGATGGATTTGCTTGGTTAAATGTTGTGTGAGTAGGCTTGATTAGGATATTGTTCTTAATATGTTAGGTTCTGATTCCACACTGATACACCTGGAAAAAACTCTTCATTTGAACTTGAAACCTTGTTCAAATGAGTTTGAGCCTTTTTCAACTTTTAAGATAGACTTGATAAGCTTTCCGACGAACTATAGATCACTTTGATCAGCCTTCATTTGATTGCTGAAATCTTTCCTCAAAGTCGCCTCTGTGTTCTGTAATGATGTGTTGATGATTGCTGTTCTATGATAGATCTGATCTTTACTGCTTTGCGATTTTTTGCAGATTTTTGTGATCGAAATTTCGAGATGATCCCTCATGAAAAGTGTTCACAACATGTTAGTCTAGAACATATTTTTTTGTTGAAAACTTTAGAGATCATCACGATAGGATAAACGGCCCTAACATCATCATCACACCTACTGTTTTTCAGGGTTCCTGATTGCATGTATCCGTTTCGTAAATTTTTTCTGATTCTTGTGATCAGAATATAATCTGGTGTTCTTCATAAAATTTGTGCGTATCAATGAGGGTTATAACATAATATTTTCTCGAAATTTTTCAATGAGTACAACTAGGTAAATTCACTCAAATACGTCCTCTGTTCTACTGGTCTACATGTTTTGGAATCCGAAATTCTGACATTGTTGATTTTATTGTGATTTTTATGGAACTCTTTTCCAGTTGACTCCTTCTATAAATTTGTTCATATGAGTGTTGGCCAAATCATATATGTTTTTTGTGATTTTTTAGTGTCATTTAATAGGCCAATTTCCCCAAAATCGACCTCACCCCTGTATTGCCCTGTACAAACTCAAGTAACCATTTTTGTGTGATTGTGCACTTGATTGTGATTATTTGTCTATGAACACCTCACGAACATCATTGCATATTAAAATTGTTACCTTAGGGACACTTATGTCATGCTAATTGAACATCATTTCATCCTATCATCGCTTGTTTTCATGTAATTAGGTTTTGTTAGCATGAACATGTTCAATGTACATTCCGTCATTGACATTTTTATATCATGCTTAATGATTGCATTAGGGCTTCGACCCCCTTAATGAGAGTTGTTTGTGGTTTGGTGCTCAACCTGTATGATTTATTTCACACTTTTGCCTTGTCATATAGGGAAGTTAAATCATACAATTTGTTCATGTGCTTGCTACCCTGAATTGAGTCAATTTGCATGTGCATGAAAATGTCCATGATTGAATGAGTATATGACCTTAATTGATCATGTCATCTCTTACAAAGTCTTAGGAAATTCATTAAGCTTTCTAATGACACCAGAACCAAGACATTTTCATGTCAGTTGAACCACTTTTCCATTTTTACAAAGTTGCCCTGTAATCTGGAAAAACATGAAATTCGGAACCCACTTGTGAACATCTGCATTTCTTTACTTTGCCATTTTTGTTGAAATTTTCTATTGTGATCTGAAAATTAGACCCTTCATAAAATTTTTTTGGCATCCTCAAGACTATCATGTGGTAAAATTTCGTGAATTTTTTATGCATCACATGTTCTTGGATTTTTATAAATTCACAAGTAGCTCATCTGAACGAGTTGTCTCATGAAAAATGTTCTTATTGAGTGCTTTATGTACTGTAATTTTCGTGAAGCTGATTGCTCAATGGGTCATGTTCAAATTGCTTGTTCCTTTTCAAGGTGTTTTGGATATCCTGTTATGTTTGATTGTGACATATACCCGTTCCATGATTTTTAGGAAATGATGCATGTAGAACTGATTCTTGATGTCTTCATGACTTTTGTTTGTCTTTTCATGAAATTTAAATAAAAAAATCCCAAAAAAAAACCGTCAAATATTGTTTGACGTTCGAAATTGTGGCCTATGCATACTTGGTGAGTGAAGTGATTTGGTGCCGGTACACTAATTGCTTGATTGATTGGGAAATAAGGTCTTTGGACCTACTCATGTGCTTATTTTCAAGTTCAATGCACGTGATTGATAGATACTCGTGTTAAACCTATGCATGTTCACGGGTGATTTTGGGTTACACATTGGAACACAACGTTAGGGGTATGATGTTAATTACCGCAAGTGAATACTTGTGATGTTTAATAATGATCATAACCTGTGTCTAATAATGAATGGGGATAACACTTGGGTACGTTGTGTATGTAACTCCAAAGGCCAACCCTAAGGCCATTTCTAATCCTTTGATTGGATGATCATTGTTTGTTTACTTGCCATGTTTGATGTGCTTTTGTTTGAATCGATGTTTGTTTCCATTGTAAACAATTCCTTTAGAATTAGTTATGAAGTAGGGTATGTGAAGAAGGTGGCCCTGAAGACAGTAATGGTCAATGTCCTTTTCAACCCTTACCTTGTACTATTTATTTGACACCCGACATATGTCTCAGGTTTTCTATTGCATTGTATAAAAACCTGAGGAGGCTTGGGTTCCTTTCCTCCTCTCTCTGCTTCCCTTTACAAGTACTTTTTATTTTTATTTTTATTTTTAGGATTGCATGTGTTGATTTACTACTTTCCTTGGTTGTTTACTTTATGCATTGCAATTTCAATTAAACTTGCTTGCCTTTCATTTTCCATTTTTTAGAATTAGAATGGCGTGAAACCAACATCCATGTATGGTCACATTCCTAGTTTAAAAATGGCACGAAAAAGTAACAAGACATGCATGGACACCTTAGACATGATGACTGTTAGGTGCCAAAAGGGTGCTAATAGAAACAATTAGTGTAACCCAATTTTCCGAACCCTAGAGCTCTGGTTGCATAGAAATCAAGAGAACCTCTCCTGACCCTTGATTGGGCTTTCTAGCCCGCTCCCAAATCAAGGCTAGTGGCGTCTCCTAACTCTTTATTTTAGGTTATTAATCAACTTAGATATATAAAATGAATCTTCCCGCTGTTGCGCGAGGTATGGATTTGGGAGAATCCACACTTATGATCGATGGACCTTCTAGTGGATATGATTGTCACTGATGATGTGTTCAAGCCATTTTGATGACTTGCCCTTTAATGACTGTCTCGTGAGTAAATACCCCTAAACTCGGTCCTTCTTGACACCGACCGTTGTTGAGGGCAGGTCCCGACAGTTGCATAACCTCCTTCTTAGTCAAGGGAGGTTTGACTTTAGAGGCATAGCCTTCTATCTTTGAGCATAAGCTCTGAAAGTTTCATTCCTTCTCTTGTCAACCCAAACCAGTTCTTCAAGGGTCGGCGCGATTTCTGAGTTAAACTTATACTGTTGAAGGAATTCGTTAGTTAGATCCTCCCAAGTGTGGATCTTCTCAAGATCGAGATCAATAAACCAAGTTAGTGCAGTATTGGCCAAGCTATCTTGAAAGGTGTTGATTGACGATGAAGTGTTGTTGGAATATCGAGCCATCTTGCCCAAATAGTACTTGAGATGAATTTTCGGGCACCCAGTTCCATCATATTTTCTTGAGAACTTTGGCTCTTCATAGAAATCTAGGAGTTGTACCTTGATGAAGGGCGACAGCCTGTCGAACCCTTGGAGTTGGTAGCCTTGCAGCATGCAAAGGCATTCCTCCATTTTTGCGAGAAGTCTTGCCCTCTCCTCGTCTAAATGAATGACGGGAGTTTCTTTGGATGGTGCCTCTAGGTCAATAGCAGTGGAGACCCTTTTAGTAGGTCCTTTCTCGGTAGAATATGCTACTGGGGTGTCAATAGGAATGGTGGAGGTAGTTGTCGCAGCAGCAGGGGCAACGGGAGTGAAATTCTTCATTTAGTTTGAAAGATCAGTGAGCATTGCCATCATTTGTGCCACTTGGTTTTCAATGGTAGCAATGCAGGTGCAAGTGTCTTCATTTTCCATCCTCGCTTGATGATGGGTAAGAATAATAGAGTGTATCTCAGCCATGATTTAGCAAATTTGTTGAAAGAAAATGAACTCAAGTTAGAATGTAATCAAAGAGTCAAGAAAATACAAGCCTTGTCAATTCTATATTTTCTTGAGATAAAATAATAATAATAAGTATATATGACCTAGTATCATATAAAATCCTTTTATTAAAATTTCTTCAAAAGAAATTATAATATTAAAAAGGACAACAACAAATGTTTAATCTGAATGCCCCTTTCTAAAAGTTACATCAAAATGTGCAATGAAATTTCATTGATTGAATGGAATGATTACAAGGAAGGGAAACCTTTGATTATGTGAAATAATGTGGATTACATGTAATGAGAAATTGAATACAGGGAAATCCCAATTACAAAATAATGAGGAAAGTACAGAGAAATTTCCTCTTTACATGATGTGAAAGGAAAATACACAGAAAATCTCAGATGAAAATCTAAGAACTAGAAAGAGTCACAAAGGGCGTTTGTTATCATGGCTCAAATGCTCTTCGTTGGCTAAAGTGTGATCTGCCTCAACAAGCTACTTTGGTTGGGGTTGTTGAGATTCGGGAATATTTGGGAGATCGACTTCGAGCTCAAGCTCCACTTGTGGATGAATATAACTAGTCATCGCATGGTAAACCTTCACCTCTCCCTCCAATTCAGACTCAACAACCATGGCGATGCGCAATGCAAGAGATTTATACCAAACTCCGATGGCATGAAGAATCGCACTAATGACATGGTCACTTTGGTTACCTTCTATAACTTCTTTGCAATAATCAAGATTATATGAACCCAACATGAGGATTGGTGGGATCGTTTGAAGTGCATAGACAAAGTACCCTTGAAGGGTAATATGACATCAAACCTGTCAACCTTACAAGAGGGTTGACAGGTTCATCAACCCCGCCAACAAAGCACACCAGAGTGATGTTTAATCATTGAGCATGCCACTGAATTTGGCTTAGGGTAAATCTCTTGAGGTAGTGGAACCAAAGGGAGAAAGTCCAAGGAGGAAAATAATTGATTTCATTGTGGAACATGAGGATAAGGTGATAGTACTTTGAAATGTTGACAATTCTCATATGAGGGATAAATTCCTTAATATGAGAACAAGCCAAATTTGGAGAAGACCTAACGGAGCTCTAAGGATATCGCAATGGTTTTCTTTAAAACGGGTGAAAGACACAAAGGTTTCGGTGAGGACCATGTGTATGAAACGTTTAAAAGCACAAATTTGATTAACAACATAGGTGACCAAAGGATCCATTGTATCATGAAAATGAATGTGCGGGAAATTTTATTCCCAAAGTTAATTTTGAGGTTGGAGAGTTATTTCTCGAGGAAATTGTATGGCATGGAATTACAATTTCCCTTAAGGACAGCTCTAATTTGATAAGAAAGAATATGTAAAAATTGGCTCATGATAGAAACCGGATTTTGATTGATTGGTGGTATCAGAAAATCGAGGGAGACGGGAGTCAACCCAATGACAACTTTGAACTCCTCAATTGTAGAGGTCAACTTATTCCCATTAAACAGAAAGGTTGAGTCGAAGGGTTCGAAAAGTGGACCAATGCCTTAATCATAGCGATTCGAGTGTTGACCTCCAATGGTGTCGAAAGATGACTAATCCATTTTGTCACATAATTTTGGTGCTCCAAGCTAAGTCCTTCCTAAATGTCCTTGAGTCCTGTTGGAGTAGAAAACGATGTTGATCTCAGGCTTGTCCATCTAGATCCTAACCTATGGCTATTTGAGATTAAAAATCCATCGTTTTTTGTAAAAGTAAAGTATGGAATAAAAATTTGAAAATAAAGAAGCATAGCATTTAATGAAAAAGGAAGGATTCTTACCAACCAAACCATGGCAATCACAAATCAAACATTGCATGAGGACAATGAGGTTTTGACGCTTAGGGGTAGGGTGCTAAAGGCTCAAGGTCCCCATCTAGATTAATGGAAGTAGTTTACTAACTACTATTATCGTCCATCAGTGCAACTTCCATTAAGAAGATGAGTGGGTTAAATGGAAAGAGGATTACTACAAGTCTTCACTCGCAGATCCCACCCATTAACCCTCTTAATGGCTATAATTTGGGCAATCGGCGTTTTGGACCACGTTTGTGTGCGCAGTGTAGTGTTAAAGCTTTTAAACATGTGTTTGAAACTTTAAACAATCAACATTTCAATGTAAACCCCTTATTCATTCATTCATCCTTACACCACCTACAAAATAAAGGGTTTGCAATCATGGCACCCCTTATACCTCCCACCTATAAAACCATTGAATATGTCGTTTGTAACATCTTGAAAATCGACTCCATTTTGGGATTTTATAAAATGGCGATGTTAGTCAAATGCCAGTCAATACAAATGTTCCAAGCAATTTGTTCTTGGAACAACTTGGAATAAAGGATTTTAGAGAGGCGCCGATAGGAAACAATATGTGTATAACTCGCAATTTTGATCAAGAATGAACCCTTCGACCATGAGGACCGTTGCCTTCCTCGAGCTAACCCCGCATAGCCCTCATTCCCCCCTTTGTGCCGGTGTCGTCGAATTCCCGACCTGAGTGAGTTAATTTCCTAATCCTTGTTTAGGGGTTAATTAGTTAAGTTTTGTGCTTGGTTAATCATGATTTAGTTTGTTAATTATGGTTGGTTAATTAAGCTGACTAGGGTTAAATTAATTGACCATAGTTAGTAATAAAGTAATCTTGGTTAATTAATTAAAGTAACTAAGGTTAATTTTAAAGTAACCAATGTTAGAATTTTAATCATGGTTAGGTTAAGTTGATTGTGGTTAGGTTAATTTATTCACCATGGTTAGGTTTATTTATTTTTATTTAATTAATTAATTTCGAACGAATTACTATTCACGAGCTACTGCTCACGCGGCACTATTCACACAGAAGTGAAAAATTGTTAGAATTTGATTTGTTCTTGATTGTTATGATTTCTTGAAGTGCTGAGATACTATACATACAACTGAAGGGATGGATCCAATCGATTGTTATTTATACTTGAGTATAATGGGGAAATTGTTCTGCAATGCTCTGATTATTTGCATGTCTTCTAATATTATTATGAAATGATTGACAATTTATGCAGGCCATGTGTGCTAAGGCCAGGTAGGATCACATGTGGTTGTGTCTATTTATTGAACTATCCTTTGCTTTTGTTTCTCTCTGCATTGTGATGACTAATGGATTAGGTTGTATGTTAGACTCCCGAGACAAGCAAAGTTCCTAACTGGGCTTAGGATTTTAACTTGCTGAGTTTATCTCAACCTGCCGTGGTTAACCTTTGTAGGCTCTAGATGACATAGTACCCGGTATGCTTCGACATCCTGATGGACATGAGTACCACTGTCACCGCGTGGCTAGGACTGGGCCACAATTTTGTATACGAGCACCACATCACCACGTCTGGGTGGACGAGGGGGTCAAGAGACCACTATGCGCCCCATGTCTTTAAGGCACGGTTTATTAAGATGGGAGGGATCTTGTACGGTCCTCTCCGAGGCTCGATGGACCGGCCCTTCTTATGGGGCTGACAGATGAGATTTGGGATCCTATGGATATAGATCCTCTTGATGGTGAGCTTTCAGATCTGACAACCGGAGAGACCAACCCTTTAGAGGACAGTGAGTAGGCCACTGTGGCCTACCTCCCTTTTTGGTGAACCCCTCCTCCACTTGTGCAGTAATAGGTTAGCTAGGTTGGTCCTTTTTTAGTAGACCTTAGCATATTACTTGTAATGAGGTGTGTATATATTTGGGTGTATATATTTGTTGTTGTTACTATCCCTGTGATTTCTATTTTGAGAGTTATTCGTTTCCATATGTGCTTAACTATCAGATAAAATGAATTGGTCGACAACAGTACTTAGGACGTCATACAGTTAGACCTCAATTGAAATGGGGTCACTATGAGCTCGAGAGTCTTGGTGTGACATCGTTAGTGGCGTACCTTCTTATCCACGTGACTTTGACATGCAAGCGATCCTACACATGACACATTAGTGAAAGCACAACAATCATTTTTTACAGCTTCAAGTCTACTTAATCTAGTAACCAATCCCTAGTGAAGTCGCCAAGCCTATTATGACCCGCTCTCAGCGATAGTCAGTGTCGGGAGAGATAGTGTTTAGGGCTATATACATGAGGCGGTCCTCAGAAAAGGATCGATCGTGAGTGCGGATTCTCCTAAATCCATACCCCGTGCACAAGCGGGAAGTATTGTTTTTTTTTTATCTAAGTTGATTAACAACCTAAGATAAATGTTTTAAAGTCACCACTAGCCACAATTTGGGGGCTAGCTAGAGAGCGCAATTGAGGATCAAGAGAGGTTCCCTCAATTCCTACGCAACTAGAGCTCTAGAGTTTGGGGGCTTGGGTTATGCCAATGTTTCTATTAGCGCCCTTTCAGTACCTAAAAGTTATCATGTTTTACCTAAGGTGTTCATGTGTGTTCGTTCCATTTAAAATGAAAAGGTGATCATACGTGGATGTTAATTTCACATCATTCTAATTCTAGAAAAAAAAGGGAAAAGAAAGGCATACAATTTTTAATTGAAATTGCAGTGTGAAAAGTAAACAACTAAGGAAAGCGGTAAATCTAAACATGCAATCCTATGAAAGTAAATGTAAAAGGGAAGAGAGGAGAGGAGAGGAACCTACAACTAGTCACATTTTTATACAATGCAATAAAAAACTTGAGACATATGTTGGGTGTCAAATGAATAGTACAATGGAAGGGTCGAAAAGGACATCAACCATTGCTATCTTCAGCGCCATTTTCTTCACAAACCCTAATTTTTAACTAATTCTAAATGAACGGTTTACAATAGAAACAAACATTGATTCAAATGAAAGCACACAAAACATGGCAAGTAAACAAACAAGAGTCATCCAATCGACAGATTAGAAATGGTCTCGGGGTTGGTCTTTAGAATTACATGCACAACGTGCCATGAAATGTTATCCCCATTCATTATTAGACATGGTTTATGATCATTAATCATTATAAGTATTCACTTACGGTGACAATGTCATAACCCCCAAGTCGAGTTCTAATGTGTATCTCCAAGATTACCCACGAATATGCATTAGGCTTGTGCAAGTAATTAACAATCACATGCATCAAACTTGAAAATAAGCACATGAGCAGGCCCGAAGACCTTATTTCCCATTCAATCAAATAACTAGTGTACCAGCACCAGTTCACTTCACTCATCTAACTTACGTCGATCACAATCTCAAGTATCAAACACATATTCAATTATCTTTTTATTTTCTAAATTTGTGTACTTAAAGTTCAAGAAATGATAATCAAAAGCCATGAAGATAGTGAAGATCGGTTCTACATGCATCAATTTCTAAAAAATCGCATAACATCAACATGTAACAATCAAACAGAAAAGGAGAATCCACAACAAATTGACAAAGAGCAAGCAATTAAACATGACCCGTTAAGCAATCGACTTCACAAACATTACAAAATGTTATGCACTCAATATAGAACATTTTTCGTGAAGACAACTTCTTAAAATGAGCTATGCATGAATTTATAAAAATCTAAGAACATGTCATAATGCATCCGAACAGAACAGGGCAGCAGCATTTTGGTGTAATGTCATAGTAATTTGATCATGTTAAAAATGCTGAAAATTCCTCAATTTTTTCCACATGATATTCCTAAGGATGAAAAACAAAGTTTATGAGGGTCCAAGTGCTGAATCACAACAGAAAAATTCGTGAAAAAATAGCAAAGTGCAGACATACAACTGGTCATGCATGTGTTCTGAATTTCATAATTTTCCATATTACAGGGCAACTTTTCAAACAATGAAAAGTGGGGCAATCGACATGAAAATGACTTGATTTTAGTGTCAATAGAAAGTTTGATGAATTTTCTAAGACTTTCTAAGGGATGACATGATTAATTAAGGTCATTTACCCATTCAATTTTGGACATTTTCATGAACATGCTGAATGATTAGATTCAGGGCAGCAATCATATGAACAAAGTGCATGATTTAATACTCCTATATGACAAGACAAAAGTGTGAGAAAAATGATATAGAAAAATTTATCATTGAGGGATCTAAGCCCTGATGCAATCACAATGAATGATATGAAAATGACAATGACAAGTATGCATTAGGCATATTCATGATGATAGAATGAAATTGCATTAATATATGCAATGACATGATACAATGACGCTCAATTAGCATGGCGTAAGTGACATTATAGTATGCAATGACAATCATGGAATTTTCATGGACAAAAAATCACAATTAAGATTGCAATTGGATATGAATGCACGCTTGAGCTTATATAGGGTAGAATTGAGGTCAGGACAATTTTTAGGGAAATTGACCAAATGAATGTCATTCAATAATCTTAAGAAAAATACATGTCATGACCAACATTCAAATGAACAATTTTTCTAAGAGTTAGGGAAAAATCACAATAAAATCAACAAAGTCAAAATTTCGGATTTTGGAATATACAGACCAGCAAAACAGCGTATAATTTTTAGGGGATTTGACCTAGTTGTACTCATTGAAAAATTCTGAGAAAAAAAGTATGTTATGACCAACATTCCCATGCACTACTTTTATGAAGAACTCAAAGCCAAATTCTGAACACATAATTCAGCAAAAATTCATGAATTCGATTCAGGTGTTCAGGAACTACATAAATCAGCACATGTCATAGTGATGTCAAGGCCATTGGTCCTCACATGATGACCTCGAGAAATTTTAGAAAAAATGTATGTTCTAGATTAACATGTTGTGAACGTTTTTCATAAGGAATAATCTAGAAATTTCAATCATAAAAATCAGCAAAAAATTGCAAATCTGCAAAAGTCAGATTGATTACAAAACTCTAGTACTCAGGACATAATCACAGAATACTCATACAACTTTGATAGAGATTTTCAGGCATCAAACGGAGGTTGATGGGAGTGTTCTATCACTCATTGGAAAGCTTATTAAGTCTATTTTAAAAGTCATATGGGACTTAAATGCATTCAAACAAGTTTTCAAGTTCAAATAAAGAGGTTTTTCAAGTCTATCATTCTAAAATCCAATTTTCACAGATTAAGTGCAAATACCAAATCAAGCCGAATCACTCCATATTCATCCAAGCAAACCAATCCATAATCATTATGATTTATCATAGCAACCATAGCATCCATAGATTTAACTTTAAAGTTGAGCTATAGCCCTGATCGCCTTTCTCACTTGATTGAGCTTGAGATTGTGAGGTCTACCTTTGTTGATATTTTGCATCAAAATTGAGCTCAAATGGACAAGAATTAAACACCACAGCACAAATGGACGTCGGAGGGACGCTGGAGTAGCTTCTCATCGTTGGAGTGGATTAGATCAGCGTTGGAATGGCGCCAATCAAGCCTTGAACAAAACTGGTCTGATTGGACCGGTTTTGACTGTCGTAGGAAGAAACAGTCACTGGAGGAGTTCCAATGGCTCTTCGATGGAACTCCAACCACCAGAGGGTCAGGAAGTCGAGGGTTGTCGAACCACCACAGATGATCATATGACTGCTCCAACTAGCTAGCGAAGGTGCTAGATGAAAGATTAGCTTGATCGCTGGTCTTGGAGCTGCTAGAGAAACCAACCTAGACGGGACAAACCAGGGGTCATTGAAGAGAGTTGTAACCACCAGGTCATCGAGGAGTAGGCGGAGATCGATAGGGGATTGGGCGGTGGCGAAGATGTCGTCGGCGTGAGACAAGTTGGCGACTTGAAGAGGAGGCAGTTCGGCAGTTTGAGCCAATAGTTAGGAGAGAGAGAGAAAATGGACAAGAAAGAGAAAGGAAATAGAGAGAGAAGAGAGAGATTAGAATATGTTAAAAATGGGCTCCTCTTGAAAAAATGGAGGAAAAATGTTCTATATAATCCCCTCTAATCACAAAATCCTGGCCGTTGCATTAATTCGACGACTATGAATTAACTCATGTACCTAACTAACTTTGTAGGCTTTCAATCATGTTTAACACATTTAACATATGTTAATTTCAATGGCTGAAATTTAATGTGATCAATGGCTTAAAAAAAATTTGTGATTAAGGACCTACTTAGGGGCAATTTTGTAATATTGCCAAAACCTAGGAAACTTTTTCAAATTCTAGAAATGTGAGAGCATGGGGGCTAAGAATCGAGCTGGGCCACCACGTGGTAGTAGTCACTAGACAAAAAACTAGCTGGAGGAGGGCTGAACCGGCCTCCTCCGCCAATGGCCGGTCAAACCCTGTACTAGTTTGATCAGTTCAGCCTTCTTTTAGCTGGTTCGATCCTTTCTTCTTTTGGGTTTGTTTAATCTAGTTCTAATGGACTAAATTGAAAAGAAATTTTTCTTTATTAGAAAGAAAAAAAATCCAATTTTGAAGAGAGACGGTCCAATTTCAAGCAAATTAGGCTAATTAAACCATGGAAATTCAATGTCGTGATTTTTTTATTAACCTAATTACCTAATCGTCATGGAAATTATTAGACCCATACCAATGCACATCAAATTGGACTTTCTAGACCTTAAATTGGGTAATTCCATCTAATTGTTGGTTATAATTCACAAATTAATTGAAATTGAACTCAATTAAAATTGTGAGACACCTATTAGTCTAATTGCTAATGCCTAGGGGAACTTATTGCATCCAAATTGGCCTTTAATTGATGACTCACTATTTTTGCCAAAATTGAATTGAAGGCCAATGTCTAAATTAAACCTCAACCATGAATGGGTCAACTCGAATTTCTTAAACCAAAGCTCAACAACCGTATTTTCTTAGGCCTAGTAAGCTAAATCTCCAAAATCAATGAGTTGGCAAGTGAATTTGCTAAAATTGACCCTAAATTTAGATTTAGCTCATAAAATTATGTAGAATGGAAGTGTTCATTCGTAAATTGTAAAGAATCGATTCAGAGCCTAATTAGGGGCAAAAATGTCAATTAATATTTCGATTTGCCTGATCCCAAAAGTAGTTGAACGAGTGAATGGGTAATTGTCTCTAGATCAAACGTCATAAAAGGAACTAAGCCTAATTATAAGTAGGACGAAAGTAAATTTTGTTTTTTGATCGATTCCAAACCTAAAATCGAAAAATTCAAAAATCGAGGTTCTTAATTGATTTTCGAAAAATTCTTGATGCTGAAGTCAAATTGAAATTGAAATAAAGTGATTTTGTGATTTCTATATTTTTCAATTTTTTTGGTCAAATGTTTGATCAATAATCAAACCTTAGTTCCTCGGATGGCTTCCAGCTTCGCCAAGAGCTGGCTCTATGGCAAATTCCGATTCCCCATCTTTCTTTTGGACAGGATTCCCTCACCTAGATTGAGGACCCCTTTGGCAAATACTCGATGACTTCGGCTTAGAATGCTATTCGGCGGAAACACAATTTGATACATTGGTCCTCGTTTGTGTGGGACAAGGCTTTTGCTCCCAGACATCAATTCCTCCTATGGCTCATTACAAAGAATTGTCTTCCTACTCAGGTATACCTCATGTCGTATGGTAGACTTCCGAGTGCCATGTGCTCTCTTTGTAAGTCTAGACCTGACTCGATGAATCACCTCTTTTTTGACTGCTGCGTCTCCAAGTCTCTAGCAGTATTATGGGTTGCTAAATGTAACCTACCTTGGCACAATTCCTCCTGGATAGACAACCTCCTCTAGGTCATCAAATTTTTGTCTGGAAAGGGTTTCTACCAGGAGATAGCCCATTTCTCCTTTGGCACTCTCTGCCACCTCATCTGGAAGACTAGGAATGAGATTCTCTTCTAAGGGCATACCCTCTTCATTCCTGCTTTGAAGCTTTATCTCTTCAAAATGGTGAAAGATAAAGCCCTCACCTTCACGAAAGTTGAAGATTGTCCTAGAAATAGAAGGTTGCAATGCAGTTGGAGGTTAGACCCTCGAATTTTTGCTTTGGAGCCGCATATTGGTTAGGATAGGAACTAGTTTCCTCTCAGTTCGTATAACTCTAGCTTTGTTGTTTTGTTGTTCTTGGTATACGCAGTACCCTTCCACTCCAGCGACATGTTGTCCAGCTGAGTGACCATTGGTACCGTGTTTCCCCCTGCTGTAATAGTTCTTGGTTGTTTATATACTCACTTATCTTCCCAAAAAATAATAATAATAATAATCGAACCCTAGTTGACTTTTCACTACCAATTTGATTTCATAGTCAAATCTTTGAATTTTTCCAAAATTTCCACTTCTAAAGTGAAATTAGACTTAAAAGAAACATTTTTGGTACAAAAAACCAAATTTTGCTCCAAGGTTGACTTTTTGTTAAAGGTTGACTAAAAAGTTAACTCAAAAGTAAATGGTTTAACTTTTCACGTTTTTGTGTGAAATGAATAGAAAATTGCTCTCTAAAGTGAAGGCAATAAACGAAATTGAAAAATGACATTTTTTATTCAAAAAGGGTCCCGTTGCAATTGAAAATCCCTAATTCAGTTTTTCAGTATTTAACGACATACCAACTAAAAATTAGGAGTTAACAATCAATTCTTCTTTAAATAACAGAGTAGAAAGAAGCATTTCTAATGGTTTGGTTTACATAGATATCGATGAGTTAGAGCATTTGTACATTGTTACCTTATGCATATATCATTGTTGTGACCTTCCTAGAAGTGAACCAATGAAAGAAAAAATAAATTACTAAGCTAGAAACTTAGCATAGACTCTCTCAAGTCCATATCAATCACCACTTTGGAATTTTAATTTAATCAATTTAACATGCAAATCAATTCAATTAGATATTACCACTAATTTCATATGGTTTGACTAGAAACCCAAATAAAGTATGGGAAAATACTTTGCTTTTATGAATTAGAGATTAATGGTATGGGAGCTTGATTATGCTAGATAAACTAATGCACTTTTGATACGTTTTATTTTTATTTTCAAAAATATTTTTCCAATCAGTCTGGGTCAATTTTAAGCCTAAACCTCTAACATGTAATGGGTGGTCATGTAGATGTGCAATTAATTAATGTAACACTCAATAAATCAAAGTATAAAAAAAATGCTTAAAATAAAGAGTGAATTTTCCCTAGATACATCTATTTAATTAAATTTTGCATACCTCAATGCATTAAGCAAAGCATAACTTTACTATGATTAATTTCCCAATATCTACAAGACATTGAGAAATTTATGCATTGCCTAAAAATGATTTCTAAATGCAATAATATTTAATTATTTTTTAGTTTTTCTTGTTTAACAAAATATTAAACTATAAATGCATGAGATGCATATTATACTTGGTTACGTCTATGCGGATTCTTATTTGACTAATGGCATGTGACATGGATTATAAGGATGAAATCTATATGTAACCTAATGCTAATGATGGGCAAAATAATTGAGAATTAATCTAATATGACATGCAATGACACAAAAATGAGAAAAAAGGACATTATAAGTACCATAATTTTCGTATGGTGCTCATTTGAGTGCTATAAATTAGGGAAAATTTCAAATAAGGATCCAAAGTGATGGTGTTTTCTCAAAAGAGGACCTGAAATGGATAATGTCTCAAATAAGGGCCTAAAGTTACCAATTTGGTTTCAAATAAGGACCTAATTTTTCAGTCAACTTGGTTTCAAATAGCCAATAAGCATGTGCATCTCACATGCCATTTTTTAAGTCATCTTTAGGGGCATTTTCATCCAAAAGCTCTTTTATTTTTCTTTCTTCTTCTCCATTCATCTTCTTCGTTCTTCATCTGAGCCACTTCAGTTCATCTTCTTTTTGGAACGCATACAACTCTTCATTAATGGCACAAACTTAGCAGCGATCAATAACAACGGCTAGAGGACATGAGCACACTGGCAACCCCAAAAATAAACCTTAAGCCTTGATTTTAGGGTGATTGAAAACTAGGCGGTAACAAGCCGTCTAACGGTGGTGGTGACGATTGGTGACCGGCAATTATGGCCCGAGTGGCTTCCATGACGACAAAGCTGGCTATTCTCAGTTTTGTGTAGCTCAAATCGTGTCATTAGGCTCGATTTTGGCGGTGATTTCGTCGCGGCATCTTGGCGAAATCTAATGAGCGCGACTCGTTGATAAGTATATTACTTGTGTGTGGTGATTTTGGGCGATCTCCAACTTAGGTTCGTCAATTGTGAGATTTTGATTTGGTATTTGCTGTTTGGGACTTGGTGGGACTGAGACAACCATGGCCATGACGTGGAGTCTTGATGTTTGTTTCAATTCATGGTGGCGGTGGTTTGAACTACGGCAAGTCAAGGATTAGGATGGCTTTGTTTTGGCGTGCGAATGGTGCAATTCAAGTCTATTTCAAACAATTGAAGTCGGAGGACAAATTCTAGTGAATTAGTCGCTGATGAAACATCAACCATCGGGAAACTCTTTGCGTCGTGAGCTCTGTATACTGCTGGGGTGAGTGTGTGGAGAGAGAAACGGTTTTTAGAAGCATGGGGATTCAGCGGCGACAAGGCGGAGGATGGTGGTCAGCCAATTAGATTGTGCTCGGTTAAATTTTCCTAAAGTTATTGGATTTGACTTTGGATTAATAAATGGGATAATATGGAAGTGATTTAACATTGTTAATGAAGATGATTAATCATAAATGAACATTTGTTCGTTGTTGTTAGCTTCGCTGCCAATACCCTCTATCTGTAAAGCAAACCTTTGAAGAAAAAAATAAACAATGAAAGGAAAGAAAAAGAATGTAAAAGAAAAATAAAAAGATTCTTTTCGACAAAAATGCCCCTTAAGATGACTTAAAAAATAGCATGTGAGATGCATGTGCTCACCGGTCGGTGAACATTTGGCCAACCAGAAAGCTAGGTCCTCATTTGAAACAAATTAGTCACTTCAGGTCCTTATTTGAAACATAATTTACTCTAGGTCCTTTTTTGAAAAAACACATTCACTTTGGGCCCTTATTTGACATTTTCCCTATAAATTACATACAACGCCCATTTAAGTGCCATGGCTATTTTTTTGATCACTTCAGTATCATGTAACTCTTCAATCGATTATTTAAATATCATAACTTTTTAAAAATGTTCATCCAAAGTGTCATGCCATGTCGGATTTTTGGCATTTGGATGAATTGTTTTAAAAAGTTATGTTACTCAAGTGATCAATTAAAAGTTATGAAACTTAAGTAAATGTTTTAAAGAAATTATGGGACTCAAATGATCATAAAAAATTTATGATACTCAAATGAGTACCGTACGAAAGTTATGATACTTGTATTGTTATTATTCCCACGGAAATGTGATGACATGGCAATAAAGATTCTATTTTTTTATCTGGGTCATATCCAATTATATCAAAATTTCACATTACTCCAAGCACCGTTTCCATCCGGAGTTTTATCCGGCTCATCAAACCAAACTTATAATTTCTTTGTCCTGCTTGTAAAATAGGGCTATCAGACATTTTTCGTATTGAGATGCCGTTGACCAGGGTACACCGTACAGGAGTTTTATTCTTGGACTTAATCATTACTGAAGTTGTCTATCAAGATTAAAGGGGGCAGGGTTCGAACTGATCATTTACTAATGCGAGAATGTGTACTTCAGGAAACTTGGGACGCGCAGATCAGACATGCTTTCTGAGGAGGCAATACACGTGCCAACTAATCAGCGGATTTTTATAAATCTTTTTCTGGGCACATTTGTACTAAAGATTATATGTAATAATTAGTCATTTCGACTTATCTCCCGTTTCATGAAAAAGGGTTGACAAACAGTGGGGAGTTGTCCTCTTGCCTGTCATCTCAGATTCTGAACCAATCACATATACTTATCACTTCAATACGTATTTTTTTATAATTGCAGAAATATCATTACAAACACATCGTCCGTTTTGATGCTTTGCAACAAAGTAGACGCTGAAAACACACTAACGTATGAACAAATTCCTTCTATGTCTGTTCGGTATAGTGTCAGACGATTCCGAGTTCGAATCACAGACTCAGAAAACTAAAAATAATCTTTATCACATATTTTGAGAAAAAGAAGAAGAAGCATTCACTCCGCGGCACTGCCTTCGGTCAGACCCAAAAGATACTGTTCAATTCATCCGGATCCAAATCCCTTCGCTGGGCACATCCTGATGTACCACAAACAGCAGATAATACCCAGCCGGTGCAAGGGTACGTGTGCCCGGCGTCACCGCCTCCACTTCATACACCGATCTCCCTACGGTGGTCACTCCCCTGCTGCCGCCTATCACCAGCAGCCGCTGGTTCATCGAGAAAGAATGGGTTGTGAACGACGGGGCTACCATTGTCACTTTCACCCTTGATGCGGAAACAGCTCCGGCAACAGAAAATCTGATGAGGAGCTTCATTCCGTAGCCAATCCCTGTTTGAGAGGCTGGCGATATTATGGTTGGGCGCAGATTATTGTACTCTGTGTCGAGGTATGGCGGAGAGAATGCCTCTAAGCTCAGCTCTGTCGGGAAGAGAACGCCGGTGAAGGCGTAGGTGACATGCGGGTTGCTTCCTCCGACGAGGACTCTCCCATCTCGGAGGAGGATTGCCGTGGAGTGGTACATCCGTGGTACGGAGGAGGGGTTTTGGAGCTCGAACCGGTTTCCGGTCGGGTTATCAGGTCGGTAGAGGACTGGGTTGAATACCGGTTCCCGACCACTCTCCCAGCCGGCGGTTCCCGCAGCAGCACCATTGATGATCAAGACGTTGCCGTTTGGGAGAAGGGTCATGTCTCCCATGACTCTAGGCTTGGGCATGGTCTCCATGACCATTGTGGAGCCGGGTCAGTTATTTTGATCCGCCCGCATGTTGTTAGTGCCCCGACGAAGTTCCCTTTAGTTGCCTTGATGTATGACCCTCTAGGCGCGCCACCACATACCTGTCAACAGTTGTGTATAGAGCGAGAGTCATATAAGCTTGATTTCTTTGACAAAATTAATTTTATCTGTCTCTGTCGATGAATTTCAAATCTAATAACTTCCTAATAAAAAATGTCTCTCAATTCCAAGTATATGTTGAGAAATTCTGCGTTTGAATTTGATGTTCTAGTTTCTTTCAACATGAATGGGTTTAGATGCATGTATAGGGGAACTTTATCTTCAATAGTTTCTAGTCTAAGACACGACAATTCCTACATAATCTTTACAATATTTTTGGCCATCCCTAATAATATTTACTTCAATGCAAATAAGCCATGGTTAACATCTTATGCTACATTTATTTTATGAAGTCATTAAATTCAACCCACTTATTTTATATAGAGTTATAAATTCCTATATCATTTTTTTCATACTCTTTTAATTCTTTTAGTAACTAGTATAAGTATTTTGAAGTTTCAAAAATTAAGTGTGACTTATAACTTTCGGTGCGACAATACAATTTAACTCTAAATCCGAAAATTACCAAAACTTCAGCTTCTTTAACCGGTGCTTGCAAGTTCTTCAATGGAAGCAAGACCGAAGACCCAGTGCTCGGGTAGTTCCTCGGGTCGGCGCCTGGCATGGTCGGGTACGTCTTCAACACCTTTCCGTGTGCATAATCGAACAATATTGCCCGGTTGTTAGCGAAAATAAACAAGTTCCCGTCCACGTTGAGATGAACAAAAGGGTAGAGGTTGTTCTCGATGTTGGCATCATTGGTCTGAGCAAGAAATGGAAAATTGTACACGTTCGGAGCTCCGGTTTTGGGATAGAATTCGTAGTTGAATTGTCCCCTGCCGCCAATGATAATTTGCCGGCCGGTGGGTAATATGTGATTGGTCGCGTACCACCGTCGCGCGGAGAGCCCATTCTCGACTTCTTGCCAATCGCAACCACTGCATGGGTTGAAGATCCGGATCCGACGTTCGCCGTCATTGAAACCGCCCGTTTGGATCAAGCGTCCATCGGCCATTACCTATTTAATAACAGCAGAACTTTGTGAGTGCCAAAAAAAAAAAATCGGATGGGGAGATCTTATAATATCAATTATAATTAATCCGAATCAATTAAGCATATGGATGATTAAGGGACATGATACGCATTTCAATTATAGTATGATCTTATAATATTGGGATAAAAAAAATTATATGATAGTAAGATCTTACAATATCAATTATAGTTAATCAAAATCAATTAAGGATATGCACGATTAAGGGACACGATACATATATTTAGAGATATGAACAATCAAAAAAGATAGAGAAAATCTCATAATTATCTCTATTGTCAACTCATGGATTGTGGGGTGTCCGATGGAAGCAAAAGTCAAATTCATAAGTTTGAACGTAGTAACCATCTTCTTCTACTTTCTGGTACTTCTCGTGGTCAAGGCTGAGCTAGCAAATTTGTGAAATCACTATATTTTGGTGTAGGGATGTCAAACGGTTGGGTTCAAATTGAGTGTGCATTAACTTTGAATTGAATGGCAACCTGAACTGAAAATTGGGTTGGGTTCGGTTTTTTTGTTTTGTTTTTGTAATATTAAGAAGAGCTTCAGTAATGAACAAGAGAGATTGTGTAAATTGTAAAATTAAGAAGATGAGCAATTTTTGGTTCAGTTTGATTACTGAACCGAATTTATCCAAACTAGAACAAAAGAACATTTATTATCCGAACCTAATGCACGACTTAAATTAAAGCATGATATCGATCACTCAAAACTTGAAATATCATGTGATTGCTCTAACATATTGAAACGGCTTTGAGAGATTCCACATCCGAGAATCCTTCATTATGCAATTACTTTAGTTTGAACTAGACTAAAAATTATGAAAATAACTTAACCGAAAAAGCATGTAATTGAACAAGATGTGTCGATTAAAAATATCAAAAGATATTAATGTCAATTGATATTTAGAGGGTGGCAAGTCTCTCAACCAAGGGTCCCTGGACAAGCAGTCGGTTGAGAGATTTGTCATTAGGTAGACTACCTAATAGAGGGCATTTCACCCTCCCCTTCTCACCTCAGGCATGGGTGGCTATTATACCATCTCTACCTGGTGGTAGTGAGAATCGAAATTTTGATGTGGTGTCTACCTTCACTACCAAACGACTCTCTAATTCCCAATTAATCATTTTCTTCCCGACTGAGAGGAAATATAGAGGGCAAGTGGATCTCCTGTCTATTACCTCGTTAGGCCTTTTAAGGACTTGCATATTAATACATCTAGAGATTCAAAATGATATTTACTATACAGAAGCAGGATACACAAAACGAAAGAACTGGAGAGAAAAGTCTCAATAACCATTTTTTCTTTTTAAACAAAAGACCAAACCCGTACCGAGCCGGAGGAGCACCAAACATCGGTTTGGACCATGAGAGGTCGGAGAGAATTTGATGCCACATCATACTCGACGGAGTGTGCGGTGCAGTCAATCTTCAAAGCAGTGTCGTGTGGATCGTTCCGGCATTTGCCATCCGGCAGTGAAAGGTTAGACTTCCCGAAGTCGGTGCGGTCGAATATGACCACGACATCATTGTGGAGGAGCTGCATGTGCATGGCCGACACGCCTATGCTTTGCTGCAACAGCTGCCACCGGCCGCCTCCGGCCGCAGCAGCAAAGCCGGGTGGTGGCAGCCATGCGGCAAGGAGGAGATGAAAGAAAATGAAGGATTGAAGAGGCCAAACTCGAGTGATTGACATGGTGCTTATCGTGATTGTTTCAGCTTTTGTGGTTGGAGGGCTATCAATTAATTGAGTTGTGCTCTCGAGGTTGTGCTTGGGATATAAATACTCGTGCTGAATTGCCCGTAGGAAAGCAGTTGCCACACGCAAGAAAAAGAAAATTAAGAAGACAAGATATCTGGCAAGCGAAAATTGATGTTTGGATCCGGAACCATCATAGAATTTGCACATGTCTCAACGAACTATGATTTGGAATTCGATCGCAATTTTTATTTTTATTTTATCACTCGGAAGAAATTAAGTTCTTTTGCGTCCAATTATGTTTTTTTTTCCGTGTCCTATAACTTATGTTGTTTGTGGAATTATGTTCATAAACTCTTAATTTAATTCAAAGGACAAAAGGGTTCTTGACCGAAACAAAAAAATGACAAGAGTGTTAATAGAATTCTTCAACATTTATCATAGACACAAAAGATTTTGATCTCATTGCTTGATATGAGTGTAGAAATGTCATTTTATGGGATACAGATTGTTAAGAAATGAAATAGCATGTACGGATAGTCGGTGAATATATTATTATATACTCACCGATATTAAGACAAATGCAGTTGAGCATGTACTAAGACAGTTCCTAAACATGAAACATTGTCCTAAATGATTGCAAAAGAAAACTATTATATTTCCTTCATTCTAGCACTGAGCCGAAGGTTACACCAATGGGTTATGTACCGTGGGGTCAATCCATTAATACCAATAGACAGTATAAGAGAAGAAACACTTGTAACTAGAAATCAACAATATAAAAACTTTGTTATGTTATAAATTATACTCCTTTCTTTTCGAAACCGCAACTAAGAAAAATGGCTAGGCCAACAACATCAATCTTGTTTGTATTTTGGACACATGTATAATCATCAAAGACTATTGAAGTAACGAATTTCTAAAATTTAAGAGGCATGGGGATTAAAGAAATTGTGGAAGTTACCATCCATCTTCTTCCATATTTATGTTTTGCTTCTCATGTTTTAAAAGTCTCAACTTACTTAATGAAAGCGTTTTACACGAACTACACAAAAAGAATGCGCGGTCAAGAATTTTCTGAGCTTCACCGTATCAAATCAATTGACAAAACTTACACGCTCCGTCCCCGGGTCAAATTGCACCAACTTTATCCATTATCACAAATCGAAAATGATTTCATGATGTTACAAAAGATGCATGAGGACAATCTTTCTGCGGATGGACAACGAGCTAGCATGTCTTCCTTATCATGATTGAGAATCCAATTAAATACTTAAGTCAATTTGGTGATGATATGAGCAGAATGATTAACCGATGGCGTATTATGCTAAAATATAGGTTGAGCTAGAGAAAACACGTGGAGCGACAGTACTAGTTCCATCACATTTATTTGACTTCTTCCAGATTATTGAATTTTATCCTATTTTTGACTCTAAATTTTTTTAAACATTAATTGACCTAAATAAGTCTCATGTGTCGTCTGAAACTTATTTTATGCTTAAAAATTAGCTTTTCCAGAAAGAAAGTATAAACAGAACTATAGATAGATCGAGCACGTAACAAGTGGAAAAAAGTCTAATTCCTTTAAAAAGCATCAACTTGAGATTATGTGCCAATTATGATCCAATTTTTTTTTTGTCCTGTGAAAAAGCACAAACTTTCCGTCAAGTTCTAATTCGAGCTCAAACTATTTTTTGTTTAATAAAACAAAAACTTTATGTCCAATTTCAATTCTACTCCCATACCCTTTTTCATCTCAATAAAAGGCACAAATTTTCAATTAGTACCTAAATTTAGCTTCCGTCAAGTCTAATAAAGCCATTAAAGATTCGACATATCATTTCTCATGTAGGTAGGGAGAAAGAGGAATAATCCGTCGGTTCTTTAATAGTATCATCAAACAGAAATTTGACAGTGCCAAATTCGAATATCATATGACATTTTGTGTTTCTTTATGATGCATAAAATAGCTCAGACCAAATTTGAGATCCAACTCAAAGTTGTGTTTTTTTTAACGAGATAAAAAAATGGGATGATAATTGTGACGCATTCTAAAGTTTATATATATATTTTTTTAAGATAAAGAAAAAGTTTGAATCAAAATTAGGACCCAATCTAAAGTCAGTAGTTTATTAGGGAATCGAGCAAAACAAAAACAGCAAAAGTGCTTGTGAGTTGGCTTTCCCCGGTCCAAAAGCTTGGCTACACGGCAAGGAAAAGGCTTTTACGATAAAGAAATAACCGGCCAAACGACTAATCATATGTCTTTCGTTTCGTTCCTTCTCTCTAATAAAAGTCTCAGCCTGCGTACGGTAGGTGGAATACTTTTCCCAGGACAGCTCAGAAAGTTGCCTGATGATAACGGCAGGCGTTGTGGTCCATTTCATTGGTTCTTATAATTCTTCTGCCGGCAATTTTGCTTTCTAAAATTTAAAAATTATTATCCAACAATGTCTTTTATTACTATATCACTAATAATAATAATAATAATAATAATAATAATAATAATAATAATAATAATATGAGAACCATGTAAAATGGACTTCAAATTAGGATAAAATTGTAAAACTGCGTGCTCGTTTCCCGCTTTCCCTACAGCGACGGCATCCACATTTCAGTCCAAGGAAATGTCATGTAGCTCCACAAGAAGTTCAACATTGTTGTCTAATCTCTATATTCAAAGAGGATTCCAATTTGTCATTAAACTCACTCCTTTTTCAAAATATCTAAAAGAAAAACACGCCCATTAGCAATTATTGTTCGTTTCCCTCAATTTGACCGATGTGTGCTCCGTGCATTATCTCTTTATAGTTATTTTTAAAGGAAACTCTATAATACATTATCTCATTGCATTTTTTTTTATAAAGAAGATTTGTAGAAGTTTTGATTCAATTGTTTTCAAAAATGATTTGTTATTTGCATTTATACAATTAATATATTGAACACCAAGAAGTGGTGTAAGTCTCGCAAATAGCACCCCAAAGAGAATTATCATTGATTATGGATTTTGACTGAAGTGCATTTGAGTCAAATATGGAGATAAATACCAAAAAAGTCCCCAACTTATTACAATTATGCTAATTTAGTCATAAACATTTTCTTTCATCAATTGAGTCATAAGCTTTTTGCATTTGTCCCATGTCATTCCATCGGCCAATTTTGGTTGGAAATAGCTGATATGGACGTCAATTGTTCTTTGTGGTGCAGTTGGCGTTCATGTTGATAATTTTAAATTATTTGTTTATTTTTATTTTTCTTCTTTTTTTCTCTCTTTCATTTTTCCCCTTCCCTTATTCCTCTACCGATGGCACTAATGGCTAATGAGGGTAAGCCTTGCAATTGGCTAGGTGAGGCTTGCCCTCATCAATTTTTTTTTTTTGGGTGGGGGGGGTGGTTGGGGGTCGTTGTCAACAACTTGTTGAGCCTTGCCATGCTGGCCATTGGCAAGGTCAATCTTACCAACCTGGTGATGGCAAGCATCGTTGGCCCTTGCCTCTAGCCAGTTACCGAGGTCTAACAGCCGTTTAGAGGAAGAAGGGAAAAAGAGATAGAGAAAGAAAAGACAAAAAAAATTTGAAAATTTGTTAAAATATTATGTTAAAATATTCATGTTAGCTTCGACCACACCACGTGACCACACCACGTAGGACGGTTGGTGTCAATATCAATGACTCTCAATCAAAATTGATTAGATAGAGTAAATTGGTACAAATCCAAAATGTTTATGACTCAATTAGAAAAAAAAAGTTTAAGATTGAATTAGTACGATTATAATAGATTTAGAATTTGTTTTGTTAATTATCTCGTCAAATATAATGATCCTTTCGAAGAAAATGCTCTTTCTTAGCTGCGAAAATGTCACACGTAGAAGTTATGTGCTCGCCGTCATGCAAGAGATTTGGCCGTCGAGGGGTTGACTGAGACACAATTCAATACTTTATGGTGTCAATTGAGATAAGATCTACCGGAGGATGTTAGTTGCGAAACTGACAACATTTCAAGGTGTTTTTCTTTTTTGAACTTTCGACGAAATCCACGTTTAAGCTGTCTGACTAGTACAAGGGCGACAATTTTGATGCGGTGTTTTAGGATGAAATTTGTCCATTCCACGTCAACGTTTTTGTGCTCTGGTTTTTTTTTTTTGGGTGCTCTGTTTGATAATTAAATTGAAGGGTTGATTCGTTTTCTTAACTAGGTGCGGACCACATTTAGTTCATAGCCAGCAGAATATCTTTTTCTACCTTCTTCTTTCTAAGATGCGTTAGCCATCGGATTTACTCCACGAGGTCAAATGTGTTGACTAAAAATGCACTTTACAGTTTAAAAATGTGTGTTTCCTTCTCCAGCCAAAGAAAATTTCGACAGGTAATAAATTCTTTATGAGAAGGCGTCCTTGTTAAGAAATAAGATTTGATTTGGTTAGAATATATTCCTGTTAGGCATAGACAGCAAATTAGACTTATGTTCCTTTGTGAATCATTCGAAACGTGAAAGGACAGAACTCTAAAAGGGAAGATGAGGGCCAAAGAGGATCCACATCATTTACTGATAAATTTCATTGAAGTAACTCTTCCTTTTTTATTCCTTCTAAGCACTTGATATGTTTAAGATAGTAGGATGATCTTAACTTGTTTTAACTGAAGTAATTCCAATCAGATAGGTATTGCTTTGCAAAGTGTTTGCCAATCTAGACAAAATTTAGAGAATTGGTATTTGCTAAAGATAGAATAAAATCGTATTTAAGAGGGATACTACCCAAATAAAACTATCTCATTTGAGAGGTGAGATGAAGGTGGATGGAATTTCTAATATTCATAATGGAAACTTATTTTCCTTCAATAACAAACTTCTTAAATTAATAAAATAAAAATATGTTTCAAAATAAAAATATTTGAATTCTAACAAAAGAAAGTCAATATAGAAAATAACAATTTATTTTTATTTATATATTCGAATTTTATTTTATTTATAATATTAATTCAATATATATATAAATTTATTAATATTTCTTACATATTTTAGGCATTTTATTATTTTAGATATATTAGTACAAATTACTATCCAACAAAATTTTATTAGAAAATGATGGAAAGGGAAAAAATAATTAAAAAATAAAATAATTTAAAAAAAGAGAGGAAAAACTCAAAAAAGAAAAGAAAAAGAAGAGCATTGTGAGAGATTTTTACCATTTCCATTTGTGAACTTTTATATTCATTTACACCGATATGTTGTTTATACCTATTGGCACTTAATTTTTAGCCGACGCATTATTAAAGGTAAAAAAATTCAAAATTAGGATTCTTGATCGCGATGGGAACAATTTTTTGAACAAAAAGTGTCAGTTGTCATTTCTTCCCTTTTAGATTTTCATTTTTAGGTAATTTCCTAGTCATTTTCATTAAAAACACAAAATGTCAAACAGTTGACCTTTGGGTTGACTTTTGGTCAATCCTTGATCAAAAGTCAAATCCCCTAGTCAAAAATTGACTTTTCATACAAAAAAATTCCTTTTAGCTTCAATTTGATTTTAGTATCACAAATTTTGTGAAAATCGATTAAGAACTTTATTTTTCAAATTTTTCAGCTTTAGGTTCAAAGTTGACCAAAAATAAAATTACTCTCATTTTATTCATAATTTCACTCAATTTCTTTATGACATTTGATCTGGAGGTCATTAGTCATTCACTCGTTTAACCAATTTTGAGATCAGGCATGTCAAAATATGAATTCTCACTTTTAGCCCTAATTAGGGGGTCCGAATTGATTCTACACGATTTGCGAACGGACACTTTCATTCCACTCATTTTTATGAGATAAGTCCGAATCTGGGGTCAATTTTGGGAAATTCACTCATGAACTTTTTAATTTCAGAGATTTAACTTACTTGAACCTAAGAAAACTAAGTTAATGAATTCCGATTTGTGAAATTAACGTTGACCCATTTGAGACTAAGGTTTAATTTCAAGAATTGATGTTCAATTTCATTATTGAATCCCAATTCAATTTTAGCATAAAAGTCGTGCCATCAATTCAATGCCAATTTGGATATAATAGGTAACTGTGGGCATAGGTAATTGGATGGATTAATGTCACGTGACTTTGGTTGAGCTTAATTTTGATCAATTTGTCTTTTCAGCAAGGTAATCGTTCAAATACATTCATTTTATCCCACAATTGAGAAAAATCTTTTTCAAGTAGGTCCCTAAAAAGACCTAATTGCATAATGAAGGAGGAGAGCCCAACCGGTCAAATCGATTTAAACTGGTTCGACTAGTTCTGTCAATTTTCAACCAACTAATGGTAGCTGACGACCACCATGAGGTGGCTTGCCCCATGGCCAATGTTCCCATACAATCACTTTTCAAAAATTATGAATTTGCCCCTATTTTGTGAAATTACGAAAATACCCCCTGTCACGCCCTGAACCCCGAGCACGCGACAACCCCTTCTCTTGGTTGATTGAAAGCGACGTCCCAGGACTCGTTGACGACCATTCATTTTAATCTTTCGTTATGCGCAAGCGAAGACGAACCATCCCGTCCCAACAAACAATCAATCAATCAATCCGGGATAGAGGGATGAACAACAAGAACAACCATCACTACTCACATTTATACAATTAACTAGATTAACCAACGGAGGATCGTTTTCCGATTTACAAGCCCGACAACAGGGGCCGATCCATCCTCTAAGCCAAACCAAAAGGGAACTAGGCTAGGCTAATCCAGCTATATAAAGTGAACCCTCGGGTTCAACACCACGGTTACTCGGACCCATCGGACTCGGCTCCGCCAAGTTGATCACTGGTGAAGCGGGGGCAGGATTCTCCACTGCGGGTGCGCCATTCTAGGGGCCTGAAAATGGTTAACCACGATGGGTTGAGATAAAATCTCAGCGAGTTCTTCCCCTAAGCCCCGGTTAATACACCAACTCAACCCGGGGTATCTCTCCAGAACCACCCCTCACTCAACCCAACCACAAACAACCAGCAATCAGCAATCAAACCACGAGTGGTCAACCAACAAACAAAAGTCGGTTCGCATGCAACCTTACCCGGCATGCCATACCCTGCACGTTAAACCTCATTCAATGCAAGCAATGTAACCAACAATTGAATAGTCAGTTCGCATGCAACCTTACCCGGTATGCCATACCTTGCACATTATAAGTCAGCACAATACACGCAATGCACATGGCCGTTAGATGATGCAGTTCATCAATCACATGCGAGTCGCGTCACAAGCGATCTCACCTAGCTATTGCCACACCCTGCACGTTATCAATTCGTGCGTGCGTGCCATAAATGATGTGATCATCTCATGCATAATCGGAACCAATGATGCCGTGTTTTCTCATGCACTCTCGCATCCACACGTGTTCCGACACCCTGTCATCTACGTCCAGTTCCTCAAAATTCAATACATGAGTCGAGTCCGGTTCATACTTTCTCAACATGGACACGTGGAAAACATCATGTACTTGATCAAGTTTCGGTGGCAATGCAAGACGATATGCTAAAACCCTGATTCTTTCCAAAATTTCAAAGGATCTAACGTACCTCGAACTTAACTTTCCTTTCTTGCCAAATCTGGAAGTACCCCTCATCGACGATACTTTCAGAAACACATGATCGCCCACCTTAAACTCCAACGGTCTACAATGCTTATCTGCACAACTCTTCTGACGACTCTGAGTGGTCTTTAGTCTGACTTAGATAATATGAACTGCATTCAATAACTGCGAAACCGAATTTTGAACCAGCGATTCCCCGTTCTCTAACCTTGTTCTATAAACTGGAGTTCCACAAACTTGATCACATTACGGCTATACCATTTCGATAAAATCTTATCCCACAAGCACTTTCTTTTTGCACAGTGCGTAGTTCAATTCATTTCTGCCCCTTTCGACATCCTAGAAGCTTGCCAGGAGTCGCTCCTTGCTCAGGCACTTTGGCCTCGGCGACCACTCCCCGCCCTCGTCGGATCAGTCGCTATGGGCATCTTCGAACTATACCACTACTAGTCCCTTTTAGACATGCACCATCTCATGGAGGTATTATCCGCTTTGGCATGTCCCATACCATGCCTCACAGTTTTAACCTCGTCTGAGCACCTCAAAGTGCAAAACTTTCTCCAACTTGTCAATCCATGAGTTCGTTTCCACGGGGTCACTTATTGGCACTTGAAATCTGATTCACTGAATTTCCATCGAACCACCATCTGAATTCCACAACCCACCGATTTTTCTTTCAATATTCCTTTCATGTCCATTTAATCACCAAACCAAGAATTCGTCTCAGCTACATGAAAATTAGTGCAAACCAAATGTCATTTATCACACTAAAGGCTTTCGAGTACTTCTTCAAATCCTTTCTGATTGATCGTCCGTTTGTGGATGGTACGCCGTACTATACTGCAATTTCGTCCCCAAGGCCGACTGCAAACTTTTCTAGAAAGTTGCCACAAACTTAGGATCACGGTTAGATGTGATCGTCACTGGAACTCCATGTATGCACACAATCTGATGTACGTACAACTCTGCATACCTATCCAACGTAAAATCTTTCCATATGGCGATAAAGTGAGCCGACTTTGTCAATCTGTCAACCACTACCCAAATTGAGTCATTGTCTCGCTGACTTCTTGGCAGTCTTATCACAAAATCTATGGTAATATGTTCCCACTTCCACTCGGGAATCTCAAGAGGTTGTAACAACCCACCAGGCTTACAATACTGAGCCTTTACTTACTGGCATGTCAAACACTTAGCCACGTGCTTTGCAATATCCAACTTTATACCGTTCCACTCCTTAAGTTCTGCATCTTTCAGAACGCACAATCACCCTCAAAACCTTAATGTCCCATCCTTGGACACTTGAAAGTTTGCTTTTCTCTTTGTCGGATCCATCTGTAGGATCTTAAGAATCTCAGGATCCGTCATTTAGGCACTCTTAATCCTACTTTGCATCTCGGGTTCCACCCTGAGAGTGGCTATTAGACTAGCAAGATGGCCGATCTCAATTTTAAAATCTGAGTCCTCGACTCCCTCCAAGAGAATCCATTCTCGTACCCTCATCTGTGCAATTGTCGACTTTCGACTGAGCACATTTGCCACTTTGTTCGCTTTCCCCGAATGATATAAAATCTCGCAATCACAATCCTTAAGAAGTTCCATCCATCATCGTTGAACATGAGGCAAAAATGATCACCGCACCTTGCCATGTTGCATTAACACGCAGCCTAATCCTTTATACAACACATCACTGTAGATCTCATACCCGCTAGGACCAAACGGTATTGTTAGAACAGGTGCGATAGTCAATTTACTCTTGAGCTTTTGGAAACTACGATCGCACTTGTCCGTCCAATCAAACTGCTCCTCTTTCTTTAACAACCTTGTCAATGGCATGGCTATCGCAAAGAAACTTCTCCATGAAACATCTGTAATATCCCCCAATGCCAAGAAACTTCGAATCTTAGTTACCGTCATAGGTCTCGGCCAATTCATGACCGCCTCGATCTTAGTCGGGTCAACGACGATCTTTCACCTGAAATTACATGCCCTAAAAATGCCACGCGAGATAGCCAAAACTCGCACTTGCTAACTTAGCATAAAGTTCATGCTTCCTCAAGGTCTGTAGTATTGATCTCAAGTATTTCTCATGATCCTCGGGACTCCGCAAGTCTCAACGAACTATTCTTTATCTAGTAGCTCTTGCATCTGCACTTTCAATTCTTTCAATTTTGACAAGGCCATCCTATAAAGCGCCTTGGAAATCAGTTCAGTCCCAGGGGCCAACTCAATCACAAACTCAATTTCCTCCTCTAGGGCAATCCCGGCAATTCCTCGAGAAACACATCCATGTATTCTTGTACCACAGCAATATCCTCTACCTTTGATCCTTTACCATCGTGTCTGCCACTAATGTCAAATACCCTTGGCATCTATACTCCAACAACCAAGTCACCTCGAGTGACGAAATTAGAGGAATGGAAGGTCCTCCTTGATTTCCCACAAATTCAAAACTACCACCCACTACTGGGTTAAACTGAATTGTCTTTCCATGACAATCCACCGTATGCAATGACTTCCTCACGACCTAGTTTCGGGTGGTCGGTTTTCCCACGTAATTCTTTTTGTCGGGTGGAATGGGGTTCCTTCACCCCATCATCCGTCCCTTCCTGAACCGACGATTGTCTCTATTAGGCACGAACCGCGAGCCAGATGCGGTCGCCCTCTCGATCATATTCTTTCCTATCATCTGGACCCTCTCTGCATCTTATCAAAACTCTTCTCAAGTTCAAAGGCACTACCTGGGCTTTCAATTCTGGCTTCAAGCCATCTCTAAAACGTCCCACCCTATCCATAGGGTCCTCTACCAACCTCGGCCCAGTATGCGCCGACTTAGTGAACTTCGCCTCATATTGATCCACTGACATCTAATTCTGACAAAACTACTGGAACTCTGTCATCTTCGACTTTCTCGCACTGTCTAAGAAGCACTTCTCTTTGAAAGCTTCATGAAAGCTTCAGGGAACACTTTTCCTTGAGTGACTTCCCACCAAGTAATGGCATTACCTTGAAGTTGATAAGCCGCCAAAGGCACTTTGCCTGACTCTGAACACCTCAACACTGAAATAGTCCTCTCATTATCCCTTATCCAAAGGGATGCAGCTTCAGGGTCGCCCACGCCACTAACCTCGGTGGCTTCTGTCTCAGGAACTACTCTACCAGCTTAGGCATCGGTCTCTCACAGACCTCTCCTCACACTAGGGGAACCACAAGGACCATAGCAGAAGCATTCAGCTTGATGCCCTAACAAGGTCTCTAGTGCCAGCAGGATCCTGTCTAACCTAGGATCTAACTGCACGCTACCTCTAGCACTGGTCTGACTAGACGCTGCCCTACGCTTAAGGGCTCTCTCTGCTCAGGATTGCTCATTACTCTGGACTATGAACAACCCGCCACCACACAAAGCCACACAAGGCCACAAAAGCAATCACAGGCACATATATATAAAAGCCATCCCTATCTCACTATCCCAAAAATCCCACGCACCTTATCACTCCAAATCTCGACCTTGCTCTGATACCAAAACCGACGGGGATGTCACGCCCCGAACCCCGAGCACACAACAACCCTTTCTCTTGGTCGATTGAAAGCGACGTCCCAGGACTCGTCGACAACCATTCATTTTAATCTTTCGTTATGCGCAAGTGGAAGACGAACCATCCCCAGTCCAACAAACAATCAATCAATCAATCCGGGATAGAGGGATGAACAACAAGAACAACCATCACTACTCACATTTATACAATTAACTAGATTAACCAACGGAGGATCGTTTTCCGATTTACAAGCCCGACAACAGGGGCCGATCCATCCTCTAAGCCAAACCAAAAGGGAACTAGGCTAGGCTAATCCAGCTATATAAAGTGAACCCTCGGGTTCAACACCACGGTCACTCGGACCCATCGGACTCGGCTCCGCCAAGTCGATCACTGGTGAAGCAGGGGCAGGATTCTCCACTGCGGGTGCGCCATTCTAGGGGCCTGAAAATGGTTAACCACGACAGGTTGAGATAAAATCTTAGCGAGTTCTTCCCCTAAGCCCCGGTTAGTACACCAACTCAACCCGGGGTATCTCTCTAGAACCACCCCTCACTCAACCCAACCACAAACAACCAGCAATCAGCAATCAAACCACAGACAGGGTCAACCAACAAACAAAAGTCGGTTCGCATGCAACCTTACCCGGTATGCCATACCCTACACGTTAAACCTCATTCAATGCAAGCAATGCAACCAACAATTGAATAGTCAGTTCGCATGCAACCTTACCCGGTATGCCATACCTTGCACGTTATAAGTCAGCACAATACACGCAATGCACATGGTCGTTAGATGATGCAATTCATCAATCACATGCGAGTCGCGTCACAAGCGATCTCACCTAGCCATTGCCACACCCTGCACGTTATCAATTCATGCGTGCGGGCCATAAATGATGTGATCATTTCATGCATAATCGGAACCAATGATGCCGTGTTTTCTCATGCACTCTCGCATCCACACGTGTTCCGATTATTACTGCCCCACAGGGCTACAACCAAGGCGTAACGGCGCTACGACGCCCTTCCTCCGCAGAGGCGCAACCGTGCCCTTCCGTGCACAAAAGACGTCAAGGGATACTCTCCCAAGACCGCATGCCCAACGACCATCAAGGGATACTCTCCCGAGACCGCATGCCCAATGAATGTCAAGGGATACTCTCCCGAGACCGCATGCCCACAGAACGTCAAGGGATACTCTCCCAAGACGGCATGCCCAAAGAACGTCAAGGGATACTCTCCCGAGACGACGGTTTCAATTTAGTGATCATGCAAGCAAACCATCACAACCCACTTATTATCTTTGAGCATTAGCCAATGCACACATGCTTGCATATGAAACCTCAAATCATTTCTCACAAAAGCGGTCCATTTCCGGTGTCCCTTGGACAAACCATTTTTCCCACATTTCTCATAAAAGCGGTCCATTTCCAGTGTCCCTTGGACAAACCATTTTCTTTCTCATAAATGCAGTCCATTTCCGGTGTCCCTCGGACAAACCATTTTCTTTCTTTTGTGAAAATCACACAATTCAAGCGGATGCTTATGCAATGCCACATCCAATTCACTTCATATGATCAAGGCACATGAAATTATGCACAATTTCACTTCCGGATGAACAGTGTCGTGAACAGTACTGTGAACAGTGCACGTGAACAGTAATCGTGAACAGTGCACATGAACAGTGAAATTCCGAATTTAATAAATAAATAATTTAATTTAGAAATCACATAATTTAATCAATAAATTAAAAAATTAATCACACTAATCAAGCAATTGAGGAAAACATGATTAATTAGCACAAACACACAATTAAGCCTAATTAAGCACAATTAAGCATAAATAAGCAAGATTAAGCTAAGCTAATCTTAATCCACTATCTAACCACGTATCTTAGGGCTAATACACTTAATTAATCACATTAATCATCCCTTAGCAATAATTAATCCAACCCTAAGCAAGTTTAGGCACTAAATAGGATTAGGGGCTAAACTCACCCGTTAAGCGGGCCGGCGACACGTGCGTGGCGGCGGCGACGAACCCGACACCCGGGGACATCTCCCACGACACTCCAAGGTGGTCCCGACCTCAACACAGCAGCAACAACTTCGGATTCCCCACTGAACTTCACAAAACAGCACTGCAGGAGGAGGAGGTTGCTGGTCGGAGCAAAAACAAACAAGCTGGCCGGAGCTCCGGCGAGCTGGTGGCCGGTGATCGGAGGCTCCTGGGGGTCGAGGGGGAGTTGCTGGAGGCTGGGATGGGCGGTGGTTTGGTCGGAAATGGAGGAAAACAGCAGCAAAGGTGAAACTGTTCAGTACCGCGTGAACAGTAGGCGGTCGGCGAGCAGCCGGCTTTCGGCGGCCGTACGGATCGGTCGGCGTCTCCGTTCGACAAACGGCCGACTCTATCCGTACGGAATCTCTCTCCTGAACGTAACGGTGGGTGGCACGGCCCGAGATTCCATTGGGAAGGAAATGAACAACTCAGATTTCGGTGGAAGGTCAGAAGCTGAAAATTGCAGGAAGAAGGGAAATAAGGGGAGAAAGGGCTGCGATTTTTGGAGAAGATGAAGAGGGGAGAGAGAGAGTGAAGTGAGCTGATCAAAACCCTTCATTAATGGCCTTAATGGCTGCTTCAACTCCCCATGCACATGACCTCATCTTCTCTCTCTTCCTTTTTGACTTTTCTCCAAAATATCCAAGTGTATTTTGGTCATTTCCACCTTGCACATTTGCCAATCTGTCCTTTGGCTGAAAATGAAAGGCGGGCCTAGGAAACGGGCCGGAAAATGAATAGGAATGGGCTCGGGAATTTGTTGGGCTCGAATCGGCTCAGGTTTAGACAACGGGCTCGGGAGGGTTAACGATCGGTTTTGGCCCAACGGCTCACTCGTTGTCTCGGTCTTCCACAAGGCCATCCCACCTTGGGCGTGAGGCCCTCACTGTTCTTGCCCGGCCCACGTCCTCATAGGCTCGATTCCTCGGTGCGAAAATCCCTTTCCCAAAAACTCGGCTCAACCGACACTGTCGACTATCAAGGAAGCATCGTCCAAAAGTCCGTCCCGGACGTTCCCGAAAATTCGAAGTCCAATCTTGGATTCTCATGCCTTGTCAATTTTGCCTAAATGTCATTTTGGTATAATTCAGACTGACAAGCGGCTTCGAGGATTCACGCGTAACCGACTCGTGCCAAACCACGTTCAAGACTTCTCGACACATGGACGTCCTTGACGACATGAAATTGCGAAGGATAGATTCTTATTTCAAAGTACATGATTATCAAGGATCGACATAGGGCCGTTCGCGGGTTCAATAACAGTAGACGGAGTCACCCGCTGTCCCATTATTTCTGTCCGCGAATCGACTTCTATTCGTCCTTGAAATCGGCCTGCATATTCGTCCTTGAAATCGGCCTGCATGACTACAGGATCGTCCTTACGCAAGTCTCACGGTCGGGTCGTTTTCCCAGGTCAAGTTCTTTAGTCGTACGAGTTCTATCCTCAGTAGCCTTTCCCCTCAAGGTCAGTATCTCGGCAATGATTCGGTCCGAGCAGAATCAACCAACAATGCATTGGCGAAATTCACGTTCACTCATCCCTAAAATGGCTCGAATTTCAGGACGTTACACCCCCAATTAGGGTTTAATCGTGAAATTAATCATGACTATCAATCACAACACATCATGGCCATTGAAATTAACATGTGACTATTTTCTAATCTTGCTTAAGGGCTAAGCAAGTTAGTTATTTAGGAAGATCACTTCTACCAAGGGCTAGAATTTAATCTTAATGGAGCATATATAAGCCATTTTTCCTCCAAAACTTGGGGGGAGGACTCATTTGTGCAAAATTACTGATATGGAAAACTAGCAAATCCTCTCAAAAACCCTCTCTCTCCTCTCCTGTGCTATCCCTCGCTTGCTCACGTGGTTGCCTCTACTTACCAGTTACGGCTTCATGTTGGCGATTCTAAGGCCTGCACCACTACCTCTGACATCCCTCTCTCCCTCCTTAAGCTCCTCGACGTTGCCACCTCCTCCGCAGGTTACTGGAACCACCCACCTAGTCGCCTTCTTCTCTCGGGTGCAAACACCGACGATGACATGGGTGTAGTGATTGGGTGGGCTTTCTAGCTTTGGTCTGTGGTCCAACGACCTCCTTGCTAGTTCTGTTCAATTCAATTACCTCCATTGGTGAGTCCTTAAGTCCCTGGTGGCTAGAATACAGTAAACCAGCCATCGAAGCTCTTTTTTTTATCGATTCTCCATCGCCAGCTCCAACCGGCACTCGATCTTGCAACAATGGAGCCCTTTGGTGGTGATCTAACCCCTTCGGTAATCCCATACATCACAGCAATTTGGTGATATCTCGCTGGAGTTCAATTTGCGTGATAAACACATAAAAAGTAAATGTCTAAGCCTTGAGCTCGATGAAGTAAGGTCTCATTAGGAGACTAGGGCTAAAGCTCACCCAAAGGTTTCATCCATGTGATTTCTATATGCTTTAGGATGTTAGAAAGGCCTTAGGATAGATTAGGGTAAGTTTGAATAATTAGATTGTAAATAATTGCTTGGATTATTGTGTTATGCAATTTTTAAATCCCTGAGTGGACTGTCTATGTAAATATCTTGAAATGAGCTGATTTATGTGCTTTTTAGTTTGTGGACCCTCATGAAATCGTAGATGGTATAATTAGCTTTCTAATGAGCTAGCATGCCCTGAACAAACCTTGTTTGCTATAATTTTTGCTTGCATAAAATTCATTATAGAATTTGTCAATTCATTGTGCTTTGTGATTTGACTGCTTTGCCGAATTTCTGCGGAATTTTGTAATCTAAACTAGGTTTGGAGGTCTTCATGAAAAATAATAAAGACATTTCAATCTACTTGCATGAATTTTCATGGATTTTTATTATGACACTGATTAAGCAAAATCGTCTCTATTTTGTACAAACTTTACTTTGATTGTGATTGCTCAATGCCTCTGTGAAGATATCTTCAATTGAGGTTCTTATGAGCATAATTTGTGCATGATGCCTTCAACATACTTAGGAGATTTCTTAAGCTTCAAAACGGCATATGGTATGCATCATTTGAAGGTTGTTTACTATATGAGAACCATTCGTGAATTTATTGCTACATTTTTTAAATTTTGTAACTTTCAATGATAGATAGTGTTAGGTGACATATATGTGTTCATGATTTTTCATGATTTTTCGTATAGCATCTCCCATTTGTTAAATTCTTTGATTTAATATTAAATTCATCTAGGTTTGGACCATATTTAAAATGCCTGTGAAGCTTGATTAGCAATACAAAAGATGTGGCCGAGTTAGCCTTGGTAATTAAATGTATTCCACAGTTGAGATGCACCTATGTCGAGTCGCCTTACAAATTCTTTCTAAACCAATGTTCCAACTGCATTTTAAATGTTTTAGTGCATCACATGAATCCTACAATGCTTGACATAATCAAGTTCATTAAGAAATGTACGTGGTTATGACTGGTGCATGTTGAATATATAGGTGATTCGGTGTTGGCTCACTAATTTGCTTGATCAATTGAGAATTAAGGTCGAAAGACCTAAGCGTGTGCTTTTATACTTACTATGCATGTGATTTTTAGATGGATGTATAAATACGGTGCATGTACTCGTGGTTAGCCTTGGGTTTTACTTAGAACCAATCTTAAGGATCTATGACATTAGTCATCATGAGTGAATACAAACGGTGTTGATGACATAGGTCGTGTCTAAGTAAATTGAGTATACATCTTAGTGATAGCCTGTTGCATAGACAATTTCAAAGGTTAACCTCTATGCCATTCTTGATGGTTTCCTTTGACTACCTTGTTAGGTGTTATGCAATTGCATGCCATGATTGTTTGATGGCCATTGTCGCGACCTCCTTTTTGCGTCCCGGAGGCTAATGGCTCGGCTGAACGCCTTTCATCAGGGTTTTGCCCGGGCTCTCCCAAGCCCACCAATTCACGACTTAAGGGTTGAGTTTTTAACCTGCAATTCAATTTTATTTAAAAAGGAGTCGCCACTAATCAATTTGGGGTGGGTCGATTAGAAACCCAAGTAAAATATCAGGAGAAAGATTTTACTCCTGCGCAACCAGAGAAACTAGGATCGGGGACTTGATTACACTAGTTAATCACTAATGCCTTCCGGTACCTAATCTTGTTTAAACCCTGAGGTTTGATATTTTTGCATTTTTCAAGGATTTTTCATGCATTGTTGAAACAAACATTTTTTTTGGCTTTTTCCCTTCTTTTTGGAAAATATAAAACATTTTTGGGTTTTTCTGATTTTTTAGAAAATATAAACTATTTTTCGAATTTTCTGATTTTTCTGGAAAATAAAATATTTTTTATTTTTTATTTTTATTTTCGAAAATATTATTATTATAAAAATATAAACAAACCGGACCCGGGTCGGGTCTTCTAGATCCGGCCTGGTTGAACTCAGCCCACGCGGGTGGCCCAGCCTTCGGGGCCGGGCCGGTCCACTCAAGGGCCCCGGTTCGTCGAGCCCAAAGGATACCTGCAAATTAAATAGAAATTAGTCAAGCCCAACCCAAAAAAAATAAAGTCTGGCCCACGAAAGCAAAACAAGCCCAATAAGCATAATTAGTCTCAGCCCATGGACCACAAAACCAAACCCTAGCGGGTCGACCGGGTCGACAGTCCGACCCGGTCATGACCCGATCCGCTCCGCCCCTCTCTCGCAGGGTTCTCCGCGCGCGCCGATGGGGGACGGCCGCACGTCGGCGAGCGGTGGTGACCGTCGCGAGCCCATCGGACGGCATGACAAAACGGCGGGAGCAAAGGCGACGGCTGGCGGAGGTTGGGCCGAGATCCGTGAGCGGCAGGTCGTCGTGGGGCAGAATGGCTTCGGCTGTGGGGACGGTCGTCGGCCGGAGCGGCATGAGCAGGCGACGGGGAGGATGGTTGAGCGGTGGTGGCGTCGCCAGGCAGGCAGCTCGGATGCGGCGGAGGGGCTCGGTCCCTCGCGGCTCCATCTCTCTCCCTCAGATCCGGCTAGGATCTGCTCGCTCGACCTCTCCGGGGCGGTGGCGTCGGTGGCTGAACAGCAACAGCGTCGAGCCGAGCAACCAGCGCCGCACGCGGCGGCGGCACTCGGCTGACCAGCGGCCTTCTTCTCTGGTCTCCGCTCTGTTTCGCTCTCTCTTTCGCTCCTCCGCAGATCGATCCCTCCTCCGCGGAAACAAACCCAGCAGGCGGCGTCGGCCCGAGCGACCAGCACCGCACACGGCGGCAGGACTCGGCTGAGCAGCAGCCTTTCTCTCTCTCTCGCAGCTCTCTCTCGGATCGGCGGTCGCTCGTCGGGCCTCCTGGATGTCTCTCCAAGGGAAACCCTCCGAGCTCCTGCTTCTCCTCTCTTTCCTCTCTGTTTTGCTGCTGTGTTTGCTCCCTCCCCTCTCGGATCTGGCGATTGCTCAGATTTCCAGCCACCTTGGAAGTCTCTCCGAGGAAGGCTTTCTGAGCTCTCGCTTCACCGCCCCCATTGCTCCTTCTGCTTGCCTCTATTTATAGGCCGAAGAGGACCCGGTCGACCGAGGGCTTGACTGCCGATCGACGGTGAGCTGACCGGCGTGCCCCGTTTTACCGCGCCACTTGCTTTGCATTGAAGACGAGTTCCATCCGTCCGGGTTTCCCGCCGAATATCGTGTTGCTTCGTTCGGCGGCATTGATGGCACCTGCGAGACGTCCCCATCCGTTGCCGGCTGCCTTATCCTCCGTCCTCCGTTCTGCTCCTCTGTTTCTCGCGTGCAGCAGAAGATGAAGGGAAGAAGAAGAAGAAGATGGAGAGGGCCGGGCCGTGAAGGTGAGGGGGGCCGAATGGGCCTTGACCCAAGTGGAAGAAAAGAATAAGGAAGACAGGCCCGGGCCCGCGTGGATAAGAAGAAAGGAGGAAGAAAAGGGCTGGGCGCGAAAGCCCAACCCCTCTACGGGCCTCTCTTTTTCTTTTCTTTTTTTTTTTTTTTCTTTTTTCGAAAATAAGGGAAAATAAATAGGAAAACAAGACTTAGTAAATATAAATAATAATAGTACTCAGGTGATGCAAAAAATCTTTTTTTTTTGTTGGGGTCAAATTGAACCCTAATTTTCGATGCAAGTTAATCTTAGTACATAGTCAAAATTTAGGTGTCAACAGCCATGAATTGTCTACTTATTTTTATACCGTTCTATTCCTAGTTTTAGCAATAGTTTAGGACTAGAATAGGTCTAAGGTGGTGGTCCTGAAAACATGAAGATGATAGTTGGTTGATGTTTAATTCGACCTCTCTCATTGTAACATTCATTACTCAATGGCAAATGGTTGATGTCCAATCCAATTGATTTCTTTGTAATGTTCATTACCTAACATATGTCTCGGGTTTTCTTATGCATTACATGAAAACCCAACGAGGTGCAGGTTTTCCTTTGCTTTCCTTACTTTCTTGTTAGGATTGCATGCTTGAATTTTTATTGCTTTCCATAAACTGTCTTGGGTCTTTACTTATTGCACCGTCATTTTAATTTCAATTGTGTGCTTTTCTTTTCTTATTTTTTAGAGTAGAATGGCATGAAATGAACCATCCACACATGATTACCTTTCTTTTGCTTTGAATGCACGAAAATGTTAAAACGACATGCATAGACTTGTTAGGTAAAAACAACCATTAGGTACCTAAAGGGTTCAAATAGACTTATTAGTATAACCCAAGTCCCTAAACCTTAGATCTTTGGTTGTGTACAAATCGAGGTATCACTCCCGACCCTTGATTGGGCTTTTGAGCTGGCCCCTAAAAATGAGACTATTGGCAACTCCTAGATATCATATTAGGTTGTCTAAACAACTCTAAAAAATAAACCCGTCATGCGGGGTATGATCTTTTGGAAGAGGTTCACAAGTTATGATTTAGTATACCCAAAGGGTGATCCCAAAACACAAGCTAATGACATCTTTTGGAGTTAAGTACCTCTGAGAGGGCTATCATAGTAGAAATACCCCTAAACTTGTCTTTTACACCCGATTTCCTTTTCGTAAGACATGCCCTGTGTGTAAAAGATGAGTCATGACACCTTTTCTACTATCACGCGGGATAGTGTTTGGGAGAATTCATGTTCGTGTAGATTTCAAACTCAATGAGTTGAAACCTAAGGCGAAATGATGACAAAATCGGTGGACATGACCCTTAGTGCGAGCTTTGATCAAATACCCCTAAACTCATCTCTTTCAACGCCCCATGGATAAGAGGGGCACTCCTAAGCTGAGGTGGGTTGCGACAATACCAAACAATGTACATGATACGGTATGAATATATAAGACTTTATAATCATGATTTACAAAATAATGGATAGGATATAACAAAATCTCTAGATTTCATATCTCATACTAGTTAATGCTATTCTAATTAGAAATCCAGATGACTGTACATGATCTCAATTCTCATGTTGACATAAGCCCTAATTCTATCCTCACAAATCCCCCTCCTTTCCAAGGTTGGTGGTGCAAAGAGATAATGGGATCAATTGCTCAGCCTTCAAATTGGGTTTCTTAGACCTTCCAAAGTGAAGACCTATATCAAAGTACTGGAGATTGTACAAGGGCATTCTTGGTTTTTCAACCAAATTGCTTCTAAGAGTTGTGGAAATGGTCAGTCCCTTCATTTATTATTCAACAACTATTTCTTTCTAATTTTTACATTTAAGCTATTAGCACTTGTAGCACCTCAAATTTCATGGACCAGGGGTCCTTAGCTACTAGTGCTTTGACTATTAGGATCTTTCTTAATTCTAGATTTGGGTATCCTAAGGAGATGATGAACAGGCAAACACTATTTCAAGGAAAAGATTAGTAGAACATGCTAAGAAGGAAAAGAAATAGAAAACCAAGGCACTAGTACAGAGAAAATCTACTCATCCTCCACTAGGAAAGATCACCATCCTTGATGGAAATAGCTAGTTCTACTGTTGTCACTCTAGCTTAACTCCAAGTCAATGTTTGGGAAATCAAAATTGCCATATCTTCTGTCTCTTAAATGTTACAATCCTCTTCACTCTAAACTTGGTATATTACAATCCTCTCCACTCTGTCCCAAAAGAACCTAAACCTCATACCTCCTCCTAATAGAGAAAATGCACTCACACCTTTTAAACAATTGCTATCTTCTATACTCCTATTTTCTTTTTTTTGATGTTTAATGTACTCCTATGTTTATGATTTAATTAAGTTATCTTTTGCACATTATCAATATGTTGATATGATTATTTTTTTGCCGATGACAAATAGGGGTAGAGGTATGGATATTTGATATGATAATGATTGAGTTGATTAATAATTATATAAATTATGCTCAAGAATCATTAGCATCAAGACAGGGGGGATTAGATCGAAAGAGTTACATGCTTTATTGATAATGTTTGCTAACACATATGATGCTGTCTCTTAATACCTATCTTTTGATGATTTCTTATTATGCATTCTAAATCATCATAAGATTGTAGATTAAAGTAATTCATTCTTATCTTCAAAGATCCTTTAGATTTCATCACCTCATTCCTTGAAAATCTCATGGAGATTCTGACATTTGCAAAGTGTAATATCTTTAATAAATCAACACTAATGCAGATCTTTATCTTTTCTACAGTTTCATCAAATATAAAGGTTCAAGTCTACGAGGTAGTTTTGTCATTGTAAAAAAGAGAGATTGTTAGAGAAACATCTCAAAGAATTTTGATAATCCCACAACTATCCTTAATATAATATTTATTATGATATTTATAAATTTTCGTGACATTACATAAAAGACATAAATGATATCCAGGTAGGGAAAAAAATCACAAATCTACTCTATTTGTAAATAGTATCAATGGACTTGAAGATCAACTGATCACAATGTTTGTGTCGATGCTAGAGACATCATGTCATTGTTGAGATTATAAAATGACCATATGAGGATGCTCATTGAAGAAATCTAACATAGTTGTTGTCGATTGGAGATTTGCACTAGAAGAACTAGAAAATGTTAGAGAACTAGAAATAGGCTTTTGTCAGAATTATCAAAGCCATCAGTGATAGGACAATAGCATAAGCTATTTTGAGATAGGTAGCTAATGTTTAGAAAAAAAGATTGTATAGGCAGCACTATTTGTAGACAACAATATCAACGGATCTCTAATGGCCATCTGCTTCTCTAAGAGATCTCCAATGGAAAGATTCAAAATGACTACATGAGAGAAGATCCTTCAAGCCAAAATATTAGATTCGCAATACACAAAATTTAAGATTTGCTAGAAGCTGTGTTCTTAGTGAAAAGTGTTTCATTCCTTTAAGATCCTCAATATAGTGCTCTTGCTGGCTTGTAATCATGTGAAAGATCATGTATAAGAGTTATAGCAACACTTGATTCCTAATAGTGTCATTTGTCATTTGATAGGATTAGTATTTGCTTGTTGTAACTTGTCTTGCAGACTACTGGTGCAATTTAACCAGACTTGTGACTGTATATGTGGACAGTGGATATAGGCTTTGTGATAAAGCCAAACCACTATTATTCCTCCAGCACACTTGTTTCTCTCATTCTTACTTATACTAGAATGCAACTTGTTCATGATATTTGAAATATCTTATTGACCTGATTTTTTATAATAGCTACCAATTTCCATGAAACTATCAAAGTTTATTAAACCAACATATCCTGCCCTCTCTCGGTTATATTATTAGCCCCAACACAAACTCAGTTTAGTGCTTTGAATATTCATCTATGCTCAATTGTTGTTGGTAGCTGTGTAAATCCAATATGTAGTATTTATGGAATTTAGGAAGAGAAAATATATAGTATTGTAGGGGTGCTTGTGTAGTGATAGTATCATCATCTATTAGCTTCAAGTGGAAGTGGCATTTGCTACTTTATATCATATCTTTTGAGATTACCAGTGAATTTTAGCCTTGTTGTGGCTATTAGTCATAGAGAGTGGGTGTAGGTTTGGTTATAAGCCTAACCAATTTTATCCCTTCGTCATTAGCATTATCTATACATTATTATCTATCTATTTGATGGGAGCATGCATGTCTGATAGTGTCAATCTATTACTCAACTGTCAAAGTATAACTTGTTATATCTCGCGAAGCTTTTCAAAGTTCTTAATCAACCTACTCAACCCCTCTTTAGGTTGCATTGTTAGCCCCAACAATGTTCATGTGCCTTGCACATATCCCTTTTACCCATTATTTATTCCTCACATCCATCCTAATCCCTAATCTCCGGCCTTCGTCTCATCTCACTACCTCTACCATTCATAGTTCCATCTCAACTCTTCAAATTATGATTCACGTTAAGTCCAAGATTTTTTTTTTTGAATTATAATTTTCACCAATTACATTACGCTCTCAAAAAGTTTGTTGTTCAATGCGGTTTTATGTTGATAGGCCATGAACTTGCTTGGTTTATTCATAAATGCTCTGTAAATTATCACCAATAATTCTCATAGGAGCAACCCCACTCCATATTATACAAATGGTTCTTATCAAGTGTAATCTGCAATTTTTTACACTACCAATAATGGCGAAGGAATTCATCAAGAACTTAGCTCAATCTCTTTTTCATTGTAGTCTTGCACTATTCTCACCTTAAGAGGGACATGAGTTTTTAATAGTGCATCACTAGATCAACAAGTGACTTATTATTACTCATATAATTCTAATTCATGGGATCGCCAATCACATAGTTTGGGTTACCATCATTATTGATTTTCTTCAATTAGCTTAAGTCTTATTCCTCTTGATTTATAGTCATAGGACCAGCCAAACTCACTTTGACTTAACATAATCGATGGACATAATACCATCTTTAGATAGCTGCTTTACCACATCAAGTCTCAATGGGGCTTGTTTCTTTTTACTATAGAAAGTTTCATTCTTTGCAATGGCTATTGCCATTTGGCAATCACAATGCACAAATGTGTTAGTTTCTTTCCATTTCCCAAGAGCTTGAGCAATTCTTAAATTACCAAGACAAATATTTTCTTCTCCTTCCCCTATTAAAGTGTAGGAGGATAAAGCATTTTGCTGTTACATATATGCTTTGTTGCACCATAGTCTACCACTCAGTCTTTCACATTGGCCATAATATTGGCTTGGGAAACAATCAAAGCAATTATGTCATCAAAATCATCTCTGTTAACCAGGTCAACTTTTTGTTTAGCAAGATTGTTATTTCTCCGCACAATTTTGTTTGGCAGATTTCCAAGTATTACAACATTTCCACCAAGGGTGAACACATGTTTCATAGCAAATTTAATCTCATTTGAATTCGAGATCCAATTGACATTACTTATCCCTTTAGTACAGCAAGAAATTTACTATGTAAAATACCATAGTTCCAGATTCACATGACTATAAATTATAACTCTGAAGTGCATACTTAATCTTCATATCTTTCTTTTTGGTCTACACCTCTTGCTTATTCAATCTCACATTCACACACATAAAACAGCACATTGAATTTCCATACAATTTACATGAAAGCACATTTTGCAAATTATACATACACATGTAGGTAGCATCAATTGCACCATCATGCTAACATCTTCACTTGTTTCACGTTTTTAATACATGCTTTCATTTTTTTCACTCTCAACATAATGAACCATACATGATGAATCATAATTCACAATTTAGCTTATTATGCGAACACATATAGAGTGAATACACTAGACACTACGCAAAATACGTGCAGCTCCTTGTCTCGATATACACCCCTAATTAACTTGTTCACAGCAATTACACAAAATTGTTGTAAATGGAAGGACCACTACTAAAGTCATGCTATGTTAGAACATAAACACGATAACTAATAAACTTTGTTACCGTGAGTATTGAGTGTAGGTTCAACAAGTTCGAGCCCAATCATCAATGCAAAAGAAACAAGAACACGTTAGTTCCTGCCATGGATCTCAAGATCAATATTGAAGTGAATATTACCGAACCAATGAGGCAAGTTCATTGCGGATCAATCAAAACTGGAACATACAAGATATAAACCAAGGCTTAGGAATTTTATCGAGTAGTTGATAGGCCTCTCAGCCAAGGAATACAGATAAGAAGGTGACACAGCGATTGATGGCCAATATGAAACAAAAACAAAACATCACATTCAAGATTATATAGATAGCCTCAGGTGAGATTAATTTTCATGACAACGAAATTAAGAGCTCTTGGCCTTTCCCTTGGTAAAACAAAGTATAAGGAATTCACTCAGAATTTCGTGAGTAACAACCAATGAGCAGCAAATGGATACTACTATCTACTAAAGTATGACACCCCAATCAATAAACCAATTTTGAAACTAAAGATTTCAAGGTTTTTCAAGGACAGTTTTGTGGAACTCAAACTTTCAATAGTCACAGCTTTGTAGAACTCAAACTTTTCAATAATCACGGCTCAAGAAACATATTTCCAATTTAGTAGAGAATAAGAAATTAATGACACACATTTTATTGGGAAAAACCCTAAATATCTCCTTGAGCTCAAATGGTTCAGGAGGAAACCTCTTCATTGGCATACCCTCTTCTCATGTAATAAGGAAAATAATCTCCAAAATCAAGCTTAGCTAGGGTGTTAAAAGCCATTTACAGCAACTACAACATTGGGCTATGCCTCAATGTATTATTAACTTATCACGATTTCCTATCTTCTCTGAAAATCAAACACAAACAAGTGAACTATAAATAAAAAAGAGAAAGTCATCGTGAGCCCCAATTTCTAGTTCCATATGCATGCTTACAAAAAAAATTACAAATTGAGAGACGAAACACCTACAAACGTACAACTTCCTCCTGGAAAAACAAACCTAAGTTTCAAAGCCCCAAGGAATGATTTTACCTTACACTCAATAGCCTCACCAGATTGACCAAAAGCTCTTTTGTATTAATGCTCGGTAATGTCCCGTAATAATCGCCCACAAATATGCGATACTTGTCCTTAACCATCTTGAAGTCCTTGTTCAATTCCAACATCAGTGGTAGCAGCAGCAATTTCAGTTTGGGAATCCACAATGTGATTATCCTTAACAATGGTGGGAAAATATTAGATAATATACAAATTTACAATCATTTGAAATCTGTTGAAAAGATGAGAAAATAAGATCAATTGTTTGAGGCACACAAGAACTATCCCTAAGGATAATTCCACCCCTTGGAGTATGGGAACACAATTCGATAAGTGCTGGCGACTATCTTCTCAAGATATAACAAACATTATTCTTTATTCTTTAAAGAATAATAGAAGAAACGGGAATAATATCATGTGTATAACGCCATAAAGAAAGGAAAAATATGTAAAAGAAAAAAAAATATGTTTGTTTTAATGTATCTATATTTGAAGTAACAATTTATAGGTAAAGAAAGAGCAAGCAACTTTCCATTATAAATCTGTTGCAAATTGATTGTAGTTAAGTACAAAACCATTACAACCACTGAAGTTACCATAGTGGCCAACCTTCCTACAAGGGAATGGGGAGACAAAGAGTTTGATTCCACACCTTCTCATGGGGACGGGGGTGGGGATGTTTTGATTTAAGTGTAGGGTTCGACTTTCATGCTTTACAAAGAGACATGACAAAAGTCTGAGAGTAAGTTAAGAATTAGAGTATGATAGACACAAAAAAAGTATAAAATCATTATAGATTAATGGTGGAAAAAAATTACAAATTAATGATGGTAAAAAGCCATTACAAAAAGAATATCTTTCAATTAAAACTTATTGAAATGTGCAACACTTTTTTTTTCAGTTGGTCTCACTTTACTTTTACTCTAACTCTCATTCTTAGAATTTTGTCCTACCTCTTTGTAGAACGTGGGAGTTAAAACCTACACTTGAAACTAAATCGTCCCCACTCCAACCCCCTAGAAGGTGGCAATTCAAATCTCCCACCTCCCTCTTCCCATATGGAAAAGGGTGGCCATTAGGGCAAAATTATACAACACTTCACTCGGCATCTCTTTGGCAATCCTTGGCGAGTTGTTCAACTCAAGTTGCAATCTCTAGTCCTAGTAGGATGAAAATTCATGATCAAATATTCAATCTTTATTGTCAAGACCATACCTTTACATGCAAAACTCGATTATTCACACATGCTTTTATGGCACAATTATGTTAGATTAGTAAAATGCTTTCATGAAGAGTGGATCTTTAGCAATTTTTACCTTATCTGTTCATGCATTACATGTAGATTATTTAGGAAAATTTGCATCTTGAATTTGTTTCATAATGTGGAGTGAATATTGGTGGAATATATACTTTAGATTATGATTTTAATTGATTAATTAGTTAATTTAGGACTTTATGTAAAATTCGACATTCTTATGACTAATTTAGATTTTTGGTATTTAATTGATTTTTAGGAATATAAATAATTAGTTTTCTGCATTAGTAGTGTTAATTTAATTACTATTTTCTGCATTTATTATAATTTTTTGTGGAATTTTTAGTAATTTGAAATGGATAAGAAAAAAAGGAAAATCTAAAAAGGGGTTATTGCACAACGAGGAATCTTTGTAGCAAAATTAATTCACGTTAGGTTTTTGGTCTTAATTTGCCTAGTTTAATTAACTTAGATTAAGTTTTGGAACTTTTAAGCAATTACTAGGATTTATTTTAGTTTTATCAAGTAAAATCTCATAAAAAACAAAGGGGTGTCCTGGTTGCGTTAGGAAACCTAGCTGCATTAAGAAACTTAGATGAGTAAGGGTTTCTCTAAATTAATTGATTAACTAGTTAGCTTTTGTTATTTAGTCACATTATATTTTTGGGGTTGGTCAAATCAGGAATATATCAAGTTAGTTTATGTTTAGTTAATTTTACCAGTAACTTTGATTAGTTTAGTTTTTTTAATAGATTTTGGTATTTAGCATAATCAATTAGTTTAATCAACTTCAGCATTTAGTTTATTGGTTTAGGGATATATTTAATTTAATTTTCGGTCTAATTAGTTAGTCAATTTCATTTTTCTAGGAATTTAATTAGCTTAATATTAGGTTCGGCTTTATTTAATATTAGCTGTTTAATTAGACCTTTAAGAAATTGAATTTAACTCTAGCATTTACCTATTTTCGGCAATTTCGGTAATTGGTTTGGCATTTAGCCATTCCAATTTTGGGAAATAGGGTTACCATTCGGCAATTATTAGGATATAATGTGATCTTAACTAACTTTGGAATTCAATTCAGCATTTATCTTTCATTTTGTTATGAATTTTTCATTCGGTTTTTACTAAAAGATAAAAAAAAATGCATAATTGTTGCATTTAAGTTGTATTAATTAATGATCATTTAATTAAGTTAAGGAAAAATTTCAAGTAAGGGCCTAAAATGTCCTCAATTTCTCAAATAAGGGCTTAAATTACTCTCATATTTTCAAATAAGGATTTGAAGTAGAAATTGTTTTAAATAAAGGTTTAAAGTTGCCACATCAGTCTTAAGAATGACTGACCTCACCAATTGGTCAATGGCAATTCCGTCCTTTACATTTTCTTATTTTCTTCCCTTATTATCTTTCTTATTTTATTTTTATTTTTTTAATAAAGAAGAAGAAAAAAAAAAAAACAATACTAAAACTTAAAAAAAAAACACAAATTAAAAAAAAAAGCAAGCAGCCCTCCTGCTTGTATTTTTTTTCTTTTTATTGTTTTAGCCCTTTTTTTTTTAGTTTTTTTTTAAAAAGAATAATATAGAAAATGGAAAAAGGAAAGAAAATATGAAAAAATAAAGGGAAGAAACTGCCATTGACCAACTAGTGAGGTCAGGTTCTTCTTTAAAATTGATATAGCCTAGATCCTTATTTGAATTAATGTCTATTTCAAGTTCTTATTTGAGAAAATAAGGGCACTTGTGACTTCTATTTAAGATAGAGTTCACTTCAAACATTTATTTTAAAAAATGAGGGCACTTCAGACTTTTATTTGAAAATTTCCTTTATGTTAATTCATGCTATCTCATTAGTTAAGTAGTTACTATATTATGCATGCTATTTAGTACACGCATCTTAGCCTATGTAACGTTTGATTTTAACTCACATCTTACGGGTGTCCTATACCAAATCTTAACAACAAAGTCTTGTTTTGACTTTACTCGATACAGCTCATGTTTATTTTCTTCATATTTTATTTAATTGCTTACACATCGTAATGTCCTAAATTTCGACTCATTTTGGGATATATAAAATGGTTGTTTTATCAATACACTGTTAATTACATTTGTTCTAAACTGGCCCCTCATGAGTTAACAAATAATTTGGAAAGGTAATTAAAGATCGATATCCGTACTACTATTGAATTTGATTAGGGATAGGCCATTCGACTATAAGAATCAAAGAAGGATGATACCACGCCACTGCAGGCCAATTAGCGAACGTAAATAAATCGATTCAGCGGAAACAAGGTCGGATTGTGGGTGATTCTGCACAACTTCGATATTGACTGCAAATGATTTTAAACTGATTTCCTTTTGGCTTTGTCTTTAGAGTGATCAATGAACTCCTTATGATTACCTGACAATCAAGGATCACCCTGATCTAATTAGGAATGATCGTGAATTGAAAAGTTATCAATCATGGATCAAACGTGCGGAAACTTCTAAACATCGCTCAATGTTAGGTTCTACTAAAGTTGCGATTGATCGATTTTAACCACTAATTTCAATCCGATTTCAGGTATCGAACTTTCAATGATAGTGAGATTAAACTATTGGATGTTGCGTCATTGATTCTCAAATTTACCGGTAAGCCCGAAAATTATCGAAAAAAAGGCGAATAGGCTAACAATTGGAGCCAAAAAAGGAGTTGGGTTGACCGAAGGCCCATGGGCCTTACACCTAATGTGGGTCAGCCAAGTGGGCCCCAACCAAGCTCACCAAGCCCAAGTGAGCCCAAGCTAGCCCATTCACATTTTCAAGCCTATTTCTCATCCTTTTGAGCCAAACCAATTTTATTCAAGCCCGTATAAAATTTTGGCTCATATACATTTATAGTACGGTATACTATACTTTGAAAAATTACCAAATTGCCCTTCTTGCATTTTTGGTTGGAGGACAAAAGAGAGAGAAAGTCAAAAAGGGAAAGCCTATATCTTTTCTTTTTTCTCTCTCTCCCCTCTTTTCCCCTCATTTTCATGTGCCCTTTCTCCCTCTCTATTTTCTCTCATTTTCCCCTCTTTTGTTCTCCTTTTCTCTCTCACCGTTCATCCTCCTTGACTATTGCTTGTTGCTGCCACTGTCCACCACCGCACCTTGCCGCCATCAAAGCTACACCGTCTTAGAGCTGTCCATCCAAGTCATTGCCGCCACTCACCATTTTTCTCTCTCTCCAGAATTGCCCCACTAAACCGGAAATCTACCTATTGATACCTATTTTTGCCGAGTGCTTTTGTGACATTTCAGTGGTAGTGGTGCATAGCACTCACCGCCGTCATTGTGCTCGTGCCATTGGAATCATCGCTTGGTGAGTTTATGTTCTAATCCCTTGATTAGTTCGTTAAACTTTCTTAGGGTTAGTTTAGATTATTGGTTTATCTTGATTAGGAGGTTGGTTAGGTTAATTAACATTTGTTGTATAAAGTAACCATGGTTAGATAAAGTAATCGTGGTTAATAAATCTCAATTAGAAAAACTAACTATAATTGATAGATGGTTAGGTTGATTAACTACAGATAGTTAATTAACTACGATTGTTGTGTGGTTAAGTTTAGTTAACCATGATTAGGGTTAATTAATTTAATTAAGTGATAAATTATCGTGATAAGCTATCGGAAGGGGTGATAAGCTATCACGATAGGCAATCGGAAAAGGTGATAAGCTATCATCAAAAAGACGATAAGCTACCGGAGGATTAAGTAATAAGCTATCTTCGAAGGGGTGATAAGCTATTGAGAATTAGAGGATAAACTATCGCCAAATAGATGCTAAGTTATCGAGAAATAATTGATAGGTTATTGCCAAGGAGCGATAAGTGCTGCTTGCTATGTGCTTTTGACCTAAATTTTATGATGTTTTCCTATGCGTGCCATGCTATTTGATGCATGCTTTGCCTTAAAAATGTTTGCCACATGTAAAACCCAGTGTGGTAATTTTTACAAGGGTATTTATGGAGATATAAAAGGAAAACCTTGAGGTGTCGGTTGTATATATCGAGTTTGGCAATTTAAATGAGGCCAGTATGTTAAAAAAGTAAGGCATGCAAAGTTTGACGGGTTTTTGATAATTAAGTGACAACGTATGACTATTTTCTTGCATTTTTTAAAGAAAAATATGCAGTGGTTTATTATTTTTGAGCACCTACCATGATGCATTGGTGAATGCATGGAAATGAATTGAAATTAGTTGATGTGGTGTGCTCGTGTGGTTACATAATATAACCCGTCACCCTGGCGGGAGTTCGGGGGACAAAGTCCAATTTATCGAAATACCCTGCGGGAGTCTAGATACGGGTCATAGTAGAGGCCAAACTTATGCTCCTTTAAGAATGCCATTTGGGCAGGAATTCCAGACATAGCCGTGCCCAATGGGGCGGGATGATACCTGGCTGAGCCAGAAGACACCGCCCTTGGAGCTCGGTTGTATACATAGGTGGGAATTTGGTTGTGGCCCTGGTGATGGCATAATAATCGGAACATAAGTGAATGCAAGAGTACATGGAAAAGCATATGATTTTGTCTTCTGATTATTTGTGTGCCTATTTGCATTGACCATGACACTCATGAATTTATACTGTGCAGGGTATGGCAATAGCCAAGTAAGATTGCCTGCGAGTCAATTCGATTGCTAATTGGTTATTGTGCTGATGAAAATAATGTTACATTGTTTATAGTATGCATGCACTAATACCATGTAGGGTATGATAATGGCAAGGTAAGGTTGCCTGCAAGTTGATTAACTGTTGATTGTTCATTGCGGGGTTTACTGAGTAAATCACATTTATAATTAAGGCAAAGCAAGGGTCACTTTGTAATTGATATGTCGTAGTAATGAGGATTATGTCTATCAGGAACCCCGAGGCCAGTTGACGTCCTAATCAAAGCTTAGGACTATAATTCACTCATATTTATATCTCATTAGTTGTTGTTAACTATTTTTCAAGTCCGTAGTTATGACACCTCTATCACCATGGATCTGGTAGTGTTGGAGCACATCGTGGAGGGCAAAAGGATTGTGTGCCCAATGGTTGAAGGAAGTAAATTAACCCTGCCTAGTGTCTTTGGGTGATTATTGAGGAAGTCGTCAAATTGAGGGGCTTGTGTAGAATCTTCCTAGGATTAATCTATAAAAATAAAAAAATGACGTTGTTCCTATTGTGTTAGTCTTTATGCTATCCTTGCTATTTATTGACTGGGTGTTGTTGATTTGCTTTCTTATGCATTTAATTGCAAGATAAAAAGAATGGTTGGTGACGCATCCTAGGACATTACATTCATTTGACCAAAGTGAAAGGGTTGTCGCGTGCTCGAGGTTCGAGGCGTGACATGCACCCATGCATAATCATCTTCACGTGTTAGTGAAATTTAGGTTATAGAATTCATGAGGACTGCATGCATAAAAAAAATTAATAAAAGAGAAAAGATACTAAAAAGCCGTTAGATCAATCTAGCATTACTAAGTCTTTAAATTTGAGAATCTCTTGCACATAGTAAGATGGTATCCTGCATCCTACTTGGGCTCCTACTTGGCCCATAATAAATTACCGGCGTGTCCTAATCTAATGTGCAATTGATAGGGCTTGGGAGGGCCCATGCTACACATCAATGGCATCTTGCGTGAAGAACTGTTTTCACCAATTTAGTAATCCGTTAACTTCCCCCATGGCTCATATGGCTGTGATGGTCGCGACAGCGGCATTCCTCGTCCTGCCTTCTTCCATTAACCGTGGATCGGTGAGAGGTTCTTCTCCCAAAAGAGCCTTGTTTAACTAGAGTGGGAGCCTCCCATGATTCCAGTGGGACAGTTCTTGGGCAACAATAATCACACTTCTCCTTGGTTGAGTCATAGCTTTCTATTGTTTTTCAGACGACGCTAGACTGTTGGTACGAAATTTTTTCTGGAGGATAGGGTTTCCCTCCAAGGTTCGGCAATGGGGTTACGAACCTTGTGAGTACACGCTTCTTACTTCCTGTTTTCCACTCTAGTTCTGCAAAACAGAGACAACAAAGTTATATTGTGATCGTTCAAAGGGAAATTTATCGAGTTTTTACTCTTTCCTGATAATGTTTCACTTAGTGAGAATGAATGAGTGCTACTCATGCCTGTTTTTAAGAGTGATGCTCCATATACATCTTCCGGTGCTTCTAGTACGACGGACTTGGTTACCTTGATCGTGTGTAATCAGGCATTTCGGAGGGGTTTCGACATTCCCACGTTCCTTGATGGGTGTATGACAGGTCGGTCTGTGGCATCGAGCTGGATCTGATCTAGATATACATTATGACACCTATTTTGCCGGACGTACAACTAAGTGGTTTTGAACCCGACGTACATCAATTTTTATGGAATGCTTGATTGCCATCTTAAATATTATATGTTGGTTACTATGAAATGAATCTATTTGACCTAAAAAAATTCAATAAACATCAGAGTTCACGCCTTATATTTGCCTGCCTTAATCTGTTTAGATCACGTTACTATAATTTGATCCAGTCTTTTTGCCCCCAATTATTTCATCCTGGATTTATCCCTGTTTAAGATGGTCCAAAAAATTATGAGATAAGCGTATTAAAAGTCCTCGAACTTGACAGAAAAGTACAATTGAGTTCTAAAACTTTTAAAAAAATATAATTGAGTCCTAAAACTTGGCACAATGGGCAATTGAATCCTACAACTTTAAAAAAATAAAATCAAGTCATGTAAATTATCAAATTGGTCTAATCAAGTCCTTCTATTGATTATACTTTTTGAAAGTTATAGGATTTAATTGCACTTTTGTGCAAATTGAGGACTCGATTGCATTTTTGTCATAAGTTGTAGGACTTGATTACATTTTTTTAAAATTTTATAACTTAATTACACTTTAATAACAAGTTTTAAAACTTTCAGTATACTTATCTCAAAAAATATCAATGTAGAAGTTCACCTTGGGCCAAACATACCAACGAGTTATCACTTAAAAAACAATTCGTCGGGTTCCTATATGCGTGCCATTTGTTCCAACTCGGTTCTTTGCTTTCCATTGCCAACCAACTCTATCATCCTTGGCTGAACTCATCATATCTTTCCATGATCTTGCAGGACCATCTTGGCTGTCGTATCTGCTTTTCTGGTTTCATTAGGGCCCTCATCAATTATAATTTATTAGTCATCGATGTTGAAGTGCAACATTATGTCCACATGTTCTTACTTTTCTTCCAAGTTGGGTGCTTGAAGTTCATTCAGATTTATATTCTTTTTTGGGGTACCACATCATGACATCAGCCCCTTACTGATCCACTCCCGCCCACAGAATTCTCTCTTTCTACGTAGGACGCTCGTGTAAGCAAGAGAAGGAATAAGTTAACCGAGCCAGCGCGAGCGCTACGTGGCTGCAAGTGGACGCCACGTAAGAGAACGGCCGAAAACGTTTTCAAACAAAAAGAAAAACCAAATAGGCAAAATTAAAAGATTAAAGAGCCCAATTTTTTTTCCTTAGAAAAAGGGGAGCGAGAATATTAAGGTATGTACATAAGTCATGGCGTCTAAGCAATCGAAAAAAAAATATGACATTCAAATAAGTGCTATAGTTATGACACTTGCAATTTCTTTTTCCCTTTAAATTGGTCTGATCATATTTAAGCTTTTTGAAACCATTTAGTTTGATTTAATTTGAAAGTAATTTTAGACGAACCATTGAATCTCCATTGTCAAACGTTGCCGACCCCACATTGAAGCCAATGAAAAGAATAAACCAAAGTAGAAACTCACGCACACGCACACGCACACGCACACGCACACGCACACACGTTATAACGTACGTCTCCATCCATGAAGGTTGGTGAATACACGGACCTACTTGGGGCTGCGCCGTGGAGAGTACGAAAGTTTGTGACTGGGTAGATTTAACGTGCGTCTCCCTCTATGAAAGCATCAAGTTGGGGGGATTCGATGAAGGAAGGGGACATCCGACGTCTCATTCAGTGTACGCTGGCATTCTCTTATTTAAATGATGAATGCAAATCCAAATCAAGCTCGAATAATTCTCGGAGTTTCTGATTTGCACGTTTGAAAAAGGTCCTTTTCGAAGCTGTTGGCGAAATTATTGTGTGTTTCTTCTCGGATGTGTTTTGGTCCCAGCGAATTCAACGTGCTAAAATTGTTTGAACATTTTAACAAAATTAAACAATCTTACTTCGCCTTTTACAATAGTCGTCTCACAATCCTGTTAAATATGCTTCTCGAAATGTAAGAAGGGTGATATAAGGTAGTGGACCTATTGAAATGTTACATTAAGATAAACTCCTTATAACTTCGTGCCAATCCATAGGTCATAACATGGAATAGATTGGATTCATGTGTAGGGTAGACTACGATGATGCGACTGAGGCCCCATGCACGTGAACATTCATTCCATGAATTGCAACTGTTACATTTTGGTACATCTATGATGGGGTATGTTCAAGAGACACATATTGGAGAGGTACCTTTTGAAGGGGTATGAGCGGTTATTTTTCTAAGAGAGGTATAAAAGGACAACTTCAGAAAAATAACCGCCGATGGAATGAACAAAAAAATTGAGAGAGAAAAAGGAAACCTCTCAATTAGAAGAAAAAAAACACTCAAAGGTTCCATCATCTATTTTGAGAAACAATTGGCATTAACACTGTGGAATGTGAATACTTTCCTTGTGATTGTATTCGGACCAACGTGAAGTCGTATCGTCCATCATTCGTTCGGGATTCAATATACGTTCCTGGAGTAATTATTTTATTGCGCATCAAAAGAGGTAAGTCGTTTCTTCCGCCAACTACTTTCATCCCAACATTGGTATCAGAGCCAGGTTATGATCTCTGTCTTGTTTTTCCTGTGATTTTTTCACTTGTTGATAGATATGAGGATTGAACGAATAAACTTCACATTGTTTGGATGTTCATTTATTAAAATTGCAACACAAACCATCAAGAATGATTCGGACATGAAAAACGGGTCGGAAGGACGAAGACCACCGTTCTGTTTCGCTCAGTTTTGACAATTTATTTTTTTTAAAATTAATTTTTGATTACAAAAATGGAAATATCTCGTCGAGACAAGCATAATGGTGGGTGGCAGGCCATCGGGAGACGCCGGACGCGCTCACACGCGCGGCCGATAGCCGCGGCGCGTGAGAGCCACGCGCCCAACGCGCGGGTCCGCGCAACCGACGCTAACATCATCGATGACGTCAGATAAACCGTCGGTAATGGCCTGCTGACGTCATCGACCCGACCCGATAGCCGACCCGGCCGAACCCGTGACCCGACCCGTTTGACTGGTCAATGGTCAGACCGCTGAACATGTTCACCGGTCGGACCGGTTGGACCGATCCAGCAGTCCGCACTGGACTGGCGCATGCGCTACACGCGCCACGCATTCAGGAGGCGCATGGGGGCGCGTGCGGGCTCCATTTGGAGCGTGGTTGGTGTCTTTGTGTTCGTAATGAAGTTCTCTACATTGTGATATGGTTATTTTTCATATTGAAGGATTTTAAAGGTATAAAAATGCGTACAGAACCCTAAATACGTGTATTTTTGGGGTATATGCATTGTTTATTCCTTTTAATCTGTATTTTCTTATAAGTTTGTAAATACAGAAGCTATCCTAGCTGAACGGTGACAATTATGATATTTGCCATCGAAAGGTTCAATACATCCTTGAGGAGCAAGGGGTTTTGGAAACCCTCAACCACACCATGGATAAACCTGAGCATAGAGCTTCAACTCAACATAAGAGAGATCAAGAAGCTTACCAAGCTTGGAAAAGAAAGAATAGCATTGCTCGCATCACGTTGCTGAGCTGCATGCAAGATGATCTCAGGTGTTAGTTTGAAGGTTATGACAAAGCTCAAGAGATTTGGATTGCCTTGAAAGATAAGTTTTGGAAGATAAGTTTTGGGGGTACTTCTGCCACTAAATTGAGGAGACTCACTATCAAGTTTGACACATACCAGAAGCGCCCAAATTTGACGATGAGGCAACATCTTCGCGAGATGTCAAACATGATCCGTGAGTTAAAGTTGGCAGGTCACACCCTTACTGATGAGTAATAAGTTCAAGCTGTCATAAGGTCTCTTCCTGATAGTTGGGAGCATATGAAAATCAATATGACGCATAATGAGAATATCGTTACTTTTGACGATATAGCGCATCATTTGGAATTAGAGAATGAGCGCCTAGAGGCTGCAAAATCCTCTACCCATGCTTATGTTGCTGAATCGAGTTCGCGCAAAGTTTCGGGCTTCAAGCATAAGAGGAACCGAAAATTCAACAACAAAGGGAATGAGGCAAATGAGGCATCCAAGAGAGCTAAAGCCCTCCGACGCAAGAAGCATGGTGGGAAGAGGGACAAGGCTAAGATGAAGTGCTATAGTTGTGGTAAACTGGGTCACTTTGCTCGTGAATGCACTGAGCCAAAAGAGACTCGGGAGCAATAGACCATGTAGCTAGAGATCGAGGAGCATTTGTGGAGTATCGTCGAATACAACCTGAAAGAAGATGGATATATGTTGGAAATAACTCAAGAGTTGAAGTGAAGGGTATCGGCACATGTAAATTGACTTTACGTGGTGGTTGAAACCTCTTCCTACATGATGTCCTCTATGCTCCGAATATTCGACGAAACTTAGTCTCAGTAGTTGTTCTTCTAAGCTTAGGTTATGTATTGAATTTCCATGGTACTTGTGATGACATTTTATTAGGAACAGTTTATTATGGTTCTGATTATGTATTAGATGGTTTTATGGTACTAGACATTGACTATGATGTGTACAATGTTAATGTTGATAGTTGTTTTTTCTTTAATTACATCTTCTACTAATGTGGAAATTGATGCAAATATTTGGCATGCTAGACTAGGTCATATTGGGTTACAAAGAATGAAATGATTAGCAAAAGAAAGCCTTTTAGGGTCACTCGCTAATGTTGATATACCCGTATGTGAACATTATCTAGCTGGAAAAACAACTAGAAAACCATTTGGTAAAGGAACTAGAGCCGATCTTCCATTGAAACTCATACATTCTGACATATGTGGTTCGTTGAATGTGAGGGCGAGGCATGGAGCCTCATACTTCATCACTTTTATAGATGACTTCACACGTTTTGGTTATATTTTTCTGATCTCCCATAAGTCCGAAGCATTGGATTGCTTTAGACGATATATAGCTTTGGTTGAGAATCAGTTGAACAAAACAATCAAGGCATTGAGAACTGATCATGGACGTGAGTATCTATCTAAGCAATTTAAGGCTCTTTGTGATGAAAAGGGAATTGTAAGACAGTTGACTATTCCTGGTACTCCGCAACAAAATGGGGTTGCTGAGAAAAGGAATAGAACCCTATTAGAAATGGTTAGGTCTATGATGGCGCAAGCAAATTTACCTATTTCATATTAGGGAGATGCGTTATTGACTACTGCCTATATACTTAACCGAGTGCCCTCTAAGTCAGTCACTTCCACCCCTTATGAATTGTAGACTAATAGAAAACCAGACTTGAGTAATCTACGACCTTGGGGGTATGCAGCATATGTTCATGATTCTTCCCATAAATATGGCAAATTAGGCCCAAGAGGGAAGAAATGTATCTTTATTGGATACTCTAAAGACTCCAAAGGGTATGTGTTCATAGGTGAACAAGTTGATGGAAGTGTGACTGAAATGGAGTCACGTGATGTCACATTCTTGGAGAACGATTTTTCTAGTAGATGTGAGATTAACAAGGATTTCCAATTATATGAATTGGAAGATCCTGATAACACACCCACTAATATTGTCGAGGGAAATGAAAATTTACCTCTACATACAAGGCCTAGTGGGAGTGTTACATCGCTTAGCGAATTGAATTCACAAGAAGTTCATTTGCACAAAAGTAATCGTAAAAGCATTCCCTGTCGTTGTTTTGAGATTGAAGGGGAAGCATTTATGATTGCTTCACAAGACGATGCTGAGCCTAAGACAGTCCAAGAGACTCTCTCATCCATTGATAAGGAAGAATGGAGAAAAGCTTTGGAAGACGAAATGGAGTCTATGAGGGCAAACCATGTCTGGGACTTGGTTGATTTGCCATCCGATTGCAAAGCTATTGGAAATAAATGGATTTTCAAAATTAAGCGAAAGGCGGATGGATCCATTGAAAAATACAAAGCTCACCTTGTGGCGAAAGGTTATACTCAACAAGAGGGTATAGATTATGAGAAAACATTTTCACCAGTTGTAAGGTTTGCCTCTATACACCTTATACTAGCCATTGTCGCACATTTGGACCTAAAATTACATCAAATGGATATAAAGACAGCATTTCTTAATGGAGAACTAGATGAAGAAATCTATATGAAACAACCGATGGGTTTCGAGGCTAAAGGTCAAGAGCGACAAGTTTGCAAACTTAATTGCTCAATATATGGCCTTAAGCAATCATCTAGACAGTGGTATCTTCTTTTTCATCGAGACATTACTTCTTTTGGTTTCATGATGATTGAAGAAGATCACTGTGTGTATATGAAAAGGTTTGATGATAAATTTGTAATTTTATCACTTTATGTAAACGATATTTTGTTGGCTGGGAATGACAAGGGTTTGGTTATAAACATAAAAGAATGGTTGTCCTCTAATTTTGAAATGAGAGACATGAGATAAGCTGCTTATATATTGGAAGTTAAGATTGAAAGAGATCAATCAAAGAAACTCCTTGCTATGTCACAAAAATCTTATATAATGAAGGTTCTTGAACGCTTCAATATGCAGTATTGTAATCCCATTGATACCCCTGTCATGCAAGGCGAAGGCCTAAGTACTAAAATGTGTCCTAAGACTCCAGAGGAAAAGAAAGGAATGGAAAATGTTCCTTATGCAAGTACGATCGGAAGTTTGATATATGCTATGATGTGTACTCAACCTGACATATGTCATGCTGTGGGGTTAGTGAGCTGATATCAATCAAATCTTGGACAAGCATATTGGAAAGCAGTTAAGAGGATCCTGAGATACTTGAAAGGCACCATGGACTATCGACTTTGTTATCAAGTGAATGATTTGCGCTTATTAGGCTACTCTGATGCTGATTGGGGAGAAGACCTAGATGAGCGTAAGTCAACGTCTGGTTATGTGTTCTTGCTTAATGAAGCTGCAATTTCTTGGAATAGCAAGAAACAGACATGCACAACCTTATCTATAATGGAAGCAGAATTTATTGCATGTTCTGCTACAATACAAGAAGCAGTATGGCTAAAACGTTTCTTGGAAAATTTAGCCATTGTCACTGAGGCTACAAGACCAGTGACAATTCATTGTGATAGTCAAGCAGCCATTACCTATGTGAAATATCTCAAATATCATGGTAGAACGAAGCACATTGACATAGAGAATAATTTTATTAGAAATATAATAGCGCAGAAGGAAGTGGTTCTACAATATGTTTCAACTAATAGGATGGTTGCTGATCCATTCACAAAGGCTATTCCTAGAGATGTGTTCTTGACCCATAGGTTGTTTCTAGGGTTACGTAGAATGTGATATGTAATATTGTTGAGAATCGTTGGGTTTTGACTATATAGATTTATGTATTGTACTTGTTTGTTTTCTTTCAATGAATTGATGTTTCATTATCAAGTATAAATTCATTATGAGACTAGAACATACACACATATATCACTGAAAGGTATGTCAATAGGCATTGATTAGCTCACTCACACGAGCAATCGCCTCAAATGCTACAATTAGCATGTTGAGATGAGACGTTATGTATTATAAATGCTAGAAGAGCAAGTTTAATACATAATATCATTTTATGTCGCCTTGATTGGAATCAAGACAAGGTATGTATTTTATTAATAATAAGACCGAACATGATAGTCCCACAATTATATATGCCTAAAGGAAACCGGATGCGAGTACTTAATTAGGCACTGTGGAAAGCAAGCTAATATAGCAAGCGAGCTAAACATAAGTATGTGAAAAGCATGTGACTATGTTTAGGCTAAGATCCGTATAGTGGAAATGTTTAACAAATGACATACGCTCTTATAGAAAGAGAAATATGCTATAGCATGTAATTCATACTATATGTGCTTTATTACGACCGATAAAGGAGATGAGTAAAATAAATCCCTATTTACTCATCGTGTGAGTTCTTGAGATAATTTATAATTTACCTCATTTAGTGCCCTATGTTACTTCTGACTGTGTTCTCGAAGTGACGGATCAATGTTGCTACTTTAGCATGTTACCGGCGGTCATGAGAAGATATGGCTTTATGGGGCGTGTCTAGGAAAGTAGTTGCTCTAGAATAGAGAGACATGAGTGCGAAGGAAGACTATTGTTGCTTTACATCTATCACGTGTATTTACTGGTCGACCAATTATATCACTTTTTTGTGGTTTTAGATATAATTGTAAATACATGATGTTTTGAGAATATTCAAGTATAGCCTTTAAGGGATAGGTATACTTGGATTGATGTAGCAAAATATGTCTGGGGTAATGTGAGACATCGATTGTTTATCTTTTTTTTTGGGTTGTAGCCATTATGGTATCCCTAACAGGTGCATAATTAGAGCTCCTAAGTGCAGGTGTACTCACTGGTCACACGGTTTTCTTGCCAGTATAAATCGTTTCTAAAGTAGATGAATGTTGAATGCCTTATGTCCTTGATAGAGCATTACTAAATCCATCATGTCCGAGTGGGAGATGTTACATTTTGGTACGTCCATGATGGGGTATGTTCAAGAGACACATATTGGAGAGGTACCTTTTGAAGGGGTATGAACGGTTATTTTTCTAAGAGAGATATAAAAGGACAACTTCAGAAAAATAACCGCTGATGAAATGAACAAAAAAATTGAGAGAGGAAAAGGAAACCTCTCAATTAGAAGAAAAAAACACTCAAAGGTTCCATCATCTATTTTGAGAAACAATTGGCATTAACACTGTGGAATGTGAATACTTTCCTTGTGATTGTATTCGGACCAACGTGAAGTTGTATCGTCCATCATTCGTTCGGGATTCAATATACGTTCCTGGAGTAATCATTTTATTGCGCATCGAAAGAGGTAAGTCGTTTCTTCCACCGACTACTTTCATCCCAACAGCAACTGAATTGTGCTTCTATTTTTTATACAGCTGTAAGGAAAAGAAGGTACGTTTCTACATAACCATTACAATGTCCATGTAAAGTCCAAAATTAAACGAAAACGAATTACTCTGCATGTCTCACATCATCTTGCTATCACACCAATTTCTTGTTGTGTATTCGTTTGAACTTGTCACATCATGTTTCATGTGATCGTTGTCCTATTATTGGTTTTGAATAATTGCTTGCATTATAAGAATGCGGTTCGGAATCTTGTCTCTATACATCATTTAAGTAAAGAGAATTATGAAATTTCTTTTATTGATCATGTATGTTCCATTTATTATGATAAAGGATGTGTTAGTTATGGTTTGTTGACTAATAATCTTTATACCATCAAAATATCTAGTAATGTGATTACCAATGTCAATAAGTAAAATAATATAAATTCCGAGTCCAATAAACGATCTAGAGATAGGCCAAACCCAAATTATGTTTGGCATCCGCAATTAGGTCATATCTAAGTTAAGTAAAAATGATATATCGATCCATTAGACTTTGAGCCCTACTCAACTTGTGAGGCATGTCCTCTAGGAAAAATGATAAAGGTGCCATTTGCAAGACAAAGTGCATGAGCTATTGATATTCTAGAATTGATACATTTAATAAATCAGCTTGAGCTAGTTATTCTTACTTCATTACCTTTATCAATGATTTGTCACGATATGGTTATTTTTACTTAATGAAGTGTAGATCTAAATGCTTTGAAAAGTGTAAAGAATTCAAGGCTGAAGTTGAGAAACAAACGGGAGAAGTATTAAGGTTCTTTGATCTGATCGAGGAGGTGAATACTTTAGTATTGAATTCTCGAATCACCTTAGAGACAATAGCATTTTATCACAATGGATGCATCTAGGAACTCTAAAACACAATGGTGTGTCTAAGAGAAGAAATCGCACTTTTAGATATGGTACAATCCATGATCGGTTACACTGATTTGCCCATGAGATGGTCACATATTTACTAAATAGAGTTCCGACCAAGTCCATTCCAACTATGCCCTATGAGATATGGCATGGTAGGAAACCGAGTTTTAATCATTTTAAGATTTGGGGTTGTCCAGCTCATGTCAAAAAGTTGAAAATAGACAAATTGGAGACAAAATCTAAATGAGGTCATTTCATTAGGTATCCAAAAGAAACTCTTGGATACTAATTCTATTTTCATTTTGGCCAAAGAGTTCTGGTTAGTAGTCATGCTTCTTTTCTGGAGAATTAGTTCATCCAAGAAAGTGGAGTTGGGCGGAAAATAAACTTACAAGAAGAAACTAATGGAGTAGCAAATGATTAAGTTCAAATGCAAACCTCAGATTCAGTGAGAGGTTCTAGTGCACAAAACCAAGTTTAGATGCAGACCTCAGATTCATTTGGAGCTTTCAATACACAACCTTTTAGGAAGAGTTCAAGAATGTTTCATCCCCCCGTTCGTTATAGACACTTGATTGATGGTACTGAACCTTTGTTCATTATGAATGATAGTGCTCAATCGAGGGATCCTAACACCTATGAGGAAGCAATGTTTGACATTGATTCTGATAAATGGTTAGAGGCCATGAAATCTAAAATGAATTCAATGTAGTTTGATGACGTTTGGACTCTAGTTGACCTACTTGATGGTATTGTACCAATTGGCCATAAATGGGTTTTCAAGAGGAAGATAAACGCTGATAGTCAAGTTGAAACTTACAAGGCACGGCTAGTAGCAAAAGAATATCTTCAAAAAGAAGGGATTGATTATGATGAGACTTTCTCACTAGTAGCCATGTCAAAATCCATTCGGGTCATGTTCGCTATAGTGCACTTAAACTATGAGATATTTCAAATGAATGTCAAAATGGCTCTCCTAAATGGGTTTCATGAAGAAGACATCTATATAGAACCACCACAAAGTTTCAAATATGATTATGGTAATTGAAAGGTATGCATGCTTAAGAGAGTCATATATGGACTAAAAGAAGCCTCTAGAAGTTGAAACATCCATTTTGATGAAGTGATCAAATCGTTTGGCTTTATCAAAAATCCGGATGAACCTTGTATATACAAAAGGTCACTATGAGGGCAATTGTATCTCTCTTTTTAAATGTAGATGACATACTAGTGATTGGAAATAATATATACCTATGGTATTATCAACCAAGCTATTCTTGTCACAAAGTTATCCATGAAATATTTAGGAAAGGCAATCTATATGTTAGGTATCAGGATCTATAAAGAAAGATCAAGACGAATGATTGACCTTTCACAATCTAAGTACATAGACAAAATGTTGATACGTTTCAACATGCAACATTCCAAAAGAGGATATTGCCTTTTAGGCAAGAAATTTGTCTTTCCAAGGATATGTGTCCAAATACTCCTAAGCAAAGAGAGCAGATGGCGAAAGTACCTTATGCATTCGTTGTTGGTAGCATAATGTATGCTATGCTATGTATAATACCTGATATTGCGCATGTTTTAGGCATTACTAGCATATCAGTCTAATCTAGGCAAAGAGTACAAGATAACAGTCAAGGCTATCCTCAAGTTACTTTAGAAGGACTAAGGATGTACCCTTGATAGATGGAGGAGGAGAATTTAAAGTTGAAGCATATATTGATTTTGATTTTCAATCAAATCCTACTAATAATAAGTCAACGTTTGGGTTTGTCTTTACCCCTCGATGGTGGAGCAGTTGGGACAGTTCCAAAACAGAGTATAACTACTGATTCCACTAGTGAGGCAGACTGCGTAGCTGCTTTTGAAGCATTGAAGGAAGCCGCTTGGATGAAGAAGTTCATTTCATAACTTGGAGCAATTCCTTCCAATCAAGAGCCAATCATATTATTTTGTAATAATAATAGGGCAATAGCTCAAGGTAAGGAACCAAGGTCTCACCAAAAATCTAAGCACTTAGAAGGGCATTTCCATCTCAATAGAGAGATCATCAAGAGAGGTGATGTTACCTTGTAGAAATAGCTTTAGTGGAAAACGGGGTGGATCCTTTTAGTAAAGCGTTACCTTCGTCTTCTTTTGAAAGACACCTTAACAAGATGGGTTTGAGGCCCAAGATAGGTTGCCTTTTGTGCAAGTGGGAGATTATTAGCTCTATGTATAATGACCCCAACTCAACATTGGGAGGTTACGAGCAACGGAAAATTTATTTTGGGACGTCCTAAGCATATCGTCATCCTGCAAATTTTTATCTTTGAATTAGGCACATGTGGAAGCATACATAAAATCTCCCAAAACAAAATGAAGGGGATAGCAAGCAAGGATTACACATCCATAAAAATACAAAGAGAACTTCACAACCATACTAGTTATATTCACATTAGAGGTTCGTGCTTACAACTCCTTTACTATTAGGGCCTCAAACTACTACATATACAACACAAGCCTATATTTACAAGTCCTTATTACTTGGCCAAACCAGACAAATATTTACAATGCTATAGCCACTTACAATGTTACATTACATTAGAGCTTCCAAAAGGGGTCGGGGTAAACCTTAACTCTCTAGCAAGGGGATTACAAAACTTAGTTTTCCCATGAGCTACATTGGCGCCTAAACGTTGATCACTTCACCGTTGGGTGAAGCATTGGCCATACAGAGCAGATCACGGTAAGGTCCGTCAAGCACTCTGCCTTGCCATTGGTGCCATGCCTCAAACAAGAGCAGGATTGGTTTGGCTTTGCCTTTGTCCACCCATAGGGTGGTAATACACTATCTATATGCAAGCCCAACATTGTTGTCTATGATATCTGGGGTGTTGTACTCTATCTCGGAAAGGACGCCAAATTGGGCTGGGTTCTCACTCGTCATCCTAGAACATGCAAAACAACAAGAGTGAGATTTAACTCAATGAGTAAATTCACTGATCCTTGTGTAGGATGATGCCTCGTTTCCTTACTAACGACTACCAAATTTCTCGCCTTATGTAGATAGCAAATCAATAACAAAGGGTTTGGTTTTGACCTTGCTATGTCTACACGAAAATTCAAGTGTACAAAAATGGTTAAACAATCAAAACCCATATAAAATTGTGCAGAAAGATTTACACGTAAGAAGCAGCACATTTTTGGCATGTAAAAAGACACAAAAAAATTCATAGGTAAAGCCTTGCTTCTAATCGGCATTTAAAAATGCACAAAATATTCACACGTAAAGCCTCACTTCTAATCGGCCTTAAATATTCACATGGGAAGCCTTGTTTCTAATTGGCATGTAAAAATGTACAGAAATAGTCACCCATGATGCCATTTATTTTATAGTCAAAATCCATCAACTCTTCCAAAATCTATCGGGCATGGCCTCCTCAATACGTAAGTGATGGTTTCTCCGGTATCCACCAAGTATTTGAAATCCATTGTGCATCACCTCCTTAAATATGTGAGTGACAGCTCCTTTGGTATCCACTAGGCATCCAAAAACCTTCAAGCATCGCCCCCTAAGACATCTGGAATCCTCTAGGCATTGTCCCAAAATTGATCGGTAACGAAAATCCCTCGTGTGACCATGCGGTAAAACAAGCAAAACAAAGATTTTTATCTTTTCTTGTTAGTTGACTAAAAATTGGCCCGAGGGCATGCACAAGTGCCTTTCGTGATTTTGAGAAAAAAGAAAATTTATCTCAGCATGAATCAAGGCCTAAACTCGAATCGTATGCTTAACATCAACCTAAACTAGACTTAATATTGGAATGGCACGCCTCAATGCCATCCGAGCTTAAGAAAGGCCTAATGACGTGTTTTTGCCTTACATTCAATGCAGAGGAACCCTTTTCCGATACATTGCATAAAGTCGACTCTCAACAAAAATTATAAGAAAAGGTAGAAGTTCTTCTAGAAAAATAAATAACAAAAGCAAGCATGAACACAACCATGCACAAACATAAAACCAATGTAACAAGCAAGTTCTCAAACCGTGTTCAAGTAATGCAACACAATGCCCTAATCAAGTATTAGGGAATCCACTCATGTTAACAACAACCATGGTAGTAGGTAGTTTGGTGGTGGAGGGGAGTGAGAGCACGAGAGAGATGAGAGAGTGAAAGAGGGGATGTGAGATAGGTGAGAGCAAGAGAGAGGGTGTGACTAAGAGGGGTGGCTATCCTTGGCTTCTCACCCCTATTTATACTATTCACCCAATCATTGGTCCCTATCCAAGTATCTACACTAAATCTCTTTAGATGGGCAAGCTATTAGTTGAGGTGGAAAGCCTATACTAAACTAGAAGCCAAGTGTTGTCTTTCTACCAAAAACCCATCCTCTTGCAAATGACAAGCAAGCATCCTTCTTGTCCCCCTATAATTGGCACCTATGTCTCCTCAAGCCACCAGTTATTGGTTCTTCCCTTATTGTCTCTTGCAAGAAGCCATTTAGTTTGGCTAAACCTTGCTTAACAAGTCACAAGTTAGGTTATCATTACCTAAGGCTAATAGCAAGGTGATTCATGCCTTGCATTGATGAACTAAACTCCAATTTTCATTAATACAACTTGCTCTATAAGCAAATTTTAGTGTTATCTCCTTCAATAAGCTTGTGAGTCACCATTGGCATCATTGGACTTCATTTAAGAACCTAAATAGGTGAATGATGAACCTAAAATGAAGATCCGGCAATTTTCCCTCACAAATGGCACCTATCTTGGATTTGCACAATAAATGCTTAAATTTTCTAGTGAATCAAGAAGCATTTAAGGAAAATCTACTTGTCTACAAGTTTCTAAATAGGCAATCATGCTCAAGGGATTTTATGGACAATTAAGCTAAGAATCATTGCCAACATTAATGTCATTTGGATTCATGCACATTAATGCACTTATCTTAAATCTCTAAGAAGATCTTAGGCAAATGATTCATTCTTTTAGGCAATGATGGCTCCTAAGGATGGCATCATTCCTACCAAGGTTTTAAAACAACAATCTAGTTAAAGAAAGACTTGAATAACTAATCGGTGAAATTTTTCTCAAAATACCCTTAACTGATCCCTCAAATTACCATTCGAGAATTGGAATTGATTTTGGCCCCTTTGGTCAGTCAATAGCCCTTGTTGGGGCTCAATGGCTAGTGTGAGGCAGTCCTAGCACTAGTCAAGTCAGCTCTAGGGCCGGTCCTAGCCAAGGACACCATCGGGCTTATCATAGGTAATCGGCAGGGCGATTCGACTTGGATCAATCATAGTATCTAGCACAGCCCATCCTGCATTTACAAGATTGACCGTCAACTCATTTATGGCTTGTCTTTCATTCTCGAGTTGAGCCTTGGTTGTCATGTAATTGCATAGGATCAATTGACTCACGACTAACACATGGTCATATAGAATCTATTCATGATTGTTCGTGGTAGATGCACGACCAAGTGGAGTCACTTGCAATCAAAACGTGATCATGTGGAACTAAACCATGACTGTCCATTGATCCGTCACGGTACACAATCATCCAACAACCAACCCTTATGGTCAAGTGATCAACCATGAGTGCTACATAGGCACAATGCCTTAATTTATAGCATGAGATAGGGTATGGTACCTTTGGTCATAAGCATGGGACAATGCATGGTACCCTCACCCATTGGCATGAGTAAGGCGCAGTGTAATGTCTAAGACTAACCTTTGATCCCTCAACATTTATCCATGGCCATTTTCAAGGCTTGAAATTGAGGGTATTACAACTTTTCCCCCCAAAAAAATAATTTCATTCATGAAATTTTAAAATGTACCTGATTGGTCTAACAAATGGGGGTATTTTTGTCTCATTGTTTCTTTACTTTCCCACTTTGCCTTTTCCGCTCCATGGTGTTGCCCAATAACCTTAATAAGAGGAATAGCCTTGCTTCTTATAACTTGTTCCTGCCTATCAATGATTCACACTAGCTCTTCCACATATGACACTCTGTTGTCTACTTCAACCTCTTCAAAAAGTTCAGCAAATGTGCTCAATCAAGCTCATACTTTCTTAGCATGGATACATGGAATTGTTATGTACCTAAGCAAGTTTCAATGGCAATGCCAATTGATGTTTCAAAAGGTCTGACATACTGTGGGCTTACCTTTCTCTCCAAAATGAGACACTCTCCTCATCAGTGATACTTTAAGAGAAATGTGGTCACCTACTTAGAATAGCGGCTTCCGCCATCTATTTGCATAACTCTTCTGCCTACTTTGGGCCTTAGGTCCTAAGTTGGTTTCTAATCACTTGCATGACATCTATTGTGAGTTGGACCAGTAACTTTCCTTTCCCTAACCTCGTCTTAATAGATTGGAGTTTTGCAAGCTCGACCGTACAAGATTTTAAATGGCACCATGCCAATGCTCTATTGGTAACTATTGTTGCATGCAAACTCTACAAGATGTAGATGTATATCCCAACTTCCTTGGAAATCCATGGCACAAGCTTGTGGTATGTCTTTCAAAGTCTGAATGATCCTCTCTGTTTGACCGTCTATTTAAGGATGATATGTTGTGCTACACTATAGCTTCATTCCTAATGCCTTCTGAAGACTTTGCTAGAATGCTACTATGAATTTGGGTTCTCGATCAGACGTAATCATCATCGAAATTCCACGCAAACAAACTATTTAACGCATGTATAAGTGGGCATATTGCTCCAGTCAAGAGTCCTTCACTATGACTAGAAAATGAGCCAACTTGGTTAGTTGGTCGACTATCACCCATATGGAATCATTTCCTTTTTGGCTTCGCAGCAAACTAAGGACAAACCCATTCCCCCTCCGGAATTTCTAGTGGTTGTAATAATCCACCAGGTTTGCAATGTCGAGCCTTTATTTGTTAACATGTTAAGCATTTAGCAAAGTGTTTTGCAATGTTCATCTTCATGTCATTCCACCAGTAATATTAGCAAAGATTTTGATACATTTTCGTGCCGCCCAGGTGAATATTGTAGTTCTTCCTTAACATTTTCATTGCTAAACATGCATAGTCATCCTTAAAATTTTAAACTTCCATCTTCATCAACATGAAAATTGGGTCTCTTTTTGTTCATGGCCTTCATCATAATCTTTTGGATCTCAAGATCCACTTGTTGCAACATCTTGATCCTCAATAATAATTCTGGCTCTATCCTGAATGTAGTAGAAAGCTTGAAAGACATCTGACCTCAAACTTAAATTCTAAGTCCTAAACTTCTTCTAGTAAAGTCCATTCTTTAACCATCAATCGAGCAATGGTGGACTTTTAACTAAGATCGTTAGCAACTTGATTTGCTTTGTCAGGATGGTACAATATTTTGCAGTCGTAGTCCTTCAGTAGTTCCTTCCAATGCCTTTACGTCATGTTTAACTCCTTTTGGGAAAATAAATTCTTGAGGCTTTGGTGAGTTGTATAAATTGCAAATTTCTCATTGTATAATAATGTCTCCAAATCTTTAGGGGGAAAATAATTGCAAAAAGTTCCAAATCGTAAGTTGGATAATTTAGCTCATATAGCTTGAGGCTACCTCAACGCATAAGTTACCACCTTACCATGCTGCATTAGTATGCATCCCAGTCCTTTATGGGAAGCATCACTATGAATCTCGAAGCCTCTGGAACCACAAGGTATCATTAGGGCAGGGGCAGTAGTATGCTTTTTGCTTGAGTTCTTGGAAACTCCATTAGCACTTACCCATCCATTCAAACTTCATGTACTTTCTTAGTAGTCATGCCAAAGGGGTTGCTATACTAGAAAATTGTTCCACAAACCTTTGGTAGTAACCTGACAGTCTTAGGAAACTTCGCACCTCATAACAATTGTCAATCTAGGCTAGTTCGTTACAGCTTCCACTTTGGCTGGATCCACTATAATCCCTTCACCGGTTACCATGTAGCCTACAAATACCATACGACATAGCCAAAATTCGCAGTTGTTGAATTTGACGTAGAGAGCATTTTCACAAAGCGTCTGAAGCATCATCTTTAAGTGTTGTTCATGCTTGCTGGAATTCCTCGATTATGCCAGGATATCATCAATAAATACTATGATGAACTAATCCAAGTAAGGCTTGAATGCCCGGTTTCATCAAGTTCGTGAAAGCAAGAGGGGCATTAGCCGGGCTGAATGGCATCACCATGAATTTATAACAGCCGTATTGGGTTCTAAACACCGTCTTTGGGATGTCCTCCTTTTTTATTCGAAGTTAATGATAGCTTGATCCGAAGCCAATCTTGGAGAACATCGACGCTCCTTGAAGTTGATCGAACAGGTCATCGGCCCTCGATGAGGGGTACTTATTTTTTATAGTAACCCTGTTGAGTTGTCCATAGTCGATACAAAGATGTAAGGAGTCATCTTTTTGTTGGGATTTTATGTAACATGTATAGGCATAATTAACATAAATGTAGTAGAAGCAAAAGTAAAATTCTACTGTACATGTATCTCCAAAGGTGTTGGTCATGCGTTTTAATAAAAAATCATAATATCAAAGGGGGTTTGTTGGATTACCTCTTGAAGTGTGCTCCAAACAAATTGATTATGATGTTCTTCAGTTTCAGCTTCACAAACGTCGGACCTCTAGTTCAGACACACCGCCAATAGACGTTGAATGGAAAAGAGAACTCGCAAATAATCACCACTATGATTGTGCTAGCAATCTTGTGGAGACGATCCTTCACACGCTTGACCTTTCGGCCACGGCTCGAATGAGAGGAAAAACTCTATTCTCACACATGCACCACAAAATACACACTTTCATCAGTCAACAACCATTGTCAATCGCTCTATTTTATGTGAAATCAGCTACAGTTGCTAATCGTTGCACTTAATGTGCACATTCAACAGTTTTCCGAATGTGCACGTTGCACATCGCACAATGATCAACAACAATTTTTGATCATATAGGCATGTTCTTTTTTATGAACTTTCCTTTTCTTTTTCTTTCTAATATTTTAATTCTACAATTAATATACATAAAAAGAACATGATCTTCATGTGTGTATTTTAGACACAATATGTGTCCACTTTAGGTGTGCACGTGCATCATATGCACGTATGCTCATGACAAAATATAAATTAAATTAAATCTCATTTAGTTTCAACTTGATTCAATTCGATTGCTATAATTGCAAACATATTTGCAACATTATTTCTATCATTCAATGTTATTTTGAATTGGTTATGATGTGTGACAACCTTAGGTTTATCATTGAGCCGGTAGTAAGACTTGCACTAATACATTAGTATTCCCAAGAGAATTGATTATCCCGATCAACCTCTAGGTCTTACAAGTCATAATTGACATTTAGTAATATGTCATGGCTACCTGGATAGTGTAAATGCTTTAAGAACATAATGAACCTGTCGGCTTTACCTAGAGTGTAATTCAATCCTTCTATCTTACTATGTACCGATCAAATAAAGACCATGGAATATTTATCAAGTCACCAATTCGATTATATGCACAAACCTAATTGACATTCATTTTACACGAGACATAAACAATTTATTCTCGTTATAACCCCAGTCAAGGATTTCAATACACTGTCATAATCAGATCGCAGAGGACATCATTATCATACCTTACATGTAACAAGGATACAAATTCCATATTGAGCACATGTGTAACTTCATATACAAACGAACTATGATCATCAAGTAGAAAGATAGATCAACAACCTGGCATTATGTGCACTAGTGACCTATAGTAGTTCAACACACAAATTAACACTTTTCCTCAGGTCTAAGGATTATTTACACAAGACAAAGCATAAACAATTAGACATCGACCACACTAAAGGCTTCTATGTTGCTAATCATTCCATACATGTTATGTTCAATGAACTTGTCTAATACAAGCACCTATGTTCCAACCGGGGCATCACAATACCTAATGACCTATGATTCGTTGTTCCCTTAAGTATCCAATACTTTATGCTGAATTTAAGAACACACTAGTCTCAACGGGATTTTTAATATCTACTGAATAATCAATCGATTGAGAATGGTTTAATGATTCAGTCTAACTATGAACCTGTCACATTTATTTTTAACATCTCAAGAATAGGTTTAGTCGCAATTGATCTTATGAAATCATTCATAAATAAAAAAATAATTGGACTAATGAATGAATATGTCATTGACATTAATTAAATAATAACATTAACAGTACAACTGAAATCCCTAACATGTAAATACTACATGATAACTTTAGGGCATACATCCAACACTGTTTTCTTTGTGAACAAAACTAGTGCACCCTAGGATGATGCACTAGGGCGTATAAAACCCTTATCCAGTAATTCTTGTAGTTGATTTTAGTTCCAACATCACCATTCGATAAGGAGCTTTAGATATTGGTTCCATTCTTGGGGCCACTTCAATCATGAACTTTATCTTCCTCTGGCACTAGTCCTGGTAATTCCTTTGGAAATACATCGGGAAATTCCCATATGACAGGAATGTCTTCTAGCCTTGGCTCGTCCTTTTGCTTGTCCTCCACTATCACCAAATATGCTTAGCAACCATTGTCCAGGAGTCAGGTGGCCTTAAGTGTAGAAATTGATAGGGTGGAAGGTCCTCCTCCATTTCCAGCAAAAGAATAAGATGGGCGCTTGGTGGACTAAATTTATCGTAGCAATCGACATTGGCTCACTGTACACTAAGCCAATCTATTCCTATTATGAGGTCTTAATCGTACATAGGCAGTAGGACTAGGTCTATAGTTTCCTCCTGATCACCTAAGAGGATTTTATAGTTTCAAACATCCTACCATGGTCAGAACTTCATTTTTTATTGGTGTGGACAGATTAAGGGCAACTTCTAACAGTTTAGGTTCCAACCCCATGAATTCCACAAACCGTTTAGAAATAAGTTAATTGGTGGTACCTATTTCAAATATGGCAGAGGCACAATTATATAAGAAGATCGTACCTACTATAACGGTCTTGGAATTCTCCGCTTCTTGAGTAACTGTATAAAGCCTCCCTTGAATTAGGGGTTGATTAGCATTCTCTAAGGATGGGTATTTCATTTCGTTGCATTGGCTAAGGCGGATGCAGCTACATCATCGATTGCCATTGTGGGCAGTTCCTTATGAGGAGGCATCGTTGAGCATAGCCAAAGCATGCTCTCATTTGATCTGGGCACGGGTCATTTCCATGACACCTGCCATAGTTGCGACACCTCTCATCGAAGTTAGGGTTCGGTTTCTTCTTCTTGGAAATAAATGGGCGCCTAGCTCCCATCATCGACCTTTTGCCTTTGCATTGATCATCATGAAGTGTCTTGAAATAAGGTCTTGACATGGCCGTCCATTAGAGCATTTCTCTTTCTACCAGTTGAGCTCATTTGTACAGCTCGTTATAATCTTTAAGGTTTAGTGCCACTAATTAGCCTTGAATTTCAAGTTTCAGGCCATCGCAAAATCATTTCACCCTATCCACTAGATCCTCAACTAATCTCGGGGCGTACCTTGATAATTTACCAAATTTGGCCTCGTATTGGTCCACCGTTAGGTTCCATTGCTGGAGTCACAGAAATTCCACGATTTTCTTGTCACAAGCACATTTGAAAAAAATACTTTTTGTTGAATGTTTCCTTGAAAGCATTTTATGTTGTAGGAACATCCTCAGGAAAAACCCTTCTTTTGGTCACGTTCTACCAGTTGAAATGGTGTTACCTTGGAGTTGGTATACTGCAAACATCTCATTGTCTTCTTCCGAGCACTGCAGAAGTGCAAATATTTTCTCGAGTTCTTTGATCTAGGATTAATCTTCCTTCAGATTTCTAGTTCCTACAAATCACCAGGGTCGAACTTCAGGAATTATTCAACAATCTTAGAACAGCTTGGTTATTATGCCCACTCCCATTGCTATTATCATTGGCTGGGGCATGATCAAGAGCAGTAGCGGGTTGATGTTGCGCCTGCTATCCCATCAAATTCCTTATGATTTCAAGAGCTTCTAGAATTTCATCCAATCAGGGGTCCTCATGTGATTTTTCCCTTGAACTTGACTGGTTCTAAGCTGGTCTTCCTCATGGATTCATTGTGTTTGGGTTATTCATGATGTAATTTCATAAAATCTAAGAGAGCTTAGGAGGTTAGTGAACAAAACTACTATCTAAAGAATATGTACTAACAAATGCATGCAAGTAGCACTTTTCCTAGCCAACTATCCCGAGTTCCCATGCACCTTGCCACTCCAGGTAAATAAACCCCCGCTAATACCAAAAACTGCTGCAACAACCCAACTCAACATTGGGCGATTACGAGTAATGGGATTTTATTTTGCAACGTCCAAACTACATCATAATCCCGTAATTTTTATCTTTGAATTACGCACATGCAGAAGTGTACATAAAATCTTGCAAACAAAATAAAGGGGATAGCAAGCAATGATTACACATCCATAACAATACAAAGAGAACTTTACAACCACACTAGTTATATTCAAGCAAGGATTGCACATCTATAACAATACAGAGAACTTCACTACCATGCTAGTTATATTCACATTAAATATTCATGTTTATAACCCCTTTACTATTAAGGCCTCAAACCACTGTATAAACAATATAAGTCAATATTTAAAAGCCTTTATTACTCGAGCCAAACCACACAAATAGTTACAATGCCATAGCTGCTTACAATATTATATCACATTAAAGCTTTCGAAAGGGGCCGGGGTAAACCTTAACTCCTCTAACAAGAGGATTGCAAAACTTGGTTACACTATGACCTACGTTGGTGTCTAAATGTTTATTACATCACTATTGGGTGGAGCATTGGTCAAACTGAGCGGATCACAGTAAGGTCTATCAAGCACCCCACCCTATCATTGGTACCATGCCTTGAACAAGGAGGACTAGTTCAGCTTCACCTTTGTCCATCCATACTATGGTGATGTGACATCTTGAAATTGGAGCCCTTTGAGGGAGGAATGAACGTTAATTTTGCCAATGCGTTGTTGGTTGATCTCACTCAGAACTGATCACTCCTAAATACTGACTTTGAGGGGAAAGGCTAGTGAGAACAGAACTCGTGCAACTAAAGAACTTGACTTGAGAAAATGACTTAACCGTGAGACTGCGTAAGGATGATCCTGTAGTTATGCAGGTTGATTTCAGGGACGACTAGAAGTCGATTTGCGAACAGAAATAATGGGACGACCCGTGATTCCGTCTACTATTAGCAAACCTGTGAACAACCCTATGTCAATCCTTGATAATTATGTACTTTTGAATAAGATTACCCTTTGCAATTTCACATAGTCAAGGACGTCCATGTGTCAAGAAGTCTTGAACGTGATTTCAGGAGTCAGTTACGCGTGAGTCCTCAAAGCCGCTTATTAGTCTAAGTGGTGCCAAAATGGCATTTGGGCGAAATTGACATGGCATGAGAATTCAAGATTGCACTTCAAATTTTCGGGAACGTCTGGGACGGACTTTTGGACGATGTTTCTTAGATAGTCGACAGTGCCAGTGGAGTCGAGTATTTGGAAAAGAGCTTTACGGACTAAGGAAACGAGCCAACGAGGACATGGGCTGGGCAAGACCAATGTGGGCCTCACGCCTAAGGTGGGACAGCCACCACAGTAGACCTGAGGCAAGCAAGTGAGCCCGTTGGGCCAAACAAACCATTTACCCAATTGAGCTCGTTGTCTAAATTTCAGCCCAACAAATTTCTAAGCCTGTTCCTAGTTATTTTCTAGCCCATTTCTTAGACCCGCCCTTCATTTTCAGCCCAAGGGCAGATTGTGAAATGTGCAAGATGGAAATGACCATTTTAACCTTGGATATTTTAAAGAATGGACAAAAGAAGAGAGAGAAGATGATGTCATCTTGCCTTGGGAGTTGAGGCATCAATTAATGGCTTTGATGAGCTTATCTTCAGCCCTCTTTTCACTCTCTCTCCTCCTCTTGCAGCTCACCAAAATCGTACACTTCTCTCTATTGTTTCCCTTCCTTCCTACTGCTTTTGCTTCTGACCTTCCTCCGAAAATCGAGTTGTACATGCTCTTCCCTTGTGAATCTCAGCCCATGCCACCCACCAACGTGCTCAGAAGAAAAATTTCCTACAGATGGTGTCGGTCGATCGCCGAACAGAGCCATTGGCTAACCCGCCGGCCAACTAGAATTTGCTGCTCACCGGACCACCACTGTAGCACCTGTTGCTATTCTGTTTTTTTCCCTTTCCAACCCAACCACCACCCATACGAGCCACTAGCAGTTCCCCCTCGACCCCCAAGGTGCCGCCGGTCGCCAGAGCTCCGGTTAGTTTCGTTTAACCACTTTCCTTCTCTACAGTGTTGGTTTTAGAGGTTCAGTGGGGAATCCGAGTTTGTTGCTGCTATGTTGAGCCCGGGACCACCTTGGATCATCGTGGGTGAGGTCCCTGGGTGTCAAGTTTGTCACCGCTGCCGCGTTTGTGTCGCCAGTCCACTTAATGAGTGAGTTTAGCCCTTAATCCCTTTGTTAGTGCCTAAACTTGCTTAGGGTTGGTTTATGAAGCTTAATTAAGTTGTATTAGCCCTAAGATAGGTGGTTAGATAGATGGTTAAGATTAGATTAGCTTAATTTTGTTTATTATGCTTAATTGAGCTTATTTGATGCTTAATTATGTGTTATGTGTTAATTAAGCATGTTTTGCCTTAATTGCTTGATTAATTTGATTAATTATTTTAATTAATGATTTATTTAATTTATGAATTAATGTTTAAATTATTTAATTTCTGAATTTAATGATTTAATTATTAAATTTCGAAATTTCACTATTCACGGCACTATTCATTCGGAATATAAAATTGTGCATAATTTCATATATCTCTATTTTATAAAGTAAATTAGATGTGTCCTTGCATGAACATCTGCATGAATCGTGTGATTTTCACAAAAATGGAAAAAATGGTTTGTCCGAGATACACCGAAAATGGACTGATTTTATGATAAAGGATTTGAAGTTTTATATACAAGCATGTATGCATTGGCTAATGCTCAAAGATAATAAGTGGGTTGTGACGGTATGCTTGCGTGATCACTAAATTGAACTTGCCGTTTTCGAAGAGTATCCCTTGACATCCTTTGGAAAATGCAGTCTTAGGAGAGTATTCCTTGACGTTCTTTGGCATGTAGTCTTGGGAGAGTATCCCTTGACGTTCTTTGGGCATACAATCTTGGGAGAGTATCCCTTGACATTCTTTGAGAATGTCGTCTTGGGAGAATATCCCTTGACATCGTCGCGCCTCATGAGGGAGGGCGATGCCTAGCTATGCCAGTAGACACCGGCAGAGTTTAGTTGTAGCCTTGTAGCACAGTAATAATCGAAATACGTGTGGATGCCAGAGTTTATGAGAAATATCGTATCATTGGTTCCGATTATGCATAAGGTAATCACATCATTCATGGCACGCACGCATGAATTAATAACGCGTAGGGTGTGGCAATGGTCAGGTGAGATCGCTTGTGACGCGACTCGCATGTGATTGGTGAATTGCATCATCTAACGGCCATGTGCATTGTGTGTATTGTTCTGACTTATAACGTGCAAGGTATGACATACCGAGTAAGGTTGCATGCAAACCGACTATGTGATTGTTGGTTGCATTGCTTGTATTGTGTGAGGTTTAATGTGCAAGGTATGGCATACCGGGTAAGGTTGCATGTGAGCCAACTTTATGATTGTTAGTTGACATAGTCTGTTGTTGCTTGTTGGTTGTTGGTTGTAGGTTGTTGGGTTGAGTGAGGGGTGGTTTTGGAGAGATACTCCGAGTTGAGTTGGTATACTAACCGGGGCTTAGGGGAAGAACTTGTTGAGATTTTATCTCACTAGTTATTGTATAACCACTTTCAAGCCCCTAGAATAGCGCACCCACAGTGGAGAATCTTGCCCCCGCTCCACTAGTGATCAACCCGATGGAGCCAAGTTCGATGGGTCCTAGTGATGGTGGTGCTGAACTCGAGGGTTCATTTCGTAAAGTTGGATTAACCGAGCTTAGTTTCTTTTTGGACTAGAGAGAATGGACTGGCCCCTTTGTTGGGCTTGTAAATCGGAAAACGATCTTCCATTAGTTAATCCATTAAAGATGTATAAATGAGTAGTGGTGGTTATTCTTGCTTTTCATCCCTCGATCCTTATTTGATTGTTTGATTGTTCATTGGACTGAGGATGGTTCATCTTCCGCTTGCGCATAATGAAAGATTAAAACGAATGGTCGTCGATGAGTGCTGGGACATTGCTTTCAATTGACCATGGTAAGGGGTTGTTGTGTGCTCGGGGTTCAGGGCGTGACATCCCTGTCAGTTTTGGTATCAAAACGAGGTTGAGACATGGAGTGATAAAGTGCATGGGATTTTTGGGATAGTGAGATAGGGATGGCTTTTAATCTACGTGATGATTGCTTGGTGTTCTTGTTTTGTGGTGGGTTGCTCATAGTTTTCGATTCCTGGTTGGGATTGGAAAGCAAGACAAGTGAGGGTCCAGAGTGATGAGCAATCCTGAGTAGAGAGATCCTAGGCGTAGGGTAGCGTTTGGTCAAACTAGTGCTAGAGGTAGCACGTAAGCAGATTCTAGGTTAGACGAGATCTTGCTAGCACTAAAGATCTTGATAGAATAGCAAGCTGAGTGCTCCTACTGTAAAACCTGTGGTTCCCCTAGTGAGAGGAGAGGTTTGTGAGAGACTGATGCCTAAACTGGTAGAGTAGTTCCTGAGATTGAAGCCACCGAGGTTCAGTGGCGTAGACGACCTTGAACCTGCGACCATTTGGATAAGGGATTTCAAGAGGATCTTCATAGTGTTGAGGTGTTTAGAGGAAGATAGAGTACGTTTGGCAGCTTATTAACTTCAAGGTAATGCCATTATGTAGTAGGAAACCACTCAAGGAAAAGTGTTCCCTAAAGGCATAGCTCAGACTTGGGGTGCATTTCGTGAAGCGTTCAATGGGAAGTGCTACTTGGACAGTATGAGAGAGTCAAAGATGATAGAGTTCCAACAATTTCGTCAGAATTAGACGTTAGTGAATCAGTATGAGACGAAATTTGCTAAGTTGGCCAAGTATGCACTGAGGTTGGTAGAAAACCCTGTGGATAGGGCGAGACATTTCAGAGATGGCTTGAAGCTAGAATTGAAAGCCTAGCTGGTGCCCTTAAACTTGAAAAGTTTTGATGACATATATGAAAGGGCCCAAATGATAGAAAAAAAACATGATTGAGAGGGCGACTACATCTAGCTTGCGGTTTGTGCCTAATAGAGATAATCATCGGTTTGAAAAGGGACCGATGATGGAGAGAAGGAATCCCATCCCACCCAACAGAAAGAATTATGTGGAAAAACAGACGCCCAATTTCATGGGAGCCTACCTCGAATGTGGTCAGTAGGGCCACCGAATGGTGAATTGTCTAAGTAGGCCTGTGAGGACGATCTTGCCACTGCCGCAAGGAGGATGACCTGCAAGGAACACACCGTTGGACAACCAAGGTAGACCCTCGATGCAATGATAAGATATTGTCTGAGTAGGGTGTTCTGGCTGTAAGTTAATTGTGGGCGGTAGTGAGAAAGTCATTGACTTGATTGCAATAGCAATGTATGATTTTGATGTCATAGTTGGCATGGATTAGCTTACCAAGTAACAAGCTATAGTGGATTGTCATGGAAAGACAATTCAATTTAACCTAGTAGAAGGAAATCAAGGGGAACCCTCCGTTCCTCAGATTTCATCACTCGAGGTGACTCGGTTATTGGAATCTAGATGCCAAGGGCATTTGGCATTGGTGGCAAATACACTGGTAGAAGGATCAAAGGTGGAGAATATTGCTGTGGTACCAAAGTATATGGATGTGTTTCCCTCTCTGGAGGAAATTGAGTTTATGATTGAGTTGGCCCTTAAGACTGAACCAACTTCCAAGGCACCTTATATTGATGGCCTTGTCAAAATTGAAGGAACTAAAGGTGCAGATGCAAGATTTATTAGATAAAGGATTTATTCGTCCTAGTGTGTCTCCTTGGGGAGCACCGATACTATTTGTAAAGAAAAAGGACAGGTCTTTGTATCTCTAAATTGACTATTGGCAGCTCAATCATGTAACCATCAAGAACAAGTATCCATTGCTAAGGATTGATGATTTGTTTGATCAACTTCAAGAGCCTTGGTATTTTCCAAAATAGACCTAAATACAAGCTATCATCAATTAAGGGTAAAAAATGAGGATATACCAAAAATAGCGTTTAGGACACATTATGGTCATTACGAGTTCACGATAATGTCATTTGGATTGACGAATGACCCTATAGCCTTCATGGACTTGATGAACCAGGTGTTCAATAAGTGTTTGGACCAATGTGTGATTGTGTTCATTGATGATATTCTAGTGTACTCAAGGAGTCCCGAGGATCATAAGAGACACCTAAGATTAGTATTGTAGACCTTGAGGGAACATGAGCTGTATACCAAGTTTAAAAAGTGCGAGTTTTGGTTATCTCACGTGGCATTTTTAGGTCATGTGATTTCAGGTGAAGGGATCGCTGCAGACATGATGTTACAATCCCAAGAAACTTTGATTGGCTGGATATTATAGACGTGTCATGGAGAAGTTTTCTACAATAGCCATGCCATTGACAAAGTTGTTAAAAAAGGAAGAAGAGAAGTTCGATTCAACAAACAAGTGCAAGCGTAGTTTTCAAGAACTCATGAGTAAATTGACTACTGAACCTGTCTTGACAATAGCATCCGGTCCTAGTGTATACGAAATTTACAGTGACGTGTCATATAAAGGACTAGGCTATATGTTAATGCAACATGGCAAGGTGGTTGCATACGCACCCCGACAGTTAAGGTCTCATGAGCTTAACTATCCGACGCATGATTTAGAATTAGCGAGGATAATCTTTGCACTTAAGATTTGGAGACATTACTTGTGTGGGTAAATGTTTCTGATTTTTATGGATCATCAGAGTTTGAAGTATTTGTAAAAGGAGTTGAACATGAGGCAATGACAATGGATGGAACTTCTTAAGGACTACAATTGTGAAATTCTGTATCATATAGGGAAAGCGAACAAAGTGGTAGATGTACTCAGTCGAAAGTTTTCAATTGCACATATTATGATACAAGAATGGATTCTCTTGGAAGGAGTTAGAGACTCAGATTTTAAAATTGAGGTTGGTCATCTTGCTAGTCTAATGGCCACTCAGATTTTAAAATTGAGGTAGGATCAAGAATGCCCAAGCGACGGATCCTAAATTTCTTAAGATCCCGCAGATGGATCAGGCAAAGAGAAAAACAAACTTTCAAGTGTCTGAGGATGGGACATTGTGCATTCCGAAAGATGTAGAGCTTAATGAAGCAATCTTGTCGAAAGCTCATCGTAGTAACTATAGCATCCACCCTGGTATTACGAAAATGTAGCAAAATTTGAAGCAACACTTCTGGTGGAACAGTATGAAGTTGGACATCATAAAGCACGTGGCTAAGTGTTTGATGTGCCAGCAAGTAAAGACTCAACATTGTAAGCCTGGTGGACTGCTGCAACCTTTTGAGATTCCGAGTGGAAGTGGAAACACATTATAATGAATTTTGTGATGGGATTGCCAAGGAGTTAGCGAGGCAATGACTTGATTTGGGTAGTGGTCACATATTGATAAAGTCAACTCACTTTATCGCCGTATAAAAAGATTTCACGTTGGATAGGTATGCAGAGTTGTACGTACGTCAAATTGTACGCATTCATGGAGTTCCTATGACTATCACATCTGACCATGATCCTAAGTTTACGGTAACTTTCTGAAAAAGTTTGTAGTCGGCCTTAGGAATGAAACTACAGTATAGTACAACGTACCATCCACAGATGGACGGTTAATCAGAAAGGACGATTCAAACTCTTGAGGACATGCTATGAGCCTATGTCATAGATTTCAAAGGCAATTGGGAAGAGCGACTTCACTTGGTTGAGTTTGCTTATAATAACAGTTACCAGTAGAGTATTAAGATGGCACTATTTGAGGCTTTGTATGGGAGACCTTACAAAACTCTGCTTTGTTGGGACGAGATTGGCAAGCGTAAGATTATGGGGCCAAAGTTAGTACAACGGTCTTTAAATTCGGTTCAAATTATCCAAGACAGACTAAAGACAGCTTAGAGTCGTCAGAAGAGCTATGCAAACAAGCATAGTAGACCATTGAAGTTTAAGGTGAGCGATCATGTGTTTTTGAAAGTATCACCGATGATGGGTACTTTTAGATTTGACAAGAAAGGGAAGTTAAGTTTGAGGTACATTGGACCCTTCGAAATTTTGGAAAGGGTCGGGGGTTTAGTGTATCGTCTTACATTGCCACTGAAGCTTGCTCAAGTACATGATGTTTTCCACGTGTCGATGTTTTGAACCAGACCTGACTAATATTTTGAATTTTGAAGAAGTAGACGTGGACAACAAGGTGTCGTATGTGGAGAGGCCAATACGAATAGAGAACCACAAAGAGCAAGTGCTTCAAAACAAGACTATTGCCTTAGTTAAGGCAATCTGGCAACATCATGGAACAGAGGGAGCTACATGGGAAAGTGAGGAGTGATGAAGCATTAGTACCCACATCTTTTTGAGAATTTGTCAATGGTTGCAAATTTTGAAAACGAAATTTTTGTAAGGGGGAAAGAATTGTGACATCCTAAAATTCGAGCCATTTGAGGGAGGAATGAACGTTAATTTCGCTAATGGATTGTTAGTTGATCTCACTTGGAACTGATCACTTTTGAGATACTGACCTTGAGAGGAAAGGCTAGTGAGGACAAAACTCGTGTGACTAAAGGACTTGACCTAGGAAAAAGACTCGACCAAGAGATTGTTTAAGAATGATCCTGTAGTTATGTAGGCCGATTTCAGGGACGACTAGAAGTTAATTCGCGGACAAAAATAATGGGATGACGAGTGATTCCATCTACCATTATCAAACCCATGAACGGCCTTATGTCGATCCTTGATAATCGTGTACTTTGAAATAAGACTCTATCCTTCGCAATTTCACGTAGTCAAGGACGTCCATGTGTCGAGAAGTCTCGAATGTGATTTGGCATGAGTTGGTTACGCGTGAGTCCTCAAAACCGCCTATCAGTCTGAGTTGTACCAAAATGGCATTCAGGCGAAATTGACATGGCATGAGTATCCAAGATTAGACTTCGAATTTTCGAGAACGTTCGGGATGAACTTTTATACGATGCTTCTTCGACAGTCGACAGTGCCAATTGAGCCGAGTATTTGGAAAAGGGGTTTACGGACCGAGAAAATGAATCTATGAGGACATGGGCTGAGCAAGACTAGTGTGGGCTTCACACCCAAGGTGGGATAGCCACCACGGTAGACCCGAGGCAAGCAAGTGAGCCCATTGGGCCAAACCAACCATTTGCCCTCCCGAGCCCATTGTTTAAACTTGAGCCGATTCAAGCCCAACAAATTTCCGAGCCTGTTCCTAGTCATTTTCTAGCCCGTTTCTTAGGCACACCCTTCATTTTCAACCCAAGGGCAGATTGGGAAATGTGCAAGGTGGAAATGACCATTTTGCCCTTGGATATTTTTAAAAAAGAACAAAATAAAAGAGAGAAGATGATGTCATCTTGCCTTGGGAGTTGGGGCATCAATTATTGGCCTTGATGAGCTTATCTTCAGCCCTCATTTCACTCTCTCTCCTCCTTTTGCAGCTCACCAAAATCACACACACTTCTCTCCCTTGTTTCCCTTCCTTCCTATTACTTTTGCTTCTGACATTCCTCCGAAAGTCGAGTTGTTCATGCCCTTCCTGTGTGAATCTTGGCCTGTGCCACCCACCAACGTGCTTAGAAGACAAATTCCGTACGGATGGCGTTGGCCGATCACCGAACAAAGCCGCCAGCCAACTGCTGCTCGTCGGACCACCACTGTAGCGCCTGCTGCTATTCTGTTTTGTTGTTTCAACTATTTTCCTCCCTTTCCAACCCAACCAGCACCCATACGAACCACCAGCAGTTCCTCTCAACCCCCAGGTGTCGCCGATCGCCGGAGCTCCGGTTAGTTCCGTTCAACCACTTTCCTCCTATGCAGTGTTGTTTTCAGAGGTTCAATGGGGAATCCGAGTTTGTTGCTGCTATGTTGAGCCCAAGATTGCCTTGAATCATCGTGGGTGACGTCCTTGGGTGTTGGGTTCGTTGCCTCTACCGCGTTCGTGTCGCCGACCCGTTTAACAGGTGAGTTTAGCCCCTAATCCCTTTGTTAGTGCCTAAACTTACTTAAGGTTGGTTTAATTAGTGTTAATGTTGATTTAAGAAGTTTGATTAAGTTGTATTAGCCCTAAGATAGGTGGTTAGATAGATGGTTAAGATTAGATTAGCTTAATTTTGCTTATTGAGCTTATTTGATACTTAATTGTGTGTTATGTGTTAATTAAGCATGTTTTGCCTTAATTGCTTGATTAATTTGATTAATTTTTTAATTAATGATTTATTTAATTTCTGAATTTAATGATTTAATTATTAAATTATGAAATTTCACTATTCACGATATTGTTCACGTGCACTGTTCATCCGGAAGATAAAATTGTACATAATTTCATGTGTCTTGATTTTATGAAGTGAATTAGATGTGTCATTGCATGAACATCCGCATGAATTGTGTGATTTTCACAAAAAGAGGAAAAATAGTTTGTCTGAGGGACATCGAAAATGGATCGCTTTTATGAAAAAAGATTTGAAGTTTTATATACAAGTGTCACAGAGCAGAGGTTCCACGGTCAATGGAGTGTTCATGATCAAGGAAGAACGACCAAAACGCCCCTCAAAGGATCTAAGCACTTCCGGAACATTCTCAGAGACGGACGATCTTGTAATTGCACAGTGGTCTAGAATCTTCTTGTTATAAATGTCTATAGATGGTAGGTGGGGCGGTATGATCTCGTCCACCAGATCGAAACTCGATCAATGGTTGTAATCCGAGGGCCTCAAGTATAAGAAAGGGTGCCCTCCCCTCAAGTTTTATATACAAGTGTCACAGAGCAGAGGTTCCATGGTCAATGGAGTGTTCGTGATCAAGGAAGAACGACCAAAACGCCCCTCAAAGGATCTAAGCACTTCCGGAACATTCTCAGAGACGGACGATCATGTAATTGCGCAGTGGTCTAGAATCTTCTTGTTATAAATGTCTATAGATGGTAGGTGGGGCGGTATGATCTCGTCCACCAGATCGAAACTCGATCAATGGTTGTAATCCGAGGGCCTCAAGTATAAGAAAGGGTGCCCTCCCCTTCATTTGTATCCATCCAACCATTAGCAATTTAAGCTCATTTCATTCGTTCAGAGCTTCTCTCTCTAGTTTCTCTCTCTACGATCTTGGTGAGTGAGTGATCAGACAATCCGAAGAAGGTTTGGCTTAGGTCCCAACGATCCCAAATGATCCGAATTAGCCTAAGTCACCGCACGGTCGCGATCCCAAACGATCGGCCCGTGACAAGTGGTATCAGAGCAAAAGAAGAGAGATCCGAGGAGCAGCACCAACTGTTCGAAAGAATGTCGAGCCAAGAAACTATTGTGGATGGAGAGGTCACCCAAGTCAGAGAGACTCGTAGCCGAAGCAAGAAAAGAGAAACCTCGTCAGAACCCGTTGCCGCGTTGGATGAGAAGTTTGCGAAGATGCGAAGTGCTGTGGCCGACCTCATTGACGGACTCGATGATGTTCGAGACCGGATCATGGAGGTTGAAGGCTCTCTTCGCAAGGACTTCACGGACGCCATCAACAATGCGACGGTCCCTCTCCAAGCAAAGGACGATGCCCTCGAAATATCGATCGACGACTTGAGGGAACGAGTCCAAACAATGGAAGAGGAGAACCCCCGATGGGACGAGGTCGAAGCCATAAAGGTGGAGATCCAAGAGCTCAAGGCAGAGCTCGCCCTATGCAAGTTGAGCATCACGAACGGAGCGGTGCCTACCCAAGCAGTGCCCAGGATAGAGGTGCCGAAACCCAAGGAGTTCAAGGGTGATCGATCCGCCAAAGAAATGGACAACTTCGTTTGGGGCATGGAGCAATACTTCGGAGCCGCCAACATCCAACACGAGAATGTTAAGGTACGAACTGCTACAATGTTCCTTACTGATACCGCAATGCTTTGGTGGCACAATAGGTGTGATGAGACCAAGCGCAGTGCCCATCTCGTGGAGACGTGGGATGACTTCGCGAAGGAGTTTCGGGAGTACTTCTTCCCCGAGTTTGCTCAACAAGAAGCCCATAGCAAGCTCTATCGCCTCGAGCAACGAGGTACGGTCCGAGAGTACATGAAGGAATTCACCAAACTCAAGCTCCAGATCAACAATCTTGGAGAAGAGGAGGCTTTCAAAGCATTCTTAGATGGACTCAAGCCATGGGCAAGGCAAGAGCTAATGCGTCGGGATGTGAGGAGTCTCTCAAGGGTCCTAACTATTGTTGAGTCGCTCATCGACCTCAACAAATTCGATCCAATGAAGCAGCGATTGAGGGATTGGTGGGTGGATCGGTCCTCCGAGGATGAATGTGGAGACAACTCCCGTGGCCCCAAGGATCAAGGTGGCTGAAAGACTTGGGGAGAAGGCTTGTCCAAACAACCCGTCCATGGAGATCGACCACAAGTGAACTTCACAAGTAAGTATGATCAACCTCCACCCGCTCCTTGCTTCATTTGCAAAGGAAATCATTGGACACAAAAGTGTCCTCAAAAGCACCGAGTCAACGCCATCCTATCCGTCGAAGATGAAGAACGGCCAAAGGAGGAGAAGTGCCAAATCCAACTTGGTGGGAAGACTCTCAACTCTATGCAAGCTCAACCACCGCCCAAGAAGAAGGAGCAAACGAACATGTACTTCGTCGAACTTGAGGTATGAGGAATCATTCCCTATGCCTTAGTCGATACGAGTGCGTCCAACGTGTTCATGGCGACCAAAGTAGCAAAGAAGTTGGGCTTGGAAGTGATGCCGAACGGAAGGCACTTCAAGACCGTCAACTCGGAAGACCTTGCAAGTGGGGACACAACCCCAGAGGTCGAAGTCCAAATTGGGGGATGGAAAGGAAAACTTCCGTTCAAAGTAGTCCCGCTCAACGACTATGACCTCATCTTGGGAATGCAATTCTTCGACCAAGCGCGAGCCATGATCAACATGGGGTCTAAGTGCATCATAGTGCTCGATCCGAAATGTCCGTCCATGGTGCCGATGCTCAAGGGGGCGATGAACACCAAGACAATTGCCGCAGTCCATCTCCTCAACAAGAGCTTGAATGCGGCCAAGCGCATAGCCGATCAACAACCAAAGACCCAACCATTGGAGAAGCCAAAGGTAGAGTTGGGACCTCCTGTGCTAACTCACAACATAAAAATCGAAGCCCTCTTCCCCAAAGTGGAGTACATGCCGCGTACCATGTCCAAGCCGAAGAAAGGGTCATGCACCCAACCGATCGTGAAGCCACTCAACCAATCGTTCGAGAAGCCGTTCGAGGTACCATTCGAGTCGGTTAGGGCCAAGCGAAATAGGAAGAAGAGGGAAAAAGCTCATGCCACAAAGAACTCTTCCCATGTTGTGAGCACTGAGGATGTCACTCGAATGAGTGGGGCAGAATATCACGAAGCAGAGGTTTCCGTGGTCAATGGGGCGTTTGTGATCGAGGAAGAATGACCAAAACGCCCCTCAAAGGATCCAAGCACTTCCGGAACATTCTCAGGGACGGGCAATCCTATAATTGCGCCGTGGTCTAGAATCTTCTCATTATAAATGTCTATAGATGGTAGGTGGGGTAGTACGATCTCGTCCGCCAGATCAAAACTCGATCAATCGTTGTAATCCGAGGGCCTCAAGTATAAGAAGGGGTGCCCTCCCCCTCATTTGTATCCATCTAACCATTAGCAATTTAAGCTCATTTCTTTCGTTCAAAGCTTGTCTCTCTAGTTTCTCTCTCTACGATCTTGGTGAGTGAGTGATCAGACGATCCGAAGAAGGCTTGGCTTAGGCCCCAACAATCCCAAGCGATCCGAATTAGCCTAAGTCGCCGCACGGTCGCGATCCCAAACGATTGACCCGTGACACGAGCATGTGTAAATTAGCTAATGCTCAAAGATAATAAGTGGGTTGTGACAGTATGCTTGCATAATCACTAAACTAAACTCGCCGTCTTGAGAGAGTATCCCTTGACATCCTTTCTAAAATGCAGTCTTGGGAGGGTATCCATTGACGTTCTTTGGGCATGTAGTCTTAGGAGAGTATCCCTTGACATTCTTTGGGCATGCAGTCTTGGGAGAGTATCCCTTGACGTTGCCACGCCTCACGGGGGAGGACGATACCTGGCTATGCCAGTAGATATCAGCGGAGTTCAGTTGTAACCCTGTGGGGTAGTAATAATCAGAACATGTGTGGATGCCAGAGTATATAAGAAACATTGCATCATTAGTTCCAATTATTCATGAGGTGATCACATCATTTATGGCATGCACGCACAAATTGATAACATGTAGGGTGTGGCAATGGCTAGGTGAGATCGCTTGTGAAGCCACTCCCATGTGATTGATGAACTGCATCATCTAAGGCCATGTGCATTGTGTGTATTGTGCTGACTTATAACGTGTAGGGTATGACATATCGGGTAAGGCTACATACGAACCGACTATGTAATTGTTGGTTGCATTATTTGTATTGTATTAGGTTTAACGTGTAGGGTATGGCATACCGGGTAAGATTACATGTGAGTTGATTTTATGATTGTCGTTGACCCTATCTATTATTGCTTGTTGGGTTGAGTGAGGGGTGGTTTTGGAGAGATATCCCGAGTTGAGTTGATGTACTAACCGAAACTTAGGGGAAGAACTTGCTGAGATTTTATCTTACTAGTTATTGTATAATCACTTTCAAGCCCCTAGAATGGCGCACTTGTAGTGGAGAATCCTACCCCCACTCGACTAGTGATCGACCCGACGGAGTCGAGTCCGATAGGTCCCAGTGATGGTGGTGTTGAACTTGAGGGTTCATTTCGTAAAGTTGGATTAGCCAAGCTTAGTTTCTTTTTGGACTAGCTTAGAAGATGGATAGGCCCCTTGTGATTGTTAGGTTTATGTATAGGTGGGATGTATGCACTCATGGGACGTCTTGGATGACACATAGAACCCGACTTAGGGAGTTTATGATGTTAGTCACCGTGAGTGAATACCAATGATGGCTCATTACTATAAGCTATGTCTAAAATGAACAAGAAAATATATTTGTGACACATTGCATGTACAACTTCAAAGACCGACCCTGAGGCCAATTTGAGTCGAATTAATTGTTTATTACCTAATTCTTTGATGTGTTATGATTGCCTTTTTGCATTATTCAATGTTTGTTTCAAATGTATATGAAGTTTCATTTGCTAATTTTAGCTTAGGGCTAGAATTAGCATAAGTCCAAAGAGGTGACCCTTTGGAGATAACAACCTCGAAGATGGTGAATGGCCGATGTCCATTCCAACCCATTCCTTTTATATCATTCATTTATCACTTGACATATATCTCGGGTTTTCTCTTGTGTTGTATAAAATGCCTGACGAGTTATGGGCATTTCATTTTCCGTCTTTTTAGAATTGTTTAAGACTCTTACCGCTTTCTTTCGATTATTTTGGGAGTTTACTTACCGCACCATCTTTTAATTTCAATTATCCACCTTTCTTTTCCTCTTTTAGAATGGCATGAAATCAACATCTATGTGTGATCACCTGTCTTGTAATAAATAGCACGAAAACATAAAAGGACATCATGCATAATCACCTTAGATAATATGATGACCGTTACGTACCGAAAGGTAGAAAAATCGAATGAGGGGTTTCCAATCACAACAAAGCCCTTTTTTCAAACAAAAAATGTCTATTTTCAATTCTATTTGTTGCATTAGCTTTAGAATGCAATTTCCTATTTATTTCACATAAAAACCCAAAAATTCAAATAGTTGACTTTCGAGTTGACTTTTCGGTCAATCCCAAGTCAAATTTTGGCTTTTTGCACAAAAATGTTCCTTTCAAGTTTAATTTTACTTTACAAGTGAAAATTTTGGAAAAATTCAATTATTTGACCACAAATTTTAACTCCTAGTAAAAGTCAACTAGAAAAAAAAATTGAAAAATGAAAATCACAAAATCATTTCATTTTAGCTTCAATTTGACTTTAGCATTGAGAATTTTGTAAAAATCGATTAGGAACCACATTTTCTAAATTTTTTAGTTTTAGGTTTAGAATTGACCAAAAATAAAATTACTTTTATTCTAGCATAATCAAGCTTATTTCTTTTTACCATATTTGATCTAGAGATAATTAATTATCCATTCACTTGTTCATTCAATTTTGAGATTGGGCAAAGCAAAATGTGAATTGACATTAATACCCCTAATTAAGGGTCTAAACCCATACTATATGATTTGTAAACAAACACTTTCATTCTACTCAATTTTATGAGTTAAATTTAAATTCGAGGTCAATTTCAGCAAATTCACTTGCCAATTCATCAATTTGGGAGATTTAGTTTATTTTGCTTTAAGGAAATAGAGTTGTTGAGTTTCAATTCAAGAAATTTAAGTTGACCCATTCATCACTAGAGTTTAATTTAATGAATTGAGATTCAATTTTGACATTGGTCCTTAATTTTATTTTAGCAAAAATGTCATGTCATCAATTAAAGGTCAGTTTAATGTGATAGGTATCCCTAGCCATGGACAATTAGTTTAATAGTTGTCTTGCAATTTTAATTGAATTCAATTTCAATTAATTTGCGAATTATGACCAACAATTAAATGGAATTGCCCAATTTAGCTTAGGAAAAATCCAATATGGTGTACCCATAGTATGGATCCAATAATTTCCATGGCAATCAGATAATTAGGCTAATAAAAAATCATGAAATTGAATTTTTTTTGGTTTAATTAGCTTAATTTGCTTGAAATTAAACCATTTCTCTTCAAAATTTGATCGTTTCCTTTTTTATTGGACAAATTTTCTTTTCAATTTAATCCATGAGGAACTAATTGCACAAACCCAAAGACGATAGGACCAAACCAGCCATAAAAGAGGTTAAACTGATCAAACTAGTCCGATCAATCAAACCGGCCACTAATAAGGAGGCTGGTTCAGCCTTCCTCCAGCCGGTTCTTGGCCGGCAACCACCATCACGTGGTGACCCAGCCCAAATCTAAATCCCCCATGCCCTCATATTTTCCAAATTTTGCAAAAAAGACCCTTGGGTTTTCATGAAATTACAACAATACCCCTAATTAGGTCCTTAATTGCAAAAACCATTTGAACTGTTGATCATTTTAAATATCAGCCATTAAAATTAGTACATTTAAATATGCTAAACATGCTTAAAGGCTAAGGAAGTTAGTTAGGCACATGAAGTAATCCTTAACTGTCAGATTAATCCAACGGCTCCAATGTAAGGTCGCTAGTACCCGAACCTCCCACAAGCAGCCCTCCAATCGAGCCATCCAGCTCAATCTCCTCCTCGGTGTTAAAGACCAATGACCAAGCCAGTAATTGGTCCGCCGGCTTCCCCAAACAAAATGGGCGGTCTGGCGGCCATCCATGGAGGTCTAGCCACCCTAGCTTCAATCCTTGGCGTATCCCCGACCCTCCAGTAGTTTGGGGCTTCATCAGAGAGCCACCGAAATTCCGCCAATGGCCAATCTTCCCTGCGGCTATCAAAACCGATCCAATCGGACCGGTTCTGCTCGGAGCACAAACTAGCGCCATTCCTATGCCGATCCTTCCCCCTCCAGTGACCAAGACATCCTCTGGTGTCCCCCTTCTAGTGCTGGTGTTGTTACACCATGTTTTTGCAGGTTTAGGTTCGATTCAACAACGAAATTCCAATAAAGGTAGGCTTCGATATCTCGAGCTCAATAAAACGAGATTGTAATAGGTGATCAGGGCTAGAGTTTAAGCTTAGGATTGATCTAATGACTATCATAGTTGTTATATTGTTTTAGGATGGTTTAGAATGGATTTACGTGATTGAATATCGATTGATTGGACTTGATTTGCTGTTTAAGCTTAGTCTGCAATTTTCAGATGGCTGAGTGACTGATTTGAGAAATGTCTTCATTTGAGATTAAAATGTGTTCAATTATGTTCGAGGCCTCTACGACTTTTAAAATAGACTCGATGATTTTTCTGATGAGCCATAGAACATCTCGATCAGACTCCGATTGGTACCTGAAAACTTCTGTCAAAGTCATATATATGTTCTGCAGCTATGCTTTAATTTCAGGTGTTCTATGATGAACTTGACATTTGCAGTTTCATTATTGTTTGCTGATTTTTGTGATATGAATTTTGAGATGATTCCTCATGAAATTTTTTTTTAACATGTCCATCTAGAATATATCTTTTTTTCATAATTTTCTGAGGTCATCATGTTAGGACGAATAACCTTAACATCACCGTTATATGTGCTGACTTCTGCATGTTCTAAATGCATGTATCAGATTCTCGAATTTTTGCTGAATTTTTTGTTTGGAATCTGACCTCAATTTCTTCATGAAAATTGTGTATAAGGATATTGATCATGACATAATTTTTTCTGAAAAATTTTCAATAAGTATATCTAAACCAAATCCTCTGAAAATCGTCCTCTAGTTCTGCCGGTTAGTGCATTCCCGAACCAGAGTCATCAATTTGTCAATTTTATTGTAATTTTCCCGAAGTCTTTTCAAGATGATTCCTTCTAAAAATTTATTCATATGAATGTTGGTCATGATATATATTTTTCTCATGATTTTTAAATACCATCCATTAGGTGAATTCCTTCAAAAATCGTGTTAAATTCACTTCTACCCTGTACAAACCTAAGTGTGCAATCATGTGCAATTATGCATATAATTGTGATTTTTGTCCACGAAATTTTCGTGAATGTCATTCCATGTTATAATTTCATCCTAAGGACATTTATGCCATGCCAACTGAACATCATTACATCACGTAATTGCATGCATTAGTGAAATTTTGTTCTTCACTATGCATATGCTCCATGTTTGCCTTGTCATTGTCATTTTCGTACCCTGCTTTGTGATTGCATTCGGGCTTAAGCCCCTTAATGGAAAATACTTATGATTTAATGCTCGACCTATATGATTTTTCTCATACTTTTACCTTATCATATAGAAGTAATGAACCATGCATCCATTCGATATGATTGCTGCCCTGAATATAATCATTTAGCATGTTCAGGAAGATGTCCAAAATTGAATGGGTAAACAACCTTAATTGAACATATCATCTTCTAAAAATTATTAGCAAATTCATGAAGCTTTCTAATGACACCAAAATCAAGCTATTTGCATATCGATTGGCCCACTTTCCAATTTTTTTCAAAGTTACCCTGAATCTAGAAAATTGCAAAATTCAGAATACATGTATGATCATTTCATGTTTGCAATTTGCCATTTTTACTCAAAATTTTCTGTTGTGATTTAGAAGTTAGATTCTTCATGAACTTTATTGTTTTCTTCAGGGCTATCATGTGGTAAAATTTGAGAATTTTCCAGCATTGTTAACATGACCATATTGCCATGAGATTGCATCAAATTGCTACTGCCTAGTTCTGTTCTGGTGCATTTTACCATGATCTTTGATTTTTATAAATTCATGCGTAGCTCGTTTTAAGAAGTTGCCTTCACAAAAAAAATGTTCTATGCTGAGTGTAAGACACAATGTAATTTTTTTGAAGTCAATTGTTCCATGGGTCATGCTAAATTGTTCGTCTTTTGATCTGATGTTCTGAATTCCCCTGTTTTGTTCTATATGATGTGTTCATGTTCTAATTTTTTTAGAAAATGATGCATGTAGAATCAATCTTTAATGTCTTTATGACTTTTAATTGTCATTTCATGAATTGTAAGCACAATAACTTCCAGAAAATAAAAAATCCATTGATCAAACATTCAAGGCATGTGATTCTGTTCAATGCAAGGTTGAATGGATGAAGCGAATCGGTGCTGGTACACTAATTGCTTCATTGAGTGGGAAAAAAGGCCTTCAGGCTTTGCTCGTGTGCTTATTTTCAAGTTCAATGCATATGATTGGTAGATATACGTGCAAATCCAATGCATATTTGTGGGTTAAACTTTCATTAGAACTCAACTTTAGGAAACTTATGGTGTGAGCCATCGTGAGTGAATACTAATAATGGTCAATCACCATAAATTGTGTATAATAATGAATGGTGGTAACACTTAGTGGCACGTTATGCATGTAATCTCAAAGGCCATTCTCGAGGCCAACTCGAATCAATCGATTGGATGATTTTTGGTTGTTTACTTGCCATGTCTTATGTGCTTTTATTTGAATCGGTGTTTATTTATATTGTGAACTATTCAATTAGGATAAGTCAAGAATTAGGGTACGTGAAGAAGGCGGCCCTAAAAATGACGACAGTTGATATCTTTTCTAACCTTTCTTTGTATCATTTATTTAATATCTGACATTTGTCTCGATTTTTTCCATCATGCTGTATAAAAACTTCATGAGTTGCAGATCTTTCGTTTCTTTTCTTTTACATACTTTTCCTTAGGGTTGCATGTTAGATTTACTATTTTCATTGGGTGTTTACTTACCACACTACAATTTCAATTAAAATTATTTACTTTTCTTTTTTCTTACTTTTATAGAATTAGAATTAGAATTGCACGAAACCGATATCCACGCATGGTCACCTTTTCATTCTTAAATGGCACGAAAAAGTAAGAAAGACACGCATGATCACTTTAGGTAAAATAGAATGATTGTTAGGTACCGACAAGGCCTAATAAAGATGTTAGTGAAATCCAAGTCCCTGAACCTTAGATCTATTGTTGCGTAGAAATCGAGGGACTTCTCCTGACCCTCAATTGGGCTTTCTAGCCGACCTCCAAATTGAGGCTAGTGGTGACTTCAAAACATTTATCTTAGGTTATTAATCAACTTAGATAATAAATTGAACCTGTCGTGCAGGGTGTGGATCCTCAATTGACATCTACCACAATCTAGCATAATTGTTCTTATGACCTTAGATAGGACAAGGTGATGACATCCATCTATGGAAGTACTTTCGTAAGAGCAACCGTAGAGCACGAGTTTTGGTTGGGGGCCACCTTGGTTTAGCATACTCATTGCCACAACCTTAGATGGGACAAGTTAATGGCGTTCATCTATGAAAGTACCTTTGTAAAAGCAACTAAGGTAAATATACCCCTAAACTCACTTTCATTGTTGTTCGCGATACGAAAGTTGGGTCACGACACACTTTTGCTACCACATGAGGTATGGACTTCAGAGAGTCTACACTCATGATCGATGGACCTCCATCATCGATGATGTGTTCGAACCGTCTTTGATGATTTGCCTTTTGAGGATTGTCTTGTGAGTAAATATCACCAAAGACTTCCTTCCCTCCGGACAAATGACCGTCGCTAAGGGTGAGTTGTGACAATTACTCCTAATCCTCGATTGGGTTTTCTAACTGCCCCCCAAAAATGAGACTAATGGCAACTCCTAGATGTCATATTAGGTCGTTTAAATACAACTAATAAAATGAACCTGTCGTGTGGGGTACAAACCTTGGTTAAGGTTCACCGTGGTTTAGCATATTCGTTGCTACAACCACAAAAAAGACGAAGTGATGCTGTTTGTTTGTGGTAGTACCCCTGTAAAAGCGATTGTGGTAAAAATACTCCTAAACTCATCTTTACACTCGGTCCTTTGTGTACATAGCATCAAGATTGAGTCGCCACACCTTTCTGCTATCACACAAGAGGGAGCTCACGTTCTCAATCGATGGACCTCATAGGACTAAATGCCATTGATGATATATTCAAGTCATCTTTGGTAGCACGTACCTTTGAGGATCATCACTTAAATAAATACCTCTAAAGCCTCCTTTACGCCTAGTGACATGCCATGGCTGTGAGGTCAGGTTGCGACACATGTGGACTGAGTTTAAAAAAATTTGCTAGGTCAATTTTTTTAATTATAAAAGCCACATAATCAATTTGACCAGAATCTCTCATCAATGGCACTAAAGTGTTCATTTGTTCTACGATTTGACACTTAAGTGAGCCAACATAAACTTTTGGCATTAAAGTGAACATTGTACATAACTTTTGACACTTCTAGTGTATTTATCCTGAAATATGTGACAAGTATATAATTAAACTAAATCTTTGAATAGCTCTCGGTCAATGGATCATTGAGAGAATATTGATGATCTTGTTAAGATCAAGACATGGCGAGACAGAAGGATCGAATTATACAATCGTCAAAGTTGATAGGTCGATTATGTTCTTGAAACATTTCACACTATCTAGTTAGCCATGATATATTGCTAGATACCACTCATGGTTTATAGGAATGGGAGATTGATTGGGACAATTAGTTCTCTTGATTATGCTAATATGTTAGTATAAATCCTATTGCCAGTTTAGTGATAAATCTAGGATTGTCACACACCATAACCAATTTAGAATAACGTTTGAGCAAGAGAGACAATATAGCAAATGTGTTTGCAACTGAGGTAATCCAATTAAGTTAGGCTGAAAATATAAGTTTTGAAAGGGGTTTTAGACTTTACTACCGTATTCCCCGAGGTTTACATCTAAATAGTGGCTTGCGGCGAGGCCCGACGGTGTCACCGGGCACTAGAGGATCGTGTGCTCCCCCGAAAGGTTGAACTCCGGCGGTTCCTCGGTATAAAAAAAAAAAGATCTAAAAGGGGTTTCAGACTTTATGGCTAAATCAAAGATTTGAAACAACTTCAAATTCAACGGCCAAATTAAATATTTGAATTAGCTTCAGATTCAATGGATAAATTGAAGATTTGAAGTGAGTTCAGAATCAATGGTTGTATTAATGCTCTGAAATGATTTAAGGATCAATGGTCGCATTTATGAATTGAGATGAATTCAGAATTAATGGTCATATTAATGATCTAAAGTGAGTTCATAATTAATAGGCAAATTAAGGATAAAAAATGGATACATTAAAGTTCTGAAATGACTTCAAAATTAAAGATCACATTAATGATCTGAAACGGTTTCAGAATCAATGAGCAGTTTAATGATTTGAAACAATTTTAGATTCAAATGACCAAATCAATGTCCTAAAATAGTTTTAGACATAACAATTGAATTAAAGTTTTGTGATGGTTACAAATTTAATACCCAAAATGAAGTGTTGTAACAATTACAAATTAATACATGTAATAATGCTCCATAACGGTTATAGAATTAATACCCATATTAGTGTCTAAAACGGTTTCAAAACTTACGTCCAGATTCAAAGTCTAAAGCGAGCTTAGATGTTACAGCCTACTTAATTCTCATAAACAGTTTTAGATGAGCCAAACTAAATGTAATCTAGGGTTGTTTATAAAAGGGCGATTGAGAGAGAGGATCATCGACAATCGACAAAAAGAGTGATGATAGTGATCAATCATGTTATTCACGCATTAGAGCAATTGCTAACACAATTGTAGTGGTGAAATATCTCAATTTATCTCTACCATTCGACATGAGATTGGTGGTATGTCTTAACAAGAGGCCTAACATATCTGGAGCTAGATCTAAAGAACGTCAGAACTAGTATTACTAAAAAAATCAGATCTTCGTGGTCAAAATTTTAAGAACGTTAGAATCAATATTACTAGGAGATCAAACGTTCATAGTTAGAATCTGAAGAACATCAAAATCTACGTTACGAGGACATCAAACGTTCATGATCAAAATTTGAAGTACATCAGAACCAAACTTTTTGAGCACGGTACAAGGGTAATGTGATTAGTCCCTTTATCATTTCTATGCATTTCTTGTTAAGATGCATGGACAATGTCAAGGAGTTACGTGTATGGGCATTTTTATTTTCACTGTGAATCGTGTTTTGATTCAATTTACCTACGGGTGCGTGTGTGTTTATTTTTTTTTTTGAAACAAAATTCCAACATCCCTTACTGGCCCTCCTCTACATCGGTCACTGCCCATCGCTGCTTTGTCACTGGCATGTCCAGATATTGCCAATCCAATTCGCTGGAGCTAAATTGGCAGCCGCTGAACTGCCGATGGGATCGTTGGGGATCTTTTTATCGCCGTCTTCATCGCTAACTCACATCGCTGCAGTTGTTGCTGTTACCGATGCAGGTCCAGCTACCGTGATCGACTTGTTCCCGTGGCTGCCCACTGTCTCTTCAACTCTCATCAATATTGCAAGTTAATGAATTCAGACTAATTTACGCGTTAGTTTTGTTATGCTTGATCCAGCTTCTGCTAAGAAATGAATGGTTTTATTGGATGAATGCTTGATTTGCATGCTGGAACTGTGATTAAAGAGAGGCTTTGGCGTTAATTTGGTCCAGTCTTGGAGTCGTACATGATCCATTATGATTGAAATTGTGGATTAGATCACCGAATTGTGTGATATTTATGTTGGGTGACTCCTGTCCAGATCTAATTCGTTTCTTAATCCCATCAATTAGGATTAAATTTGAACTTGATTATACCTAATCGTGTCATTAGGGGAAAATAAAAGTGAAAGGGAGCTCTTATTTTGGACAATATGCAAACATCCTAACTTTTTATCACTATATTAATCATCGATTTCCATGACTAAAACTAAAGGTCAAGCAGGCAAAAATGTTTATGACATATATGCTAGGGGTCAACATGGTTTCAGGAAAAATCGAAAATCCGACCAGTGCGGTCCCAATCCAGACCTGTACTTCCAATTTGGTTCTTGGTTCCAAGGAATCAAATCAGAACCTAAAAAAATACCTAAAATGCAATGGAAGAAGGCCTAGATCAAAGGTGATTTTGCTTGTGTTTTGATAAAGATGCTGCTGCTGCATGTGTTGTAAGAAAGATGTCATTGGAGGGAAAGGCTCCTCATCTCTCCTCAACAGTTCCGCTAATATTACCATGGAAGGTCAATGAACATGTGCAACCTTCCGAGGGACTAACCCGTCAAGATTATTAACATCATTTGGGCAGGCTGAGGAGCTGCGTGTGGGATTGCTGTCATTCGTTTGTAACTTGTGCTCCACCACTACAATTATTTGGGCCATTAGGCTCCTTTTTCGTATCATATTCATCTGTAAGATGTCCAGCGGTTATGGAACTCCCAAACAGAAAGTAAAGTTGACAGTTACTGAGGAAAAACGTCCAATCTTGATGCTCAAATACAATGGAGGAAGGTCTAGATCTGAAGTGATTTTTCCTCCTTAATGTTTCCAATTACAGTTTATCGTTTATTTATTGTCATTGGAACACTTTTTGGTTCACTAGCGGGTACACAAAAACTCAAAAATGTTGTCGAATTGCAAATTTTTTTAGATGCAACAAGGACGCCAGCTCCTCGCCTAGGTATCACTTTAAGGATGGTTCGAATGTTTGGAAGATATAAGAGTGAAAGTTGTCTGTTTTTTCCCTTTGGAAAAGGATAATTTATTAGATTCATCTCATTTATATGTGAGGAATACTACTGACCTTGCATCAGAAATTTGGCCTGCTGACGTATGACAGGACCAAGCATGAGAGTAGGTTCATTAAAATCATTTTTTAACGTTTGCATGGTTCTGGTCCTTACTTATCATGGTGAAAGAATAATTGTAGCTTTGTTTGTAGTGTTGTTTGGGCAATAGCTCTTCTGTTGTCATTCTATTTGGTCTTTTTTTCCTTAACTATAAATAAAACAAAAAAAATGGCCAGTTCCCAAATAGATCTTGGAACTTGTAACAAGGTAAGTTTCAAGTATATGCAAGGTAAGGTCCCAAAAATTAAGGAACCAGTTTTGATAGATAGGTTTCAAGTTCTAATTCCTAGAACAAATCACCCCTAATATATATATATCATGTCTTGTGGCTTCTCTAGTTAGACCCTATGCTTGGAGCTTGCTGAGTTTCATTTGGGGGCGGCTCGAACTTGTGGATGGTGATGAGGCCTAATTAGTTTTCTCTATGTTTATAAGTTGTACGATGTTTTCCTTTTCCCATGATGATATTATGGTACATTTTATATATATGACACATAGTGAAATTGGAATATAGTTTCTCAAACTTTATTACTTAATCTTAAGTATGTAAACAACCTGAAAAAAAAATTGTGATGAATCTCCAATTTTAAAGCAAGAAAGACAACAAAAATCGGGTTATTTGATGAGGCAACCAAAAAAAAAAAATACTTCTTCGCCGTAGTTGGCCTAAAAAATTAACCTTAGGTCATGCAAAATTTACTAAAGGTGACAATTTTTCATGGCCTTTCATTCCAATTTTTCCAAGATGTGACCCCGAAGGCATTCAAACTTTATTGCAAGAAACCAAGTTGTCGTCATTTCGTGGTCTATAATTAGGGGCGAGCATAATTCTAGGGTAGAACCTTTAACTTGAGAACTGCATCAGTGGGAAGTTCTAAGGTATGAAGGGTAAGTTCTAGGTTCTAAAATTTGAGGAACCTGTCTCGACAGATAGATTATAGGTTCTAAGCTAATAGAACTTAGAACTCGGAACTTATAACCTCAAACCTAAAACAAGTTTTTGCATTTTTTTAGTCTATGTATGCACGCAATTTTGGGGTACTCGATGGCATTTAATGATGAGTATATAATCTAGAATCACTAGTCAGGACTTCCATTTTTTATATGGAAATTTTATTTTTGTAAATCATGAGATCAGTGAAAGTTTTAATTGTTTCTTTGATGCAGTTATGTTTGGGCAATTACTTCTTTCAAGATATTGATTCTATATAATACAAGAGCAATTAATGCATTGAAAACTGTAAAATTTCCTTAATACTATTCAACAAGTGCATATAGACACTCGTTCTTAAATAATCGATAATAAAATCTTTGTTCTTTTTTATTATTGTGTTTATTTTTGGTTTGCTTAACTAAAGATGAGAAAAAAATGAACCTATTAGAACTTGGAACTGACACTTGGAACCTATAACATGGTAGGTTCTAGGTTCCACATTTCAACAGATAGGTTTCAGGTTCCAAAAAATGAAGAGTTTGTGCCCGAGGGTAGATTCCAAATTCTAGGTAGAACCTGTAAAGACCTTAGAACCACTCATCCCTATCTATAATAGCGTTCAACCAATGACTAGAGTCAGTAGACTATGGATGGTACCCTTCTGAAAATTTTCACCATCTTTATAATCCTCCGTGAATAACGAGAGACACAATGATAGAAATTACAGGAGAAAATCATCAAAAATATAATAAATGTATTACACTTGCACAATTCTAATTTAATCTTAGGTCTCATTTGTTTCACGAAATGTAAATGATTTGAATAATATTTTCATAAAAATGATCATTTGTATCATTTACAATAATTAGTCAATGACGTATATTTTCGTTACTAGCAAATATAAACATTTATGTTGACAATAAAAATATTTTTTGTTCATTCATTTTTGTTAATGATACAAGCGATTTTTCCAAATCATTCATTTTCCATGGAACAAATGGAGCCTTAAATGTTTTAACGATTTATCAATCATAAACATTTCAATTATGTCAATTTCGTCCTAAGCCTTTTAATAATTTCATAATTTAGTCATTCTAACTAATTTTAGTTGGAACTGCTGACATGGATGCCAGTCATATCACATAGGACAACCGAGGCTAAAGTTGACGATATTTTGTATTTTTATATAAAAAATTCTGATTTTTAAATTAATTTTTAACCTTTTCTTTTCTTTTCCTTCTTTTCTTTCCTTTTCTTTTTCCTACTTCCTCCACTGATCATCAAGCCTTGGTGATGGCCAGCGACTAGCCATGGGTAAGGGCTAGCAACCATATTTTTGTATTTTTATATAAAAAATTCTGATTTTTAAATTAATTTTTAACCTTTTCTTTCCTTTTCCTTCTTTTCTTTCCTTTTCTTTTTCCTACTTCCTCCACTGATCATCAAGCCTCGGTGATGGCCAACGACTGGCCATAGGTAAGGGCTAGCAATGATCGTCGTTGCCTACTTTGGCCAAGGACGACCTCGTTGGTCACTTGCGTGGTGAGACCTCATTGGATTTGGCAAGGATCAAGCCTAGCCCTCTCTAATGGCTAGGCAAGGCTCGACCTTGCCAAATGTGGCAAGAGCGGCAATTGCTTGAGGCTGGGAACCTCCATTGGCCATTGCCGAGGCCCGACATTAGTCAATGGAAGGAATAAGAGAAAAAGGAAAAAGAAAAGAAAAAGAAAAAAAGGAAAAAGAATCAGAAAATTATCTACATCATCACTAACCAAATCACATAAAATTGTCGACCCTGACTAAACTACTACATCAACGATTTCCATCCATTTTTAGTCAAAGTTACTAAAGTGGCAAATTGTCAAAAGGCTTAAGACTATATTATCACAATTGATAGTTAGGATTAAATTAGGACAAGTGCAATAAGTTTAAAAATTTTATGGTAATTTTCCCGAGATTCTAGGTATGAAACCAGTCTCCAGTTTCGCAATGCTCACAGTAGACTGGAGCCGTAAGCAAATTTAGTTGAGTATATGTTATCATGGGTGTTGTATACTTTGGCAAACGTCCTTGAGCTTTAATATGATTACTTTGTTTACCTATCTCCAACCTATATCAATCCAGAAAAATTAGATTCCATTCACTAAATAAGTGTCGAGCTTGCTAATCTGGGAGGTAATTCCCGCTGGCCGAAAGCCCTGGCTCTGTCCCTACATAGATTCAACTTCACTAAAATAACACGTCAACTTAGAGTTAAGAGTAGTGTTAATTTCAACCACCACGATAAATTGGCTAATCCCTTTCATTTTCTAGTCCCCACCGAACATATCTCCAACATGGAGTGTTTTCCCTTCTTTTTGCCAAGTTGCAAGGATGATTGTATGGTAGCAACAGCTTTCTCGCCAAGAGCTCGATGGACATAAAAACAAATCCCTGCAGTCATTCAAACATAACAAAAAATCCCAGCAGTTACGCAAACATTACAATCACACTAATTGCTTATAGCTAACTCAGAAACATTAACCCAACCCTCACTGATCAAACGGGGAGACAACAATATCCACTCAACAACCCCACTTTTCTAACATCTATGAGATGGTAGTGCTCTAAAGAAACAGATTAAGAGTGCCTGATAATGTATCTAAGTCGAAGTCAGCGTCGACAATGGGCTTTGCACATATACCTACAGTCATACAAGCAAGGTCCACCACAGTGAAGAGGGCAATCCAATCTCATTCCTTTGCACCTTCCTTTGACCATGCACTGAGCAAACTCGCCCGTCACATACTCTTCCTTGTCGTACATCCATTTCCGGTGACTTCTGTGTCTGCTCGATTTCGGCTGCCTGCTGCAACCCCACTTCCACCAACTACCACCACCACCTCCTCCTCCCCAACCCCATCCAATGCCCCCTCCGCCACCACCTCCGCCACCTCCACCGCCCCCACCGCCTCCGCCCCCCATCCCCATGTGTAACCTCCTCCACCACCGCCACCCCTGCCACCATTTCCATTGCCACCACCACCACCTCCTCCTCCTCCTCCTCCCCCGCCAGTGCCACCTCGGTAATATACTGAGTCCCTATTTTTTACCACAACGTCATTGTATGTCTTGTTATGATCTTCTTGCCCACGGCCCACAGAGAGTTGAGTGATCGCTGAAGAAGTGGTGTTTTGTGCTGCTTCATCAGTTGCTGTGATATGAATGATAGCTATGACAAGAAAAAATAGCAGAGAGCAGGACATTTTGGCTGGTGTCAACATCCTTTTTGGTGAGTCCAAGTGCGCGGATCAATTGGACATGCATATTCCTAGTATACATATATAAGGGTTAGAGGGAAAATGGTGACAGCTAGATTACCCCCAACCGTATCCCAGATCTCTAAGAAAGCACGAGAGAGAGAGAGAGAGAGAGAGAGAGAGAGAGAGAGGGGGGTAACTTATGGTGCACTTTTGTCCCCACCTGCCATTACAGTGACCAGCGCACGCTTCGAGGTACATAGATGGTACGCATATTTTACGGTTACACCAATTTCTTAGGACGAGAGGAGTTTGGTTGGTGCCAATTGCCACCACCATAGTGTGGTCACATAAAATATCCTTTTCATCACAATTATGTGCCCATGCCATCATACCACCAACCTATCTTCACTAAACAAACTAGAAAACAACCGATATGCTATGATAACTGCAAAGTATATAATGCGCAGTGTGTGTCTAGCTTGACGTATTGAATGAGAAGCTAGAGACAAGTGAGTCTGAAGATATGTATTTTCGGTATCAGAAAGAAAGCTTTACCGGGGACCATTGATAATCATTTCCCAACAATATGAGTACACTAAACATGAAGAAGAAGCCAACCAATCAAATGACAAGAAGAGCGAACATGAGATGGAGCCAATGGAGAGATATATGCACCTTTTACTCCTCCACTGTCCCCCCCCCCCTCCTCTCTATAAGACGCATGAAAATGCAATTATAAGTAGAAAAGGCTATCTTTAGAGCGATTAAGATCCCCAAGAAAAGATCCGACTGTAGAAGTGCTCGCATTTTCCAGCAACCGAAATTATAGCAAATAAACCAATGACTTGGAAGATTCTTTATTAGACTCGCATTACCGCCAACTTGATAAACATGACCACTTTCAATATAAAGGAAAACATCCATGTGAATTCCAATATAGTTGGTGGGTCTCATGGAGAACATATGACAACATGACCAAGCTTGCAATATGATCCTCTCTAAAGACCCTTTGAATCGGCGGGGTCAGATCTCTTGTGAGAAAACTCTACCCCTTTTCAATATAATGGCGTGGATCGAGTGGATTCTCTCCTGCATCAATTGACGGGATAAAACAGCCTTTAATGAGAGTAAATAAAGTCATTTTAGACTGAAAGACTTTTAGTTGGCATTTTTAGAAGACCATTCTCCTAATATTGACTTTTTCCTGTGAGAGTTTTGTAATATGGAGACCCCGAAATAGTCACCCATAATCCTCGGTTGATGATACTTTTTTAAGTAAATGATTGCTTCAAGTTGCAGGTTTTAGTCCTAAAATAGAATTCGCCTGACAGTTTCTTGAATGAACACGGGATTGTTTCAATTTGATAGTCTGACGTGCCCTTGAACCCCGAAGTGCTTCTTCAGCCTGACATTCCCCTGCAGCCTAGAGCGCTTCTTCCGCCCTATGCCTACTTTAGCCTAGCATGCTTCTACAGCCCAAAGTGTTTCCTCCGCTTAGCGTGCTCTTGTTGTCTAGAGTGCCTCTTCTGCCCCGTGCGTTCTTAAGCCTAGAGCGTCTGCTTCAGCTCAACGTGCTTCTACCACCCAGAATGCTTCTCCAGCTTCGCGTGCCCCGCAGCCAATAGGGCTTCTTCTGCTTCGTGCATTCTCTAATCCGGAGCATCTACTTCAGCCTGACATGCTTCCGCAGCCCATAGCACTTCTTCAGCCTGGCGTGCTTCCGCAACCCAGAGTCTTCTTCAACTTGTAATTCATATTTCTCGTCACATTCACATTTGGCATCTACACCTGTTGCATAGTCTGCCGCCCAAATTAATTTAGAAAGGGAAATAAAACATAGCCGTTCTTATGTGCATAAAGAAGGGCAGCGCATGGGTGAGAAGACGTGGGAGACGTGAAGGACAAGCAAGAACGTGGGCCGAAAATAGAGGACCATTCGAAGGAGTGCACATGAGAAGAAGCGGAGAAAAAAGGACACAGAAATGGAAAAAAAGAGAAAAAAGATAGAGAATTAAGGAAAAATTCTGGGCACACGCAATAAGCGGTTGCTTGAGAGATCTGAGAGCTTCGGCGAGGACGAAGTGGTCCAATCTCTCGAGTCTAGACAGGAGCAACAATTAGATTATTGAAAATGGAAGTCCAACAAGCGGAAGTTAAAATCTGCAAACCAAAAGGAAAAAGAGAGAAAAATGATAGAAAGAATATGGAACAACCATGAGAGGAAGGAAAATCGAGGTGGTGGGATCGAGAACGTGAAGATGAGCTGCAACATGAAGCTCACACCTTACGAGCTTCGGCCCCTCTCTCTTTTTCAATCCGTAGCTCGAAGAGCATAGGGTATTTTTAATGTATTCAGTTAAATTTGGTACGGATTTACAATACTCAGCTTTTTACACATTATTCAAACTCGAAAAGACTCGATATTTGGTTTGGTTTGGGCCGGTTCAGGCTTCTTTTTTTATGCCCCTACTTTCAGACATCATTCCTTTTGGAAGCAAGCATGGCCATCAATTCAAGGGCAAGATGGACCTTTGGTTGACATTCCTTCAAGAAGCCATTTGATCAGCAAATGTTAAATTAAGAAATAAGGCAATTCAGCTCATATGGGAAAGCATATTTCGGCCACATGTTGAGAGGGAAAGAAGTCCAGCCTCTGCACATGGAATGTCGCGAGCAACCCATCGAGGGGCCACCCTCAACAAACTAGGTTTAGAGGTATTTTACTTAAGAGACAATCCTAATCGTTCATCTAAAAAGATGACTTGAGCACATCATCTTTTCAACCATCCGAAAGAAGGTCCGTCAATCAAGAATGTAGACTCTCCTAAACCTATACCTCGCATGATAAGAAGTTTCTTTTTAAGTTCTTTGAAAAGCTAAATAACTATACTAGGAGCCATCGCGAGCTATTGTTGACAGGTGCCTAGAATTGAATTGAGACGCAAGAATGTCGTCACAATTTCTACGCAATCGAAGAATTCTAGGAATATGGACTTGCTTATGCTAATATTTCTATTAATACCCTTTTAGTACCTAACTCGAAGGTGTATTATCTAGGTAGCCCTTCACTCTTTATGACCATTTTAATCATATTAGTCCACTAAGTGATCATGCATTTGTTTCTACGGAGAGTTCATTGAAAGTCTAATATAATTGTAATCCTTTTTTAGGAAAGCGATTTAACAAATCAATGTGTCACGCCCCGAACCTCGAGCACGCGATAACCCCTTACCAAGGTCGATTGAAAGCGACGTCCCAGGACTCATCGACGACCATTCATTTTAATCTTTCGTTATGCGCAAGCGGAAGACGAACCATCCCTAGTCCAACAAACAATCAATCAATCAATCAGGGATAGAAGGATGAACAGCAGAAACCTCGACTACTCATTTATACAATTTACTGGATTAACCAACGGAGGATCGTCTTTTGAATTACAAGCCCGACAAAAGGGGCCGATCCATCCTCTAAGCCAGGCCAAAAAGAAACTAGGCTAATCCAGCTATACAGAATGAACCATTGGGTTCAACACCACGGTCACTCGGACCTATCGGACTCGACTCCGTCAGGTCAATCACTAGAGAAATGGGGGCAGGATTCTCCACTGCGGGTGCACCATTCTAAAGACCTGAAAAAGGTTAACCACGACGGGTTGAGATAAAATCTCAGTGAGTTCTTCCCCTAAGCCCCGGTTAGTACACCAACTCAACCTCGAGTATCTCTCCAGAACCACCCCTCACTCAACCCAACAACAAACAGTCAGCAATTAACAATCAAACCACAGACAGGGTCAACCAACAATCAAAAGTCGGTTCACATGCAACCTTACTCGGTATGCCATACCCTACACGTTAAACCTCACTCAATGCAAGCAATGCAACCAACAATCACATAATCGGTTCGCATGCAACCTTACCCGGTATGCCATACCCTTCACGTTAAACCTCACTCAATGCAAGCAATGCAGCCAACAATCACATAGTCGGTTCGCATGCAACCTTACCCGGTATGCCATACCCTGCACGTTATAAGTCAGTACAATACACGCAATGCACATGGCCGTTAGATGATGCAGTTCATCAATCACATGCGAGTCGCACCACAAGCGATCTCACCTGGCCATTGCCACACCCTGCACGTTATCAATTCATGCGTGCGTGCCATAAATGATGTGATCATCTCATGCATAATCGGAACCAATGATGCCATGTTTTCTCATGCACTCTTGCATCCACACGCGTTCCGATTATTACTGCCCCACAGGGCCACAACTTGGCCGAGGTGCAACGACGCTACGGCGCCCTTCCTCCGCAGAGGCGCAACCGTGCCCTTCCGTGCAGGCCGAGGCGCTACGGCGCCCTTCCTCCGCAGAGGCGCAACCGTGCCCTTCCGTGCCCTTCGAGGCGCAACGGCGCTACGGCGCCCTTCCTCCGCAGAGGCGTAACCGTGCCCTTCCGTGCCCTCCCTTTCCATAATCTCCGATAAATCGGGTTCAACTTAGTGATCACGCAAGCATACCATCACAATCCACTTATTATCTTTGAGTGTTAGCCAATGCACACATGCTTGCATATAAAACCTCAAATCATTTATCACAAAAGCGGTTCGTATCCGGTGTCCCTCGGACAAACCATTTCTCCCACCTTTCTCATAAAAGCAGTCCATTTTCGGTGTCCCTCGGACAAACCATTTTTCCCTTTTTGTGAAATTCACACGATTCATGCGAATGTTCATGCCACGACACATCAATTTCACTTCATATGATCAAGACACATGAAATTATGCACAATTTCACTTCCGGATGAACAGTGCCATGAACAGTGCACGTGAACGTGTCGTGAACGTGCACGTGAACGATCGTGAATTGTGCACGTGAACAGTAATTGTGAACAAGCAAGCACATGAACAGTGAAATTCCGAATTTAATAATTAAATAATTTAATTCAGAAATCACATAATTTAATCAATAAATGCAGAAATTAAATAAATCAATTAATTAAAACAATTAATCAATTTAATCAAGCAAAGCATGCTTAATTAGCACATAACACACAATTAAGCATAATTAAACAAGTTAACCCTTAATATAACCACCTATATTAGGGCTAATGCACTTAATTAAACATCTTAATCAGCCCTTAGCACTAATTAACCCAACCCTAAGCAAGTTTAGGCGCTAAATAGGGATTAGGGGCTAAACTCACCCGTTAAGCGGGCCGGCGACACGGGCGCGGCGGCGGCGACGAACCCGACACCTGAGGACATCTCTCCCAACACTCCAAGGCGGTCCCGGGGCAGAATTCACAGCAGCAACCTCTGCTCAAACTCCAAACTTCAAAAGACAGCACTGCAGTAGGAGGAAGCTGCTGGTCGGAGCAAAAACAAGCTGGCCGGAGCTCCGGCGAGCTGGTGGCCGGTGACCGGAGGCTCCTGGGGGTCGAGGGGGAGTTTCTGGAGGCTGGGATGGGCGGTGGTTTGGTCGGAAATGGAGGAAAACAGCAGCAAAGGCGAAACTGTGCAGTACCGCGTGAACAGTAGGCGGTCGGCGAGCAGCCGGTTTTCGGCGGCCGTACGGATCGTTCGGCGTCTCCGTTTGACAAACGGCCAATGCTATCCGTACGGAATCTCTCTTCCGAGCGTAACGGTGGGTGGCACGGCCCGAGATTCCATTGGGAAGGCAATGAACAACTCAGATTTCGGTGAAAGGTCAGAAGCTGAAAATTGCAGGAAGAAGGGAAACAAGGGGAGAAAGGGCTGCGATTTTTGGAGAAGATGAAGAGGGGAGAGAGAGAGTGAAGTGAGCTGATCAAAACCCTTCATTAATGGCCTTAATGGCTGCTTCAACTCCCCATGCACATGACCTCATCTTCTCTCTCTTCCTTTTGACTTTTCTCCAAAATATCCAAGGGCATTTTGGTCATTTCCACCTTGCACATTTCCCAATGTGCCCTTGGGCTGAAAGTGAAAGGCGGGCCTAGGAAACGGGCAAGAAAATGAATAGGAACGGGCTCAGGAATTTGTTGGGCTCGAATTGGCTCGAGTTTGGATAACGGGCTAGGAATGGTGAGGGGTCGGTTGGGTCCAATGGGCTCGCTCGTTGTCTCGGTCCTCCACGGTGGCCATCCCACCTTGGGCGTGAGGCCCTCACTGTTCTTGCCCGGTCCACGTCCTCATAGGCTCGGTTCCTCGGTCCAAAAATCCATTTCCAAAAAAACTCGGCTCAACCGACACTGTCGACTATCAAGGAAGCATCGTCCAAAAGTCCGTCCCGGACGTTCCCGAAAATTCGAAGTCCAATCTTGGATTCTCATACCTTGTCAATTTTGCCCAAATGTCATTTTGGTATAATTCAGACTGACAGGCGGCTTCGAGGATTCACATGTAACCGACTCGTGCCAAACCACGTTCAAGACTTCTCGACACATGGACGTCCTTGACAACATGAAATTGCGAAGGATAGATTCTTATTTCAAAGTACACGATTATCAAGGATCGATATAGGGCCGTTCGCGGGTTCAATAATAGTAGACGGAATCACCCGCCGTCCCATTATTTCTGTCCGCGAATCGACTTCTATTCGTCCTTGAAATCGGCCTACATGACTACAGGATCATCCTTACGCAAGTCTCACGGTCGATTCATTTTACCAGGTCAAGTTCTTTAGTCGCACGAGTTCTGTCCTCAATAGCCTTTCCCCTCAAGGTCAGTATCTCGGCAATGATTGGGTCCAAGCGGAATCAACCAACAATGCATTGGCGAAATTCACGTTCACTCATCCCTAAAAGGGCTCGAAATTCAGGACGTCACACAATGTAATGAAAAGTAGTGCGGTAAGCGAAAACCCGAGAAATTGAAATATATTTGTTTAAGTGCGAGAAATAGAAATAACCAACACCCCATCAGCTTTAAAATATTACACCGCCTCGTGATTGAGCCTCGGGACATTAACCCTTGGAAACTTGTTATTAGAATGATAGGGTGAGCCTAATTCTAATCAATTGATCTAGGTGTAATATAAACTAGAGTAACCTAATCATATATAAAAATGTGAGGCTAAGTCTAATCATTTTCTATTTAGCAAAGCCTATGCTAATTAACCTACAAGTGTTTAAGCTAACCTAATTGAAGACTTCAATTTAGGTTTTGTACATTTTAAATGGTTGAATTCGGAGGTGGATCAAATTCAGCGACACCAATTTGGGAAAAGTCGTCTGGTTTTGCGGATGTGGATGGAAGAACGGAAGGAGAGATGAAAGCAATTTAGGTTTTTTACATTCTAAACGGTTTAATTCGGTTAACCGAAAGATCTAAGAGAACCAAAACCATCCTATACTAGGTCATGGGCGGTTCCACTCCAAAAATCTGCGGGTCTATCCCCCAGCTACGTTGCATCCTCCTATTTCTGGGATTGTCTTCGACCGATTTGAAGGTTAAGGCTTTATCCTTGACCACCTTATGGAGGTACTGCTTCATGGATGGAAAACAGAGGGTATGGCCACTGAAAAGGATGTCATTCCTGGTTTTCCAAATAATATAACAGAGAGAACCAAAGGAGAAAAGTGCTATCTCCTGGTAGAATCTTTTCCCAGACAAAAAATTGGTAGCCCAAAGTAGATTTTCCGGCCAAGAGGAGTTGCTCCAAGGGAGATTACACTTGGCGGCCCAATAGTTGGATAGAGAGTTGGGAATGCAGCAAGCAAAAAAGAGGTGGTTTACTGAATCCGGCATAGAGTTGCAAAATGCGCAAACCGAATTAGGAATATTGCCATAGGCCATAAGGTATATCTGAGTGGGAAGGCGGTTTTTGGTAATGAGCCAGAGAAGAAATTGATATCTAGGGTTCAAAGTCTTGCTCCGCATACAAAAGGACCATTGAACCGGGTTTGATTGGCGCCGGATTGAAGCCCAAGCCAAAGCTACAGAAAATTTTCCGGATGAGTCCTCCAACCATGTGAAGGTGTCTTGACCGATTGAAAGATGGGGGATCGGTATTTGCCATCGGGCCAGCTCTTGGAGTACCTCGGTCCCATCCAGGGAATATAAGTCTTTTACTCTCGCTTGTCTATTGAGGTCCAATTGGAAGATGTAGCTATTTGAGTAAATTGAGTTAAGAGGCCCACAGACAAGCCATGGATCCAACCAAAGTGATGTGAGTTCACCATCTCCTATTTTCCACCTGAAGTGGGGTAGAAAGTCCTTTCTTAACGTAAGGATCTTTCGCCATGCCCAAGAGCATTGGGTAGGAGTCGAAGCATCCCAAAAATTCTTCCTTTTGAGGTAAGTAGCATGATTCCATTTGCACCATAGCGACTCTTTATCAGTGAATAGCAGCCAAATATGTTTAGCCATAGCTGCTTTGTTGCTATCCCTGATCCTTCTTATACCCAGGCCTCCTTCCTGATGGGGAAGGCACACATCAACCCAAGACACCTTTGCCCCTCCTGGCCCCATAGTTGGACCCTTCCAAAGGAATTGTCTACATGTTTGTTCTATTTTGTCCACTACTGCCGCTGGGAGCCAAAAAATGGAGGCCCAATAAGCTTAGATGGCATGTAGCACCGACTTAATAAGTTGGAGACGGCCAGCAAAAGAAAGAAACCGGTGAGTCCAAGATTGAACTCTAGCAGTGAGCCGGCTAACTAGGGCATTGCAGTCCACTTTACTCAGTCTTGATGTAATGATGGGTACACCCAGATATCGCATAGGGAGAGAACCACGATTAAAGCCAAGAGCTTGTATAATCTGCTCATTAGTGGTTTCAGAACCTCCTGAAATGAAGACTTCACTTTTACTGGTGTTAGGGATCAAGCCACTCCAATTAGAGAATAAGGTGAGCCCTTTTTGGAGGCAAGAAATAGAAGTAAGCTTTGCTTCACTAAAGAGAAAGACATCATCCGCAAAGAATAAGTGGGATAGGCGTGTTGCCTTGCACCGCCAATGATATCGAAAATCCGGGTGCCGAGTGTGAGAGTCAAGAATCCCAGTAAAAACTTCCATGATCAAGGTGAAGAGGTATGGAGACATAGGGTCACCCTGCCTAATACCTCGTCCACTTGCAAAAAAACCATGGAGTTCGCCATTGATGGAGATAGAAAATTTTGGGGTACGGACGCATACCATGATGAGCTTAGTGAGATGGTTGGGGAATCCAAATGCTTGAAGAGTCTTCTCTAGGAAGTTCCAATCTATGGTATCATAAGCTTTCCTAAAATCCACCTTGATGGCACACTTCGGGATATACGGCTTATTATGAAACCCACTGAAGAGTTTTTGGGCAAGAAGGATATTATCACTTATTCTCCTACCTTTTACAAATGCAGTTTGAACCGGACTTATCAGGTAAGGGAGTACTGCAGCAATTCTCGAGGAGAATATCTTGGTGATACACTTGTAAATTGTGTTACAACAGGTAATAGGCCGGAAGTCAGATACTGATGTCGCATTGGGGATTTTAGACACCAAGGCAATGATAGTGTTGTTTATTTCCTTGAGCATGCAGCCATATACAAGAAAATCCATAACGGCCTCAGTAACTGAAGGGCCAACCTGATCCCAATTCTTTTTGAAGAAGTCTGCATTATAGCCATCAGGTTCGGGGGCTTTATTTCCAGGCAACGAGAACATAGCATCACAAATCTCCGAAGGAAGAAACGGTTGGGAAAGAAAGGTAATATGTTCTTCCTTGAGGGGGGAGTGAATGACATCAGTGAGATCCTGTATAGAAGGCCCCAAGGTCATAGCAAATGAGCAAGGAGGTCTTGAAAGTAGGAGACAAATACCCTCTGTACTTCCTTCATTTCTGATATCATTTGTCCTGTGTTGTCCACAACAAAAATAATTCGATTTCGGAGGTGTCGATGGTTGACTGAGTGGTGGAAGAACTTGGTGTTATGATCCCCTTCCTTTAGCCAGCGAATTCTAGACTTTTGCCTGAAGAACGATTCCTCAAGAGAGCGGAGTTCATAATATTCCTTGAGATGGGAATGTTCCTCAACTGCCAAGGTACTATTTTGAGGGTCAAGGTGAAGGGCCTCTTGAGTAGATGTGAGAGTGCTTTTAGCAACAGCTACCCTCATAGATATATCCGAGTAAGCATCTCTATTGAGGCACTTGAGCCGACCCTTCAAGAGTTTGAGTCTAGCATAGAGTCTGTACATAGGAGAACCCGTTATTTGGACCTCCCAAGACTGAGATACTAGCATGTGAAAGTCCGGGTGTCTCATCCATAAATTAAAGAATTTAAATGGAGTTCGCCTAGACCCAGGTGCAAGAATTCTCACAGTCATCGGAGAATGGTCCAATAGGCCCGGAGCCAAGAAGGATGCCTCAGAGAAGGAAAAAGCGGAGCACCAATAATTGTTGACCAAGACTCGGTCAATCTTCCTTTGTTTCCTGCGAGGGCCAGAGGAGGTAGACCATGTAAACCGGAAACCTACATAACGCAAGTCAAATAGTTCAGCTTGGTCCAGACAATCCTTGAAGTCATCGAAAGCGGGAATCCAAATATCCAGGCTCCCCAAGCGGTCTGAAGAATCTCTAATGGCATTGAAATCCCTGGCAACCATCCAAGGACTTTCCTTGAGGAAATAGCTCAACCTAATAAGTTCACTCCAAATGGGTCTACAAGCAACAAAAGTATGCTCACCATAGACAGCCGATAGAGCAAGTGTAATCCCTGAGTTCAAAAAGTTCACATCACCATGTATGATCTGGTCAGTACTAATCTGAGCCGTAAAGCATACCAACAGCGGGTTCCATCCGACCCAAATCCGCCCTCTGGGAGAAGACTCATAATTAGCAACCCAATTCCAGCCAGGAAATAAAACAGACGAGATATTAGGAAAGCTAGCAACTGGCACTTTTGTTTCCAATAGGCCAATACAGCACAGATTATTGAGGCGCACAAATTGTCTTCTCTTATTGAGACTGTGGTACCCCGCTACTCCGGGACTTGTTGTCCAGATGAGTGGTTATCGGTCCCGTGTCTCCCCCACTGCTTGTACAGTTTCTCTGGTTGTTTTATTAATCTTACCTTACCAAAAAAAAAAAACTCGGTTAACCGAATCCAATAGATTCTTAACTAAGAAAAATAATTTGGTTTTTTCCGGTTAACCAAACTGAGAAGGCTTGAAATTTCAGTTCAGTACAGTTCCGTTCGATTCAATTTTCGATTTTCGGCTCAATTATTGACACCCCTAATTGAAGTTATCCAAAACTATATTATTACAAAACTTAAGACTGAATTGGACATTGCCTTCCACCGCATCTGGCTCTTCTTGATCGTCACCTTGGGTGTCGCCTTTGATCATTCATGGGTGTTGGTCTCATCCATTCAATCATACAATTAATACAATCAATCCAATCAAAGCATTTGCAAAACTCACTTAATTCGAAACTCAATTGCTTCGGGATCGGCTTTTGATTATCGATGCCCATTAATTAACCCCAAGCCACCTCCTAATCCTTTTGGGTTCATTGTTTAAGATTAGTAGTAATTAGCTTCCTCTTATATTCACAAAGCAATAAACTAAGCAACTAATCCCTAATTAGTACTAATCATCCCAACTAAACTACCTATCGATCAACATGCATCACGAGCCTAATCATTCATCAAGTAATCACATGCATCGCTCGATTTAACATGCATTTAGGCTAATTAGCCTTGAAAAATCAACAATCAATTAGTGAGCCACTGATTGGATCACTTGTTCATTTTTACTGATTCTGGGCTATTATGTTTCCCCTCAATTGAAAGCCATGATGATCTACCCACTAGGCGATTTAGGTTTCATTAAAAAGATTAAAGTTTAAAGTTTTCTTTTCTTTGAAAGTAGTTTCATTAATCATGAGGAAACTAAATCCAAATTCAGAGACAAAACATCATAACATCATAACATAGAATGGTCCACAAGGCCAAAAGTGGTGAACAAACCCAATTAGAATGAAGGCTTGAGCATCGTTGAGTTTTAGCAACCCAATCCGTAGTCCAGTTCACTTCTCTAGCACAATAGACGATGTCCAATTTTGAGAAGCCCATCAACAACTCCTCAATCTTCTCCAAAATCACACATGCCTCCTAGTTAACTGATATGTAGATGAGTTGGATATTGCACTTACTAGTTCCACATAATTAAGACTCAGTACAAATGGCTATGCTCTTTGCGTGGAGATACGTTATAGGGTTTGCAAGACGGCTACAGCTTCTACCTGGATTGCTGATGATGTTGGAACTATGCGAGCAAACCCATGCTCTAGAACTTCATCGGCATCTCGACACACACAAGCCACCACTCCTTCCATACTTCCCTCAATAAGCGAGCCATCAATGTGTTGAGCTTAAGGGTTTCTGAATTTGGGGATTTCTAGATTTGAGGTACGTTTCCCTCCCAGTTTGTCTGATGTGCTCGATGAATGCTTGGGATAATTGTATAGCTTTTTCCACCAACAAATGAGGTTGAGGGTTGAGCTGGAAGGGGCTCGAGCCTTGCCCGAGGTCATTGGAGGTTGGTGCTTCAGTGACCTTGGGCAAGGCTCGAGCCCCACCCAACTCACTAGATCTAGTGAGGCCCAAGCTTGCTTCAAGCCGATTGGGCAAGCTCGAGCCTCACCATAGGTCGGTGAAGCTCAACCTCGAAGTCTAGCAAGTTTGAGTCGCTTGTGGCTGACCCTTCAGCAGCGACCGGTTGAGGAAGAAGGAAAAAAAATTGGTTTAAAAACATAAAATAAAATAAGAGAAAAGAAAAATAATTAAAAATCAATTTTAAAAAATAAAAAAAATTATTGAAAGGAGTGCATGGAGGAAAATATTTTCTTTGCCAAATGATGGAAAATATTTTCTAGTTTATTTTCAAATTTCTTCCAAAATATTGAAAAATATTGTCATTTTCCTAAAAAATGACTTTATGGAATGTTTTCCAGAAATGCCATATTTTCCTTAACACTTCTTCTTTTTTGGAAAAAAGTGTCTAATTAATGACTAATGACTTACAAACGTGAAAATTCCCCATGTTTAAAGTTACTTAGCTTGCAAGTGAGGTCCACAAGTTGGTCGTGTTTTCTTTCCTGGTTCAGTTCCGTTCCAGGCGAGTGCAAACATGTTTCTAGCTTCTGTGGCTGATTGGAGCCATTCAGGGCGATCACTGGATCCGAACAAAGAACTAAGATTCATTTCTTTGGTCTTTGTAGTCACCACTATTTTGTTTTTATGCAATTGTTATTGCATCTATGCTATTTGTGCGATGTGGAGTCAAGCTCAAGAGCTTCAATTAGCTGATTTGTCATAATGGCTGTTCAGTGAAGAAGGTTTCTTCTCTCTACGTATGTCCCATTCTATTCACCAATCCTCCACACTATCCCGGATCCATAAATTAACTCGAATACCCAATTCTCACACCACCATGGCTCTCCAAGAAATCGTGATGGGCGTCAATTTATGGAATGACAAGCGCGAAAGAGAGATACGAGAATTTCGCCGAGCTGGATGTTATCATTCAAGCTCGAACTTGAAGTCCACCGCATGTCTTCTTGTTGACATTTAATATTGATCACAGTATCATGTGTCAGTCACCAGGACGGGAAATACGATAAAAGTCAGGTGAAATTACATATATGCATCATGAGTCTATGGATAGGGATTTAGTGATCGACAGCAAAGCAAGAAACCGCCACGTGGTCAATAATTGAAATACATTGATAGTGATAGATATGAAGTGGCCGACCGAGTCATGCTAGCAGTGTTGCAGGTGAAAGCATTCAAAATAATCAAAGAAGTGCCTAAGGAACGCACGATGGGAGGACAATTAATGCCCCAAGGAGCCAGTTGTGAAGTTATTGTCGATGAACTAGGAAGCATCAGGGCACGATCAAGGCAGTTATAGAAGAAATGGGCAAGTAGATTATGAAGAAGAAGGAACGTGATAAAGGTTGGAAGCAGTAACCATAAGATGAATAACTACTTTATGGTTATCAAGTTTCTCTATAAATACCATCAATCATTCAACAATAAGCCTTTTTCCGAACAACATATCAAATGTTATTTCTTTATCTTTATATTATCGTACTTTAGTTGTAGTTGTAGCTTTAGCTCTCAAATTCCCATCATTGATTAGATTCTAGTCTAAGGTCGTTGATAAAATTCCAGCGTTTTGTCTTCTATGTAGATGCATTGTCATCAATTAAATTCCAGTATTATTTCAAATTGTCCTCGATCTATTTCGTCAATTAGATTCCGGCATAATTTGAACTTAATTACAGAACTAGTAAGCCATCGGCAACAAGGATTGTATAGTGTTCTATGAAGTTTGAAATTCAATATTTTTTAACAATTGAGTTCATAAAACTGTTGTTTTTTGGTTCAATTTTTCAAATTTGGTTCAATACGAGATCTCCATTAACATTGCGGATAGAAATTACTAATACCAATGATAATACTATTATTATAATAGCTATTAAATGTTTACCTTAATATTTAATGTGGCTTCTTGTGATGAGGTCACGTCATTAGAGAGATATTGGACTATCAATATCGTGCAAATCAACACTCTCTTACTTTTTATCATCTAACGCCTACCGACCAAAAAAAAAATCATCTAATACCTAAAATGGATATATATATTCGAATAAGCAACGCTAATTTAACTTTTCTCTTGTAAACGAGACATGTTTGTGGAGACGCGCCCCGTAAAGCAATTTAAGTAATAGACCACCAAAAAAAAAAGAAACACTATTAAGTCGTATTTTAAATATTAAGATACTTGATTGAATAAGAAGAATTTTTTTTTCCCTCGATCGTAAAACCGATGGAGGCTCAGGTTAGTGTGACCTGAGTTTTCCAACAAGAAGAAGGAGGTGGAAATGTTTTCTTGAAAAAGGACGCATCCTTGGATGGAGGCCCAAGCCCAAGTCCAAGTCCAGTCTTTTCCGGTCTATATTTCAGTTCGGACACCACCTCAGCACGGTGGAAGCAAAATAAGGCGACCGAGTCCGAAAGGAAGAGAGAGAGCAGAGCAGAGCAGAGGGGGGATGGAGGAAGACGAGGGAAGCATCAAGGTGGAGACGGCGAAGGCGGAGAGATCGGTGTGGCTGATGAAGTGTCCGGTGGTGGTGGCGAAGTCGTGGCAACTCCACCCTCCCTCAGACGCCAATCCCCTCGCCAAGGTCGTTCTCTCTCTCGATCCTCTTCTACCACCTGACAATCCTTCTTCCCTCCAGGTACTCTCTCTCTCTCTCTCTCTCTCTCTCTCTCTCTCTCTGTCCGTGTATGTTTTTCACTTCGATTCGCGCTTTTCCTCTTGTTTTCCTAGTCAGTTGGGACTTAATTGAGTTTGGACTCACGCACGCTACAGGGTAAGTTTGATTATAATTCCACCGGAGATTCGAGCGTTTGAAGTGACCCTGGCGATACGAATTGCGAATACTTGCTTGGTGCTTGTTCTGATTTCGAGCAGTAGGGGAGTTTATGATTTGGAGGGTGGCCGGTGCTATAAGGCTCGAATGTTAATTGAGTGTGGTCGAAAAGGGCCAGTTGATCTGTGGAATTAGGGCACAAGTGGAATGCGCACTTGTGATTTCGCGTTCTGGTGTCCTATTCTTCCTTGGTTATCTGGACCGCGAGGGACAACATTGGGTCGAGGCCGGTTCTGTGTGAATAATCGTTTGACCTCGAAGGATTCCTTTTGTTCTAAGATGCCCTTATGTTCGACGACCACCTTGAGAGAGCGCACTTGCTTGTAGCTTAAGATGTAGCTGCATCGGTTTTACGTTGTTTTATATTTTTAAGTGAACCCCATATGAAATTCTTAATTCCTGGACACTTTGTGTAGCTTTTGTGCATGCCATCTGCTGCTGATGTTCTGTTGTGTTGCTTTTCTGATATCATCTTCTTCTATTGTGAATCAGTTCACTATGGAGATGGCAAGCACTGAGCCTGGGAATATTCCGAAAAGTTATTCTTTGAATATGTCTAAAGATATTGTCCCAATGTCTGTGTTCTCTGAAACAAGTCATGGTGAGCACCATGAATCTCGCTGTCATTTGCCACATGCTTAGTTGTATGTTTTTGTATAAAAAACCCAGGCCAAGTTTTTCATCTCTTGTTCTGTGTATCTCATGTTTGCTTACGTATTCTAATAGCTGATTGCCCTTGCACTTGATGTTGGGATATTGGAATTTGAACTTTTGTTGATTAGAGTCTCTACAAATTTGTCAAGAATGGTTTTACTGAGTATCTAATATCTATCATCACTGAATGGCTATCATGGTACCATTATCTATAGTTGGAGTTCCTCTAGGTACTTGTAAGAGGGAAAAAAGATTAATGTACTTGGTCAGGCCGCCATCCCCTTAAGTAGGGGTGATCGGTTCTTGATCCGGTCCTGACTGGTCTTGCCGAGGTTTCCCGTTTATGGAATTGAGAGCTGGACTGCCTTGTCCTGGATCGGACCATTCTGGTCTCCGGATGGTGCAATAGAACCGGTGGATTCACATATCTTGGCTGAAAGTATTATTAATTGAATGCCAATCTATGTTGCAATTCAAAATTGGGATTTCGTCCAAGATTTGCAAAGAAGACTGAGAGATGATGGGGCCGTAATTTTAGGGGCATGCTTTAAAAAAGGAGGAGGATTTAGTGGATTCTTTTCCATAAATGATGGAGTCACAAATTTAAAGATGGTGCGAGTAGGTGAGGGAGGTAAAATGGGTGAATCCACACAGGAAGAGAAATTAAACTAAAGAAAGAATCAAGAGACAAAAGGAGCAACTTGGATGAATTGGTGCAGTAATAGGAAAGAAACAAAGATTTGCTTCATCATCTGGAATTAGGGAGGCATGAGAGGAGATTAGATTTTAGGTTTATACTTTACTTCTTTAAGAAATAAAAAAATTAATTATTAAAAATATAAATCAGTCTAGTCTGGTTCCTGGGTAGGAACCAAGAACTGGACCGAAAATGACTTGTTCCAACTTAATGGAACTGAAAACTAGACCGTTGCCCCCCTAGAACTGCCCAAAACCGGCCGGTTTGGTCTGGTCCAAGCAGTTCCCGGTTCGGGTGGTTCTATGTGCTCACCTCTACCCTTCAAGTAGCCTAAGCTGTTGGGTTGCATGCAACAACAGATCTAAGTGGCTACTCAAGTATGATTCCAAACTTGTAGCATTTTCTTTCGCTAGTAATTATAAATGTGGAGTAACCTGATTCAGTCCATGTGTGTCTTGTTATTAGTTTGGCTTTGAAGATCATGTTCTTCACACTTTACGAGCTGTATGCTTTTTGAATTGGCATGTTTTACTCAATTATCACTTTGCAATGGTGGCCCTATACGCTCATGAACATATATTGTTCTGTTATCACACAACTTGGATTATGAATCTTGATGTAATTTCTTTTAATTAAAGATGTGGAAATGTTAAATTTCTAGATTTAGCACATGTCATTAGTGGTAAAGGATTTTACTTTTGCATACAGTTAGAGGTGACGGTAATCCTTAGGTTGAGGACATGCCAAAAGAATGTGCTTGCTCAGGAAATCACAATCTCATTTTGGCATTGTAAGTTGCTGTTGTCTGTGCAGTGGTCGGTGTTGCAGACTGATTAAAGTTTGTTGATGATCTTGACGTAGTTAAGATTATAATCTGCTTTGGAGCTTTCAAGGGCTGCACTTTTTTTCATGATTCAGCCATTAAAAGTTTTGCTTCTTCTGAAAATCTTGAATTCATATTGTAGGCAAGGTTGCAGTGGAAGGGAAAGTGGAACATAAATTTGATATGAAACCAAATGGTGATAACATTGAGGAGTATGGAAAATTATGCCGTGAAAGGACAAATAAGTCGATGATAAGAAATCGGCAAATACAGGTAGAATTTGCCTGTACTTAGTTATTTCAAAGGCATTTGCTATTATATCTGGTTGTTATGGAAGCACTCTATGCTTCACACACGCTGATTTATGTGAAGGTGATTAACAATGATCGTGGAGCACACATGAGGCCTTTGCCTGGTATCATAGGGTTGGTTTCATCCGCATCCAAGGTATTCAAGTTCCTGCTATTGTTTTAGCTGCTGTCTTCATCAGACTGAATAAAAAAATATGAAGATATGGATATACTCATGTAGAAAGACCCTGTAGCACAGTCTGAGGAGAACACTAATGTTACAGTGAAAAGATGAGCAGCAATGTTTGGTATCCTAATGCGTAATTTTGGCGGTCCTGGTACAAATGCTTAACTTTTTGAATTATAGGATAAGAAGAAAACGCAACCAGTGAAGCAGTCAGACATGAAAAGAACCCGAAGAGATAGAGGGGAGTTGGAGGATATAATGTTCAAGCTGTTTGAAAGGCAACCCAATTGGGCACTAAAGCAACTTGTGCAGGAGACTGATCAACCTGCGGTATGCTCTTTTTATTTGTTGTTTTTCTGATATTGTTTTAAATATCATTGCCTGCATGCGGACAAAGTAAAACAATGATTCAATTATCTTATGTTCTGGACAAAGTAATACAATGGATCAATTATCTTATGTTGCGGACAGAGTAAGACAGTAATTTAATTATCTTATGTTAGCATTTTAAATGGACTTCTATCTTGGTGTAATGTCTTTTCCCTTGTATTACTTGTATTATGTCAGTCTTCCTCCTGTTTAGCTGGGCAGCTTGTGTGACAGTCTCCATTTTGTTTTTCTCCTGTTTTATTGCAGCAATTCCTGAAAGAGATACTAAATGAGCTTTGTGTTTACAACAAAAGGGGAGCAAACCAGGGTACATATGAGCTTAAGCCAGAATATAAGAAATCTGTTGAAGATACAGGTGCCGAATAAGCCATTCAATCTTGTTGTACAATCACCTGGAGGAGAGTAAAAAAACATGAGGAGATTTTAAGAGGATGGGTGCTGTCAATGAGTGCAAACTGCAGTAAACTGCCATTGAGCATATTCAAGCATGTGTATGGTGGCACCCTTTTTCTTTTTCCTGACTTCATTTGAGATACACAACCAAGACAGCCATTAGGGGCATGTAAAGATGCTTGTGTAACCCAGCATTACTGAGATACCAGGTCATCCATTTTACAGGTGGCCTAATTGTGAATGTAGCGTTAAGAGCATTGTGAGTTTGGTAGGTTTGAAATGTACTCCGGAAAAGGATGCACTTATGAGTAGGTGTGGAGGAAGCGTGGCATTACAGCTATTGTCACTAGCACTTGGCATTACCTAGGGCTGGCAATTTCTAACATGAATTAACAAGTTTATGTTACAAACTTTAAGGTAACACGAGTTGACATGATTTTAATGTACGTAAGTTCTATAGCATAACTAATAAAATGTAGTGCCTTTCAATGACAACTTGACAAGAAGATTTTTATATGTGAACATGAATTGACAATGTTTACAACTATTTTTCTCGTAAAATGTTAGTCTGGTATAGTTGTGGTTCTGTAGTCGTGCTGCATCCTGATTGTTCTGTGAAGTATCGAATCTTGTGTGTACCTTGAAGCTGGATGAGTGAAAACTCTAAAAACTGCTAGCCGCTGGCCCGCTGCATTTGCCTTGTGGTATTTGCAAAGCATGGTAGTTGTGGAGTTTACGGAACAACTTATGCAAAGTGTAATCTGTCCTTTCATTCTTGTAACAGTTACGGGAAATCTATACCAATTAAAACTTTTAAGGCATCGAGTATTCATTTCTCAAAATCTTGGATTGCTTCGTTTCATGATGAAACATGTTCAGCTCCTCTACTATCTTCGGCATATGCACTAGGATGTTGCTGACCACTGGTAGACTTGTAACTCCAAAATGTAATCTGAAATTATAAGTGCCTACTTTCTTTGCATATCACATTGATTGGCAAGGTGTAATTGTTCAATAAATCCTAAATTTATTGTATTTTTGCTAATACAATCTTAGACATTTCGATTATGTCAATTAAGATATTAAAATTTTTATGTTATGTGAATTGAATTCATCCGATCAACTTCAATTAGAAATCTCTAACATAAATATCGATCATCCTATGTGGTACAATTGACGTTGACGTAAATAATTTTTAATAATATTTTAATATTTTTCTTTTCCCTTTTTTCCCCTACTTTGTCTAGTGAGGTCATCGACCAACCTTCACTAGCCACATGTGAGGGCATCATGGCCCTTGCTTGTGGTTGGGAAGGCTACGATGCCCTCACCTAGACTTGATGAGGGTCACTAGTTCTTGCCTATGGCTAGCAAAGGTTGGCTAATGACCTTGCAAGCGAGAGTGGAAAAGAAAAAACAAAGAAAGGAAAAGGCAAAGAATAAAGAATTCAAAAAAATATTAAAAATTTATTAAAAATTGTTTATGTAGATGTCATCCATTCCACGAAGGACGTCTAGGATTTATGTTAGCAATTTTTTATCCATATTAACCAGATATACTTAATTGACAAAATATGAAAAATATTTAACACTTAATTGGTACAATTGAAATGGTAATTACTATATTATTATAAGTATAATAAATTTAGAATCTTTTTGATAATTTTCTTTTGAAATGGGTATATTGATGTTGAATCTGATGCCACTTCCGTCAATTACAAACACGGGACTCTCTCTCGCACTTCTTCCCACTTCGTGTTTCTCGATCTCTAAGTACAATGAATATTGATACCCCAATGGAGTATGAATGCTACGTACGCCCTCGCTTCATCAAGCTCGAGGTTAGAGGTTTACCTTCGATGTGATTTTGGCGATTTAAGCTAGAATCAATCACCGATCAAATTTCAATGGAGCTTTGAGGACGTCGAGGAGGCTCCTAAGGATTCAAAGGACTTCCAGTTGGGGTTGTGAAAGCACCAGAGGGCCATCGGTTGGCGCTGAGAAAGATCGGGTCAGGTTAGTTAGTGTTAATGTTGGTTTAGGAAGTTTAATTAGTTATACTAGCCCTAAAATAGGTGGTTAAATAGATGGTTAAGATGTGATTAGCTTAATTGTGCTTAATTGTGCTTTGTGATTAATTAAGCATGTTTAGTTTAAATTGATTGATTAATTGTTTTAATTAATATTTTTTTAAATATCTGGATTTAATGTTTTAATTATTGAATTTTGGAATTTACTGTTCACGGCACTATTCATACATAAGCTAATTTTAGTCTTATTTTGATGTGTTATTGATTGTTATGATTTATTGAAGTGTCGGTTGTTCGTGAATAATGATGAAATGCGTGATCGAATACCGGTTGGAATTGAATTTTAGAATTATCAATTCATGCAAACACTATAATTGAGAAAAATCCTAGAGTATGCTCTGCACTTGCCCTTAGAGGATCCTGTGCATCAGAATTTCCGATATTCTTGAGATTACTATGATCTAAGCTCAGGACTTGAGTAGCACCTTGTTGGCCGACAAACAGTCCCTATTAAGGCCAGGAGAGCCGTGTGTAGGATATCATACTTGCCATAAGTTTGCTTCTCGAGTCTTTGAAATTAGCTCATAGGAAACCTTATGGTATCAGAGTCATGAATTTCTTTGAATCATTTTAGTTTGGCCATTACTACGTTCTGTTACTAGAAGAGTAGCTCTCATCCCATGGAAACACCAGACTCATCCTCTATTTCTTTTCCTATTTCTCATACCTCTAATCTTTCTCTTCAGCCTCCACCAGAGCTTCGAAAGTCTTCATGTTCGAAGATGGACTATCTTTATGAGGTTGCTTACCTCACAGAAGATAGTAAGATTTCAGAAACTCAGCTTCCCATGATGAACCCCTATAACGCTTTTGCCAAACCACCCTCATTTTCACCTCTCCGATCCATTAAACACCTCATTAAACATACCCCTCGCACTGTAAAGGAGTATGTTTAGTCTTCTCATTTTGATCAACATCCTATCCAGGCAACTGAACAAGAATAGTTTGTCACCCTTCAGATACCACTGGAGTTTCCAACTCAATGGATTCAACAAGGCTATACTCATCTCCATTTTGGAGCCATTCGCCTTGCCTTAACCTTTCATGGTCGAAAAGGCCTACCGGTTACTACACGAATAGCCCTGCTAGACACCAGATTTTTGGAATATCAGCAAGCTTGTGTTGGCACCGTCCAGACAACCATGAATGCGGGAGTTGTCTTTGTTACACTCTTCCCAAATTTTAACATTGCTCTCGCAAATCCCAACCTGCTTACTACTCTTAAGGTTCAGCTACAAATCACAGGAGCCCCTCAGACTCCTGGATCTATTGCTGCTACCTTACATTACCAAATGATCTACCATGTCCAAAACCGTGCCATTGATCTTAATATTCCAAACTCCGAAGATACTCTTATTATTTCGGTCGATCACGACCAAACCTCCTACATCCATGTCCCCCGTCAGATCCCGAGGAATGGGCTTGTTAAACTCCTTCCTGATAGTTGGGTAACCAACTATGAAAAACTCCATCAAAGCTGTGAACCAGTCCAGTCCAGTGAACTATAGTTTACCAAAAAGAAAGATGGCACTGTTGCCATCAGGTTCAGTAAAACTAGAGAGGAACCTTCATTTATTTTTCCTACCATCCTTCATTTCACACCTTGCCCTACTAACCCCGTTTCAAACGAACCAGACGACAGACGATTTGTCCACTCTTTTGGTTATCAGGGACAATCAATCCATCTTTTTAAAGACCCTTCTGGGCATTATTTTTGGGATCTAGATTGTGCCTGTTGATCTTGCACCAAATTTGAAGATGAAGACGATAGACCTTCTTCGAAAAAGAAGAAAAAGAAAGATACCATTTACCAAAGGTATCTTGACGGAGATCCAACTGTTGAACCTCTAGGAGAAGATGGTGGCAAATACCAGTTCATTGTTTCTTATGGACCACCCAAACCACCTGCGGTAACTTCATCTCCACTTTCCTACAAACCACTCCTTTCTTCTCAACCACCACTCAAACCCATGATCACTTCCCCTTTTTACAAACCAATTCAGAAATGGGTAAAACGAAATCCTTCATGTCCTTTGAACTTACCAAGGCCAGGCTCTTGTGCACCTAAACCAGTTCCACTCCCTATTTTACCCAGTATATGTATGTCACATGAGCATGGACAATGTTGCATTCACAATAGAGCAAAGATATAAATGATTTGATTGATGATGTGTTGCATGATCACATTAAGAGAGAGAACCTAACGTTGCCAGAAGGCTGCCAATCCATATGGGATTGTGCCATAGCTGTTTGATTGTCCTAATTTCGGTTAGTTGCCTGACAAGAAGGGGTTATTTTGTGGGACTACGGTAGTGGACGAGTCTCGAGCCTTTGTCAGTTGCAAGATTGCGGTAGTGAGCGGGTCCTATGCTCCTTCGGCGATGCCGTCTTAGGAGTGAGCCCTTGACATTGCCATGTCTCGAAGTAAAGAGGACGAAGCTGGCTTGATCAGGAACTGCCAACCATAAGATTGTGCTGTGGCCTAGGAGGGAGGGGTCGTAATAATCGAAGCATGTGTGGATGTGAGATATGAGAAAGCTATGTGTAATACTCTAATTATTCACATGCTCTTAATGTCGTGATGATCACATTATTTATGGCACACACACATGAATTGACAATCGTACAGGGTGTAGCAATGGCTAGGAGAGATCGTTTATGACGCGACTCGCATGTGATTGATGAATTATATCATCTAAAGGCATATGCCTAATTCATAAACTCGAGTTGCAAACTTATGGCAGGTATGCTATCCCGTACACGGCTCTCCTGGCCTTAAAAGGGACTGCCTGTTAGCCACCAAGTCGCTTCTCGAGCCATGAGCTTAGATCATAGTAATCTCTAGAATATCAGAAATTCATCCCCTAAGGGCAAGTGCAGAGCATACTCCAGGATTTTTCTCAATCATAGTGTTTGTTTAGAACCGTCGTTCTGGACTAGAAGAGAATGGGAGTGTTTAGAAGATCACGTTGGGAGTAGAGTACACAACACACTTCTTATTTCACTCTCTGGTTTTTACAATGGAGACTCCTTGCTCTTATATAGGCAAAGGAGGGTACATAAGACAAGAAGCGAGCGGGCGGCCTTGCTCGGACATAATTATGGGAGCAAACTAGCCACTTATGGGCTACACAACTAGGGAGTCATAAAGGAATCCCGTGACAGGCTATGAACAGTAGTTTTTTGCCTAATGCTACAGTAAAAACAGACTGGATGAACAGTAAAAACAGACTGGATGAACGATTCTGGATTTTGAAGAGTTCTTTCCAATACTGGAGTGGTTTGAACCATGCAAAAACATCTAGGAGATATTTGACGCTCTTTATTTGTCTCTTCCGTCTCTGGCATTGTAGTCATAGTCTGAATCATCAGAGCTATGATGAGCTATATGTTCCTTGAGTAGTGCGTCCTTATCAATATCGGATGGACTGGAGCTTCCGTCATTTTCTCTTTTGAAAGCACGGATGAGATTCTCGATTTCTTCTGCCGACAAGTCTGGTGGACGGGAGGAGCTAGCACCGAAAGAGCCAGAAAAAGAGGCGTAATTTGGGATGTCTCCCCATGGATCTTGGGAAAGTGGTCCCCTCCAGGGATCATAAGGGGTAGAAGAGTCTTGATTGTTTTGTTGAAAGATATGGAGGGCTTCTTGGATCTTGTCTCTCGTCGGATCCCAAGCATCGAGGTGGTCCCAGGAGATTGGGACCTGGGCAGATGGCCATGCTTCTGGCGGGATGGTGCGATTTTCTTGACATAGGATTCTTTGGAGTTCTCTTGATGAAGATCTGCTGGTGGTGATGGAGTAAGGTAGCGTCTGGTGAATTTGTGCAAATTCTTGAAAAACTTGAGGCCTGTAACTTGACGTTCCTGCAACAGAAGGTTTGTTAGAGATCCATCCAGTGGGATGGCAATATGTCCATGGTCGGTGGAACAGGACAATAGTATGGCGTTCTAGTTCAGGCCTTCCTTGACGATTCTGAATTTTGAAAATTTCTTTCAAGTACTGGAGTGGTTTGAACCATGCAAAAATGTCTAAGAGATATTTCTGGTTATGATCACGTCCAGCTGCATCCTTGATAAAAACCTGCAAAATTTGTTCAGTAGGAAATTCAATGGCTATTGTGTACAGGTTGAACATGTACCAAAGTAACCATTTCAGGTCTTCGAGAAATGCAACATTAGGAGACCATCGGAGGGGATGGATGAATGGATATTGTGGATGGAGTCCGTTTGGTCTAAGCATTAATCCGCCATGCTCACGAAAAATTCGGAAATGATATTCCCACATTAATTTCGGAAGTCTTTCTTTCAAAACATTACGTCGGATGGCCAATGGAATCTCCGGAGGGTATTTAAGGCTTGGCCAACCACACTGCATGTCAGTGGTGCGATATGTTTCTGAAAGAGGTTCCTTCTTGACATACATGTGAATCGATTAAATCGGTTCTTTTGGTCTAGACAAGAAGTCGGCTAGGACATTCTTAGTCCCTGGAATATGTTTGACTTCGAAGGAGTATTTGGAGAACCATTCAGCCCACTAGAGCAATTGTGGATGAGGGACTTGCTTTTGTTTAAACTTGAACATCTGGGGAAATGATGACATATCCATTTCAACAAGAAAATGGTGTCCAATAAGGTGGAATTCAAACTTCTTGATGTCATATTTAACTGCAAGTATTTCCTTGAAAGTGGAATGGTAATGGATTTCTGCTTGAGAGAATCGACCACTTTTGTAGGCACAAATATGCCTGTTCCCATCAATTTCTTCAAAAAGAATGGCTGCCTAATATTTGTCGCTAGCATCAGTTTGGAGGATCCTTTTGCTAATGGATGGGATCTTTAAGGGAGGGAGATGCTGTAGGAGTTGTTTAAGCTGAGAAACAGCTTGAGTTTGCTTAGGTCCCTATGGGGGAGGATTCTTCTTGAGCATCTTGTGGAGAGGTCTGAGATATTTAGAAATATGGGTAATAAAGTCTCGCAAGTAATTTACAATGTCAAGGAATTGCTGAACTTGTCTGGCATTCAGATCCTTCTCAGGAAATTTTTGGAGTTCCTCAGCAATATGGGGTTCAAGGCAATAGGTTCCTTTTTTCAAATGCATGCCAAGGAATTCAATTTCTGTTTGGGCAATAATTATTTTTTTTCTGAGAAAGCATAATGCCATACCTTTTAACAATATCAGCAAATTGTGTCAAAAGTTGGCAATGAGATTGTTCATCAAGGCTGAACAAAAGAATGTCATCAATGTGGATCTGGGAGTTTGGAAGTATTGGTTCAAAGATTTTGCACATAGCCTTTTGGAAAAGGGAAGGTGCAGTTTTGAGGCCAAAAGGAACAACTGTCCATTGAAAGTGTTGGTTTGGGATACAGAACCCTGTCTTGGGTCTGTCTGATGGGTCAATTCCCAGTTGCCAGAATCCTGCCTTAAGATCAAATTTTGAATAGATCTTTGCTTGGGCAAGGCTAAGAAAGAGAGAATTTCGGTGGGGCAATGAGAATTTATCATCCTGAAGAAACTCATTCAGAGGTTGATAATTAATTACTAACCTCATTTTTTCACGGTTTTGTTCAACTCTTTTGTTGACATAAAATGCTTCACATGCCCATTGAGTCAGATGGTTCAATGAGACCTTGTGCCAATAGTTCTGCGCATTCTTGCTGGGCAAGTGCAAGGTGTTCTAAGCTCATTCCAGAATGACTGGCTCTCGTCGGACTAATATCTTCATTCTTCTTGAATGGAAGTTTGATATAAAAAATGGAGTTTTTCCATAAGGGCTGGGTGTAGGTTTGAGAAAACTGGGAATGTGACTCAGCACAAAAAGAAAGTAGACTCTGGATGATTAGGTCAAACATGGCGGGTTTGAGTGCATAAAATCGCTTGATTTCTACAAATTCCCTAAATTGATTTTTGAAACGTAAACCACGGGAAAGTATTCTAAGTTTGGGGAGTTGGGTCAAGATGTCTCAACCAATGATGATATCTTTGTCTGGGGATCTGGAACCAAGGACCCTGGTGGTAATAGAACACTGGGGAAAGAATTTAATGGTAATCGGCTTACTACGATACTTGGTAGCAAATGTGTCACTAGAAGCTGAATTGAAATACCTGGTGTAGGGTTTTCAAAATTCTTCTGGAGAATCTTAGTATCTAAGATAGAAGAACTTGCTCCAGTATCAATGAGTGCCACCAAAGGGATTGGTTTATGGTATTTAGACAAAAAGATATAGATGGGAATGTATGGATGGTGTATTGGTTCAGTGGTGTGGATATCATCAAGAGGGTCAGGGAAGAAGGTGAACATATCGTTTTCAGAATATGAGGCTGAGTCTGAGCTATATGTTTGAATAGCACAGAGAGTGTTTTATGATGGTTGGTCGTCTAAGGAGAAGACAGACTCAATGTCAGAATTATCAAGTTGGATGCCAGTACTCTTAGCGATTTTATCAATCAAATGACTTCCACGACTCTTTGCCTTTGGACAATTTTTGGCAAAATGTCCTTTTTTGTTGCAAACATAACATCTATTTTTGCTTCGTTTCTTGGGGGAGCGATGATGGCTCTTTCGCAAGAATTTTCATTTGCCTTTACTTTTCCCTTTACGTGTCTTCTTGAAGGAAAACTTTTTAAAGTGTCTCTTCTTTTTGCAGCCTGTGCAGGAAGGATCGGTACAATCCTTAGGACATTTGATCTTCAGACCGGGTTTGAAGCACGCCTTATCAAGATGTTTGTTTTCTTTGAGGAAGCTTCAGAAGGCTTCTCTACGGAGACAAAGCTCTTCTATGGCGATATGAACAGCCTGTTGGATTTCACCAAGAGTGGCTTCTGTGATGCTTTTTTGTCGCTGTTGAAAGGTTTTTTCTACAGCTTGACTTAGTTCTCTTGGGATAGATGCCAAGAAAATAGGCTTGAGGTTCCAATCTGCACCAAGTAAATAAAATAACTTGATCATGGCTTGGAAATGTCGGTCAAGATCTTTGCGCCTCAATGAGCAACATTTTCGGTCGAAGAACTCCTTTCTTTTGAGCTCTTTGGAGTCTTCAAGTTTGCCAATGAAATACATGTGGATAATCTGGATAGCATTATCCAGAGGCTGAGTTAAGAAGTACATCTGGTCTTGTTCGGAGGCAGTATGCCACAAATCTTTAAGTGCTCCTGTAAAACGGCTAGTAAATTCCAGGAGAATATCATAGGTCTTTGGGTTCGAGATATGTGCTCGGTGGTGAGCCAAGCATGGAATTCTTGGAGTCGATCAGGCCACTTATGATACGGAATGTCATCCAAGGTAAAGTAAACTTTGGAGGACGAGGCAGTGAAAGTCTGGGTTGCATTAGGTTGCTCTGGATGGCGTATCTCAGGTTTAGAAAATATATCTTCGTCTTTGACACTATCGGCCATAAACAAAGTTTCTTCCGAAGAGGCGGATTCGGTAAAAACATCTAAATTGGATTCAGACGAAGTTTCAACTTGTTCAGCTGTGGAAGGTTTGATGACAGCAATTGAAGGAATCTGCTGTCGAAGAAAGTTCTCAATGGGATTGGAAATGGTCAAGGTAGCAGGTGGGTTCCTGGGAGGATGATCATCGGATAGGTGTTCAGGTGTACCAGGAGACGATGGTGATTCTGTAGGAGTGAAAGATTCATTTTGCTTTTGTTTAAGCTTGCGGAGCTTTTCACGAAGAACCAAGAAATTCTTCTGAGGTGGAGGGGTAGCTGAGCTTAGAACAGCAACAAATGAGGATGATGATCCCAGAGATGATTCTGGTTTATGTGGTAGAGGAGGAGAGGGGAAAAAGGGTGGATCAAGTGGGGTGAATGACTGCTGGCTTTTGAGAATTTGAATTTGCCTTTTGAGCTTCTCAATTTCTGGCTTTTGATCTTCCAAATAATGGCTAGAAGGTGTCTGCTTAGTCTCTAACAGATGAAGCATTTTCTGGAAGTCTTTCAGCATACGGCAAGATAAGTCAGTAGTCTTGTCTACACGTTCAAGACGTGTAGCAACAATGCCAAGAAGCTCATTTTGGGCCAAAGCATTTTCAGTTTGCCAGTTCAAGACAGTTTCAGCAGCAGAGGTTGCTTTCGTTGTCCCTGTGCATCAAGGCTAGTGGGGTTTGGTATCTTGGGGGAGTGCTGAAACCTTTGGTGAGGGTCAGAGAATTTTTCCAATGGAGGAAATTTCCGGGGATGGGTGCTGGTTTCAGATGATTTTGTGGCCTCGAGTGGAGGGAAGTCATCAGGGTGAACATACATATGCTGGGTAAAGCAGGGGGTAGTACTGGTTTGGGCGTGCATGTGCTTGGTCTTGGTAAGTTCAAGGGACAGGAAGGATTCTTTTTTACCCATTTCTGAATTGGTTTGTAAAAAGGGGAAGTGATCATGGGTTTAGTTGGGGGCTGAGGAGAAGTGATTGTCTTACAGGGAGGTGGAGGTGAGGTTACCGAGGAGTTTTGGGTGGTCCATAAGAGACAATAAACTGGTATTTGCTGCCATCTTCTCCTAAAGGTCCAACAGTTGGATCTCCGTCAAGATACCTTTGATAAAGAGTATCTTTCTTCTTTTTCTTCTTTGTGGACAAAGGTCTGTCATCGTCATCTTCAAATTTGGTACAGGATGAGCAGGTACAATCTGGATCCCAAAAGCAATGCCCAGCATGGTCTTTAAAAAGATGGATTGGTTGTCCCTGAGAACCAAAAGAGTGGACAAACCATTTGTCATCTGATTCGCTTGAAACAGGGTCAGTAGGGCAGGGTGTAAAATGGAGGATGGTGGGAAAAATAGAGGAAGGTTCCTCTTTTGTTTTACTAAACCTGATGGCAACAGTGCCATCTTTCTTTCTGGTGAACTGTGGTTCACTTGACTGGACCGGTTTGCAACTCTGGTGGAGTTTTTCATAGTTGGTTACCCAACTGTCAGGGAGGAGCTTTACAAGCTCGTTTTGTGGGATCTGTCGAGGAACATGGATGCAGATGTCTGGTCATGATCAACTGATATAACAAGAGCATCTTCAGAGTTTGGAATATTGAGATCAATGGCATGGTTTTGGACACGGTAGATCATTTGGTAATGTAAGGTAGCAGCAATAGATCCAGGAGTTTGAGGAGCTCCAGTGATTTGTAGTTGAACCTTAAGAGCAGTAAGCAGGTTGGGATCTGCAAGAGCAATATTGAAATTTGGGAAAAGTGTAACAAAGACAGTTCCCGCATTCATGGTTGTTTGGATGGTGCTAACACAAGCTTGCTGGTATTCCAAAAATATGGTGTCTAGCAGGGCTATTCGGGCCGTAACCGGTAGGCCTTTTCGACCATGAAAGGTTAAGGTAAGGCGGATGGCTCCAAAATGGAGATGAGTATAGCCTTGTTGAATCCATTGAGCTGGAAATTCTAGTGGTATCTGGAGAGTGACAAATTGTTCATGTTCAGTTGCTTGAATGGGATGCTGATCAAAATGAGAAGACTGGACATACTCCTTTATAGTGCGAGGGGTATGTTTGATGAGATGTTTAATGGATCGGAGAGGTGAAAATGATGGTGGTTTGGTGAAAGCGTTATAAGGATTCATCATGGTAAGCTGGGTTTCTGAAATCTTACTATCCTCCGTAAGGTAAGCAACCTCATAGAGATAGTCTATCTTCGAACATGAAGATTTTCGAAGCTCGGGTGGAGGTTTAATATGCAGGATATGACATACCATGTAAGATTGCATGCGAATCGACTATTTGTTTGTTGGTTCACCATGTTTGTTGTTTGCTTGTGGGTTGTTTGTTGTTGTGTTGTGTGAGGGGTGGTTCTGGAGAGATACCCTGTGTTGAGTTGGCGTACTAACCAGTACTTAGAGGGAGAACTCGTTGAGATTTTATCTTACTAGTTATTGTATAACCACTTTTAGACCCCTAGAATGGTGTATCCGTAGTGGAAAATCCTACCCCCACTCCACCAGTAATCGACCCGACGAAGCATACCCTGTGTTGAGTTGGCATACTAACCGATGCTTAGAAGGAGAACTCGCTAAGATTTTATCTTACTAGTTATTATATAACCACTTTTAGGCCCCTAGAATGGTGTATCTACAATGGAGAATCCTACCCCCTCTCCACCAGTAATCGACCCGACGAAGCTTGAGTTCGATGGGTCCAAGTGACCATGGTGCTGAACCTAAGGGTTCATTTTGTATAGTTGGATTAGCCTAACCTAGTTTCTTTTTGGTTTGGCTTAGAGAATGGATCGGGCCCTTTGTTGGGCTTGTAAATCGAAAAACAATCCTCCGTTAGTTAATCTATTAAAAATGTATAAATGAGTAGTGGTTGTTATTCTTGTTGTTCTCCCTCTATCTCTAATTGATTGCTTGATTGTTTGTTGGATTGGGGATGATTTGTCTTCCGCTTGTGCATAACGACAGATAAAATGAATGGTAGTCGATGAGTTTTGGGATGTCGCTTTCAATTGACCATGGAAATGGGGTTGCCGCGAACTTGAGAGTCGAGGCGTGACACTTGTCGTTGTATTTAAGATCCAACCAAGGGCTATTTGATCTCAAATGCACCAAGTTTGATAGGCGGTGCTGTGAGTGAGTATGGTTTGGCCAATATTTTGTGGATCAAGTTGAGAAAGGTGGATGGGTGGTGTTGGTTCGATGCCATCTATCACATAAATCAAATCAAAGGCTTAAAGATATGGTAAGATTTGTGTGCAATAAATCAAAAATTTGTTCCATCTAGGCATTCTCCGAAGGATGGAGAAGAGAGGAGATTGGAGACAACAGCAGCAGGAGTTGTGGGTGTAATGGTAGTTGTAGTGGAAGACTGAGGTTGTTGAATAGTATTTTTGTTCAAAAGAAGAGGAATTTGAGTCCCTCATATTTGGATTGATGGGCTTTCGCCTTTTTCTGCTATGATACCAGGATAGAATCAGAGATGATGAAAGAAAATAAAGAATATAGAAGATGTAGGAATTGTATATTTTGATTTATGAATTGTACATTACAATTAGTGATGACTCCTATATATATATATATATATATATATATATATATATACACACACACACACTTAGAAAGAATCATTAGAAACAAATATTGACAAAAAAATTGATAACCATCGATGGAGATAATATTTGAATTAATCAAGGATTGCACATCATGCGGATATTTTAATTGCGCTATGATTCTAGTTTGAGTTGGAGATAACGATTGATTTTGATGCAAGTTGGAACATTTAGTAGTGGATTGGTCAACAATTATCCTATTTGCACGACTCCTTTTTGGATATTTGCGTGCAAGAATGCAAAAGCATTCAATTGGAAAATCAAAAGTGTTTTTTTTCTGGGTAAGGGAGAATAAGGTTCTAGCAAGGAGGCGAGAGAAGCAAACGGAACCATTCCCATGTGCAATGGTCAACTTTGCGGAGGGTGACCGATCAAAATCATCCAGAAAATGTTTCTCTAGTCAAAAAGTGATCGCTGACATGGAAAGGAGGGTGATCGATCAGTGACTCCTCCCAGGACATCAGCTAATAAAAATGCAACATGTGGACTACATGAGGTGAGCCTATCTCATTTTCCTGATAGCTAGGGCTTGGAAAAAGGGCAACCATGAAACTATTGACTGAATGTCTCGAAACACCTCGCCGTCTTTGATTGTTCGAACCCGTACCGGCGTTGGCGGTGAGTGGAATCGCTTTAGAAAATCAAAAAGTGAAGCGAACAAAAGCATATAGAGAAAAGAAGTTGCTAGTGCGCTTTTCTAGTACCAACCCAAACCTTGAACAAAGCCAACTCAGGTAAAGCTAGGAGGATATTAACAAAACCCACCTTCATTCATCAGCAATTATGTGGGAGTATAGGATCTTGATTGCTCTTAGTGTTGTTATCTCTTGAAAAGCTAGTGATGCTTGTGGAAGAAGGAGAAAAGAGGAAGCTCGATGAAAAATGGCCAAACCTAGCCATATCTTATTTGATGCTTCTAATATGTGTTAATGCCCGATCCCATTTTAAGAGTCTGCCGACGCGTCTACCAAGAGATGGACCTGTACACATATACACAAGGCATCTGGGTTTTTGACCTGGATTGGTCCTCCAATGTCCAAGTTAGTGAGGGAATGATATATGGAATTACTGCGCTTAAAAGGGAGAAAATAAGTTAAAAGGTCCAAAAAGTGTACCCCAGTCCTTTGGTTAGTACTTATAGATGGGCATACCCCGAAGGGTAAGATGTGGTCGTTTGGTTGAAACAGGTGGTGGATTGGTCGAATATGTGGTGACTTATGCCGTGGGAGGTGGTGGTTTGGTCAGGACGGGCGGCGGTCAAACCTCACTTTAGGACCAATGGGCTCTTGATTTTTGAGCAGTGGTCATTACTATTGTCCTCGATAATGGATTTATGCAACGACGAGCTTTTGTTCAGGGACAACAAGTCTTGGCACGTCCCTTTAAGAAGGATCATTTGTGCAAGGGCCTTAAGAATGCGGCACCTGTTGCGTGGGACCCAAATTGCGAAGCCATTGAAAGCTCCTCCCTCTGCTCTCCTCTCTCTCTTTTCTCTGCACGCTCTCTATTCTACCTTTCCTGCACGCGCTCTCTCTCCTCTTCCCTGCACATTCTCTCACCTGACTCTCTCTTCACCCACCCCTCTCGCTCCCACCGAACTCTCGTCCGACCGACGAACCGCCGCCGCCAACCGACGAACTTCGCGACAGCGGAGGCGGAGGCCGTGCGGTGGTTCATCGGACGAGGATTCTGTCATGACTTCGAGGGAGAGAGAGAGAGAGAGAGCACATTTGGGAGGGGCGGTGCTGTCGCTTGTCGGTTGGATGAGGGCGGGGTGGCTCGCCTGACAAGCCATCACCGCGGCTCAGCCTCGAGGTTGACTTTGCACTATGAAGTTCGTTGATTGGGGGCGGTGGCTCGTCCGACGAACCACCGCATGGCTCCGTGTACACATCGAAAGATAGCCTCCGCCGTCGCCGCGGAGTTCGTCAGTCGGGCATGGTGGTTAGTCGGTCAGACGAGAGCATGGTAGCTTGTCCGACAGACCACTGCATAGCCTCCCCCTCCCCTTCAGAAGTCCGCCTTTGCCATCACGAAGTTCGTCAGTCAAACGATGGCTCGGTGGGAGCGAGTGGGAGAGGCGGAGAGAGAGTCGGGAGAGCCTGTAGAGAGAAGAGAGAGAGAGAAAGAGGAGAGAGAGGAGCTTTCGATGACTTGATAATATGGGTCCCACATGCGACACGTGTTCATTCTCAAGCATTATCTTGTTTCTTACGCTAGCACACAAGACGCACGTCCAACAGAGGCTAATAGCTCTGTCGGGTCAGGTAAGGACTCGTGGCGTGTCTATTAATCTGCCAAATCCGTTATTACCAATGTGATCGATCTGACTTCTCATTTATGTTCTGGTAGTTTTATTGGAGAGCGGAAATTATGCCCTCCACAATACTTCAGAAAGAATGAATAATTAAATAGTCAAAAATTTGGAATAAATCCTTGAACTAAGGAGAAACATCCCAACTTTGGGGCATAAGAAGCATCACGTTAGACCCAATCCGGTTCATTTTCACCCCTTTCATTGTATCCTAGAAGTTTGTTAATAGCCACATTTGGAATCACACATTTATGAAGATGGCCTTGCTCTAATAGAAATAGTGTCTGTATGTAACGACTCGTCTAATCAAATTCTCAAGAAAGAATGCTTAAGTGGAGACCTCTAATTTAGAGGTGGTTCCTGAAAAAATTACCAAAAAAAAAAATCCTAAATATATTACATTTGTGTCAATTTAATTCTTAGCATTTTTATTTGAAAACTTTAATTATAAACCTTTTAACAATTTATCAATTCAATCAATTTGGCCAATTTTGGTTGTGAATCATTGACGTAAATGTCAAGCATCCTACATGAAGATGATCAGCTTTGACATGAACAATTTTTACATTTTTATTATTTCTTTTTTTTGCCTTTTTTTTTCTATTTTTTCATTGTGGTTGACGAGGTCACGGGACATGGCTTGACCTTGCTACTGTTGGGTGAGGTCAACCTCTTGACCACTAATGAGGGCTTGACCTTGCTACTGTTGGGTGAGGTCAACCTCTTGACCACTAGTGAGGGCTCGACCCTCAACAAGGGTTGGGTGAGGCTCGACCCTCGCTAGGTCAATCTTGCTTGGCCATAATGAAAAAACAAAATATAAATGGAGAAAAATAATGAATCATAAAATTTTAGAAAATTATAAAATTTGCCAACATCAACATTGGTGGTGCCATGTAGGGCAACCAATGTCAACATCATCAATTTTCAACCAAATTGGCTAGATTGATTGAATTGGTAAATTATCAAAAAGTTTAAGACTAAATTGTCTAATTTGAAAGATTTAAATTGACACGATTGCAATAGGTTTATGACTTTTTTGATAATTTCCCCTTCACTTGAGTATCTCCTCCAACTTGGTCCTCCATTCAATGAGTGGTGCAACATTATCTGTGTGTAGGGGAGGGGGTAAATTTGGTTGCCTTTGTCACGAGCGTTAGATGTGACCATAAATAGATCTTCAGCATTAGATTAGTCAATTAAATGGACCATTGATATGTGATTGATGGGATCAATTAATGGAATAGATCATCAATATTTGAGATATTGAGATTCATCGATGGACTGGACCATGATGTTATTGTTTTAAAATTACTGAAGAAATGAGTATTTCTGATATGTATAAAACTTTGCTAAAAAGATAAAATTTGCTTTTGACATCATAAATATGATGTACATAGTTTTGTAAATATGTATAGTGAGTGTTCGATCTATTTAGAAAAGATATGCATTATTTACTCAACTGTGATTGCTTGCCCTTTTCCTTCTAGATATTTTCAAGTTCTTCAGTTTGCAACCGATAGGATGAGAGCGTTACTGATGGAAACTTTTGGGATTGGGACTTTGTGTATGAGTTGTTTGTGGCTTTGATGAGCTTCTGAATTAGTTGTTTGTTGAAAACGTTCATATATCTTTTGAAGTATTATAGAATCTCTTATATTTTAACCTGATGACTCATATCAAATATTATATGGATGTATAGCTGTGTTTGTTGGGTGAAAAAATGGTGGTATCATTGTCCCGTTCCTGTAGAGCTGGGGGTGTGACAGTAGGGGGTTAATTTGTTTTTATGGCCTACTGATTTCCTTCGGATGCCACAAGCTGATAGTATGGATATGCACGATTTTTGTGATACAAGGGATGAGTAGTCCCCAGGAGAATAAAAAAATGACAGAATCATTCATAATCAATCATGATCACCGAACTCCAGCACGATTTTACCGAGCGTACATGCGTTGTTGATTCATCATTGTGCGTGCATTTTTCTTTTGAGGAAAAGCTAGAACTCGCGAAGTGAAAATGAAACATAGTACAACGATCTACATTAATAGTGAGCTAAATTTTATTCGTTGTCAAAATCAAGTTTGCAGATAAGTAGTTGTTTTTCTTTTATATAAGATCTCATTTGTTTAGATATCAATTTGAAAACTCGTCCTTCAATTAATAAAGTTAATTTAATTAGGCATATTTTGCCGTCTATCCTCAAATTTCATTTAAAACATGGTAAGTCCTAAGTGATGATGGCATTCGTAGATTATTAGACCTAAGATAAGAGAAGTGCATTATCAAAGCCTTAACTTGTGTACTATTTTAGTGCCATAACTTTTCACCGACTCATTTAACTATCAAAATTGAAAAAAAAAAATCACTTAAGCGCTTTGAACAAGATATTTTGGTAAAAATTAATAGGTGGCTTTTTTAATTAAATTGTTTTAGCTGATGTGACACTTAACGTTGTTTAATTAACTTTTTGTAGATCACTTAAGTGCCAAATTTTTTGAAAAATGATTTTTTAGTGCCAAAATTTTCGTTGACACCGAAAAAATTATTTTTCAAAAAATGGCACTAAAAAATCATTTTTCAAAAATTTTGGCATCGAAAAAATCATTTTTTAAAAAATTTGGCACTTAAGTAATGCGTGAAAAGTTGGTTAAACGATATCGTTCAGCATCCATGTGTTTCGGCAAGCCACGTCAACTAAAAATATTAATAAAAAAACCACATGGAGTTTCCGACTAAACAAATCAGCAATGGCACTTAAATGATTCTTTTTTCCTTGATGTTAGCACTTAAGTGAACCGCCGAAAAGTTATGGTACTAAAGTGAGCGCCGTACATAAGCTAAGGCACTGATAGTGTACTTCTCCCGATCAAAAACTACACTTGCCTTGTTACAAGAAATTTTTAAGTGAGATGAGTGAGATATTTCACACTCGATATTTGCCTTTCAAAACAAAGATGATGCTATTTTCCGCATTAATTGAGTTGTGTGCCTTCGGTAAAGTTATAATCCAGCAATCGACCAACTCATAGTTCGTGGTTTTGGCTCGAAGTTGATCGACTGAAACAGAAAATGCACGGCTTATTGACCCTGTTAAATCTCATAACCTGTTAAGTGTAATTTCGTACAAAAGCTCTCTAAGCATGAAGGGAACTCATCATAAGCAACACGCAATAATGCAATGCCCACGTTAATACGAGAGAGAGACGAGCCCATTGAAAAAGAAGAGTTCATATCCATCTTTAACGGGCGAGAGGAAAGTGAAATTAGTGTGTTTAGCAAGAATATCAGACATGCATTAGCACGAGCAACATAATCATCCGTCTTTAACATAAAGGTTACATAGACAAGAGGGGAAGCATCATAATTACTCGTCCATTTAGTCCATTCAATTTTGCAATTCTGAGTAGAACTTAGATAAAGGAAAAAACAACAAATCAATATGAAATGTACTCTATGTCTTGCTTTTCCAAGGGGAAAAAAAATTCTATTTTAACCGCGAGGTTGTCAATGCGTAACGAAGATAGATGCGCCACAAATCATATAACGCAAAGCCGAAAAGTATTATCCATTCCACTCGGGGTCTATATCGGTATCTCAACAAATTTCAACCGTGGATATATTAAGCGTATGTTTCACAACTACTCTTAGTTTTATGGATAGATGATAGATGGACGAGCCACTGAATCGAGCAATGGGGGTACAAGATCTCAGTCTATGCAAAGCACTACTTTATACTAGATAAAAAAGAAAAAGAAAAAAAAGAGACCTCAAAAAAGTTATATTCATTGATCATATGAGTCCCATCAATAGGACTCGCATAATTAATGACTGAAATAATGTTGGTCCATGTGATGTATCCTATAGACCATATAATAAGATTCTCTAGGAAAGAAAGAAAATAGTATTAAACATTGAAGGAAAAATGTTCAAAAAATCCTAACCATATTACATGGTGGCTAATTTAGTCACAAACCTTTCAATTATGCTAATTTAATTCTAAACATTTTTAACAATTTACCAATTTAGTTATTCTAGCCAATTTTGACTGGGAATCGCTGACGTGGACATCGACTGCCTCATGCCACGTAGGATAGCTATTGTCTAGGGTAGCCGGCATCCACATCAATACTATCCTACATGTGTGACCGATATCCATATCAACGATTTTTAGCCAAAATTAGATAGAAGGCTACATTAGAAAATTGTCCAAAAATTTAGAATTAAATTGACATAATTAAAATGTTTATAATTGAATTACTTGTCATACAATAAGTGTAGCACTTCTTGGAGAATTATCCCCCAACCATTACCATGTACATGCCCATGTGGTATGCTTTATTCTTTTCTTCATATGTAGAGAATGATCTATTGGAAAAAGAAGTCCACTTTAGTAGTCTTCTTTGGCCCTACCGCGTTGATTTTGGAGGACCTCTCTTAGATTGGCTAACAAACATAAATATTACTAACGGTAAAAGAGAACTCACGCATGTTCATCTTTTTGAAACACATATATTACTACAAGATTTGGTGCATGGTCATTATTAACATCGGACAAGGCTTTTATTTGGGGGGGACTCCTACTTGATGAATCGAATAGGTCAACTCAAACTTCCAATTATTGTATTCATCCAATTTCTCGGACAGAACACTGGAGCTCGGACTTTTCAAGATTCTCCCGTGCTTAGGGCGACAGATATTTTTCTGTTGAAATCATGGTCGACGGTGTACCTCATTATTAAGATCTGTTCCATAAAAAATTAGATGAATTATTTAATCCTTAAGGTGTATATCAGTATAATAATCATATACATAAATGGAAGCGCATCTTAAAATTGGTCAAAGTGAGGTTGAGAGTGAAACATTTGATATGGATAAAATTAAAAGATAATACCACGAAAAATCCTAAGCTAGAATATCTACGACTTATTTACTCAAAACTAATTTTTTAACCATCAAAAGTCTCAAAATTAGTACATTTGTGATAAATTTAACCCAAATTAATTTTTTAACCACCAAAAATCTTAAATTAGTTTATTTTTGAAAAATTTACTTTCTATTAATTTCCATTAAATGAGATTAATATCACAAAAAACTATAAACCAATATATCTATAACAAATGAAGGGTAAACCCCTAAATTGATACACCCATCAACTACCATCCGTCATCCAATTGAGCAATTTGATAGTAAATTTAATAGAAACTAATAAAGGGAATATTCTTACAAACATGCCCGTTTAGGTTTTTTTGTGATCAAAAAATTAATTTGGAATAAATTTGTCATATGTGTATAATTTGAATTTTTTCATAGTATCAATCCTAAAATTTATGATGCTCAAAATCACAACATCTCCCATTAAGTTTGATTTTAGGTGCCACACCAATCATCTTGTGGATAGAGTCAATCGGCAACGTTGAGAAGACAATTTGTGTTTCCACGAGACTAGTCTATTCAAAATGCTTATTGTGACCAACAAAAAAATTAAAATTAAAAATGCTCGTGTATACATCTCGCTTTGTATACTCATGTCAACTTTGCATTCTTATTATTCGAATCTACGATTAGCATTCTAAGTTTTATTACTAGATTTTGAGTTGCATCTATTACCAAATTGGCAATTTTGTTTTCCGGATTACACCCATCTAATAAAACCCCCTGGCGTATCTAATCCAGGCCACCGCAACCGGAGTCTCGCCCGCCCTCAACTGCCATCACCACATTATCTTCGGTGGTTTGTCCTTGCATGATGCGCGACCATTCTCGTTGTATCCTCTCAATCTCTCGCGTCGAATACCGCCGCTGACCTCATGCACCGCCGTAGTGAATTTCCCCCCTTCCTTCTTTTGAATGATCCTCTTTATTTTGAATGATTCTCTTTATTTAATTGTGCATTAATTTCCTTCTGCTCTTCTCCTTCGTACTCTTGGAGAGGATTTTTTTCCCTTCCTTCTTATTCTTTGATTCTCCTAATGTTTTTCCTGCATTATCAGAATGACATTTGGTCTCCGTGTATTGTGCTTGAGTAACTCCTACAAATTAGCAGGCCAAACTCGAGTTCCTACATGTTCATGCAAGTCAACGTGAGAGTCTTCTTCTGACCATAAAAAAGAACATGAGTCTTCTTACTCTTACAATTTAAATACGTTTTCTTTTCTCTCGTCACACCAGCCGAGAGCTCATCTAATAACGTTTTGGGCAAATCTGTTCATTATCTTCATAAATTAACTCCTAAACCCCTTTCTTAGACACTATTTAAGTAACAAATCCTCTAAAATGGCTAGTGAATGAAATTCATTGAACTGTTAAGTACAAAACTGTGCAGACAGATAATGGCGTGTCAGATGAAAAGGATCTTCTTTGGGAAACAGCTCACTGTGGTTCCTAAAGAGTAGAAATTTTCTTTTTGTTTTTGGTCCAAACAGTTGTTAAGTTCAATGAGTGTTGGCAAAAAAGAAGAAGATACGAATGGCTAATACACGAAAAGCCCTACATTAAAAGACTTTAGACATATTTATCCTAAATTAATTTGAGTCACTAAAAATTTCAATTTAGTACATCTATAATAAATTTACCTAAGACTAATTTTTGGATCACTAACCCTTGTGACAAATTTACTTCTAATTGATATTGATTTTAATATGAGTTATTATCATCTACCATTCAGCTCAATAATTTTAATATAAATTTGGCAAAAGTTAACGAAGAGTAAATAGTCATAAATATATTAGTTTAGGGTTTTTGATGATGCAAAAATTATTTTGGAAATAAAAATTTGTCATCAGTATATTAGTTAAGGGTTTATGATGATTCAAAAATTAATTTTGGGTAAATTTATTATAAGTGTATAGTTTGGAGTTTTTCGTGACATTAACCTGAAAAAACACTCTAAGTATTGATATGTGAATATCCACCCTCCGCAATGGGACAAACCTCCTAATTTAAAATCTCGTCCTTTTGATATATTATAATGAACCCTGATTTAAATTCAAATTCGTCAAAAGTCTAATTTAATAAAAGAATTTGGAATTGTAGCAATCATTTCAATCGTGAAACAAGAGCAGATTACTCCATGGAACATTTGGCAGTGAAATTTTCTTACACAAGTGACTTAAAGATTAAGATGTCCGTCTAATTATATGTCAAATATTCTCTTATATTCACACATTCCTTAATTGAATATCACTTATAGTCCTTTTTTTTTTGCGAAAAATAAATGATTTGGAAAATACTTTTTTAAAATGATTGCTTGAAATGCTTATCAAAATGAATGAATGAAAAATATTTTCATCATCTACAAAAATATATAAACTAAAATTGTTCTTGATGATGAAGATATCTTTTGTCTACTAATTTTTTGAAACGATACATGTAATCGTTTAGAAAAATATTTTCTAAATCATTTATTTTTCGTAAAACAAATGCAACCTTAATATAAAGAAAATCTACATCCCTAACGTGAACTAGAAAGAACCAAAAGGACAATGGACACTTTAATTTTATCTTATATTTTTTTTTTATCGTTGTTATGATTTAGTAGCATGAATGTAGAAATCCCACTACCTAAAGGCACATACAGTACTTTGCAAGTCTTATAAATTAGTTAAGTTTAGGCCTAGACCTATGTAGATGTCCTAACCCCCCCGCCCCCCAAAAAAAAAAAAAAAAAAATCAACTATAACAATCTTGAGGGGTTTACAGCTTTTTATAGGAAAGTATCAGCAACATCCCTCACTTTTCATCCACGTAGCACTTAGGCAGCTCTTTTACTTTTTAGGAAACAAGGATTTGCACCCCGAGTTTTGTCTTTGGAGAATATTTTGCTCGTTGACATTAATCACAAATGGGAATTTATTTACGCAATTGTCATTTTCTTACCAAAAATTCCCCTAAGCAAATAGCAATTTCTTCACCCTTGCGCAAAACACTCAAAACAAACTTGAGACCAAAATAATTAGTGGAGTTTGCCCCAGTGACCACCCTTCTTATATGGGAATGGGGAGATAGGGGATTCGAATCCCCACCTTCTTAAGGGCGATTAGGGTGTGGATGATTTAATTTCAAGAGCGGGTTTCAATTTCCACACCCTGCATAAAGACAAGATAAAAATGTGAATGCTAAAGTAGGAGTAGAATAGGATATAAAGTAGAACCAACTAAAAAAAATATCCTGAGACCAAAACACCCCCGCTCTTAACGTAGCTGCTACCATCAAGCGCTGCCATGCCCACCTCCGCTCAGCTCATCTTCACCAGCCCCAAAAAACCGCGATGTCCTCTATGATGTCGTTGCTAGGGCCATCAGAGTCATCGTCATCATTGTCATCCTCGTCACTATTCTATTTTGCTCACATGCACTGCGTTTCAGTGCTTTCACCCCACTCTTTACAATGGGTCACGCCATAGCCTTAGTTATGAGGTCATTGTAGCATCCGCAACGTTGACATGCGGTTGTGGAAGCCATGGATAACCTCACTATTAGGATGGACGTATGAGTAAAGTGTGTTAGAAAAATCCTATATCGAAAAATTGATGTGTTGTTGAGTAGTTAGTATATTCCAATTAGCCCATAACTCATTAACTTAAACTTTTAAGTGAAGATAGGTTCGATTGGATATATTGATAAACTTGGATTTGAGCTCTCGCTTGGTGATCTCCCCAAACAAAAAGATACTGGATTTATGTTGCGCCCTCCCAATAAATGATATTAGAGCTGATGGTTGTTCCTTTCTAGATAGGAGGGTGTTGTGATGGAGCAACGCGGACCTATAATGACGAACCTTGGCTAGAAGGATATTGAATTGAGGAGGAGGAAACCTAACACTAAGCTCACATGTAAGGAGAAGATTGTCGTTAGGATTCATGTGTGAGTAAGTTGTGTTAGATAATTCCTACATTGAAGAATTTGCGTGATATTGAGCAATTAATAATCCTAATTGGCTTAGTTGGCCCATAAAAACTCACATCGAAAATTGGCATATTAATGAGCAGTTAATATATCATAATTGATTTTTAAGTTAAGGTAGATTTATTGATGGATTCGAATTTAGGTTTCTTTTCGATGATCTCCTCAAGTATTGTAGAGAATGAGAGGAAGGGGATGCGGAAGAAGAGGCCGGTTAGAGAGGAGGGAGGGATGTAGTGGTCGTTGGCGGATGGATGTAGAGGTTATGAACAGCAGCACCGAGCTTAGCCGATAGTATTTTTTTTTTTTTGGTCGAAAGCTTAGCCGATAGTAGAAGTCGGCTGAGTTCGATGGACATGACGGCTGATGGGGACGGGCGAGGTACGATGAGGATACATTGGAGATGAGAAGGCTGCCTGAGGATTTTCCAGAAAGAAGGTAGTTTGGTCATTTCATTGTTGGGTTTAGTTTCGAGTTGTGCAAGATGTACTTTTAAAAATGGAGACATGTAAGTGGTATCCGAGAGAAAAGTGACGTATTCTTTCTATTTATCCACTTATTAATTTGCATATAGAGGGCAATGTGCATGTATGTGCAATAATGTTCTTGGCCGAAAGAACCCGAAGGGAAATGGCTAAGATGATGCGAATATCTGACTCGTACGGTCACATGTTCGTGCCCAGAACAAAGTGTCGCAAAAAGTTTTTCCAGTAATTTTCTATTCAAACGCTGCTCACGTCAAAATTCTCAATTTATTGCTGATTCCATGGGATTGGAATGATTTTATAGAGAGCCGAATTGTGATAATATAATGAGAGAGGGAAATTGGGATCGTCCTTTTTTATATTGATTATGATGAGTAAACCTCTCATGATGTATTAATAGAGTCTAGACTCGTCAAATGGGTGGGTCGGGTCGGGTCAAAAATGGTCCGATCCATATTGACCCATTTAACCCGTTTTGACCCAAATTCATGTAATGTAAATCTAATGACTCATACCCGACCCAACCCACACCCAACCCATACCCGATCCGACCCGTATTGCTAAAAATCATTATTATTGTAGAGAAACCCAAACTCACTCGAAACTCTATGTTAAATGACTCACTCAACTCATATTTAACATATATTTAACTTTTACTTAACTCATATTTGACCAATATTTAATTTTCACTTAACCCATATTTGACCTATATTCAACTTTCACTTGATCAATATTTGACCCATATTTAACTTTCACTTGACCCATATTTAATTCATTTAACTAAAAGTGAGTCATAATATGAGTTTATGACCAATTTTGACACCTCTAATAGAGTCTCACCCCTATACTAGGTAAGTCAAATTGTCTATGTGCGAAAGGATTTTCAACTCAATGCCCCAAGATGGAATCGAAGCAGCACCTCTACACATGCCTCTCAGTTCATTAGGCAAGGCGAGGAATTGCATTTTGTGATTATATAATAAGCAAGTGCGTTTCTTATTAAGGGTTAAAATATCTCCTCACAAACTTTTAAAAAATCACGAAAGAATTCTTAAAATTGAACATGCAGTACTAGTTTTAAATAGTTCGCTAGTATTTGATTTGATTATTAATGAGTTTTATTTTTCTTCACTCTTGATTGGAAGAATCGAGCCTCTAATTTGAAATGGAATGCAACTCAACTAGACAATTATGAGTGATGTATAGTCACAATCTATTAATTAGCAAACTTGTGCAGCTAAAGATTGTGGAAAATGTAGCCCTTATTTTACTACTTACAATCTTTACACATTTATTACCTGGTTCACCACGTGGCTTTGAATTGTCCAATTCCATTTTGGACCCACTTAAGAGCAAAAAGAAAATATGCAATATTCTTAATCATGGAAACTATATCCTACAAAATTTGAAAAATGATAGAAAGTAATTAAATATGAAATTTTTTTGGGTCAAATAATTAAATATGGGATCACATCATCATGTTTCATGTGAATGATGACAGACAAAAAAGGGTAGTCGCATAAGAAACGTAAGTTCCCAGCCCATTTATTAGCTGGAGACTACTTTCCTTTGACTACATAACATCCATCTTTAGGCCCCATGCGCGTCGGACCAGTCCTTCCCACAAAGACTTCCTCTCTCTCTCTCTCTCTCGGTTACGGACGCCGCAGTATATATATCTACCTTGCCCCTTCTCTTCGTCACACCACTCTCACTTGACCCTTCTCAATTGAGCTTGTTGAGAACCCTAGTTTCAATGGCCGACACCGTGCCCGGCGGGTCTAGAAGGATGTGGTGCTCGGTGCCGGAGCGGCTCCAGCTGCACATGGCCATGTTGGCCTTGCAGTTCGGCTATGCTGGGTTCCATGTGGTGTCCAGAGCCGCCCTTAATATGGGCATCAGCAAGATCGTCTTCATCGTTTACAGGAACGTCATCGCCTTGCTCCTCCTCCTCCCTTTCGCTTATTTTCTTGAAAAGTACGTGCTCATGTCATTTAAAGACCTCTTTTCTTGAATTTTCTTTCCTCATCTCTCGTGATTCTCTCGAAAGCATTTCGACAAATGCCTTTTTTACCTATCAGATCAGATTTTGAATGCGCTTGTGATAGATCCTTCATTTCGCACCTTCTTTATACGTAGTTAGGACTCATTCACATGCTTACCACATTTTACTTTGTGTCCAGGAAAGAGAGGCCTGGGATCACTCTTAGATTCTTGGTGCAGTTCTTTCTCCTTGCCCTAGTCGGGTATGAGCTTCCTATTTTTTTCCTCTTTCCCAATTTTGTGATCGCTAGCAATTTTAACGTACTCAGTAGAGTTGTTTTTCCCTTTTCTATTGGCATATAAAATTGCTTTCTTGAGTTTATAAGGGACGATTTCATTTTATTTTGTGTGGTCAATATATTGAAACAGAATAACGGCAAACCAAGGATTCTACTTCTTGGGTTTGGAAAACACTTCACCCACCTTTGCTTCAGCAATCCAGAATTCGGTCCCAGCCATTACATTCCTCATGGCTGCCCTACTCAGGTGATCATCATTCAGCTCACATGTCCCCCCTTACATGAAGTTCTATTTGTGGAAGCCTACTTTCTTTTATTCTTTCCCTTTATATCATATAATTTGCCTTCTATAACCTCAAGGTTTTGGAAATCAACATTAGGCCTACAGAGCACATTTTACATCTTAGTAGTTTTCTTTTAGGCCCGTTGGTGGATTATTTTTTGGTTGGAGAAAAATCATTGGTCGAATGAGACTGAATGAATCTCTGGAGAAAGGATTTCCAACAGCTTATGGAAATGGATTCAACCTGGATCCAAAACATGAAGGAAAAGAGAAGAAACGAAAGACAGAAAAAGGGGACCATGTTCTTCAAAAGGAACTAGAAAAAGAATGCGAAAAGGAAGGGAAAAAGTACATAATTGTTGACAAAGCTACTAGGAAATAAAAATCTCCTTTCTCATCAACATCATTTTTCACTTGGCTTGATATTTACCATTGTAATGTCCATGAAATAAAGAAAGTCACATAGTTGAGTTAACTAACATTTTTTTTTGGCAAAAAAAAAAAACAAATGACGTGACATTCAGAATAGAACAAGTTCGGCTCGACCGAAAAGACGGCATTGCAAAGGTCGTTGGGACCATCTTCTGTGTCGCTGGAGCATCAGTCATCACCCTCTACAAGGGACCAGCCATATTCGGTCCAGAGCCGCCGCTAAATGAGCCCACAAAATACGCAAGCATGTTCCTCTCCTTAGGCGATGCGAAAGGCAAGAGCTGGACCTTGGGCTGTATCTTCTTGATCGGACACTGCCTCTCTTGGTCTGGTTGGCTCGTGCTGCAGGCCCCGATCCTCAAGAAATACCCGGCTCGTCTTTCGGTTACATCGTACACTTGCTTCTTCGGGCTCGTACAGTTCTTGATCGTAGCTGCTTTCACCGAGAGAGACCCGCATGCATGGCTCGTTCACAGTGGTGGAGAGCTCTTCAGCATCTTCTACGCGGTGAGTCAACCAAGCATACATGCATGCACGATTTTCCAGCAACATATTAAGGCTTGCAGGAAATTTCTCTTAAGAAACAATTTCTTATTCTTTTGAGCACATCTGCAATCCCATTGACGCTAAGGAACCTCAGCATTTGTTTACTAAGTTGGCTGTTTCATTATGAATAGTTTGGAGAAAGCATAACCAGGGCTCTATATGACGAATTACAATTACAGTTCAAAAGCCAAGATGAACTAGTTTTGTTAGTGAAAAAAAAGTTTTTGCTCGCTCATACTGAAAAGTACGTTTTTGTTGATGGAAATTATAAATGTGCAGGGAGTAGTGGCATCAGGGATTGCATTTGCAGTGCAAATATGGTGCATAGACAAAGGCGGGCCGGTGTTCGTCGCCGTGTACCAACCTGTGCAGACGCTGGTTGTCGCCATTATGGCCTCCGTTGCTTTAGGCGAGGAGTTCTATTTGGGAGGGTATTCATCAGTCTCTCTCCCATCTCATCTTTTTCCTCAATCATGCATTGTTGGGGCCAGCACGCGCCATCATCTCTAATCCTACAATCGAATGATCTGTGTTTTGTTCATCGAAACATAGATTAACTTTCTGGAACCAGCTTCGGAAGGCAATCGCCTAACGTGTGTGAGATAGGAACACCCCTGTTTAGTGACTCCTCCTCAAGTTAAAAACATGAAGATACGATAATCCCATAACTTAACTATTTACGTGTCTCGAATCATATTTAATGGAGAAGTTCTAAGAGTATAAGGTCCTTTTCTGCTATGGAAGAATGAAAGTATGCTAACTTTATCAGTTCTGACTTCCACAGGATTATTGGTGCGGTGCTCATCATAGTAGGCCTCTACCTGGTCCTGTGGGGCAAAAACGAAGAGCGCAAATTCGCGAATCCGAAGGTTGCGATCCAGTCCACTCAGGATCACGGGAACAGCAGGACTCCCGGCTACATCGCGCCGTCCCTCGCTCAGCCGCTGCTCCAACCGACGTCCGATGATGTTTGACCGGCGAGCATCTTTTAACTTTTGGAGTTGGATGAAAGGAAACGTGGGGCCCATCTGTCAGGGATTTGGGATTTCTTTTTCTTTTTCTTCCTTTTCCTTTATTTGGGTTTGTTTATGTTCTGAACTTAAATTACAGTCCCTTCCTAGGCCTGAAAAGGAGCGATTTTGAGGGGGATTAAAGTATGATGATTAAGGTCACTTTTAGCGTGGGAGACATGTTGCCATCTGCCCATATGCTTTTACATGTTTTAATTGTATGCGGGTTTTGATTTAATAAAGGGATTATCTACGATAATTATGGTCATTATGATTTTCGTCCATGTGGACCCAGAAATTTCATTATGCTGGCTGCTATTCGTTTTGCTGAGGTTGGGAAAATGTGGCCCCGCACTTTCTTTTTGAGAATTTTCTCTTTTATTTTATTTTTTTGTCGCAAGGTGTGATTATCCTGGGATGTTCTTCGAATTTGTTCCTATGATCTGATTTAATGTGACTCTGAAATAATATATAATTTGTTAAACTAAAATCAATTCGAGATGAAATATGAAGTCACAATGAACATAAAGCGTCCGACCAAAACAGAAAAATGATGAACATAAAGCGACTTGGATCTTCGTGACAATCTTTTGAACTATGAACGGTCTGCAAAGGAACACCCAAAATGCCATATTTGTTGTGCAAGAGTTGAAACTTTGAAAATTTTATTCAAAAATTTTCTTAAAATTTTCAAAGAAAAATAGATCGTCTAATTTGGGGTTGAGTGAAAGTTAACTGCTGATTGAACAACGAGCTACTAGGCGCAAAGCAACTTCTCACCACGGAAAATGTGTCATTCTCGTGAAAAAACAGTCTTTTAACACCTCATGTAACTATTCAATTCCATCGATGAACTTTCAACCCTTCAAGACCTTCATCTATTTTCTGTAGCATTAGGAAGTTCGTAATTTTCTAATTTCGAAAACATGTCACCAAACTAGAAGTCCCAAATGTTTCAATGCAACAGCAATTTGATTGATTGGACAATAATGTATGACGAAGTTATTTGCCGGTCTAACGTCACTCAAACTTTCCTAATACTCGAACAGGGTCAAGCCGCCCAAAACCATATTTTGAGATCACTAAATCAAGAAGTCTTTCAGTTCTCCTAGTTATGGTACCTAATGTTTTTTTAATAGTTTTAATTCGCCAAACCGACACCTGATTCATAGACTCGAGCCTATGTCTTTGTATGAAACGGGATAGTTGCTTCCATGATCTTGCAATCTATCCTAGTTATATTGGGCTCGTTGAAAAGCCTTCCGCTCAAGCTTTCCAACGACGAAAACATCTCAGTCGGACGCACAGGAACAGAGTTGAACCCGTGGAGACCTCGGAGCTTTGTCTCTCCTGCCGAAACCTCTTCAAAGGCTTCAAGGGCACGCCTTTCTAATCTTCAAATTTCATCAACGTCGTCGTAATGTGACGTTCTAGGCCGTTATGCCCCAGAAATGGAACATGACATATCTGTCCATGTCTTGTTGTTTCAGAATTCAATATCCAGTTTCGTGTTGTCTTAATCGAGGAATTCCAAAGTCCAAATGAATATGCAGTCATTATGGCGCGAATAATAATAATTTTTTTTTCCAAAAATTAATTTATGTTCCAAAATTCTATTCCCTAGATGACTTTTTGAACAAAAATATACGTTTGATAACAATACAAATTTTCTGTTTCTTAAATAGAAATTCATTTGATAATGACACGAAATTTCTCCCTCTCATGTAGTGTTGGTGGACGGCAGTAACCGACGACCATCTATTAGCGAGGGTGAGTGATGAGAAAAGTTTTTATTTCTCATTCTATTTTAGAAATAGGGAAGTAAAAAAAATTTACTTCTTATTTCTATTCCAAACTATTTTTGGACTAAAAAATTGTTTTAGAAATAGAAAAATAAAATTAAGTTACAAGGATCTGTTTGGCAACGTTCCTATCTCTTTATTTTTCTGTTCTTTTGTTCTCTAGAATAGAAAAAGAACATAAATCCGTTTGGTAACGCCAACTGATTTTTCTATTCCTCGGAATAAAAAGTTGTTTTGGGGAGTAGATTTAGAGTAGAAATGAGAAGTAGAAAAAAGTAGCTTCTTATTCTTAGGAACAATTTCTAGAAACTTATTTTTTGGGGACTACTTGCCACCCATAGCACACCCACTTGCCTCCAGCCGCTGGCCGCCGTCGGTCGCCGACCTCTTGTCATCGCTAGTCGCCAGCCTCTTGCCGCCGCCCTTCTCTTGGTGGCCGGCAACCCGACGCGACCGGTGACTAGCGACTCGGCACGATGAGCAACGGTGAACGGCGACAATGACCAACAACTGGTGGTCGCCGCTACCATCGGGGAAAAAAGAAGTAAATTTTTTTTTGTTTGTACCAAACACATTTCTATTCTTTTTCTATTTCGAAAATAAGAAATTTTTGTAGCTACCAAACGCTTTGTTTTACACAAAAATTGTTCTAGGGAGTAGAAATAGAAAAGAACTATTTCTCAAAAGAAATTATTCCCGGGAGTAGAGATGTTACCAAATGCACCCCAAATGGATTTCTATTCCAAACCTATTCTTGAGAATAGAAAAATAGTTCTGGTTAAATATATAATAGTTATCATGCGCTCTCTAAGCAATGTTAAAAGTAATACATGGTAATTTAATGTTCCAAGAACCAGGAAAACCCCTTGTTATGCAAGTTAAGCCATAGTGTTAAAATATGTCTCGAGTTTAAGTCCGTGAACACAATCTGACTCAAGAGTAATTGCTATTTGTGGACATTCGAATATTCCAAGTTGGAGAAGGATTTCCTGATTTGTCTTGATATCAAATTGATGTGAAAAGGATGTTGGTCAAGCAGATATAACGGCAAAGCAAATCGGTAGATACATTATTAAAAAAAAAAAGATAAATTAAAGTCCAACATGGACTTGGACTGACTGAACTAGGTTCCAAGCATGGATTTCCTTATCCATGTTAACTTTGGCCACTCTGAATGTTTATTCCTTTTATAGCTATTTATATTTATTCACCTTATGGAGTATGGAACATTCAAAGAAAAGAAGCACCACTTTACAAGAATGGTTGGAGACGCCATTGTCAATGAACACACTCAGGGAGTGCATCTGTGTATGTGGTTTTTTTTTCCGTGTAATTACATTTAAGGAGGATTAGTATTTGTAACCGTGAAATCTTGTGGTAAGATTTATTAATTTCTTCACGAGATTGAGAAATTATTTTGTGAGAAATTATGGGGTTAAATATTGTGTGAGTTATTGAGTGTAATTGGGTTTTGGGAAACACTGAAAGTGCTTGAGTAACTTGAGTATAGTTGTAATCTCTATTATATCGTTTGATTTATAGTGGAATTTGTTGTTGTTTTCCTCGTGGACGTAGATCACTATGATACGACGGAACCACTTAAATTTGGTGTGTGATCTATTTCCTTATTTTGTTTATTTTATTATTCGATTTCTTATTTTCACAACAATTGGTATTAGAGCCAAGCTTGATGAAGTTGAAGTGAGTCAATGATGACAGAAGAAAGAAAAGTGAGAGTCAACAAATATGATGGGAAAAATTTTGGTTTGTAGAGAGATTGAGGACTATCTCTACCCGATAAAACTACACTTGCCTTTATCAGGAGAGAAGCCAGAGATGATGAAGCAAGTTGACTGGGAATTGTTAGATAGATGAGTTTTGGGTGTTATTGGGATGATGTTGGCGCATAATGTTGTGTTTAAAATCATGAAAGAGAACACCACTATGGATTTGATGAAAGTCTTGTCAGATATGTACAAGAAGTCTTATGCAATCAATAAAATTTGTTAGATGCGATGTCTGTTTAATTGGAAATTGAGCAAAGGTGCGTCAATTGTAGATCATGTTAATGAATTCAATATGATTGTTGACTAATTGAATTCAATTGAGATTGACTTTGATGATAAGGTACACGCTTTGATTATGTTATCTTTATTGTATGATAGCTAGAATAATATTGTTATTGCCATTCACAATTCCTCTAAATCAACAAGTTTGATGTTTGATGGGGTTCAAGATTTAATTCTAATCGAAAACATCCATAGAAGAGAATTTGGTGAAATTATATCTACCGCTTTAGTAAGTTATAATGGAGCAGAACTAGTATGCATATTAGCAAAAGTAATATAAAAATGTACATACATAGTTGGTTTAGGGCTGGTGGTTCTATCTGTTAAAGTTGTGGCAAGATGGGGCATCCTAGAAGGAATTGCCTTAAGTTGAAAAATGAGAAGGGTAAGGAAATTATAGTTGAGTGTGTAGATGATGTTGCAATTGGAGCTAATGGTAATTCGGATAGTGCTGATTTTGTCTTATTTGTCACTAATGATTCGTTGTTTGATAGATGGTTTAAGGATTGTGGTAGTTCATTTCAAACTACACCAAATAGAAAGTTGTTTACTAATTATCAATGCATGGATAATAAAACAAAAAGCAGAATAACAATTGTAATGTGCCTCAAGTTGCAGCAACAGCTTATCTTGAACCTTTCAAGTTCATGATCTTAGCAAATTTTAATGGAACCGATCTTACTGGTTCATGGACCGAAATGACATCAACAATCTGATCTTTTAGCTTTCCAAAACAATTGACAGTTGTCCAATGTTTGTCTTTTCTTTTTTCATACAAATAGAATTTCTCCAACAGCCACTTCCTAGCGAACACCCTCAACGCTACCGAATCATTAAAGAGTGATAAATACTTCTGCAATGGATGAATCAGAAGCTGCCCAGAATGATTGTTCTGATGCTCCTTGCAGAAATGAGCCACAGTTTCAACTTTATCTCACTTGATTAAATGCTCCCCACACAAATTTGCAACCGATGGGGCGTACGAGATAATAAAGGATTGTAAATGTCAGAATGCAGCTCATCTGACGGTGTCCACCGAGATCTTTCCAGGGAAAATGGTGAAGTCCAACCCTTTAATTCTGGCATGAGTGGTCACAAGCAAGCAACAGAAAATGCAGCTTCTAGTGCAAAAGATGAAGCTTCAATATGAATGCAAATGCCGAGGCACAAGTTAAACCAAATCTAAAGAGAGATCAAAATCAAACAAATGGAAGAACAAACGAATATAAGTGATGTGCTCAATTGTCAGATACAGAGTATGCTCGATCAGTAGGTAATGCTGAATTGCCTGATAACACGATAATTTTCTTGGCAGTTCTGATCATTAAGTTTGCCACACTGTGAATGAGATTCATGACTAGATTCTTGGTGTATCTAATCTGGTTTTCATACTACTACTCCGTGTTTTTGCTGTTTCCACTTCAAACGCTGGATCACAACAAGGCATCTCCCAAGAAAAAAGTACCGAAAATGTAGAAGGTAACAAAAGCAGGAGTCATATTTCTGAAATCAAAGTGGCTGAGTGACAGTAAAAGAAACCTGCATTTGGCGTTGAGGATTTCTTGGGCCCTATGCTGCTCATTCCATGTCATCCTCATGCTGCTCGGATCACTAATCTCAGGGTTTCTAATGGGTGGTTTTGCAACGAAACACATTGGTGATGAAACCATTCAGACAACAGACCCTGAATTTTGATTACACTAGACATAACCCACCAGCTTTTGTGCCGTTTAGGCCATCTTTCTGCATCGATAGCTCTTCAGTGAGCCCGCTGTTCGTCATACAAAACTGAGCAAGGCAAAGAGCAATAATGGCATTCCTCAGAACCAATAAATGAAGGTCACAGTTTCACTCTCTATGCCCGAACCTGAACCCAACCAAAAGATTGGCATCTTTCAGGTACTATATCTTGTCGAGAGAAGCATGCCTATAAATTATATTTCTTTCGCATTCTGTTTCATATTCCAAGGCTCGACAGTATAACTTGGGTTTTGGAGATATATCTTAAGAGTGCTACTTCTAAATTCTATCCGACAACTATGAAGGTAAGGCTAGAAGTTCTTTCTGCAAATGGAGGAGTCACAGCAAGTTCAAGCTACCCGACCATTCTGCACTTCAAAAGCCAACCCGTTCGCTTTGCAGAGACATTTCTCAAGAGCACTCCTCTCATGGTCTGGTCTCCAATCAGAGTCACAAGTGCTCAACATACACAAGACCAAACACATCAATGTGTCGGAGCCAACTTCCTGCCTTAAGGTGATCATGGAAGCTAGAGCCGACAACTGGCCTGGTGGCAGCATACCAGAGATATATGCCACGCCACTTGAGCCCAAATCTCAGCTCCCTTAACTAAGAGAGGATTGTTTGAAATTGATGGAAGATGGTCTTGTTTGGGTCAGTATGGCGTCATTTTCCGTGGAGTTGGTCTTTAGTTCTTCTCTTCTGTAGGGGACTAATTATTTCCGAAGGAAGGACAGACCCTTCGACCCCAAAAAAGAAAAAATCACATCCCCGCACAATAGCAGTTGAAAAAATAACTTGAAGCTGAAGCAAGCGCCCAGCCTTCGGCCTTCGGCACATCTTTCTTCTTACTTGTAGTCATTTGGGAAGGTTCTTAGCTTTCCTCCACGACTGACCGCTAGAGCTGATTTTTAATAATTCAGGAAGATGCATATTTTGAGTTGCTCACATTTGCATCACAACTCAAATGACAGATCTTTTTCTCACCTGACAGGCAGTAACAGTGTTGAACAACCCATGATTAATTGTAATGGACTAAACAGCACTTTTCATGGATTCGGCCTTGAAAGTTCATTACACTTTAGTATTTCCTCGTGTCATTTTTAAGAATTTATTTGGGCTCAGCTACTACTCTTAAACAAACATGATTCCTCTGCAAATAAGATTGGTGAAGAGACAGGCCCTACATGCACAAATTCTTGGCACGCCATTAACTAAAACAATAGATAACGTTTGTTCTTAGCGTAAGCAAAATGATAATCTACGACTCCTCGATGATAAGAAAGAGGTATTACGTTGTCATGGCTTGTAAATTAGAACCCACGATGTCAAACTTTGTGCCAGATAAACAGAGTGACTGATAGAGCTAAAAGGGTTATCTCTAAAATTCAAGAAGAGAATTGGGATCAATTGGTCATCTACTTTTGAAATAGTCAAATCAGATTCTCTGATAAGTGCAAGAGATGTAAAATGTGGAGAAATAAAAACTGATCCATTGCCTCAAAATTGGGGAAATATTCACATGGTATCCTGTGCTAACATGCGTTAAAACTATATACACTTCCAATTGCAAATTAATGGTGTGATGCAATCAAAATTCAACGCCGCTGTTTATTTGAACAGAGAAAGGTCCACCGATAGCGGAGTGCGGCACATCCACAATTACAACTACTTCTGAGCTTCCAACATTCCCATTCCACTTAGATCTCCCAATCTGCATAAGACCTAGGGAAAAATTAACACCAAAGGACTCAAAGAGGCTAAGACCCCATGTGACGGTCGGCTTATGACCTCGCTAGCCTAGGATTAGAAAATTAAAAAAATTAAAAAAATTAAAAATATAGAAAAATTTTAAAAATTATCTATATTAGTGCCAGTTGTGCTATATAGCACGGTTGATGCTGATTAGACTGTCATGTTAATGATAACTAAATTAACAAATCATTAAAATATTTGAGACTAAATTGGTACAATTGAAAAGTTCGATACTGAATTTGCATTAGTGTAATAAGTTTAAAACTAAATTGACCATATTAAAAAGTTTATGATTAAATTGACATAAGTGCAATAGATTTATGATTTTTTTGTTAGGTTTCCCATGATATATGTGCTCCTTTGGGGACTCGAGAGAAGCATCCTCAGTAGCTTGGACAAAGAACTTGACTAGGCATTCTGATTTTTGACCTAGGGACGTTTTCCAAATGTCCTAGACTTATACATAGAGGAATATGGTTCTCATATGACAACATACACAAAACTTAAATGGAAAAATAGGATATGAATAAACTACTAAATTAAGGGAAAGATTACCTTTCAATAATAGGATACATGTATCTAGATTGTATCAATTCACCAAGCTTCATCTCCTAAGTGAATGATCATGTGAACCATAATGGTAAAGAATTTGGGAGGAAAGATCTCTATCCATATGACTAACAAGTGATGCAGTAGGATCTTGGAATTTATCAAACCACTTGGGATTGAGTGTTTTGATACATAGATCTCTAGAGAATGCTGATAACTCACAAACCCTATTCAACACTTGTTTTGACACGAATCGTCTTAAATTAGAGGGAGAAGATCTTGCATTAGGGTGTGACCATCACAACTCTTGAACCTATTGCCTTGCTGTATGTGTTTGACAATTCTCAACTTGTCTATGAACCTCAACCTCACTAATAGGGTCAGAATATATCTCTCATATTGACAGAAAAGGAAAAAGTCAAATCTCATTTGGCTTGATGTCTGAATTGGTACCAATTTGAAAATGTTTAGGACTAAATTGATCCAATTAAAAGGTTTATGACTAAATTGATACTATTGCAATATATTCAAGACTTTTTTTGTACTTTTCCTAGGAAAATTCCACATTGATGTTTCCTTGTGTTCAAAAGAAATGTCGGTCTTTTAAATCTGCACAATATTTCCATGAATGTCTTCGCACATTATTGTGAACGTACCGGTGCATGCATTGATGCAGCTAAGAGTTGATTCAGACGCCTACAAGAGTAAGTGCGGGCTGGGTAGAAGATCTTCATTCAACCGGTTAATGTGTCAAATGCGGGAAGAGTATCATATTAGGTAGGTTGGATATGATTTTCAACATATAAATAATATGAGTAGAAGCTTCTAATGTGGCCTTTTTAAAATTTTGAGACCCACGTTCTCCCTTAAGTCTAATAGTAAGAAACACAATACTTATTTAAATTCTCATTTCCTTTGTTATACTCCAGTTTGATTTACATGTTCCTGATCTTGATATTTTCTATTTTATTTTGAACCTAAATGCACATGTCATCATCCAATGATAGGAACGCGGATCAAAAAGACAATGTGAATAGATGAGGTCCACCACTTATTTTGAAGAAAAACCATTTATGTACTTTGCCAATTTCTTGACATTAACTCATTTTCACTCACATCAAGTCTAAACCTTCCTATGTCCTTTCCATTGCCAAATTGGTCATTGGTATTCATTTGAAAACTTGCCTCTTTTACGAGCCATGGAAAAGTATCTCACTTATCAAATGTATAGCATGCCAGCAATTTTATCTTAAATTATGTACAAGTTGCAATTTTGGATTTTTAATGGTCAAATTAGTTTGAGATAAATTTATTACAAATGTACATTTTCCGTGGTAATAACCCTTTGGTGAAACAGTTACAGTAATTGGTACATGGCCAAAAAAGGATTGACCCAATTCGAATAGCATTGGGTATGAGTTGGTCGAATGGCGACCCATTTAAGATGACCCACTTTATTCTCTGGATTCGGACTACCTGAATTGGTTCCTAGAGCCGCCCCCCCAAGGGGGTTGCCAGCTTTCCTTTCAGATGGCATGCTTTCTCTGTTTTTGGCCGACGGCTAGAGTTGCTGCTCCTCTACAACCTCTTCGTTTTCTTGCCATGACCAATTTGCCCGGTTGACGCCAATACTGAGGACGGGATATGATGTTGGAATGCCAACTAAATTCAACTTTCCACAGAGGGAGCTGAGCAAGGGACCCGTTCACATCAAGCAAGACGAACCTTGCAAAAGTAAACATGATCCCCCATTATTTAATGCGATATAATTCTTCGGAAATCTTTAGAAAAGATCACATGCTTACGTCTGTTTTCGATATATCTTAGACTTTCCCTCCTTTGATGTGCTTGCCTCTTCACCCTCTTTTGATTCCGTCCTATGATCTCCTATGAGTTGTAGTCTCCCATAGATCGTCATGGCTTAGCGGATAAATGAACCTACTTTTGATTAACTTTTGATTGGGTCATCATACCTGGTTGATGTTTGTGTAGATCCTTCTTGAGCAGCTATATCACAAATAGATTGGAGGCTCATCAATCTACTATCAGCTCTGATATCAGAGTGTGCAAGGAGATCTCCAAAAGGGATCCTTGTTGAGCTACAATATGACAAATAGATTGAAGGTCCACCATTCTACCATCAACTATGATTTTAGAGTTGAGAGCATGCAGGGAGATTTCCAAAAGGAAGCTCAAGTTTGAGTCAATTAATATATTCAGTTGGCCTTCACTTAAAAGTATAAGTCAATAAGTTACGAGTTAATTAGAAAAATATTGATTACTTTACACCACACCAATTCTCCGAAACAAGTCAGCCACTTCCATCGACACAGTTGGAATATACCCTTGCTTATAAGTGGGAGCTAAATTCGCTCTGTTCATCATCTTAACAGGAAGGCAAAACAAATTACACCATAAAATCATGGAAGTTACCATCACTTCTAGAGATCACATAAAGCCCTCGTCACCAACTCCCCATCACCTCAGAACTTACGACTCTGTCTTCTTGATCAGCTCATTCCTGCTCCTTACGCTCCCATCATCCTCTTCTTTTCTCCCGATACTTGCCTTCAACGTCGTGATGTCCCAGCCAAATTGGAACTTCTGAAGAAATCTCTGTCCACGACCTTGACCCGCTTTTACCCGCTCGCCGGCAATCTCAAGGACAACCTCACTGTTATTTGTGACGACGAAGGAGCTTACTACATGGAAGCACGGGTCAATCGCTCTTTATCGGAATTCCTGGCCCACCCAGACCTCTTGCTGTTGTGCAAGTTCCTCCCGGTTGATCTCACCCCGAAGGAAACTTATTCAGGGAGTCGCACCGCCAATATCCAAGCCAATGTTTTCGAGTGTGGTGGAATCGCCATCGGCATATGGATAGCGCACAAAATTCTCGATGGTGCTGCCCTCAGCACCTTCCTCAAAGGATCGTCCGCCGCCGCCCACAGTGACAAGGCAGTGATCCCTGACTTCGATGCAGCGTCTCTCTTCCCAACTGAGGACTTATGACTCAGAGACACGTCCATGGTCGCATGGGGCTCGTTGTTCAAGAAGGGCAAGTCCATGACCAGGAGATTCTTATTCGACGCCTTGGCCATAGCCATCCTTAAGGCCAAAGTAAAAGGCTCTGGCTCGGAACGCCCAACCAGCATCGAGTCGGTCTCGGCCTTCATATGGCAACGCTGCATGGCGGCTGCCACGGAGAGAAGAAGCGGCATTGAAAGGCCCTCCGTCCTGACCCACGTCGTGAACCTGCGGAAGAGGATGGAGCTGCCCGCGTCCGACAGCTCCCTCGGAAATGTCCTCTGGATATCCAGCGCCAAGTGTGCGAGCAATATGGACAGATCGTTGCCCGCTCTGGCCAATGAGGCGAATCACTCGATTTCAAGGATCGACCGGCATTTCGTCGAACAGCTGAGGGGCGGGAACAGGAACGACAGGATCATGGACTCTCTGAAGGAAATGAGCGTGGCCTCCGAGGACGGAGCCGACCACTTGGGGTTCTCGAGCTGGTGCAAGCTGGGGTTCAACGAGGTCGATTTCGGGTGGGGAAGACCCGTGTGGGTTAGCAGTTACGGGACGAGCGAGCCGGTGTTCATGAACCTCGTGATTTTGGCCGACACGAGGGAAGGCGATGAGATCGAAGCTTGGGTCACGTTGGATGAACCGGAAATGGCCATTTTGGAAGGCGATGGAGAGCTCCGGACATTGGCTTCCGTGGATCCGAGTCCTTTGACGCTTGGCAATGGCCACGCAGCCCAGGCTCTCTACGCTTGATTGTAAGCATGCACATTTGCTTTTATCATAAATGATTTTTCAAACATTTTCAGCAAAAACCATATGAGTGAAAGTCTGGAAAATTAATTCGTGGAAAACTGTTTCACTCAAACAAATATATCCCTAATCACAGGTAATATTCAAACCATTTCCATCTGTTCTTGTCTTTGCTTGCAAAAATCAATTAATGACGATAATGTGATACCATCACAAAATGTGCATGGTAGAAAACAAGCGATTGAATGATAAAATAAACAAAGTGATGAAATTAGATTAGACAAACGGATTTACTTGATTTGGCCGGTAGGACTCTTTTTTGACTTGGAGAGCAACACATGATTTTACTATAGATCAAACAATATACTGAAAATAACAAGTATACTCAAGTCACTTCAATGGTATCAATGTATTTCAGTCTCCAATTATACTCAATAACTTACATAATATTTAGCTCCATTACAATTACTCGTGAGATAATTTTTTAATCTCACAAATCTTTTTATAAGATTTGTTGGCTTCAAAACACTTGCACTTTCTTCATGATGTAATTGATGAATGCACTGCATAATTGATTGTTACGATCAAAAGCTCTTCTTGTTTTGCCATAGTATTCTATAATTAAAACCCATCTCCTAATCCTATAGATATAATTTTTGGATTCAATATGGGAAATACTCATATTAGGAAACCTACTCAACTTAGGAATCCAACTCAAATTAGGAAACTTACTTAGATCGTTCGTTCTTTCTTCATGAGCTCAAAATTGAGACATATTCTAAAAATCTTCATTTTAGTTCGATGTTTGAGTCAAGTCACAACCACTTTGTTGGAATTTGTACATTGTTGCTACTTTCTCTTGGCTCTTCATGAACTCTTCAAACACCATAGGCATTTTCCAAGTTTAAGCATTGCTTGGATTTCACCATGGCCATAGATCTCATCAACCCACCAACATTATGTAAATTTCATATGCAATGATGCCTTACTTCGTCCAAAGGACTTATCTAAACTTGGTTGATTTAGAGTCACCTATTTTTTTTTTTTTTTGAGGCAATGTAGTAGAAAGTCAAAATTACTTCAAGAGCAGAGCACGACACAAGAAGCTCTTCATCAAAGTGAAGGGATATTAGTAGCATATGGTGTCCATACTACTACATAAAATGAAAGGATAAGTGTATTGGATATTCTAAAACTTTTTATGAAAGGATAATTAAGTCATAAAACATTCAAAAAGTTCAATAAAATCCTAAGACTTATCATGAAAATGCAATTGAGTACTAAAAATTTAAAAATGCAATCAAGTTCTAAAACTTATCAAATTTGTCAAATCAAGTCATTTCATTGATTGAACTTTTTGAAAGTCTTATGACTCGATTGTACTTTTGTGACAAGTTTTATAACTTAATTCCATTTTTTGTAAATTTTAGGATTCGATTGCATTTTCATGACAAATTTTAGGATGTTCAGTGCACTTATACTTGAAACGAAAGACAAAATCATAATTAAAATGGGGCGTCACATGATTTTAATTTATTTAAATGATTCGACTTTATTCCTATGAAGACGAGGACTTCTTTTCGTAGTAACCCAAAACACAAAGTGAAGAGGCTTGAGCGAGCTCATATAACATCGAGAACCAGACCACAGACCATCATCAATCATCAATCTCCGAAATAGGTGGATTTATGGTAGCGTACTCTCCAAGCTCCTTGTCCCGTTCCAGCGCTTCGAGCTGTTGTTCGCCCATGGAAACCCATGCTTCGACTCCTTTGCGACACCTCGTGTCCAACAGAAGCACAGATTTTGGGACCGAGTTCCTTGGTTCCTCCGTGAAACCGACCGGGCTCACCCATGCTGGCCTCCCCCACCCGAAGTCGATCTCGTAGTGACCGAAGTTACACCAGCTCGAGAACACTACACCTCGATCCGCGCGAGCGAGCGACTCCCTCATTTCTCTAAAGGCGTCCGGTAGCGCAACCAATCCGCCATCGCCTTCCAAGCCTCTCACGAATTCGCCGTCTATTTTGCTCTTTGCTTCTCGGAGCCAGCCGATGAGGCTGGGCAGGCCGTTGTAATCCTTCTCTTGGAGCGGGCATTGGATAGTTGTCAGCCATATGTAGTTCCCCATGGAGTCATCATGGAAATTCGGGACAGCCCTTCGGCGGAGGTTCACGGCATTGCCAAACGCCACCGGCTTGTCGAGGCCGGATGCCTTGGTCAGTGTGGCCGTCAGTGATTTGCACATCAAAGCTGTGACGACTTCCACGCGAGTCGGGTTTTGCACTCCTGCATTGGTCGCTCTGGCCTTGAGTCTTGCCGTGGCCGATGCAGTGAATACAAGTCTTCTCGTGCCGTAACTTGGAAAATGTGGCACCAATATTAATTAGACAAGATGATGTATGCATAATTATATATCACTCAATAAGCTAACTGCATTTCACCATCACGATCTCGACAATTTAACAAAAATAATGAAAAGCACAAGTCATTTTCAGGTTGTGGTTAGCAACATCAAATGCATTAATTATTGTTAATATGTTATGAACAGAGAGAAATATGACAAATAAACTATCACTGGTTTACAAAATTGGTACACTAAATTAGTGATAGACAAACTGTTATTGAGCTTAAATATAAGCAACCTATTAAATAGCCACTTGCTATCAGCCACATCACTCAAAATACTAATTTGAGAAACCAAATTAGTAAATTCTAGAACTTCCCACCTCTAGTTCGGCACATATAGCTTTAGTTGTAGATAGCCAACTAAGACGGGTGTTCCCAGGGCTGACCACCGGGCCTGTCCTGGTTGGGCCTATGTCCAACTAGGCCCATTATCCCTGATGAGTTGGCCCATGCCCGAATTTTTCGTGGCTAGGCCCAATGATTAGGTCCATGTTGCTATGCCCCGATCATTCAAATTGTTGGGGGGCCTTTGGCCCCTGTGATTCAGTGATCGTCAGATAACATAAAAGCACGCCTTTATAAGTTGGCCGCCATCCGACCAAAAGAGGCACTGGCATCTGGTAAATGTTCAAGATTAAAGAAATCTCAAACTTGGCCCACCATGTGTACTATGCAATTTGTCTACATGCTTATGTGCATGACATGAACAATGGGATGAGTCATTTGTGGTGGTACAAAGAGCGCAATTGCCATCAACAAGGGCACAATTGCATCTACACATGCATTTTCAGTAGTAAGTATTTATATAAACACATACATGTTATGACCATAGGATCATCTGTAAAATATGACCTCTATTTACTAATTTATTTTATCACCAAACAACGCAATTTTGAGTTAATGACAATGTATCCTATGCATGGATTCAAAGGATACTTATGAGATGTTTGCGCAATGCAAATTACCTTTTCTTCAGAGTTTGGGCACTTGGATGGTTCCCTCTTATTTTAGTAGATATTTTTGTGAATCTCGTACATCCTAACATACACTACATGGAAGAGGACTTATGAATCACGATTAATTAGCAGCTAGAGACCGCCCTCATGGTAACTACCTGAATATTCTTGTTTCCTCTTGAACCCGTGTGCCTCTTCTAAAAGCCTTCTAGGATTTGGATCTCTATCTAAAAGAACATCGCAGTGGGGAATTTCCACATTAGGCGAAAGCCTAATGGAGCAATGCCGTGCAGACGTAGAAGGACCCTGGGTCGTGAGATTCTTTTCTTGAAGAGGAAGCGATGACAGTTTTCCAGGGAATAAATATCAGCAAACTCTTTGCTAGCAATTGTGGTAATACGGAGAATGGAAGCATTATCCTGAATGTTTTAGGTGGATAGAAAATCTGAACTTGATAGATGGAAGAGGGCTTGTACAGTAATTCACACGGTGGATATCTATTTTCAAATGGTCATCACGTTGAGTGCTTCTTCTGGAGACTTGATAATGAGAATTTGATTGTGACGCTGGAAGGCTCAATTGGAGGAAAGGGTTTTTTATTAAGTATTTTTTTTTTGTTGGGGTGAGAGCTAAAAGTATGACATCGCTCATATGGATAGAAAAAATGACAAATTTGTAATAAAACTACAATATGGACCGATGGAAAATTCTAATTAAAAAGAATTGGCTTGCAAAACAGTGTATTTTAAAGGTGAAATTGAATAAAATTAAGGATGATAAAAGATATATTTTAAGGTGAAATTGAGAACTGACCTAGGAGGACCGATTCCCAACATTTGGAACTAGAAACCCCATTGATGGTCCAATCCAATCTAGTCTAATAAACCAGTCACTTTTTTCCCACTACTTGGAATCGGATCGAGATGGTATTTAGTTCACATTGTACTAATTTTTTTTAAAGAAACAATAAAATAAAATATATATTTAGTTGGTTCGGTCTGATTCCCTATTGGAATTGAAAACCGGACTGCTCAGACATCGGTTCCACTTTCAGGAATCAAGATTTGGACCGACACTCTTAGAAACCAGACCAAACTGGTCGGTCCAATTTGATCCGATTTGGATGGTCCATTTTACACACCCCTACTATATATCAAAATTTTGTCATTTCTGTACCTGCCCGTGTTGAGAGGATACATGGCAAGAAAGGAATCCTCCTCAGAGAATGCTTTGCTTTGAATGAACAAAGAGGGTGCATCAAAGTTGGGATGCGGTGGTTCACCGGTTTTGCGGGCCGTGGCTGCCCACCCTTTGAGGAAAGTGGTGAAAGAGGCACAATCCATCGTGGCATGCGAAACGAGTACGCCAACCGCAACTCCACCGCAGGGGAAAGCAGTGGCTTGAACCATCGCCACACGATCTCCCGCTGCCGTTCTCCATGCGGCGGTGCAAGGCAGGAGTTTCCCAATCGTTTTGAAGTCTGGCCAGTGGAGTAGCCATGATAGGGTGAACTTGGCTCTGGCCTCGACAAGGAGAACGCCCTTGTCATCGCACTCGATGGAGAGGCCGTCGTCATTGATCTTCCCAGCCAAGGGATAGAACAGCGTTAGGGTTTCGGACAGAGATTGTTTCAGAAGTTGTACTATGCGTGTGGCTGTTGTTGTGGCTCGATCAGCTTCGTCGATGGTGTAGAAAAGGACCAAGGGAACGTAATTAGTTGGCATGAACTGATCAAGAAGGGACAGCTTATGGATTTTGAGGTGGTTTGGTGTGGGACGAGATGGTTTTACGAATTCTTTGGATACCACTTCGACCTCCATTTTGCATGTAGTTTGGTATCTTAATTAGTTGTATACATATATATATATATATACATACATACATATACATATGTATATATGTATGTATGTATGTATATAGCACGCAAGGTTAAAAGCCCAAGTACTAATTTTAAGAGTAGGCTTAAGGTTTTCCGGTCTCGAGAGAGGAGTTCTATATAATAGATGGTGCACGCACCACGTTTGTTACATAATTTTCTTCAAACATCACTAACATAAGTAGTTATGGAATGCGTTTTGATAATTGTTTTGTTCCCGAGAACAATTTCAGCTCAGAAATAGTTTTTTTCCATTTTGATTCCCTAGACAAGTTTCTAAGTAGAAGAACAAGTTTAACAACTGTAGAAAAAGAATAGGAATACATTTAGTACAACTCACTTTTTTTTATGTAGAATTTTTTTTTTGGTAATTTTCTGAGATTTTTCTATTTATTTTACATTTTTCCTCCCTTCTTCTTCCTTCTCTAGCAAGTCAGAAAAGAAAACAAAGAAGAAGAAAATAACATTGTTTCAGAAATTGTTCCTAAGAATTTTTTTTACTTTTTGTTTCTGTTCCAAATTTATACCCTAACCATTGATTTGTTCTGGAGAATAAAAAGTTAGCTAATGTTGCCAAAATGATTTAAGTTTTATTTATTTATTCGGGGAACAAAAAATTAGAAAAATAGAAGACTAGAATGGTTACCAAATATGTCCATAGTTTAAAAGATTGATTAGTTATCTACATCTATGAGGTTCGATGTGGATTGTATAAAGATATTATACTGATAAACAAATCTGTTGGGAAATTATTGAAAGACCCTTGCGTAATTGAAGTCCACCGTTTCGAGCTTGATAGTTCTCTTGTCAAATCCAATAACATCACCGAATTTCAATAGATTAGGATCCTCTCAAGCTAATGGGGGCAACTTTGCGTCCTTAATTTTAATCTCCTAGAATTTTATTTATATGTGCTACGCCACTTTCAATCCTACGAAAGCGACCCACAGCGTTCAATCATTGTCTTAATCTTTCTCCTTCGAAAGTTTCCATTTCCATGTTCCAGCTGCCGCTGCTATACGAAGATGAAGAAAGGCGACTCTATGTTCACCTGCATTGGACGTGGACCACGCCAGCTGTTCTTTTTTCATGACAGTTTCTGCCTTCGTGGGAGATAGACGAAAAGGTAAATTTCAATAGATTATGATCCTCTCAAGCTAAAGGGGGCAACTTTGCGTCCTTAATTTTAATCTCCTAGAATTTTATTTATATGTGCTACGCCACTTTCAATCCTACGAAAGCGACCCACAGCGTTCAATCATTGTCTTAATCTTTCTCCTTCGAACGTTTCCATTTCCATGTTCCAGCTGCCGCTGCTATACGAAGATGAAGAAAGGCGACTCTATGTTCACCTGCATTGGACGTGGACCATGCCGGCTGTTCTTTTTTCATGAGAGTTTCTGCCTGCGTGGGAGATAGACAAAAAGGTGAATTTCAATAGATTAGGATCCTCTCAAGCTAAAGGGGACAACTTTGCGTCCTTAATTTTAATCTCCTAGAATTTTCTTTATATGTTCTACGCCACTTTCAATCCTATGAAAGCGACCCACAGCGTTCAATCATTGTCTTAATCTTTCTCCTTCGAAAGTTTCCATTTTCATGTTCCAGCTGCCGCTGCTATACGAAGATGAAGAAAGGCGACTCTATGTTCACCTGCATTGGACGTGGACCACGCCGGCTGTTCTTTTTTCATGAGAGTTTCTGCCTGCGTGGGAGATAGATGAAAAGGTGAGATGTTATTCGCCTCCGCTGTTGTTAATGCCATGAATAATACGCGGCTCCACTAGCCGATCCATTAGCCCGCACGCAATATGCAAAACCAAGGCCCCTTTGAATATACAAAGAGAGGACAATCAGAATAAGACAGAAAGATAGTTGCATTTCAACACATTGAAATCGAAACGTATCTTTCCATGATTTGAATTTTATCGTTTCAAATTGCTATATACGTCAGCAATTAGCTAAGCACGCTTCTGCGTTCAATTTCTTTGATACAACATTTGCTGAAGTGTAGCCGCTGGTCCTTTAATTTTTTCTTTTTTTTAAGGAAAAATGACACAAACAATCACTGAATTTAGAGCTAAATGTACAATTTGGTCCCTGAACTTTTAATTTGCTCAATTTAATCTCTGAACTTTAACCCAATGTGTAATGTAGCTCCTAAACTTTAATTTGTTCAGTGTAGTTCCTGAATTTTTGTCTGAAAATATTCAATGTAGTTCATTTCCATTAATTCAAGATCAGTGACTATATTGAACTTTTCATATAGTTTAGGGACTATATTGAACATGTATTAAAAGTTCAGGGACTACACTAAACAAATTAAAATTTTAGGGACCACTTCATACAGTGAGCTAAAATTCAAGGACCACATTGAACAAATTGAAAATTTATGGATCAAATTGCACATTGAGCCAAAGTTCAGGGATTGTTTGTGTCATTATTCCTTTGTGTAAAAAAGTAACCAAAATCATTCCAAAGTTAAACGGTCGTTGCACGGTCCCCTGGCTTCAACAGCTAATATAAAATGGCCACATCATTAAATAAAAGAGTTTTAGTAAGATTTCTTGGCATATGTAGTTAGAAAGTCAAATCAGAAAGGCCAAATTGTTAGGACCAAAAGAGAAGCGTACCTTTTCTTGCAAGTGGCTACTTTTTTTTCTTTTTTTTTTTGAGGTACAGGACTTGTTAATCAACCAGTGATTCAGGACAAGGAGGATTAGCTCCATTTACTTTGCCAATAAGAACTTTCACATCATAGAGAACGTGATTTTGTCTACTGTTTTATACATCCAAGTATCTTTTTTTTTTTTTAATGAATTATGGTAGTGACACGTGATTGTGAACCGTTTAGATTTGCTAATTGGTGGTAGTTAATATGGACAGAGCTAGGGTAGAGATCGATGTGCCTTTATCAGGTGGTTAGGCTTATTACATAGAAATTCTCAACACAAGATTTTGTTCACTCAAAATCTGACACGTATCTTTAGAGTTGGAAAAAGAGGGGGATAATGAAATAAAAAATCATATGTAGTTAAGGGAGAAATTTCGGTGAGTACACTACATATCCTTAGATCTTGTGTAAATTGAATGATGTAACAGTCCACAAATAATTTTAATTAATGTAACATATACTTAGATAATAGTCCGTCATTTGCGGATTGATTTCAACTGCATGTTGGATGTTTTACACTTCCTCTCCTTTCATATCCATGGATAGGTTATTATATAATTCAACGGTGCACTAAACGTCTGAAATACTTAATTGATCTAAAAAAATGCGTCAATTTGCATGAACATTTATAGTACAAGTGTATTACCGAGTTTTATAATACTTTTAATCCTCGAAGTGCATTTATGAGTGGGATATATATCAAGCTTTGGTCAATATTACTAAGACAGCTCACTCTCAAATCGACAGAGGACGCTATGTTCTTCAATCACTATAGCCACAGATCACCCCCATCGCACTATTTTAACATGTGTCTTTATAGTTTGAGGTTATGCTAGAGTAGTCTATTAGTGCAACAGTCCATTATTTGATTAACGTAAACTTATAACTCTCCAACGGAGGTTATAAATTTGTATTCTTGTTCTATTTAATATATATGACCGTTCACAATTGTGCTTATATATAGATCAAGCCCCAAACGATAGAATACTTAGTAGATGTTCCGCACGCACTACAAAAAATAAATTGTGAAAAAGGAAAATAATCAAAGTGTAGGTGATCAGAGGGCATCCGTTGGTCCCAAATGAATTGATTTGTTCGGACCGATGATTAACAATGGCTCGTAACGGATTATAAATGTAGAAGACGATGATATTATTTACTACCAATCACAAATTTCATGGCTGACACATCACTCGTACTCCACATTTTATGGTAAAAAATAATTTCATTTCAGAAATCAGACCCACTTTTTAAATATCTCTCTTTATTTAGGACCATATTGTGTATGAACTCAAAATTCATCAAATTATATGCTTTGAGTAGAGTTGATGGAGAAGGTGAAAAGTATAATCTTGTCGAGTCTATAGTATCAAGTATTGATTGAAGTGATCGATAAGTAGGATGCCATAGCATTATGCACAAAACTTAAGACACTTTAATTGATGAAGGGCTTGAACAATCGTGTGTATATATTGAAAATGATATTTCAATTCTAGGTGGTTGAAGGTACATTCTTCACAGCTAAGTTAGATGAGTTTAACAAACTCATGATGGACTTGAAGAATGTTAATAAGGCCTTCCTTGATGAGGAACATGAGAGTAAAGACACTAGAATTGTCAAAAGTTTCGTATAGCATTTGCTTTAATGTCAAAAATTTTTGTCAGCACACTTAAGAGGCAAATCGAAGAAAAATTTTGACTAAAAGTTCTATGTGACTTTTTAAATTAAATATTAATGTTTATGTGGATTTTTATATAAATTACGTGGCTATTTTAATAAAATGTTTATTCAATGGCTTTTTCTAAAAAAAAAGGAATATCTAATGTGGAATTGATGGCCTCTCTTTCCTCAACCAACTTTCTCTCTCCTCTTCCATCTGTAGCCCGCACCAACCTTCACGTCTCCTCCCATCGTCGCCCTGTTACAACGAAGAAGTTGCCGGCACTACATCTAGGTCGACACTATCGTGGGTCCAAGTTGAGCTGCCCCTCCGTTGTCCTTCATGCCCATGATCGACGCCTCAAAATTTGGCCTGACCGAATTCCAAATCTAGAGCCGTTGTTGTTCACGGCCATGGCTTTAGATCTAGAAACTTGGCTAGATCTGTATGAGTAAATTTCGTTTGCCATAATAAGATAGACTACAAGTAGTAGCTAAAGAGTTAATTCACTCCCTTCATCGTCATCCTCTTCTTCTGATCTCAATTTCAAATGCTTTCACTACTTGCGCACTCTCGGTCCCTTCTCTCTTCCCATGCCTTTCTTCTATAATCTTCCTTTTCTTTCTGGTCTGAATGTTGTTCATGTCTCGTTTCGTCGCAAGCATTGTCAAAGCTTCGCGTTCTTTGCCCCCCATCGATTCTCTACCTCTGCCACTTTCGGTTCTCCAGCAACCGATACCGTATCTCTCCTTCCAAGACAATTTGTGTGGCCAAGGGCGCTGTTGTGGACGAAGGTACCGATGTGGACAATTCACCATTCATGGCCAACCACCGCCATCTAGATCAAGCGGCCAGCCATTACTGTCCAGCCCAAATTCTAAGCAGAGTCATTTGGGTGCTCTATTCAACAAATTAGGGTTTTAAATTGGGGCAAACGTGTTCAGCAACGTCGTTTATGCTATGTATGCTGAGTTAGAGTCCTAGGGAGCCACATCACTTTAAGAAAATGTTTAAAAATTGCCACATCGAAATTCTAGTGTCCCAAGTTGGAGTTGGCACTTAAATGATTGCTTCACTTAAGTGATCCTGAAAAATGTTTTGATAGTTAAGTGAATGTTGTACAAAAATTTTGGAGCTTATAGTGTCCTTTTTTGAGAAACATGCCATGATGTTGTTGGTGTCTCTACTAGATACTATTCAGTAGTTTATAGATTCATTACTACAAGAGCGCACTACCATTACCTTGCAAGAGGTAAAGATCATCCTTTTTTCTAAAGAGTGGAAAAGAATTCATGAGAAGGTAACTTGGTGTAGGATATGGCATAAAATTTGGTTATCTAGGATAAAGATATATGTAGAGGGTTTGGAAGAAGCATATTGAAAAGCCATTCTAAATTGAGGTCGAACGTCCCAAATCGTTGATGTTATCACCGCTATTAGGTAGGGCATTATAGGAAAGATTGTTTGATGTATAACTATAAAGGAGTTAAGGTGGAGTCTGCATACAATGGTATTACTACTGCAAATAATAGTTCTAGTGATGTCAACAATTTGTTAGCAATTGCCACAAGCTTATCAATAACAGGTGGGTATTTAACTTTAGATGTACTTCAATGTGACTTCTCATAGGTGTTGGTTTACTACCTATTAGTACACCGAGGGTAATAAGGTGCATATGGGAAACGGTGCTGCTTGTGAAGTAAAAAGGAACCAAAACAGTGAAAATTATCCAAAAGTTCTAAACCTATTGTAAAGTGACCAATTCAGTTCTAAATGTTTTAACAATTTGTCAATCTAGTCTTAAACCTTTTGATTGTGCCAATTTAATAAATGATTTCAGTGAGAATCACTCAAGCACACCCATCATATGCAACAACTCTAGTGTGATAAAGCTCACAAGAAATCCAATCATGCACTCAAGGGAGAAACATATTAATTCATGGTTATTTCATTAGAGATCATGTAAGTGACTGTGGTATTTGCATATACTTTGTCCAATCTAATCATTGATTAGCTAATATCTTCACCAAACCACTTGATAAGAGCACCCTCGAGTTCATCAGAAATGAACTTGGGATTTATGACCCATTCAGCTAAAGATTTTTCACGCCATCAACAAAGCAATTGCTAACTTTTTATCGCTATCGGCATAGCAAATGGTAATATCTCTCACGGAGTACAGGTAACGCTGTATTTTCAAATTTGTTACCGTTACACTAGTCTCTCCATTGATTATTACTGTTCTTGATTAAAATTTGTTTGATTTATAGAAGTACGAAATAATCTCAAGAGATAGCCGTTACATACGTGAACGTGCCTCATCTCTTTCTCTCTCTCATATAGGAGGAGCCTTTGCTGAAGGAAAGCACAGAGGATGCACCAGACAATGCTATGCTCTATGAGGAAATGAAAAACTCAAAACCAGCGCCAATGCACTTGGCTGATACCTCGTAAGGATAGAGCAAGCCATTCTGTCCCTGCAGTGTCGCAATCCTGTGAGCCAATTCCCTAAACCATCAGTAGCAACAAAATCCACTCTCTCCTCCAAGAAGCTGTCCCATAGATCTTAGGGATCTTTGTCCTATTTCCTTGATTTTTTTTCCTTTTATCTGAATGGATATCTTTTGTTGTCATGCTTTGATTGTCTCGATCTTTTTTATGCTGACCAAAAGGGAATATTTATGTAATGTGGTGATTGACAGCGACGTTATGGTTGGCTGCTCTACCGTTGTTGCAGTTGCTCTCGACTAGATTTTATGCATCACAACGGCTGATAATGAAATATTTATTGTTGCTGAGATTGACGTTTGGATATATGATCAATACATATTGCAAAACCTCTGAATGGACAGGACATTGAGCCTTTATCTTGAGTTAAATTCATTTGAGAATATGTTGTCTGTGAGAATATGCTGTCTGTGAATGTTTGTTTTAGAATGGAAATTTCATGATTAATCGCTTATGACTAGTTATATCTTCTAGCATTAAAATCTCCAGAAGTTTATGCTCTCTCACTCCTATCTTTTGAAATGCGATAAAGTTTGTCTCTCGATCCTCATTGAAAATATCAAGAGACATAAACTATCTGCTTATAGTAGCTTCACAACAAGATATCTACTTAAAAGTAGATCCTGTACTTTACTCACAAGTACTTCATCTATTTCCACATCTGCGTGCCATTTTGTCATATAAAAGAAGAAGAGATTGTTGAGAAAACATCCCCATAGAATTTTGATGATTCTAAAACTGTCCTTGGTACTAATATCTGCCACCATAAGTGCAAATGGTTAGATAATCTTGCAGATGTCAATATTTCCTGAGATATTAGTGAAGAAGATAAAGTAGATAATGACAATCAGAAGAACAAGTGTCAATATAACATGCAACTCACACTGACTTGGAAGTACCAAAGTTGATCTAGTATTCTTGAAGGTCCCTGGAGATTGATAAAGCCGAAAGGATCGTTGGTCTGGCAATCGTATGTCATTACATCAATATTGTCACTACAGATCACCAAACAATTTGCTAACAATTTGCACATACCGAGGATGAGTGCTAGAAGGTGCTAATATCGAGTTACATGTAATAGTGGTGAAGTATTCATTTGACTATGACTATTGATAGTACAAAAATGAGTTGTTACAATTTTAGAACCCACAACAGGAAAACCATAAAAGAATTGGAAATGCAACTGGCAAGTTTTTGCTTTGGACCGAGTATTAGTGAAGCACCAAGTGCAACAGACTCCATTTCAGGAAACTTTCAATTGTAAGAGGAAATAGTTGTATAGGTAATCTTGATTCTAGCAAGGGTCTCCATGAACTCTCAAACGGCTATCTTGATGTTCTTCGGAGTCTCCAACGGGTGGAATGAAAACTTCTAAATAAAGAGGATCACATAAGCTTGGTAGAGGTTGAAGGAGAGAAATACTGAGAATGCTGTTGTACTTCATTATCTAAAATAAAAAAAATCTTCACTATTCTTTATCTAATATTTTCAAGCAAACATTTTGTATTATATTGTAATTGCAAATGGTCAAGTGTATAAGTGGACAAGCAATCATTGTGTCCTGAATTTCCTGATAGTGTGATCTATCATTTTCAGAGAAACATCACTTATTAGTTGTAACTTGCTAATTACTAGTGGAATTCAGCCTATGTTAAAACTATTATCTGGAAAGTGGATATAGATTTGGAAATAAAGCTGAATAATTATATATTGTTTTGTGCTTTACTTCTCTAGGTCATTATCTGCAGTATCTGTTTACTATCATCACACACGCTCATTATAATTTCATCCTATCTCACTTGTTGCTTTTGACAGATTGTGCGAAAGTTTTTCATGATCTTCTTACAATCTATTCAAGTCCCCTCTGTAGGTTGTGCCGCTAGCCTGACGTGAAGATCGGTCCAAGTTGCTTGAATTCCGGTTATTGATGAATACCGTAAGTCAAGTCAAACCACGAGCTGAGCTCCAGACGAGTAACCTTTATCAGCCCACAATTCATTAGCAAACGAAAAAACATATGTCAAATGGGTACATGAAATGACAAATAAGACGAGAAACTCAAATTGGACACTTGTGCTTTAGAAAACAAAACAAAACAAATTCCAAATTATTTCTAACCAGAAAGGACGGATTATAAATTACTTTTCAACATCATCTTCAAGGGACTCGGATCAACAACGGCAAATTCAAGAATCTCTGGGTCTTTCTCCAGGGCGAGAAGCCTATTTTCATCTGAAAGAACCCATGCTTCGATCCCGTTTCCACATCTAGTGTCCGATAAAAACACGGAATTAATGTTTGGAATCTCCATAGGTTTTTTCCCGTAAAGTATAGTTGAGGAGCAATGCTGAATGCAATGTTATAGGTGTTGATGTTAAAATCAGAATGTATGATAGTATTGTCATCACATTGACTGGAGTAAGGCATGTTTTAGAGTTGAAGAACCTTATTTCCTTGGATGCTCTAAATTCAACTGGGTGTTAGGGTATATCTCAAAATGTGCATTTTGAAGATTGTTTGAGGCGCCTTGGTAATAATTAAAGAAATCAAGATGAGATAATGATAGATTTCACCATGGAGAGGTCAAATGGATTTGTTCGAGAATCTAAATTGTGACATATGCGTTTGGGGCACATTGACAAGAGAAGCCTAAAGGTTTAAGTGAAATAAATCTGTTGTGTGGTTGTCTTACTAATGAACTGGACATATGCAAGCGATGTGACTTTGATCAACATCAAAAAGTGCAATTCAATATGATTGCCAAAGAAATTACGAAGATTGCATAGTTAATTCACTTGAATGTTTGCAGGTTATCACGGTTTCATTCAAGAAAGAGTGCCAAATTTATGCTAATAGTTATAGATGACTGCTCAAGGAAGACCTAGGTGTTTGTGCTTAGCAATAAATTTAATGTTGTCGTCAGGCGTAGTTGAAAGTTTTAATCAAAAGGAAACTAGTAAGATGATCAAGTAAGTATGGACTGTGACAATAGCATGGAGTTGGAGTTCTATTCGAAGTGTTAAATGAATTATGTACGAAGGAAGGTATAGTGATACACCACACTAGTACCAATGAACCACAATCCATTGCAAAGTTGATAAGTAGAAAATTACTAGAGATAGCCCATAAAATGTTCTCTAGTATTGGTATGATTAGGACATTCTTGGTAGATAAGCTTATCTGAGCGAGCTATGTGATGAGTAAATCTCCATAGATTGCGATTGGATGTCGTACTCTTGAAAAAGTGTGGTCAGCTAGCGTTACTGATTATTCTATTATTAGAATATTTGGTTGTCCATGTTATGTTCAATTTATAGTAATGGTAAACTCAAGGAGAGAGTAAGAAAGTGTATGTTCTTAAGTTATGCACAAGGTGAGCAGGGCTATTGATTATGGTGCTCGGAATAAAATTCACCTATTATCAGTAGAGAAATTACATTTGACGAGTCTTCATTACTTCTTCCTAGGAGTGATTATAGTAGTGTTCATATGAGTATGGACAGTGTTCAACTTGAAGTATAGTTGTAACTAGAAACTCTTAAGGTAATGAGTACTAGTAAAGTAATTGACATAAATGGTGCTTGTAGTGAAGTGGAGCTTGTAGAGTCAATGGTTACTGTAACTACTAATATTGATAATGTACGTGTTTTTTCTCCTTATAGATGTGGATACAACAATAGTTTTGCTTTATATATTGTAGAGGAGGTTGTGTTGAAAAATCCTAATGGAGTAGTTAAAGGTGTATGTGGAGTTGGTGCTCTCATGAGATCCATGGTTTTGGTGAAGTTCAAGAAAGATTTTGACTTGGAAAATATTTGTGGCGATGAACCCATTGGGGGCTGTAGGAGAATAGCAATGGAATTTGAATTTTTCAATGATCCGATTGTGATTTGGCTCAAATGTCAAGCTAAGGTGTACATTGTTAAAATATATTCGAGCTTGAAAATGAGATATGACTTGAGAATAATCGTTATTTGTGGATACCTAAATATTTTGAAGTGGAGAAGAATTTCCTAATTTGTCTTTATATCAAATTGATGTGAAAAAGATGTTGGTAAAGCAAATATAAAGGGAGGCAAATCCGTATAGAAATTAGGAAATTCCCACTTGGACTTGGACTGACTTGGACGAATTAGGTTTTGAGCATGGATTTCCTAATCCATGTCGACTTCAGCTCGCTAAACATTTATTCCATTTATAGCTAGTTATATTTGTTCACCTTATGGAGTTTGGAGCATACGGAGAATATAAGCGTCATTTTATGTGAGTGCTTGAGGACGCCATTGTTGATGAACACATTCAAAGAGTTCATCTACAGATGTGGATTTTTTTTTGTGAAGTTACATCCAAGAAGGACCAGTGTTTGTAGTTGTGAAATCTAGGGGTAAGGTTTATTAATTTCTTTGTGAGATTAAGAGATTATTTCATGATAAATTATGAGGTTAAACACTATGTGAGTTATTGGGTATAATTGAGATTTGGGAAATACTGAGAATATTTGAGTGACTCAAGTATGGTTGTATTCCTTGTTGTATCACTTAAACTATAGGGGAATGCATTGTTGCTCTCTCCGTGGACATAGATCACTACGAACAAACCACATAAATTCAGTGTTTGATTTATTTCCTTATTCTGTATATTTTATTATTCGATATTTTGTTTTTGCAACACAGAATGCAATACTGAAGGAATTGAACTCATGGGTGTAAGGGATAGTCTACAATGATACGGCCCGAGGTCAAAGACCGATAGCTATATGATCCAAAGGTCAATAAGAAGCCGCCCAGTAATGCTTTAAAAATCAGACCGGAACAACTGATTCAATTGACAACCCATCAGGCCTCTAATTTAGCGTGTTTTCCTTCCATTTATCATGTTTGAAATTGTTGTATTGTATGCGAAAAAATTCCATTATAAAATTAAACTAAAACATCATCGGCACGTTAAATATAGGTCTCACCTTTTATATATATTATAGTGCATAAAGTATGCTTGGCACTTATAATTCTAACATTAGATTCGGCGCACCTTAAATTAAATTAATGAGAGTTCTATTATGATTACAAAGTAGTTAGAAATTGATAAGTATTAGGATAGTGCCATGGGTGGCATGATTCCTACACATTGAAAATGCCCAAAAGTACCTTTAGAATGCAAACTATAACGAAATCTATCTATGAGACTAATGTTTTTTTCACTTAATCATTGATATTTACTCTCTCTCTCTCTCTCTCTCTCTCTCTCTCTCTCTCTCTCATAATCCACTAGTTACTAGTTATTCTTAATATTAATTTACCCCATGTTTTGCCAACAAAGTTAGCCACTTATCACTCATTTATTGTGTATTGAAACCTAAATTTTGGCAATCCATTTAGATATTTATTGCATAGAAAATTAGGGATTGACCTTGGTCCCTATCAAAAATAATTTTTGCATTAGGAGCATATCTCATTAGATAAAAGCATTCAGTTGGATTGGTGATGGAATGGGGGTCTGAGCTTAATTAAATGTATGGATAGAGCCCATGGGGAGAGGCGAAATTTGCTTAGTCCTGGGAGTAGTGGCTGAAGTTCATGAGTAAGAATGGGTGTTTCTGAACTTTAATTGAATTAAGTTAATCCTGCATAATTAGAGCTGGAATCTATTAAAGGTTTTAAGCTTAGTTGAGCCCACAAGCAAAGTTGAAATTGGCCAAGCCCATTCCTCATCATTATGGCCAAATATTACAAATGGGAAAGAGGAGTCTTGAGCTTAATGGAGTGAAATTTAGCCAGTTGAAGTAATGGAAAGTTTGCGTTTTATTGTTCTTTTATTGCTTTTTCTTCTCTCTCAATTTAGATTTAGGAGCTCTTTTCTCCTGGTTTAGTTTTCAATTTGAGAGTTTGAATACTCCCGATCTAGTTCTAAATTTGGGTGCCATCCTCTTGTAATCAATATCTGAGAGTTTAATAAATATGCTTTTAGAATTTGATGCTCTTATACTTTGTTTGTGTACAGGTTCTCTACTTTCAACCTTAGTAATGATTGTAAGAGTTTCAGTGTCTTATTGAATTATGAAGATTTGCTCCTTCATATGTTAGATCTGTGTTTGTTTAACCGATATTGGTTGTCTCAAAATGACGATAGTATAGAGGAAGCCAACCTAGGCACGCACTATCAACTAGCAACAACATAATTATTGGAAAAGAAATTTCTAGTGTATGCTCATCACTAACAAAGACATGAGATCAAGTGATTGGTTGCCAATTTTATTTGACAAATCTATTATTGTAGAATAAGTTTTTACTTAGCTTTGTTGATGCTCCATTAATCTTTATTATTTTCTAGATTTGGCTTTTTTTTAGTAATTATACTCTCTTTCAATTTGCTTTGTTATGAAAACTATGTACCTCTGCATGCTTTCATGTAATGGATATGATTTTCGTTTGACCAAAAAAAGTAATGTAAAGTTTTATTCTGACAAAAAAAAATTAAATTAATGAGAGGCCTTAGTTTATTAGAATCCATTTATCCTAACAAGGCCAAAATTAAGGCCATAAAGTTAAGGTTAAACCTAGGAATAACTCTATATAAACATATCAATGTCTCGTAATTCTAGGTTGGCAAAACACAAGAAATAGTGAGAAAGAGAGGAAAAAAAGGAGTCTTGGCCAACCCTTTGGCTGAGATCCTTGACGACCTTTGTCATTGCCACTGCAACCTGCACCCTTTGTCGATCTGCTGTCTCTGCTTGCTGCCCACGATGACAGCAAGCTTCCACTGAGCCCCTCATCGTTGCTTCCTATCCTGTATGGCAAGGCGAGACTACTAGTCTTCAACAATGACGACGGAATCGCTGAATTCCTTGGCCGAGACTTTAGTCGACAAGCCCAACCGCGAGCCTACCTGTAACCCTTATAGCCTGCTCGTACCAATCCCTAGGTCGTCGCACAACCTCATCTCCCTTTGACTGCGCTGATACCTGTACTGCCAACCTTGTTGGAGGTTATAGGTTTGAGAGAGAAGAAAGTGTTTTATGTTACTTGAAGTATTACACCAAGAGACGTCAAGTTTGGAACGCTCAACAGTGTTACCTTCAGCATAGGGAAACCCTAGAGTTTTTATATATGCAAGTTATTGAGCTCCAGCCCATATGGGCCCAAATAACAATGCTTTTATCTATTGGGCTTGTATGTGAACATATTATTTGGATTATATTAACAATATATCCAACAATCTCCTCTTATGTTCACCATACAACACAATCCAATACGGTGGTCAGTGTAATGTTCAAACAAACAAGAATCATCCACATTCATTCCAAAATAATCAACTCGGATCGGTCAAAGAGTTTTTTTTTTTTTTAGCAGTAAAGTTTTAAACTCAATCATTATTTGCAATCCAAATAAGTGAATCATCATTATCATGAATCTGTTATGAGATCAACAAATCAAAATAAGTATTAAGAGTTTTAGATTCAGTTTAAACTCATCCAAATCCTAACTCCTAAAATAAATTTCAGACTCGGTTCACAACCAATATATGCATAATAGTCAAGTATAAGTAGGCCAGTCAAAATAGTCCAAGGCCTTACAAATATAAGAAATAATCATAATAATGTTCACAAAATAGAGATAGCAAAATGCAAGTCTCAAATAAATCGACTCCATCAAAATAAGCAGTAGCAGGTAAACAATCAAGTCTCCACATGCTCTAAATAACATATCTCCATTCATCAAGTAGATCATCTTGGTCAAGATTCCACTCATGAAGCTCTCCTCCATCTCTGCCATCCCATGTAGAATGTCAAATATGAATTTCATATTATTATGGATTCAATCATTTGAATAAAAACTTAGCACCATTCCATCAGGCAGAGAAGAACATATATTGATGTCATAAAGCATCATAATATCATGTTCATAAGCATCAAGTCAGTTTCATAAATTATGAACAAGACCTAAACAATATGATTTACAAAGAGCCATCAACTTAAGTTTATTTGTAGGAGAATAACTATTGTCTAGTTTCAAAAGAACAGGACCAATAGTCAAGTCACTTACAATAACTTAGTTGTGTAATATCAAGTTTCAATTAAGAACAAGACCAACGGGCTTCTTATGTAAACAACTGTTTCTATGTTTCAATTTGGAATGTCACAGTTACCGATTCCTTAAAGTCAAATAATCTAACATCAAGTTTGGAATGAGATCATTTAACTAAAAGGATAGTCCAACTTAGTTGAATTGTATCATCAAGTTTGGAATGACACGATCTTCCCTAATAGAACCTTTGAATTAGGTTAAAGTCATCTTCATCAAGTTTGGAATGAGACAACTCACCCTTTTCAAATTAATCAGCAACTGTGAACATCGATAAAACATATAAATTGTGCTTATCATTGTGGCCAAAAAAGGAAGATTCGATAATTCAAAACACACAATTAGAAGGTAAGTAAAAGGTAAGTAAATGGTAATTAAGACTTGCCTATGTAATCTTTAACCCCATTTCCCCCACTGTTTTGAATAATCGATCTTTAGACATACCTTTAGTGAGAGTATCGGCTATGTTATCCTTCGATCTCACATCGATCAAGGTGATAACCCCTTGTTCTCTCAGATAATTCAACAACACATGTCTCAGTCTCACATGTCTTCGTTTTGAATTAAAGAGAGCATTATTGACGACTTGGACAGCTGCTTGATTATCACAGAATAGGCTTAAAGAACTAATCTTTAGCCGAGTCAAAGGAATATCCATAATCAAATTCTTTATCCACTCGGCCTCTTCACCGGCTGAGGCTAATGCAAAAATTTCTGATTCCATAGATGACAATGCAATACAAGTCTGTCTTTTGGATTTCCAAGTAATAGCAGCTCCACCCAAAGTGAATATATATCCACTGGTGGACTTACTATTTCCAATATCTGAACACCATGAGGCATCAGAATATCCATCCACAGTTGGAGGATAACCAGAATAATAGAGAGCATAATCTTTAGTACCTTTAAGGTATCTCATTAGCCTATTGAGGGCATCCCAATGCTCTTTACTAGGATTACTAGTGAAACGACTCAGCATGCCAACTATAAAGGCTATGTCGGGTCTAGTGCAACTCATAGCATACATGAGACTACCAATCAATTTCGAGTACTTTAACTGATCCACACTGGTTCCTTCATTAGGACTCAGTCTTTTATTATAATCATATGGTGTCTCACTCGGTTTACACCTATCGTATCCCCAAGTAGAAAGTAGCTGCTCAATATAATGAGTCTGGCTAAGGGAGATGATGACTTGCCGTTTAAAGCTTACTTTCATGCCAAGAATGGTATTATCAATACCAAGATCTTTCATGTCAAATTCTCTAGCTAAAGTAGCTTTCACATCACTCACTACAGAATGATCAGAACCAAGAATTAACATGTCATCAACATACAAGCAAATGATGACTATCTTATTTGACATAAAACGATGGTAAATGCATTTATCTGAATAACTAGACTGAAAGCCATAACTCTTTACCACTTTGTCAAATTTAAGATGCCACATCTTAAGTGTTTACTTAAGACCATACAAGGATTTGTTTAATTTACAAACTTTGTCCTCAAGACCTTTCTTAACATATTCTTCTGGTTGTTCCGTATAAATTTCCTCATTTAACTCCCCATTTAAGAAAGCTGTTTTTACATCCATTTGATGCACTACAAAGTGTTCAATAGATGCCAAAGTAAGAAGAATTCTTATAGTTGATAGATGACACACAGGTGAATAGACATCAAAATAATCTATTTCACTCTGTTGTTTATAGCCTTTAGCTACTAAACGTGCTTTGTATCTGGCTATTGATCCATCACTATTCAGTTTCTTTTTCAATACCCATTTATAGCCTATAGTCTTAGCCCCTTTTGGCAAATTTACTAACTGCCAAGTGTGGTTTTGCAACTGAGAGCTCATTTCATCATCTATGGCTTCTGCCCACAATAAGGATTCCCTAGATCTCATTGCTTCTTGATAAGAGAATGGATCATCCTTAAGATGGTAAGTAACAAAGTCATCACCAAAACTTTTGGAAACTCTCTCTCTTGTAGATACTCTAACTGAAAATTGTTCAACAGCCAGCTGTGTGGAATTAGTGTCAGAAGGGCCTGCTTCAAATTCTACAGGAGATTCCGAAATTATATTTGTAGATCCAGAAACATTCAAGCCTTGATCTCTGAGAAACTTGTTTTCGAAGAGCACTGCATCTCTAGATTCTATCACTGTGTTAGTAGATAGATCTAAAAACCTATTTGCAGCACTATCTTCTGTACTACCTAGATATACACAAGTAATGGTTCTAGGTCCCACCTTAGGTCATAAGTAATACAACCCCAAGTCTTAAGAGTATCATATCTACAAAGGCGCTTATGCCATATCTCATAAGGTGTCATAGACAACTTAGAGTGCGGCAACCTATTCAAGATATGATTAGCAGTTAGAACTGCTTCTCTCCAGTAGGAGGAAGGCATGCCAGCTGTAAGTAACATAGAATTTAAAATTTCAGTTAATGTTCTATTCTTACGCTCTGCAACACCATTTGATTGGGGTGAATAAGGAGCAGTGGTTTCAAGTATTATACATTCTGAAGCACAAAATTCCTTGAACCTTGTCATTGTATATTCTCCTCCTCTATCACTCCTAAATCTCTTAATTTTTAAGTTGAGTTGATTTTCTACTCTAGACTTGAAAATCTTAAATTTTTCAAAAGCCTCATCTTTCGATTTCAACAAATAGACATGACAATATCTAGAAAAATCGTCTATGAATGTTATTAGATACTTCCGACCACCCCTAGTAATGTAATTTCTAAAGTCACAAATGTCAGAATGTATTAGCTCAAGAAGTTGTGTGCTTTTAGAAACCAATTTAAAGGGTTTTCTAGTGATCTTAGCCTATGCACACACTTCACATTTGTCAAATCGAATAGAAGTGTCTAATGGAATGTTGTGAGTTCTAGCCAGATGTTGCATTTTCCTGTAATTCACATGTCCAAGTCTATTGTGTAGCAACTTTGGATCAATCAAAGTAGAATTCACATGGTTCATGCTATCAGTATTTAAACTCAACCTGTACATACCATCAATCATGAATGCACAACCGAAATAACATGAGTTAACAGATAAAGTTACTCTACCATTCATAGTTAAAAAAAGACATACCAGCTTTATCAAGTAAACTCATAGATATCAAATTCTTTTTAAGTAGAGGTACTACTCTAACATGTTTCAGAGTTAGTAATTTACCTGAAGAAAGCATCAAGTTTGCGGTTCCAAAGATGAGTCACATCTCGCTTCACCACCATTGCAATTTTCCACAATGTCTTTCACTTCTGTGACCTCAATGAGTAAGTTCTTGTCATTTGTAGCATGACAAGTAGCGCCACTGTCCAACCACCACTCAGAAGAGACACGGGCCTTTCCATTCTTCATCATTCCAATGGAGGCCTGAGGCTCAGATTCATTAATTAGCATATTAACCTTATTTTGTGGTGTGTCATCCTTTGGCTTCTTTGGTAACTTACACTCTGCTGCCCAGTGACCCCACTTTCCACAGTTATGGCACTTACCCTTCTTCTTCTTTTTTTGGAGATAGTCTTTTTGGCCTCTAACTATAAAGAGGATTCACCTTTTGGTGACTTGAAGGATTCACCTTTTGGTGACTTGAACCTTTTTTGAAGTTTATTGGAGTGTGAAACTAAGTTGGCAACTGACTGTTGTTGTCCTACTTGTTCCAAACTCTTTCTAGTAATGTTTTGATCCTCAATGTGAATATACCTCTTTAATTCGTCCAGTCCCATCTGTACCTTCAGTCTGTGCATTTCAGTCTTGAAAAAACTCCATTCAGTTGGTAGCTTGCTCAATACAAGACCAACAAAGAGATTATCGGACATGTCAGAGTTATCATCTTTCAGCTTGTTCCTCATGTTCTCAAATTCAACTAACTGAGAGGTAATGCTTGAATTCATAGTGAATTTAAAGTCAAAGAATTTCTCCGCTAATAGAGTTTTAGAGAGCCCATCTTGTTTTTGGAACTGAGCATTCAAGTGATCCCATATCTCTTTTGTTGTCTTATATTCACTATAAGTCATAGCCAGATTAGGATTTAGAGAGTTCAACAAGTAATCTCTACAAAAATCTTCATCTTTGTTCCATTGATATTCATCTACATCTTCAATGGTAAATGCAAAGTCACTTAACACAGTATAGAATATCTCACGTTCTTTCATGCCAAATTGAACATGTAATTTCCATCCATGAAACTCAGTAACATCAAAAGATTGCAACTTTAAAATATCATAGGAACTACGCTTTGCCATTATAATAAGAGCAAAGTGTTAGAAAGAGTGCACCTTGAAGTCTTCGGAACCACAAAGTCGAATAACTCTCTTAACCTTGATCAAACCGCTTGCCCAAACAAACCCAAAAAAAAAAACAAAAAAACAGATCTGGAGTGTGCAAAAACCTTAAGATGGACTGCCCCTTTCGTCGAAATTCGCTGAAAATTCCAATGGAGACTTCCAGGTGCTGTAACTTCTCCGTCCGACCTCCGATCGACGCGAGTGACCACTCAAAACATTCGTATCGATGATTAGAACAAAGCCCAAGTGGTTTCACCCTCTAAAATTGGCTATAATTTTTGGATTTTTGAATCAAATATTTCGATCACCCGAAACTTCAAACTCAGATCCTACCCAATACCACCGTCGAAATCGAAAGTAAATTTTACCTTTGAATTCGTCTTGATGAAATCTTCAAGAAAACACCTTACTCGCTCAAATCCGACACACGAATCTAATACTTCAAGAATGTTGGAGGTTATAGGTTTGAGAGAGAAGAAATTGTTTTATGTTACTTGAAGTATTACACCAAGAGACGTCAAGTTTGGAATGCTCAACAGTGTTACCTCCAACGTAGGGAAACCCTAGAGTTTATATATTTATGCAAGTTATTGGGCTCCAGCCGATATGGGCCCAAATAACCATGCTTTTATCTATTGGGCTTGTATGTGAACATATTATTTGGATTATATTAACAATATATCCAACAAACCTACCCGCCTCAAGAGACGCTGCATGCCGTTTGACGACCATGCTACCTCACCACGGCGAGCCCTGCCTCCATCGACCAGTAGCTCTGCTTTTCTTGGTCGAACCAAGCCATGAATCGCGACGACTTTTCTGCTCTGGTCGAGATGTCTCCCCACCTCATGTCTATCGCTACCACACCTCATCGGGCCACATAATCTAGTACCTCACACCCACGGATCTAAAGAGACCTGGTCGTGAGTCTTCCTTGAGCCCATCTTTACCACGCCGATCACATGCATCGAGAGCCTCACTGACCAGGCGACCTTGACACATGCCTTCCTCGTCGTGAGCACCACAGCGGCTGACCTTGCTTGAGCATTGCTACCTTGTTCTCCTCCACACCACTGCGAGCACCACCACTGGCCATCATGAGAACTATCGTCCATAAGCCCTAGCCGCCAGTCCGATTTGGAAGCAATTTTGAATTCTATATGAGGTGATTATCCAATCCAATTTTAGATTCTATGTCTCAGCACCTATTTGGAATAAATCATTATTAAACCATGATTCTTTGAGATTTTAGGCATTATCATCTTAAAATTTTATTGATAAAAATCACCATAATCGCTTTTTGACCCGCAAGACTTTGGATATTTTTATTAGGGAAAATTTCAAAAAAGGACCTAAAGTGAGCCTATTTTCTCAAATAAGGACCTAAAGTGACCGTTGTCTCAAATTATGACCCAAAGTGGCTAAATCAGTCTCAAATAAGGACCTTAAATCGCTGGCCAGCCAAATGTTCACCAGCCGGTGAGTGTGTGGCATTTTCATTGGCCGGAATAAGGTAATTTTGTCAAAAAAATATTGATAGAAACTAACAAACCCTAAAAACAAAACCCCCAAACTCTTCACGTTCTCACGTTTTCTTCTTATGCTCTTCATCTTCTCCGTTCTCTATCCTCTTTCGCTTGGAGCACCCAAATTTTTTGTTAATAGAGCATGAATTGAAGCACAACAAGAAACCCTTACATTCATTTTTTCACATTTTCTTCCTTTTTTTTTTCTTCATTTCTTTCTAACGAAGAAGACAAATCTCAAGTAAAACCACCTCTTCATTATTTAGACACTCGTATGTAACACGAGAGCCTTGATTCTTCATCATCTTTTCCCAACCGAGAGACAGAGAACATCTCGATGTTGAGGACCCACATCTCGGGCACAATTTGAATCCACTTCCACGGAAAGAGAGAGACAGAGAGAGTCGAGGGGGTGCTGGCACATCTGTTTGGAACTCAGGAAGTTAGGGATCTTGCTCCATTAACAAAGAATTTGGGTTCTTCGAGCAAGAGGGGACAAGGAACCTAGAAGATGAAGTGCAGATGAAAAAGAGTTTGGGGTTTTTGTTTTTAGGATTTGTTAATTTCTATCAATATTTTTTTGACAAAATTGCCCTTATTCTAGCCACCGAAAATGCTACATGCTTGTCGGCCGGTGAATATTTGGCTAGCCAACAATTTGAGGTTCTTATTTGAGACTGGTTTAGCCACTTGGGGTCCTCATTTGAGACAACGGCCACTTGAGATCCTTATTTGAGAAAATAAGCTTACTTGGGGTCCTTTTTTGAAAATTTCCCTTTTTATTATTATTTTGATTTTTCTTGGAGATTGGTGATGTTTAGTATTTTGCTGATTGTTAATTTAAGCCATGAGACAGCATATTATTTTTTTCAATTATCTTAATCCATTATTTCAAATCTTGAAGAGTATCTCGAGGTGGGTTGGATATATTGCTTTCTATAATTTAAATAACTTTCCTATTTTGAAATAAAAAAATATCGCATCTCATGATAGATTTGAATAGATTTTTAGATAAGATTGCATGCTTAGATGTTATCTAGAGATTTTGGATAGATTTCCTAATTAGAATAGGATTTAATTCAAATTATTTTCTAATGGATAAGATAAACTTTGTTCCAACTAACTTATTTCCACATTTTTTTAATTACGAATTTTCATAAAAATCAAAAAAATAAACATGTGCATGTCATTTAGGATTAGATACATAAATTCCATGTCATATTGCCATGCCATTGATGCCATGTCATCCACATAATGTTATGTCATGCTTCCCCGTTTTAACATTATGCTATGTCATCATCTATGCCATGTCAATAATTTCATGACATTTAGTGATTGCATGTTTAGAATCATCTAAATTTGAATGCATATCATATAGGAATACATTGCATGTTTAACTTAAGTTAGAATTGCATATAGTTAATCTTCATAATAAAAAAAGAAAAATCAAACAAAAGAGAATTAATTAAAATTGTTAATTACTTAGTAGAAATCATGGTAGGTTGGGATAACATTTCTTTTTAATAAATACTTGGCAAATATTTGGGAATTAGTTAATGTACTTTGCTTTCATCAAGGTATTTAGTTTCTTTCGTTATTTTAGCAATTTATTTATTTCCTTGATTATTTAGTGTTATTTTTATTATTTGTGAACCCGCATAATCACCTCATATGTTAGTGTTATAGATTGGAGTGACACAAGAATTCTCCCATACTTGTGTACCCTTAAGAGTAAAGCTTGAGGTTATCGAGTGAAGAGTGAGTCATGCAAAAGGGATGATACAATTAGTTTGTGGGAGTGGCATTAGGACAGCTGGTGCTAGGAGTTTAAGAATAAAACTGTTATATCTATTAGGAGCTTTTAAGGTGAGATTGGTCTCCTGTGCACAAACTAGTTGGGAGCTAATGCTGCTCTCCCGATGAAGTCATGGCAAGTTGAAACCAATTATTGTGCTTAAATTGATCTTTGTGTCTAGCTTCATGGATTGGACGCTCAAGCTAAGCTAAGTGTAGTGCGATCCGATACAAAGATATTATTCACTATACTATAACAACTACAGAAGGAAGGTCGACCTGTTGCTTTCGAGTCACCAAGCATCATACAGGCTAATTCACATCTAAGAAATTGTTGACCTGTGACAGATGGTATCAAATTAGGATCCCTCTAGTAAATGAGTCAAAGCTAAAGAAAACATATGGTCTACCTAGTTCTACGAGAGTGGAGATTGAATCATTGGGATAAAACGTGCTCAAACAAAGTGTGGCTCTTAACCATCTTCTAGGATGATAATGGGAGCACACGAAAGAACCGAATTCCTCATCGAATAAGGAAAATGTTCCTAGATCAATTTGGCGAATCTCAATATGGGTCTACTACCACATTTTCAACAAGGGGAAAAACCTCCATTGTCCCATTGAGATCAAGAGAAGCTTAGTAGGTGAAAGAAGGTGATGTCGAGGAAGCATAGTTGGCTTTGGATGTCACACTTGTTCCTAGTGCAAGTAACCAATGGTGCTTGAACAATTTTGATCAGGGGAAGCTACCAATGGAGTGTAGTGGCTTGTATTGTTGCATGGGCGTTGCCATCCATGGAAGTCCCAAGGAAGTAGTGTTGATGGCTCCAAAACACAGGGAAATGACTAAACAACCCATAACAAGGATGTCATAGAATTGAATGGGGAAGAATTTCATGGGGTTGGAGTGACAGAAGGATTCTCCTATACTCACGTACCCTTGAGAGTTAAGCTTGGGGTTATCAAGTGAAGAGTGAGTGATGTAAATGAGATGATACGACTAATTCGTGGGAGTGGCGTCAAAACGGTTAGTATTAAGAGATTTAGAATAGAACTATTAGGAGCTCTAAAGGCAAAGCTGGCTTCTCATGCACAAATTATTCGAGAACTAATGACACTCTCTTAATGAGGCCATGGCAGGCTGAAACCAGTTGTTGTGCCTAAAGTGTTCTTCGCATCTTGAGCTAAGCTAGGCATAGTTCAATTTGATACAATGCTACTATTCACCATATTGTTCTTGAAAATAACTATTGAAGGAAGGTTGGCTTGCTGTTTTCGGCTTACCAGGCACCACACGAGCTATTATGCACTAAGGAATTGCCAACCCAAGCAGATGGTATCAAAGCAGGATCCCTCTAGTAGATGAGTTAGAGTTGGAGAAAACTCATGATCTACCAAGTCCTACAAATGCGGAGAGTGGACCGCCAGGGCAAACGTGTTTGGACAAGGTGCGACTTTCGACCAACTTTTAGGAAATCAATGGGAGTATATGAAAGAACCAAACACCTCATCGGATAAGGAAAACGTTCCTAATCAATTTGGCAAATCTCAAGATGGGTTTATTATCATGTTTTCAATAAGGGGAGAAACCTCCATTGGTCCTGTTGAAATTAGGATAAGCTTAGTAGACAAAAGAAGGTACCATCAAGGAAGCGCAGTTAGCTTTGGACATCACCCTTGTCCTTAGCATAAGTGGCCAATGGTGCCCGAACAGTTTTATGGTGCATTTGGTTCAACATTTGCAAGGGCTTTGAGCCTAATGCAAATGCTAAAAGCCCAAAGCTACTTGGGGAAATGCAATTGTGCTTGGTAAAAAAATTTTGCAAATGAACTTTGAGTTAAGTGTGCGTTTGGTAAAAAAAAAATTTGCAATGAGCTTTGATGGGTATAATGGGTATACATATATACATCTTTTTCTTTTTTTAAATTGACCTAAACCCTTTGCTGGACCGGCGAAGGGCTATGGCCGCCAGCAAGCCAGATTGGTGCCAGCAACGATCGGCGGAGGTCGCGCGACCCAACCAAGGGCCGCCGGAGGTCACCTAACCTCGGGTGACCCTCGTGAGGCACGTGACCCAGCGATCGCCACCTGGTCTCGCGACCCAAGCGACCGCCACCGGGTCTCGCAAAGGTTGTGTGACCCTTGCGAGACCTGGCGCTTGACCGCCCGTGGCGGTCGCCTAGGTCGTGGGCCGCCACGGCCGCGTGACCCTGACGGTTGAGACCCAAGGTCGAGCGACCTCCGGCAGCCCTCAGCTGGGTTGCGCGACCCTCGCCGAGGGTCGCCCGAGGTCAAGCAACCTCCGATGGCCCTCGACTGGGTTGCGTGACCCTCTTTGAAGGTCGCCTAACCTCAGGTGACCACCACCGACAGCCGCCGGCGCCAGATCTGGCTCACTGACGACCATAACCCTTCGCCGAACTGGTGGCCGTTCGTCGGACCGGTGGCCGTTCGGCGAACTACTACGTGACCCTCGTTGAAGGTCGCCTGACCTCGGGCGACCTCTGTCGATGGCCACCGGTGGCAAATCTGGCTTGCCGATGGCCGTAGCCCTTCGCTAGACCGCGGCCGTCCAACAAACGGCTACCTCATTTTTCAATTAAAAATAATAATATTCAAGGGTAAAATCGAAAATATGAAAAATCAGTGAGGGTAGTTTTGGAAGGAAAAAAATGATTTAAGCATTCGGGGGATTCTAAAAGCCCAAGGCTAGTCCCTACTAGCCTTGGGCTTTTAGCATTTTGAAGGCCAGCTTTCAACTGAAAGTTGGCTTCAAAGCTGAACCAAACGGTTCAGCATTTTCCCAAGGGGCTTTCAGGCCTGAAAGCCCCTTGGGAATGTTGAACCAAATGCACCCTTAATCAAGGGAAGCTACTAATGGAGTATAGTAGCATGTTCTATTACTTGAGCATTGCCATCCATGTAAGTCCTGAGGAAGTAGCATTGATGAATTTGGAACATAGAGAAGCGATAGAATAGCTCACAATGAGGATGTCTCGAAATTGAGTGGGAGTGCATGTCTCAAACCAAAGTGACATAAGGATTTTCTCATACATGTGTACCCCTAAGAGTGGAGCTTGGGGTTATTAAGTGAAAAGTGAATGATGTAGAGAGGATGATATATCTAGTTCATGAGAGTGCCATTAGGATAGTTGATGTTAGTAGTTCTAGGATAGAATGGTTGTGTTTTAGGAGCTTTGTAGGTAAAGTTAGCCTCTCGAATACAAACTGGCCAAAAGCTTATGTCACTCTCTTAATGAAACCATGGTAGGCCTTAACTATTCTACATGCCTCGGTCAATGGACTGGATGCTCAAGCTAAGCTAACGTGTGGTACCATACTGATCTTGGGAACAACTATATGAAAAATGTTGGCTTGGTCTTCTCGGCTCACTAGGCACTACATAGGCTATTCTACGACTAAGGAACTGTTGACTTGTGAGATTAGTGGATAGGATTAAAATTAATCCAAGTTATCAACCAAAATATTTTAGAGAAAAAAAGGTGCACAACGATTGTTAGAGTAATCTAGCGTAATTAAGTCCCCAAATCCATAATCTCTTATTTGTTGAATTAAAATATTATCACGCACTTTACTTAGGTTTCTAATCAACCTACAAAAAATAGATTAGTAGCAATTCCAAAATGAAACTAATTTGTATGTTGATAACTTGAATCAAAGTTGCAAATTGATAATGACCGGGAGAGTTCAAGCTAAGTCTAGGTTTAGTAAACAATTAGTCAACTCCTAAATGGTTCACCTTTGAGAAGGTTGTGCCGTTATATCACGTCTCCTCAATTTCCAACCGTAAGTCCTAAACTATAAGATCACATATGACATCATTTTTTTTACTATAGCCTATTGTGCTAAAATAATTGCAACTCAAATCAAGCTCCACATCATGTACTTGCCTTGGCCCAATCGTGCTCTCTTTCCCTCCCCCTCTCATGGTCACTTATCACTCATTCTTATTGCCACATCTCCCAAATTCTTAACCATATGTTTTAACCAAGAGATGGCATCATCCCTAACTTCACTTTAACCTTGATTAGTTGATACAGTGGATATAAGAAATGTGAGACTAATTTCTCATTTCCTTTCCAACAATCATCTTTCTCATTTTAACTCATTTCTCATTCTTGTTCTTCTCTACCAAAACTCGAAGGCGTAAACTTAAACTTACTCCAAATCCCTTCTTTGTTAGAAACATGAAACCCTCAAAGAGGACCATGCAGAATACCTCCCATCTTGAGGAACCATGCCTTAAAGATGTGAGGCACGTAATGGTCCCTCAACCCCTCATCCACCCATACTATATTCACGTGATGCTCGTACACAAAATTGCAACCCGAGGTGGGCCGTGTGGTGACGGTAGTACTCATGTCCATGGGGATGCCGAACCTCTTCGAGTACTGCGTCATCTAGGGTCTTGAAAAATTGTTAAGCATGACGGGTTGAGATAAACTTAGCAAGTTAAAGTCCTAAGCCTTGATTAGGAACTTCGCTCGCCTCAGGGATAGTCTAACATACAACCTAAACCCGTCAAATCATCAAACACCACACCTCAGAGAAATGATAATAGAAGACAGTTTAATGAACATGCACAACCACAATTGACCCTACTTAGCCTTGGCACACGCAACCTGCACAAAATGTCAATCACCTCACAACAACAGTAAGGCCTGCATGATAATGTTTATGTTCCCGGGAACAATTTCTGCTCAGAAGTGATTCTTTTTTATTCTATTCTCGGGAACAATTTTTTGAACATTTGAAGGCGTTTGGAAACTGTCCAAAATTTTTACTCTGAGAACATAAATGCGTTTGGTAAAAAAATTTAATCTTTTGATTCTTTTAATTTTTTAGTATTTTTTGTTATATTTTTTTTCTTTTTTCTTTTTCTTTTTTCTCCCATTCTTCCTCTTGGCCACCGCCACCGATGATGGCCGGCAAGAGGCCGGGTGAGCAAGAGACCTCACCCAGGCTAGGGCGAGGCTCAGCCTTGCAGATCTAGGCGAGGCCGAGCCTCACGCCGGCCAGTGAGGCTTAAGCCTCGCCAGTGGTGGCCGGGCGAGGCTCACCCAGCCCGGCGAGGCTCGGCCTCGCCTAAATTTGCAAGGCCAAGCCTCGCACCAACCAGCGAGGCTCCGTGAGCTCGCCGAACCTCGCTCGGCCGCTTGTCGGTGGCGGTGATGGGGTGGCGATGGGGTGGGAGGAGGAAGAGGAAGAAGAAGAAGAAAGAGAAGGGAAAAAAAGAGGAGAGAAAAGAGAAAAAAAATTGATTCTCAAAATTGTTCCCGAGAGCGAGAAGCAACTTTTTTTTGTTTCTGGTTTCTACTCCAAACCCGTTTTGGGGAACAAATTTGTTCTCGGGAACAAAAAATTTACTAAATGCATTTATGTTCCAAATCCGCTCCCGGGAACAAAAGAACAGAAACAGTTGTTCCGAGAGCTTTACCATGTAGCCCTAAGAGGCATGTAAATAATCAGAGCATTGCACATAACTTTCTCATATCTCGATGTCCACACGTGCTCTAATTATTATTACCCCTTTGGGCCATAGCACAACCTTATGGTTGGCGGTCAACTGACTTAAGCCAGGCATTGTCCTCCTCCTCGAGGCTCGGCAACATCATAGGCTATCCCCCACCGACGGCATTCTTGAAGAAGCATGGGCTCGGCCTCTACTACAACTCCATATCTAACCACTATTAGGTGACCCAATGGCCACGGCATAAACCCAAAGGATTGACAATCATCCGGTTATACCAGGCTACCATTTTAATGTGACCATGCAACACATTATCAAGTAATTCATTATGTTATTTGCTCTATCATGAATACAACATAACTCGTGCTCATGCGACATCCTATTGTAATTGACACACGTTATCATACCCCGACTCTTGAGCTCGTGGCAACCCCATTTCATTTGTGGTCTAACTATACAATGTCTTAGATATTGTCACCGACCGATTCATTTTATTTGATAGCTAAGCGCAGGCGGAAACAAAAACTTCCAAAATAGAAACAACAGGGATAGCAACACAACATCATATTATATATCTGAAAGTTAGTCTGTACACCATCAAATATGTACATGCCTCACTACGAGCAATATGGTAAGGCCTACTCAAAAAGGACCGACCTAGCTAACCTATTATTGCACAAGCGGAGGAGGGGTTCACCAAAAAGAGAGGTAGGCCACTGTTGCCTACTCGCTATCCTTCGAAGGGTCGGTCTCTTCGATCGTTGGATCTGAAAGCTTGCCATTAGGGGGATCCATGTCCATAAGATTCCACACCTCATCTATCAACCCCACAAGAGGAACCGATCCGTCGAAGCCATGGAGAGAACCGTATAGATCCCTCCAATCTTAATAAACCACGCCTTGAAGACATGGAGCGCATAATGGTTTCTCAACCCTCGTCCACCCAGACCATGGTGACATGGTGCTCATAAACAAAATTGTGGCCCAAGGCTAGCCGCATGGTGATGGTGGTACTCATGTCCATCGGGACGATGAAGCGTACCAGGTACTGCGTTATCTAGGGCTTGAAAAAGTTAACCATGATTGGTTGAGATAAACTTAGCAAGTTAAAGTCTTAAGTCCTAGTTAGGAACTTCGCTCACCTCGGGAGTTTAACATACAACCTAATCCAACAATCATTGCAATATAGAGAGAAACCAATGATAGAGGACAATTCAATACATAGATGCAAACACAAGTGATTTTACCTGGCCTTGGCACACGTGACTTGCAGAAACTGTTAATCATCTCATAACAACATTGGAAGACATGCAAATAATCAGAGCATCGCACAACGTTCACATATCTCGATGTCCACACGAGCTCTAAAATTAATTAATTAAATAAAAATAAATAAACCTAACAATGGTTAATAAATTAACCTAACTATAGTCAACTTAACTAAACCATGATTAAATTTCTATCCTTGGTTACTTTAAAACTAGCCTTAGTTACTTTAATTAATTAATCCTAATTACCTTTTTATTAATTATGGTCAATTAACTAACCATAATCAGCCTTAATTAATCAACTATAATTAACAAACTAACCCACAATTAATCAAAAACAACATTTATCTAATTAACCCCTAAACAAGGATTAGGAAGTTAACTCATGTGGGTCAGGAATCCAACGACACTGGCGCGAATGGGGGAATGAGGGCTATACGGGGTTAGATCGGGGATGAAAATGGATGATGAACGGAGGCCGAAACAAGCCAAAACAGTGTTGAAATACTATTCACGCGGAAGCAAGGCAGTTGGGTGGAAGTGGTTGGACGGGCGGCCAACGGCCAATGGCGACCAAGGGTTGCCAGTGGTGAGCGATTGGCTCCCTGACTTCGGTAGCTCCACTTTGGGTGGTAGTGGCAGCTTCGGCGGGAAAACAGTAAGGACAATATAATGGAAGAGAAAATAAAGACAAAAGGAAGAGAGAGAGGGGGGCTGGGATGTGCGGCTGGGCTGGGGGAAAAGAGGAGAGAGAGAGGATGGGAGACTTGGATGAGAAGCCAAGGCAAGTGGGCAAGTCCACTTGCTTTAAGGGCCAATCACAACAAAGCAAAAACAAGCATAACAAAGCCCACTTAAGCAAAAAGGAAAACGGCCAAAAAAGAAAAGCCCATGGGTTGAGAAGGGAGGGAAGCTTGGGCTAGCTTCAGCCCCTTTTAGGCTAAGCTAGATGGGTGCAAGGCCCATTAGGCCGCCAGTCTTGGGTCGGCCCACTTACATGCCCGAAATCCGGTCTAATTTTTCCTTTTTCGACACTTCGAGGTCCAACGGAAAATCCAAAAATTAATGAGGCGACATCCAAATATTAAGTCCTGATACCCCTGAGAAGTCGATTCCCAAAATCAAATTAAAAATCGAGGCTAAATTGAGGCAATTGCAACCATAGTACAATTTGGATTATTGGATGCCCATTTAGGACTTTTCCCACATTTGACCTATGGTCAACCATTATTTGATTCATGTTTATGCCAATTTTCGAGTTAGGGACATCCCTCGATTGTCGTGTGATCCAAGGGCTCAATTGATAATCCCGAGCACCAGATGAAAATGATTCGGTTTAATGTCGTTCGTAGTTCGTATTGAAGTCATGCGTAAATAACCCACAATTTGACTTCGTACTTCTACCGAATCGATTTATTTTCATTTCTTTAATAGTCTAGTACTTAGAGGATATCATTCCCGCCCAAGTCCTCATGGTCGAAGGGTTCGTTCATAATCAAAATTGCAAGTCATACGTGTATCATTTCCTATCGGCGCCTCCCTATAATCCGTTATCCCACGAACAAACAATTCGAAATATTTGTACTAACCAGGCCTTCGACTAACATTGCCATTTTATAAAATCCCAAAATGGGGTCGATTTTTAGGATGTTACAAGTCTTCCCCTCTTACAGAAATTTCGTCCTCGAAATTTAAACTGATACACTAATCCTCAAAAAGATAGGGGTGTAAACGCCTCATAATTTCTTCACTTTCCCATGTGGCTCTCTTCGTACCATGATACTGCCAAATGACTTTGACTAAAGAGACCGTCTTGTTTCTCAGCACTTGTTCTTTTCGGTCCTCGATCAGAATCGGTCTCTCTATAAACGACACCCTATCGTCCACGTCTATTTCTTCAAAATTCAACAGGTGTGTCGAGTCCGGCTCGTATTTCCTTAACATCGACATGTGGAATATGTCATGCACCTGAGCAAGTCGAGGTGGTAGCACAAGACGATAGGCTTAATTCCCGATCTTTTCTAGAATCTCAAATGATCCGATGTACCTCAAGCTTAGTTTTCATTTCTTTCCAAATCGCGAAGTACCTTGCATAGGCAATACTTTAAGGAATACATGATCACCCGCTTGAAATTTCAATGGCCTACGTCATCTGTCCCCATAACTCTTTTGTCTGCTATGAGCCATCTTTAACCTCTCATGAATCATCTTTACGGCGTTTAAAGATTGCTGCACTAACTCTGGCCCTATAATTTTCCGCTTGTCAACTTCGTCCCAACAAATTGGAGTCCTACATGGTCTACCATACAAAACTTCAAACGGTGCCATTCTGATACTCTACTGATAACTGTTATTGTACGCGAACTCCATGAGATGAATTTATTCTTCCCAACTGCCTTTAAAATCCAATACACATGCTCTCAGCATATCCTCCAAGGTATGAATTGTTCTCTTTGATTGACCATCTATCTGGGGATGGTAGGTTGTACCGAATTGCAGCTTTGTTCCCATCAAAGCTTATAGACTCTTCCAAAATGCAGCTATAAATTTGGGGTCTCAATTCAAAGTAATCGTCATTGGTACCCCATGCAGTCGAATGACTTGTTTCACATACAATTCAGCGTACTTTTCCAAAGTGAAATCCTTACGTACATCGATGAAGTGAGACAACTTCGTCAACTAGTCCACTATAACCCATATCGCATCATTGCCATGCTGACTTCTTGGTAATCCCATCACGAAGTCCATCATGATATGCTCCCATTTCCATTTAGGGATTTCAAGAGGTTGTAATAACCCTCCTAGCTTAGTGCTGTGCTTTCACTTGTTGGCAAGTTAAACACTTTGTCACGTGCTTGGTGATGTTGAGTTTCATGCCATTCCACCAATAATACTATCGTAGATTGTGATACATCTTCGTACTTCTTGGATGCACACTATAGTCGCTGCGATGCACTTTGGATAACAACTTCTCCTTAATTTTGGCGTCGCCTAGCACACATAACCATCCATGGAATTTCAAGATCCCATCCTCGGATACTTGAAAATCCGACTTTCTCTTGGTCATGTCATGTGCAAAATCTTTTGGATCTTAACATCCAAGGGTTGCATTACTTTAACCTTGACTTGGATTTCAAGTTTGATCCTAAGGGTAGCCATTAAACTGGAAAGATGACATACCTCGAGCTTGAATTCTGAATCACGGATTCCTTCCAACAGAATCCACTCTTGAACCATCATACTAGCAACTGATGACTTGCGACTTAATGCATCTACCACTTTGTTTTCCTTGTTAGGATGGTATAGGATATTGCAGTCATAATCTTTAAGAAGTTCCATCCATCTATGCTGCCTCATGTTTAATTCCTTTTGAGAGAACAAGTACTTCAAACTTTGATGGTCCGTAAAAATCTAAAATCTCTCTCCACATAAATAATATCTTCATATTTTCAACACAAATATTATGGCTGCCAACTCTAAGTCATGAGTCAGATAATTCATCTCGTGAGGCCTTAATTGCATTGAAGCATATGCTAGCTATCAATTTACCATGTTGCATCAAAATGCAACCAAGTCCCTTATATGACGCGTCACTGAAAATCTCATATCCTCTTGAGCTTGACAAGATAGTCAAAATTGGTGCGGTAGTCAGCTTATGCTTAAGCTCTTGGAAACTACACTCGCACTTGTCCGTCCACTTGTAGTTCTTGTCCTTCTTCAATAACTACATCAATGGCATAGCTATTAAAGAGAATCTTTCCATGAATCATCTATAATAACTAGCCAGTCCTAGAAAACTACGAACCTTGGTTACTGAAGTCAATCTTGGCCAATCTAGGACTACTTCAATCTTAGTTGGGTCCACGAAAACCCTTTGCCTGAGATCACATGGCCTAGAAAGTCACTCGAGCTAACCAAAATTCACACATGCTAAATTTTGCATATAGCTCATGATTTCTTAGGGTTTGCAACACGGTCCTTAGGTGTTGTTCGTGTTCATCTGGATTCTTCGAATACACTAGGATATCGTCGATAAATACAATCATGAATTGATCCAAATATTCCTTAAACACTCGGTTAATCAAATCCATTAAAGTAGCAAGGGCATTTGTCAATCAAAATGGCATTACCGTAAATTCGTAATGACCATAACGAGTACGGAAAGCTGTCTTCGATATGTCCTCCTTTTAGATCCTCAATTAATGATAGCCCGTCTTTAGGTCTATCTTAGAGAACATCGATGCTCCTTGGAGTTGGTCAAACAGGTCATCAATTCTTGGCAGCATATACTTTTTCTTAATCGTCACTTGATTAAGTTGCCAACAGTCAATGCACAGTCTCAATGAGCCATCCTTTTTTTTTTACAAACAAGAATGGTGCTCCCCAAGGCAATGCACTCAGGCGAATAAAACATTTATCCAATAACTCTTGCATCTGCACTTTTAATTCTTTTAGTTTAGATAAAGTCATCATATACGGTGCTTTTGAGATTGGTTTCATTCCAGGAGCCAACTCAACTACGAACTCTTTCTCTCGGGTGGGGGTAGTCTTGGTAACTCCTTAGGAAAGAATCGGGATAATCTCGTACCATCGCAATGTCCTCCAGGTTCAGTCCTTTCTTAGATGTATCACTCACAAACGCCAAATAGCCTCGACATCCTGACCTCAGCAACCTAGTTGCTTCCAAAGAAGAAATCAAGGGAATTGAGGACCCTCCACAACTCCCTACAAACTGGAAACTACTAGCTCCAGTTAGATTAAATCAAATTCTCTTCACTTGACAATCTAAAGTAGCTCATTGCTTGGTCAGCCAATCCATACCAATAATGACATTAAAGTCATACATCACTAATACAATCAAATCAATTTTTCCTTCCCGACCATCTATAATTAGTTTATAGCTAACACAACCTACTATAGATAAAACTGAATCCTTTAACGGAGTAGAAATAACAAAGACCGTTTGCAACGGCTGGGGTCTTAGTCCCACTAATTCTACAAACTATTTAGCAATAAAGGAGTGCAAAGCTCCCGGATCAAACAATGCATAAGCAACATGGTCGTGTAGAGATATCATACCTGTAATCATAGTAGGCGTGTCCTCCACCTCTTTCCTTGTGACTGCATACACCCATCCTTGTGTCGAGGGTCTACACTAATTGCCCTGCGGGACGTTCCTAACTGGTGGCCCGGCTACGGTTGTGGTACGAATGGCATCATGGGCCTGCGCAGGCAGTTCCTCACTTGGTGGCTCACATGACCACACTCAAAACAAGCTCCCTTTAGAGTGGTACATGAGGCATTTCCACGCCTCCTACCACACATTTGACATTCTCCAAATGAACTCGGCGACAATTTTCCCACACTATCCCTTCTATTAGGTGGGAGAGGATACCTTGCTCCCGCCATTGGTTTCTTTCAAATAGACGGTTGTCTTTGCTAGGCACGAATTGTGACCCAGATGCGGCTGCCTTCTCTATAATGTGCCTCTCAATCATCTGAGCTCTCTCATACAGCTCATTGTACTCATTCAAGTTCACAAACACCAAGTGGTCTCTGATCTCCATTTTCAATATGTCTCAAAACCTTTGGGCTTTATCCAACGGGTGCTCCACCATTCGAGGCGCATATTTTGACAGCTCTATGAATTTGGCCTCGTACTCGTCCATGGTCATCTGATTCTGACGCAACCTCTGAAATTCTGCTAACTTCTGCTCTCTTGCACAGTTTGAGAAATACTTGCTCAAAAAGGCCTCCCTAAAGGTATTCCATACCTTGGTTGTGCCCTCGGGAAACACCCACCCTTGGGTAGCTTCCCACCAAGTGTCAACATTACCTTGCAATTGATAAACTGTCATGATCACCTTTTCCTTCTCAAAAGACTCTAGCAAGGTGAACGTCTTCTCCAGCTCCCTTACCTAGAGGGTCGCTGTCTTAGGGTCACCAGCCCCCATAAACTTGGACGGCTTCAACTTCATGAACTACTCCACCAGTTGATGCATAGGCTGGTTACCTATCCCGAGCCTAGATACAGGAGCAATTGCTATAGTAGCGACAACGGCTTGGGTCTGAGCCTATTAACCCATCAATGCTTTGAGGGTGTGCATGATCCCATCCATCCTTGGATCTTCCAATGCTACCTCCTTAGCACCGGTCGAGACTTGTGCCATCCTCCTCCTTCAACCTCCCTAACCTAGGGTCCCCACTCCAGGGGTACTCGATCCAAGATTGCTCATCACATAGAATTCTCCTAACTTGTGTTCCAATTCCCCAACAATGGAATTAGAAAATGAGACAACCCTAAATAAAGGACCACGAAGAATCCCACAATCAACTACATGCAAGCAAAGAAATTATCTTTCCTACAAACTATTCACACGCACCATCTCAAAACTCATCGCACCTTATCACTCTATCAGCCAACCAGGCTCTAATACCAAAATTGACGGGGTTGTCATGCCTCGATTCTCGAGCTCGTGGCAACCCCATTTCACTTGAGGCCTAACTATACGACGTCCCAGGTACTGTTGTTGACCAATTCATTTTATCTAATAGTTAAGTGTAGGCGGAAACGAAAACTTCCAAAACAAAAACAATAGGGATAGGAACAACAGTAGCAAAGGAAAGACAACATCATATTATATATATTTGAAAGTTAGGTTGTACACCAGCAAATATGTACACGCCTCACTTTGGGCGATACGTTAAGGTCTACTAAAAAAGGACCGGCCTAGCTAACCTATTACTACACAAGCGAGAGGGGGTTTGCCAAAAAGAGAGGTAGGCCACCGCTACCTACTCACTGTCCTCCGAGGGGTCGGTCTCTCCGATTGTCAGATTTGAAAGCTTGCCATTAAGGGGGATCCATGTCCATAGGATCCCACACCTCATTTGTCGGCCCCACAGGAGGAACTAGTTCGTTGAAGCCATGAAGAGAACCGTATAGGATCCCTCCCATCTTAATAAACCATGCCTTAAAGATGTGGAGCACATAGTGGTCTCTCAACCCCTCGTCCACCCAGACTGTGATGACGTGGTGCTCTTAAACAAAATTGCGCCTCAAGGCTTGCCACGTGGTGATGGTGGTACTCATGTCCACTAGGACGTCGAAGCGTACTGGGATGTGCGGCTAGGCTTGGGGGAAAAGAGGAGAGAGAGAGGGTGGGATACTTGGATGAGAAGCCAAGGCAAGTGGTCAAGTCCACTTGCTTCAAGGGCCAATCACAACAAAGCAAAAACAAGCACAATAAAGCCCACTTGGGCAAAAAGGAAAAAGGCCAAAAGAGAGAAACCCATGGGGAGAAGGGAGGGAAGCTTGGGCCAACTCGGGCTCCTTTGGGCTGAGCTGGATGGGCGCAAGGCCCATTGGGCAGCCAATCTTGGGTCGGCCCACCTACGGGTCTAAAACTAGGTCCAATTTTTCCTTTTCCGACACTTTGAGGTCCAACGAAAATCCAAAAATCAATGAGGCGACATCCAAATTTTAAGTCCTAACACTCCTAAGAAATTGGTTCCCAAAATCGGATTAAAAATCGGGGCTTAATTAAGTTGATTGCGACCGTAGTGCAATTTGGATTGGACCATGTATTTAAATAGCAAACAACAACAACCATCAATTAACAATCACGTGCACCCCATAATTCTTTGGAAAAATAACCGACATTAAACAATAATGCTTAAACAATTCATCTAATTAATAATACTAACAATAAACTACACTTCCAAAACCTTAAATTAACAAAACAATTTCCTTTAATAACCAAGAAACTAACCACAATTAATCTAGGAAAAAATAAGCTCTAAACACAATTTCCATAAAATTTCTCGATAAAACCCATTTCCAATAAATAGTTAGCAATAATTATTTTTACCAAAAATAATTAGTATTCCCAAAAATAATTATATTCTGAATTGAAAATTAATAATAATTCGAAATTATAAAAAAATAATATAATTATTTAATTATTCCGAAAATAATTAATTAAAAAATAAAAATAATAATAATTCATAACCCTAACCATGGTTACTAATCTTAACCCAACTAGAGTAAATTAACCTAACCATGGTTAACTAAACTAACCTTAGTTACTTTAATAACTAGCTATGGTTACTTTAATAACTAACTATAGTTACTTTATACTAACCATAGTTAACACTAATCTAATCAGCCACAATTAACATGCTACTCCATCATTAACCAATCATAATCCAAGCATTAAGCTAATTAAACTAGCCTAAGCAAGATTAACCCCTAACTAAGGACTATGAAATTAACTCACTTGGTTCGGGAATCCAATGACATCGACCCGAAGGCAGGAGCAACGGCTATGCGAGGTTAGCTTGGGGAAGGTGATGGACAATGGACGGTGTTCGAATTCTACAAAAACAACATTGAAAAACTATTTTGGGTGGAAAAAGGCAGCGGCGGCGAAAGTGGCTAGGACGGGCGGCCGGCGGCAATCAAGGGTGGTCGGCGGTGAGCGGCTGGCCTCCGGATGTTGGTGGCTCCATGCTGGATGGTGGCAGCAACTCCGGCGATGGTGGCAAGGGCAGAACTGGCGATGAACAGCAAAGGCAGAAAAGGAAGAAGAAAAGGAAGAGAAAATGAAGAGAGAGAGAAAGCTGAGATGGGCGGTTGAGTGGGGGAAATGAAGGAGAGAGAGAGAGCTTCTAAACTTGTCCAAGAAGCCAAGGCAAGTGACTAGCCTACTTGCTTCAAGAACCAACAAGAAACAAGCCAAACAAACCAAACAAAGCCCACTTGGGCCACCAAAAGAAAAAGGCCAAGAAGAGAAGCCCATGGGCTGAGGAGAAAGGGGAGAATGGGCCAACTTGGACCCCTCTTGGGTGAGGTTGGATGGGCGCAAGGCCCAATGGACTACCGGTCTTGGGCCGACCCACTTGTGGGCCCAAAACCCAGTCCAAATTTTCCTTTTCCGACACTTTAAAGCCCAACTGAAAACCAATAATAAATGAGGTGATGTCCAAATATTTAGTCCTAACATCCCTGAGAAGTGGTTCCGAAAATCAGATTAAAAATCGGGGCTAAATTGAGTCGATCACAACCATAATACAATTTAGACTATCGGGCGCCCTTTTAGGACTTTTCCTCACATTCGACCCGTGGTCAACCATTCTTTAATCCACGTTTACTCCAATTCTTGAGTCAAGGATGTCCCTCGATTGTCATGTGATCCCAGGAGCTCAATTGATAATCTCGAGTACAAGATAAAAATGATTCGGTTTGGCATCATTCATAGTTCATATCGAAGTCGTGTGGAAATCGCCCGCAACCCAAGTTCGTACTTCTGCCAAATCGATTTATTTCCATTTCCCTAATAGTCTAGTACTAGAGGATATCGTTCCCGCCCAAGTCCTCATGATCGAAGGGTTCGTTCTTGTTTGAAATTGCGAGTCGTACGCGTATTACTTCCTATCAGTGCCTCCCTATAATCCGTTATCCCAAGAACAAATAGTTCATAATATTTGTATTAACCAGACATTTGACTAATATTGCCATTTTATAAAATCCCAAAATGGGGTCGATTTTCAAGATGTTACATTGGGTGTAATTTAAAGTTAAGAATATTCAAGCATATGGCGATTGTGATTGTGAAATGTTTGATTGATTAGTGGATTATTTGAGATTGGCTCTAGGTACCAATATTCAGACTGAATCATATAAATCCTTGGCATTCTTTATTACTTCTCATTTATTTTTTTGGTGCTTCCACTCTCTTTCACCAAAACGATTGCAGATCTTTTAGCTTCTTCATTAATTTTACATTGTTCCTCAGTATATTGATTAGAAATGAAAAACAAAATGATAGTTGAGCTCAAGTAGTGAGCTTTTTTTTTAAGTTTGTTCAATTTTTACATGAGTTAGTAGAGCTAGCTTTCTTCTCCTTCTCCTAGCCCTTTAGCACCGTGAAGTTAATGAACCCAGGCTTGGCATTGTCGGTTGGGGTTGTTATGATTAATCTGGTTTAGGAAGCAAACATTACTTGTTCAAATTCCATCAACTACATGTAAATGCTCTATATCATGTATGGATTTACATTAGCCCTCAATATATTGATTAGAAATGAAAAACAAAATGATGGTGGAGCTCAAGTAGTGAGCTCTTTTTTTTTAAGTTTGTTCAATTTTTACATGATTTAGTAGAGCTAACTTTCTTCTCCTTCTCCTAGCCCTTTAGCACCGTGAAGTTAATGAACCCCAAGCTTGGCATCTTCGGTTGGGCTTATTAGGGTTAGTCTAGTTTAGGAAGCAAATGTCACTTATTCAAATTTCATCAATTGCATACAAATGCTCTATATCATGTATATCTATATAGCCACTAGTGTATCATCATAAACAAAGAAAGTAACTTGACATTTTCATAACAATATTGAATAAGTATAGGAAATCAAAATAACACGAGTGGACAATTTATAAGGATTAGGATCGGTAATACAAAACAGTATATTTGCCAATAATTTTGTTGGAAAATCGTTAATTTGGATGATTTCAAAACTTCCTTGATATAATATCTACTGGATAAAGGTATATATTAATGATCATATTTTAACGACGGTGATGATATCCATGATTTCTATAGAGCCTAGTGAAAACTCGTTGGAATGATGAAGATCTTGACAAGATATGGAAAAATTAAATATGACATTGAGATCATAAGAATTTGAAGGAACCATGGTCGATCATTTATCATCATGAAGTTTTTGGTAGCTGATTTCATAGGTAGTTTCATTGAAAATCAAATCACAAGTCATTTTAGCACAATTTGTCCATAAATAGCATTAATTGATTGGTGATAATCTGCACATGCTAATTATAAGTAAAGGTCATGCAAATATCAAGTCATTGGTGGTGGAGTTGTAATGTTGATTTGAAAATGATCATTAAAGACAGAATATAGTCATTGGTAGCTAGAACAGCACAACAAGAGAACTGTAAATCATTAGAGAATTGGAAACAACTTTCGTCTAATTAGTCAGAATATCTTGTGATGTGACAAGAGCGACGGACTCTATTTTAGGAAACCTTTCCAACAACTCTTGAAGACTCTTTTCTTCTCAAGATGATCTCCAATGGGAAGATTGAAGATGTCTATATAAGAGATGATCATTGAAGCTCAAAAGGAATAAATGGAAATATACAAAGTTGATAGTGTTCCTTGTTGTATTCTTACTAATCAAAATTATGATCCACTCATATGATATTTTCACTATAGTCTGCATTGTAATCGTAAAAAGATTAAGTGTACCTAGGTGATAGCAGTACTCATATCTTAATAGTGCAATCTATCACTTGATAGCATCAATACTTGTTAATTGTAACTTATATCGATGATTATTAGTATATTCCAGTTCAAGTTACGGTTTTTAGTTTGGAGAATGGATGTAGGATCGGGGTAAAGTCAAATCCCAATAACTCTGGCTATCTTGTTTCTACTCACTATTATCCACATCTCACTGGTAGGTAGCACCTTGCATAACTGTCACCATCTACGTCACCTAATCTGTAGCATTAGAACCTAATATTTATCCAGTATGTTATGTGACATGATTTTCTTCATCGTACTAATAGCTTCACCTAATCTTGCTATTGCCTGCCTCTCCTGTTTTTCAAGCATTGGTTGTTGATTTCTACGAGTTTTCTCAAAATTGTCAAAACAACATATTCAGCCCCTCTAGATTACTTAGCCCCAACAAATCCAACTAAAGCACAATATAGAGCACCAAAACTTCAACATTGAAGGCATGTACATATTTCAAGAATAACGTATTTGTAACACGTAATAAAAAGTTGGATTATTGTTCCCCTGCATGAACAGGTAGCGGAGGCTACTTTACTAATATTGACATGAAGCTAAAAATATCAACGCAAAAGCCAATTGTAAATTTGGCTAAGAAGGCCAACACTCTCAACTCCCAGTTATCAAGCACGAATCTTCTTTTGGATAGAAATTATCAAGCAAACACGACAACACAATATCTCGAACTCCTTAACATCATGCTGAGTCTCGTTTAAGCTCCGGGCGAGGACCACCCAATTCAACCATTCTCTCATCACTCACGCTGACACCTGCAGTTTTCTTGCCCTTGTAGTTCCAAGCCACAGCCAGATACACCAGGAAATTAAGCACGTTGATCAACGTCAACAACCAATAGAAGTAATCCAGCTTGCTCTTGTTCAGATCATTCCTCAGCCACCCTTTCTCCGACCCTCCGGTGACAGCCACGACGGTCTTGACGATCACAGTGCTGAGCCAGCTCCCAATTCCGATCTCGCTCAGGAAGATTGCACTGCTGATGCTCCGCGTCCCGTCCGTCGCCTCGTCATAGAAGAACTCGAGCTGGCCCACATAGGTGAACACCTCGGCGCCGCCAATGAGGAAATACTGAGGGAAGAGCCAGAAGAAGCTCAGGGCGGGCGAATGGTCCCTCCGCCTCTTCTCGATCAGCGCAGCTGAGGCCATTGCAAAGATAGAGAGGAAGAGGCCGACCCCCATCCTCTGGAGTGACGTGATGCCGCGGTAGTGGCCAGTGTGCCGACGCAGGACCGGCACAATCAGCTTCTCATAGATCGGGACAAGGAAGAGGGCATTGATGGCGGCAAAGACATTGGCAGAGCCAGCAGGGACCTTGAAGTTGGGGCCGAGCTGGCGGTCCATAATGGTTGCTTGGCTGATGAAGAAGGTGGAGAGCTGGGCAAAGGAGATGGCGAGCGCGATGGTGGATGCCCACACTGGGAGGACTCGCAGGAAGGACTTGAATTCCTCGACTTGCGTCACGGTGCAGAGGTGCCAGCGGCTGGTGGTTGGATCTGTAACTACTGCGGCTTTATCCCAGAATCTGCAACAGGTAATCTCGTGTGTATCACTTATTTAATAGATTTTCTAGCAAGTTAGATAAACACACGAGTAATTTTATGGTTCTTAGTTGAATGATGGATACTGACCTATATTGTGGGGTGCGAGCTAGTTTGCGAGCTCCCATAATGTCAGACCCCTCCGTTTGCACTTCGTAGAGCAACGTCTCACGTCCGGCCTCCACCCCTCTCCAGTGGTTCCTCACCGAGGCCACCATGACCTGCAGGAACCTCGTGAACGGACTCCCCAGTGGCTTCTGAAACCGGTAATACTTTGTACCGCCAACCAAGACCACGATGGAAATGATCATTGCCGCGGTGGGAACCCCGAACCCCCAAATCCAACCTTTCTGCGCTTGCAAGTACACCAAGAGCGTGATGGCCAAGAGGGCGCCCATGTTGATGGCGAAGAAGAACCAGTTGAAGAAGGCATACTTCTTCTTGACTTCCTTCTTGTCGGCTTCATCGAATTGGTCGGCCCCGAAGGAGGAGATGCAGGGCTTGATGCCCCCCGTCCCGAGGGCGATCAGGGCCAGTGCAGTGAAGAGGAAGGCGTTCTGCGAATTGGAGGCCTCCTGGCACAGCTTCCCCTTGCATGGCGGGGGTCGGAGGCTGTCTATGGAGGCTGATACGGTTAGCAGGATCATTCCCTGAGAAATTCGGTCAAAACAAGGAAAACTAATTAGTTGGCTCAGCAGGAGATTGCAAGTGCCTGAGCAATAGCATTGAGTGATCTAGCTATTAAAACTTATTAACTAGCAAATAACATTGTCGAGTCCTTTTCCATATGTGCGCATCAGTTATTCGCATCTCAAATAGCCGTCTAATTTTCTGAAAGTTCCCAGCATTGTAGCCCAATTAAGGGTAACTAAATTCCCGAGATGAGAGAGAATCCTCATCCTACTAAACATACCATTTTGCAACGAAAAGTAGGTGGAATACTTTGGGATTTAGGGAGGTCGATCTCTTACCACTGCATAAATACAGGAAAAGATGATGACGGTTTTGTAGCGGCCCAAGTAAGCATCAGCCATGAACGCACCAAGAATGGTGAGAACATAGGCCGCCCCAATCCAGTCTGTAACGTGAGTTGCAGCCACCGGAATTGATTGATGCATCTCGAGAACCAAGTACGTCACCATGTTCACCGCGATTGCATAAAATGCTAGTCTCTCCGCCACCTCGTTCGCTACAAATTACACTTGTCAATAGATCTGTCTCAAATTTGCCTAAAGAAAGGAAAACTAACGCTATGAGTTGTTACCCAAGTATTATATCTAACCAGCCAATTATTTTGCTTACGATTCGACCTACTAATGAAGTGACTAGAACATCGAAAATTTGTCACACCATTTAGAAAAATAAATGGGGTAAAATTTGTGTATGTAGCGTTGGATCTAGAGTTAAAATAAACAGAAAAACTAGGACTGGAAGAGTACCTATAATGAAAGGAGAAGCTAACCACCCTCCTGTCTTCTGCTTGTCGGCAATTCGACCACGAATGTCGACAGTTCCATTGCTCACCAATGTCGAGACATTACCTTCCTGCTATCATCAAGAGCAGATTCGTTGAACATATGCAAAATGTCTGACTGGAGCAATCACGGCAAAGGAAATGATCCAAAAATAAATAAAAATGCCGAGAAGTAACTCACCATTTGATCATCTTTCTCGTGCTGCTGCTCCTGCTGAATGAAGGACTTCTCAGACCGTTCCATGACTTTATGATCTTTGTTGATGGGCTCTCTCTTCCTTCAGCTATACACGAACCTTAATATACACGCCACACGAGCTAAGATTCCAGCGCAGATACTCACATGCATGAAGCCATTTCGTCATCCTTTTGTCGCGACGTTGGGGATTGACTTTGCCATCTTTGGACGTTTCGATTTGTTGGGCGCCGGCTGCAGCAGAAACATAAACGAGAGGAAGTTGACACATGGGGCTCGAGAATGCAAATGGAGAGAGAGCCCCTAATGGACCAACTCATGCTCCACCACAAATAAAAGGGCGTAAGCCGGCTGCAATCGACAGCGAGATCATTCACGAGGACAGCCGGGATCTTATGCCATCGGCTCGGCTAATTCTCACCCAAAGGAAAACTAATGAATTACTAGACCAGAAAGAAGGTTCCTCTCACGAGAAAATTGCAAATCCGTACAAATCTTGTATGCTCGGTGGAGGCGTTAATGAATTTTCCTATCCCCTCACCCGCTTGCTCCGTACTGTGAGAGTACCCTTTTCTTTTCTTTTAACCTCTCCCTATATATATTGCAGTAATGGGAGCTTTTCAATGCACGGACTGGCGACAATCTCAGAAAGTATATCGGGAAAAATCGGCACGTAATTAAAAGATTCTCCCTTTTTTTGTACCATTTCATTAAGGAAGGATCCTAACGTCTTGATCTTCTTCCCTTTTTTGAAGAAATCCCAAATCCACATTTCTTACCAAAATCTCCTTATGTTTGACTTTCGCTGGGGCTCCAATTAAACAATTCTTATCCCTTTTCCTCTTTTGTTTATCTTTTACTTTCCTTGTGCTTTATTTACACCTCATCCCCATTAAATGAATTTCCTCTACAATGTCAAAATCTCTCTCTCTCTCTTTTCTCTCTTCTTTCCTTGTGGCCAAAAACTTTCACGGAATATTGCCAAATTTGATTGGAGAATTAACTTTTAGTAATCCATGTGCAATCCAATTAATTAAAGTAGAACCTTCCCTGCTTAAGTCCTTTAGCTGCAGTCCATCGTAATTATACGGGTTAATTAAAATACTCATAGTCTCTATATGCAATTTAGGTAATATTTTTATTTAAGGGTCAAGACCAATTCCTAAGGTTGTCTTTGACAATCAAGATAAAATTTAGGATAACATAAAATTCATCATATCCTACATATGGTGCTAGCTCAAGATAGATAAAGTCAGATATATGGGGATATAGATCAATAAAATTATCTCATAGAGAAAGTAGGATAAAGGTGAATAGAATTTCTAACATCCATAATAGAAAAGTTATTTTTCTCGAATAAGGAACTTCTTAAATTTACAAAATTAAAATTATATCTCAATATAAATAATATTTGAAGTCTAATATAAGAAATTCAAAATAAAAAAAAATAACAATTTAGTTTTTAATTTAATATTATTTTTATTTATATATTCAAATTTAATTATATTTAAATTTATTACATATTTGAGGTATTTTAGTATTTTAGGTATATTAATACAGCTTACTATTTAATAAAATTTTATTAGATGGAAGGACAAGAAAGAAATAACAAATAAATTAATTAAAAAAGAGAGGAAAATAAAATAAAATAAGAAGCAAATAAATATAAAGTAGGCAAGAGTGTCGCGAGAGATTTTGACTATCTCTCGTTTGTAAAATTTTTGCTCATATATACTAATGTGCCATTTATACTAAAAATGTATATGATTTGATGTGAAAATATTCGACTTTATTATTAATATCAACAAAATCTATTGATTTCATATACTATCCTATCTCGTCTTATTTTGGTTAGAAATCTGGACGACTAAACGTAGCCTAATATTTTATGTAATTATTAGCATGCTATTAATTGCTCATTATTAGGTTCGTATCTCAAATCTCCTAAGTAAGTATTTTATCAGAATAAATATTGGGCAGAGCTATTTCACCCCTTAAATAACTATATCCTCTCATTTACACTAAAATTACAAAACTGCAGTCAATTTTTTAGTTGCAGTTTAAAATGATAGCCTCACTTCTTCTTCTTTTTATTTTTCCTCATAGTTAACATGATCAAGTATTTCACATATTTTTTAGCATATTAAAGAAAAGTGCATTCTCAAATATTCCTATAACGTTTTACATGCTCCATGTAAAATTATCTTGCTAATAGTAATGAAAAAGACATTTTAGAGATAGTAGAAAGCTGAAAAGTTTCTTCTCTATTATTGATCTTCTAGTAATTTATCTATTTTTTTGTTCCACTCATCTCAAAAGTTCACTTTCTCGGCAAAAATTTTATTAATTTCACTAATATATATATATCACGTCTCTTTATCAACTAAATCTAAGAATTTATTTATTTTCCTTATTCTATTGACGAGATACTTTTATGTAAGATGTTATGGGAATACTTAGGAATACACTAAAAACATTGCACACAATGACACATCTTTATGTTTTTTTCGTAAATAGTTCATAGATAATATTAATTTTTGTCAATCCAAAATAATGATATTTCACTTAAATTTTAAAAAAAAATTTACTTTATGCAATGTTTTGATTTAACTAAATTTCATTTACTTAACAATTTATCTATAAGTTTAATCGACAACATAGAAAAAAATTAGATTTCTTGAAAATTTCTCTTTTCGATAAAGCAAATTCTTATGGAAACCAATGCAAAAGAAAAACATAGTACATTTAATGTACGTGGAAAAACAACTGTAAACAAAAACTAAATTAATAATGATATTGATTGACAAATTTCTCTTGATGTATCTCCAAACGAGGGCCGACATAGAATTTGATGGATCACATAGAAACATAATGAATCATTGTCCATGACGATGTTAAGATATAAATTGTTATTAGTAATAAAAATATTCTTCGTTGACTAATTATTCCAAGATATATAAGTTGTCATTTTAAAAAAATATATTTTTCAAATCATTTATTATATAATTATACTTCAATCATCATCAATCGAGACCGTCTTTTTGGTTTCAGTCTCATGAGTGTCCTGTTTACTCTCTTGGACACTCAAAAGCATACACATCTCATTGTCGTAACGCACCCTTTAACACACCCCAACCACAAGCGCTCTCCCTATGTATCCATCACCTCTCTCGCCACCTCTCTCTCTCTCTTCACTCCAACTTCACGGTATACCCTCTCTCTCTCCAACCGTAACTTTTCAGATAAAGAAGGGAAAAGGGATGGGGGATGTGGGGATGGTCAGCAAGGACACCAACTGCTGCATCTTCACCCTCCCTGCCTTCTTAAGCTCCGACCGCCTCCTCGAAGATGCATATGTCGTTCTTCCCTCCGTCTCCCTCGCTCTCTCCCTCCTCACCTCCCGTGAGATCCTCACCTCCCCGCGGCTTCGCCAACAACCTGCTCAAGTGCTTCACCTGTAGCCTCGTGCTCAAACAGGCCATCGGGTTCACCCCGCCAGCACCTACTGGTGGCTCCTCCGCTGCGTCGCTGCATCCCACCTCTTTGCCCTGCACTGCATCTCAGCCCACGGGCTGGCCGGCTGGCTCGACTGTGCCGCGACGGTTAGCCACATCACTGCAGAGCAGAAGGCGTGGCGCTGCAGGATCACGTCCAGCTGGCCTCGCTGAACAGCATCATGGGGAGTGTGTTCGGGAAGGGATAGAACGTCGCCAGCGATGCTGAGGAGCTCGGGGACCTGATGTCGATGGTGCGAGAAGGGTTCGAGCTGCTGGGGCCGTTCAACTGGTCCGAATACATGCCGTGGCTGAGCTACATGCACAACCCGTTTCTCATGGAATGATGATGCGTGAGGCTTCGTCTGCGGCATCATCGCTGAGAATCGCCAAAAGAATAACGAGGGCAGCGACAAGGCCGCCGTAGATGAAACCGATTTCGTTGACGTCTTGCTCTTCCTGGATGGCGAGTAGAAGCTCGATGAAGATGACATGGTCGCCGTCTTTTGGGTACATATTTGCTCGTTAACTTTCTACGCATACTCGATCTATTCACTCGCCATTCGTCACATCGTTTGACAAATTCATTTTAATAATCATGACATGCCATCGCCAATGTCAATTTTTTACTAGCATAGTCATTTTCTTCGCGGGGCCGCCTAATGATATTTTTCCATCTCGACCAAAGCAGCCATGGACCTCGGGCTCGTGCTCAAGCTCTTGAATGGCTTTATCATACGTGAAAAATCCTTAAAAAGAAATTACAGATAAGCAATCTCATATTGGATATTCCCGCTACCTACCGAACCAACCAATAAAGGGGCCTATCCTATCGCGTGACACCAAAAAGACGATCTCAATTGATACCAAAACAAACAGTGACTGTTCCGGCGAGTTCCTCAGCTGTCCCGGAGTCTTCGACGGCATCTCAAGACAGCAATAACATCGGGTCGCTAGCGGCTACGCATGAGGTCGGGAAACATCAATTTACCATAGCTGTTATATCATTATTGCGGAAAGGGTGAGCAATTGAACAATTAAATAGACATAATAAGAAAATAAATCGAATGCCAAATTTACGTGATTCGGTCATAGTGACCTACATCCATAAGGAGAGCAGAGACAAATTCCACTTTAGAACAAACTATACACGAAAATTATATATTCGAGTCACTCAAACACTCTTAGTGTTAAGGGTGTGCAATCAAACTGAGTTTTCCCAGAAACCAGACCAAACCACCCAAGAAACCGGGTTGGGAACTGGTTCCCAGTAAAACCGGTCCAGGAATTAGTTCCAGTTTTTGGGAACTGGTTGTAACCGGTTCCAAACGAAAACCCACCCGAACCGGTTTTGGAACCAGTTTTCTTTTAAAAAAATAAAATTAAAAAGCCACTCTAGCTTAAAACAGGAAACACCTCATCCTCTCAAGTCTCAATCACGGAACAAATTGTCATTGGGGGAGCAGCAATCGAGCTCCCTCGTTTCGATGGGAGGAGGAAGCGTGGGGAAGAGACAGGGTGGGAGGAGGAGATAGAGGGGTCGACCGGATTTGAAGCGGAGGCAAGGGGGAGAAGTACGAATGAGGCTAGGCAGTGGAGGAGGCAGGGAGGAGGTGGAGGTTGGGGAAGGTGGTTGCGCGACGGCCAAACTAGGTCTATTTAAACCAAACCAAATATGGATTGAAGACAAGGTCAGTGCTAGAACAAATCTAGAAGCTGGCCTGCATAAGAGGTAGGGTGGAGGTGAGGTAGGAGAAGGAGGCTGGGTAGCTAGACCATCAGATCTAGTTAAACCAGACCAAATTTTGATTGAAGACTAGGTCGGGGCTGTAATATTAATATGTGATCCCACATTTTGGGGTATAGTTTTATTTAAAACTTACCATTAATATTGACCCACATTTTTATTTTTTACGAATGGTTATTCCACGTGCGGTTTTTCCACGCTTCGTACATTTTCGTGACAACCGCCCATTCAGTAACTGTCTTGATGGAAGCTGGTTTATAAGGACAAACGTTCAATTTTGAAGGGTAAACACAATATCTAACACAAACCCTCTCATTTGAAATACACCATCAGTACGCGAGGGGATTGGGTTAGTAGAGTTTGCCCTAATCGCAGTTGGATCACCGTAAAGTTCCCGTGGATTTCCGACGAATGCAAATTCAAACAATGGCTGGAGGTCAGATTTATTTTGATCATGTTTCCGCATAAAACTCTAATCGTGCTTGAATTTTGTTCATCGAGCGTGAGATGAATATTTTGTTCGATCTTCTTACAGGGGCCTGACCAGATCTAGAAGTTGGCTACAGAGGAGGTGGGGTGGAAGCGGAGGTAGGAGGAGGAGGTTGGGCGGCTAGACCAAATCTAGTTAAATCGAACTAGATTTGCATCAAGCATAAGAGCAAAACTAGAGACGGGAGGAGGGGGTGGCAAGAGAGGTGGGTTGAGCGGAGGCAAGCAGGCAAAGGCGAAAAGAGGAGGCGGATTGAGTTGAGGCGGGTTGGCCATTTCCGCAAGCACACGTCTTCTCGGCCCTGATGATTGATGTTGCTTGTTGCCGTCGATCATTGCTTGCTACTTGTTGCCTCAGCCCACTATTCAGTCGTCATAACCAAGCTCGACCACCACCAGGCCGGCTATTGCTCACTATTGCGGGATCGCTACCCAAAATAGGTCCAATGGAAAATAGGGTGAACCATGTTCCCGGACCAGCCTGGAAAAAAAATGGTTTGGTCCAAAATAGGGTCCAGTGCAAACAAGATTGGGTACAAGGTCCAAAAAAGTGAAACCGATTATAACAAAGTTGGGTATAAGTTCTAGGTCTAGATCCTACTTACCCTGGACCCAGTCACCCCTATTTAGTGTTTCCCAAACCTCAACTACATCCAATAACTCACGTAGTATTTAACCTTACAATTTTTTGCGAAATAATTTCTCAATCTCACGAAGGAATTGACAAATCTTACCATAAGATTTCACGACTACAAACACTAAAAGAAAACTTCTTGATGTAATTGCACGGACAAAACTCACAAAGACAGCCCACTGCCCAAGCACTCATAAACGGCACTTCACTTTGCATGCATCAACAAAGGCGTTCTTCCTTGCGGCAATAGCATATATATATATGACATATCTCGTTCTCAAGTAAAGGAACGTTTGTTGACCGACTCCAGCATGAGAAGTATCCCATGCAATACCAAGTGTATTTGGTCAACTAGTCAACAATTGGGCTTTCCTATTTTCCCCTTTATTTCCTCGTCTGACACATTGACCTAGTCAAGCTCGAATTGTCCTCTTTTGCTGACGCCGACTTCAATACATAAATGGATTTTCATATATTTCAAACAAACTTCAACATGTATATAATTTCCTTATTTTATTCATGTTGAATTTTCGTTCACGGGCTCAAACTCAAAACATATTATAATAATCTCCAAACTTTATTGCTACTCTCCATAGCCTCCAATGGGCTTAAGCGTCACAAATATTTTCTAAGTCCAAGCCGCACTTGAACTTCACAATAACTGAGGACCTCATTAGAATACGAACTCCATATGCACCTTTAATTGCTCTGCAAGGATTTTTCGATGCGACCTCCTTAATCACAAATAAAGCAAAACCACGGTTGCATCCATATCTATTTGGAGATCAACTATGTACCTTATCAATTTTAGCAGTTACAGCAACTGTTGGCTCTATAGGCTTCACCTTGTTACAAGCATCATCTCTATCGATTACCACGTTAGTACTTGCTACCTCAAGAATTTCTTATTACAACTCCACATCATGCTGAACACCGTTCAGTTCTGTATAAACACTACCAATAACACTCCTAGCCAGAAATACTAGAGACTCGTCAAATGTAACTTCGTTGTTGATAACATATGAATTTAATTCCAGACACCACAATTTATAGCCTTGCTCACCTTGTGCATAACCTAAGAACATGCACTTTCTTACTCTTCCATCGACCTTACCATCACTCGCTCGAATATAACATGGGGCAACCAAATATTTTAAGAACAGAATAATCAATAATGTTACCTAGCCACACTTCTTCGGGAGTTTGACGTCTAATTACAATTGATGGGGATCTATTAATCAAGGAGCTTGCCGAACCTAGGGCATCCGCTAGAAATCTCCTAGCCATATCAGTACTAGAGATCACTTTATGGGCTATCTAATAATGTTTTGATCATCAATTATGCAACATATTGTAGTTCATTGGCATTAGTGTTGTGTCTCATTATACCTTCCTTTATGATAAATTCATTCAGCAGCTTTGAGCAAAACTCCATGCTTGTGTCAATCTACACATGCTTGATAGTCTTAGCAATCTTATTTTTATCAAAGCTCTCAACCGCATGATCCTAAGAATAGCATCAAACTTTTGTCTAAGCATAAACATCCACGTCTTCATCAAGTAGTCATCAACAACTTGTGGCATATATCTTGCATTCTTTCTTGAAGGAAATTGCGACAACCTATGAATATTCAAGTGAAGTAACTCTGCAATTTATGTGGTTTCTTTGACTATTGTACTGAACTGCATTTTCTGCTGTTGATCTAAATCACAACACCTACATACATTTAGTTCATTAGCAACATAACCACATAACAAGTTTCTTTCACTTAAAACTTTTTGGCCTCTCTCATCAATATACCCCAAATGCATATGCCACAATTTAAACTCTCAAAAAATGCATCTGACGTCTCCATAGCAAAATCTATCACCATGTCACCTTGAAGTTCATATAGGCCACCGTGCTTCATTCCTTTCATCGTCACCAAGGCACTTGAACAACTTTCAAAACTCTACATTATGAAATATTTCGATATCTAGCTAAATTCTACAACAAAGGATTGTCTAGCTAAGGAGGTAGCCAAACTCTTCCTGAAACACGCGGTCAAGTACTGGGGAGTCTTGTAAATGATCATGAGCGATCGTGATCTCCGATTCACGGGACAATTTTAGATAGAACTCTTCAAGCTGCTGGGGTCGGAGCTAAATTTCTCTAAGAGTTTGCATCCCCAAATCAATGGTTAGACGGAGCAGATTAATGCACTCTTGGAGATGTACCTTCGGCATCACATGAGCATGATGCATGCAAATTGGGCAAAGTTGATCGACGTGGCCCAGTTCTCCTACAACTTGCATCGAAGCAAGTCTACCGGCCAGAGCCCGTTCAAGATCATCACGGGACAACAACCGCAAACCCTGAGTGCGGTTGCATCAAGCTACAAAGGGAATAACCCTCCCGCATTCAAGTTCGCAAAAGATTGGTAGGAGCAAGCAGACTTGGTGTGGGTGTGTCTACACAAAGCATCGAAGCGCATGAAAAAATGGACGGATCAAAAGTATCGGCACATGGAGTTCCAAGTCGAAGACCTAGTATCAGCCAAACTACACGCAATTCTTTGATACAAAGATGTGTACAAATGGTTGATCCGATGCTATGAAGGGCCATTCTGTGTGCTTCAATAGGTTGGGAAGGTCGCATACAAGCTAGAGTTGCCACCTAAACTAAAAGTACATCCAGTCTTCAATGTGAGTATGCTTAAACCTTTCCATGTAGATGAGGAAGATATAAACCGAGAGGAGTCGCAACAGGCACCATTAGGAGCGAAGACCTCATATGATTGAGAAGTCGACTACATCATGGTGGACCAAGTCATACAGAAACGGTATTGTGAGCCGAAGCGGGAATATATGGTTCGATGGAAGGGTCTTCTAGAGAGTGAAGCTAGTTGGGAACCTACAGATGCTCTTTGGCAATTCAAGAAGCAAATTGAAGCATACCAAGCCGAAGACGTGACGATGACATTGCTCGATCAGATTGGGGACAATGTCATGGCTCCAAGACATGAACAATCCAAGAGGGTTTCTACACGACATCATGACCGATCCGTGGAACGAGTGACCCTCAGCTAGGTTTTCTTGAGTATTCTAGAATATTCCTAGGGGCAGGCAATACGATAATTGTACACCTATGTAATTAAGACAAGTAAGTGGTAGTTGAGAAGATACGATCTCTACCGTAACATTGAGGAGAGATCTATGGATGCAGTTTACATTGTACTTGTATATATAGAGGTCTCCTCCCCCTCATTTGTACCATCTCATTTTACAAGTGTAATAAAATCCAGAGCTTCTCTCTCTGGAGTTTCTCTCTCTAAAATTCTTGTGAGTTGAGTGGGAAAGGCTGCTTAAGAAAAATCCTAAACCTACATAGGTTGAAAAGAATGCTAGATCGATCGACCCATGACACAAGGCTCGTTGTTGTTGGGCAATGCTTGCCCTTGTCAATGTGATGCCATTTTGAGCAATTAAATATGTAAAATTGCAGGCGATGATAACTCTATTTTTAATAGAGTATTCTTGCTAATTTAGACTTAATATTTGCTAAATTTTGATGAATTTTTGGTGAATTTAATTGCTACTCATGTAATTTTATTTTGAAAAAAATATTTTCAGATCTTCTAGAATATTGCAATATCTTTCAAAATATTTCATTTTGAAAAAAAAGTTAGCCCAAATCAGAAATTTGGAGAATTTGACCATAATTGAGGATAGGGTTCAAAGAAAATCAAGGAGATAAGGAGGAATATTTTCCAAATTCTAGTGGGAGTCGACCTAGGGTAGATTTTTTAAGGCTATATAAACTGGTCTTGTGCCGCATATAAAAGGGAGGAGAGAATCCTTGGAGACACTATTTTTGCAGAAGAGTTTTGAATTTTCTTACTTAGATTTTGTTCTTCTATTTTAGTGGAGTTGGCACATGTCAAGGAGAGAATGAGACAAACCTAAAGCTCATTGTATCTCAAATTGGTGAATTTGTTTTTATTTAGTATTATGTTTTCTTTAATTTTTGTTAGTATAGTTTTTATTATGTTCTAAATTTCTTTTGTTAGAGCTACAAATGGATCTTAATCATGATTGATTGATTTTCAAAGACTTTCTCATGCAATAGAATTATTTTAATTGTGTCATTCTCTATCATAATCTTAATGCTTTTAAAAGTTTGACCAACTTTTGAATGATTTTTTGATGTATCCATGATACTGAGTGGAGATTGTGTGCATGCGCATTAGTGATATTGAACCATAAATTAAATATAAGTCAAGGTAAACTAGGTTATTTATGTGGCTGCGGTAGTAAATCCGGGTTGGGACTACTTAGATTGAATCTGGGGTTCCCACAAGAAATTAATGCTTTTAGGTAGTTTAAATTCATCTAAGGTTAGTGTGGGTTAACATACCTAATTAGGGATTATTAGACCGAGGTCAGCTTGTAATTCATCTTAAGGAAATTTCGCCAACACAATTGGAAATTAATTTGTTGCATGACAGGTTAAGAAAATTAATTATGAATGGTTGAGTGAAGTTGGATGCTCTAACGCTTTGTGATTTAGTTAAAGTATTGATAATTGGCTTTGTTAATTTTCAATTTGCTTTAAATCATTTTTATTTTACAATTTTAATTAGCTTTTGAATTCTTTAAGTTTTGACTTTTTTATATTTTAGTTTTTTAATTGGTTTAGTTCACTTTTTATTCGTCCTTTTGATTTGGTTAGCTAAATTTTTGGATTGATCACTTTCAGTAAGTAATTGGATAATTAAAAAATAATCCTTATGGGAACGATACTCACTCATCACTTTATTACTTGTCGATATTGTGCACTTACAATTCACCTGACAGGCAATTATGATACTACACAATGCTTTGAAATTGCATGTCGCCTTCTAGTTACTCACAGTACCAATAGAATGGCAAGGAATCCAATGTCGATTGCAAATGCATGTCATGATTATGCATGTTGATGGGACGAAATCATGCCCTGTTATGGATTACTTGTTGGTTTGAAATAAGACAAACGCTGATAGTGCAACTGAATGTTGTTCTGATGAGATTGGATTTGTCCTTGTTAGTTATCAATACGTAGGGTCCATCGATTTGGCATTGGAATCATGTCCGTTTCATTTCATTATATGTTTGCTTTAGTAGCTTGGATTTTGTTCTCGTTAATCATTTTGCACTCGCACATTGTTTGTACATTAAGATTATAGGTTTGCATATTGAAATGGATTCGTCCCAATCGCAATATTTAGATTTAAATTTTGTTGCATACATGGTGTATGTCTGTTAGCATGTTGTTCTGGATCTTTCTTTCACCGTTTTGTTTTAGAATTCGATTAGCTACACATGAGGTGCATCGTCTATTTACATGTAAGACCAGATTCATCCATTGTTAGTTTGAATTTGATCACAGACAAACATTACATATTTTAGAAAAGACATTAATCACACATGACACGATGAGTTGAGCCATCAACACAACGTATGATGCGGTAATTTCACTTGAGCACCGTCAAAGAAGTTTTCAGTTTTAAAAGCCAAAACAAAACTTTGCGTGATGAATTTGATCGAAGGAGGTGGTACCAAATGGGGAACATGCGGCTGCTAACCCTCCCCTCAAGGATTACCGAACCCTCAGAAGTAGATATTTAGTTTTGTTAGATCAGTTGACCTCTAGGTAATTGGTTGACTTTCTCCAACAACTAGAATATTAGGTTCCCAATCGACCAAGAGTTGATTGTTAACGACTCCTACACCGTTTTGAAAGTGTGAATCAAAGTAGCATGTTCCCACCTAAGGGAAGATCTTAGGCTATTGACCACAGGACAGATGTGTCGAAATTACGATTTTCTTTTTCACTTTCGACTTTTCGGTCTTTGATTTCAAAACCAAAGCCTCCTTTCTTGGGTTTCTTGGGAAAACCAAGACCATCCTGTGCCACAACGAGAGGCAAGACGTTACATAGCTCATCGGCATTCAATGTCTCTTTTCTTATACTAAAATGTGTGAGAATGAGTTGACAAGTTGATCAAACACCGTTCAATACTAAAAAAAAAGCACATCATCAAGAAAGAACATCGATCCAACAACAAAAAAAAGGGTAAAAACCTCAAAGATGGGCTCATAGGGGCGCCCTATCGAACCAAAAAGGGGCTGATGGCCCACTGTTTAGCTCTAAGCTTGGTTCTCATAGCCACATTTTGGGATTTAAAGCACCACCGACCCTTGCCTCGACTAGTTTAGAACGACCCTGCTTTCTTAGGGGGCCACCTCGCACCCTGTGGTGTTTGAGATCAGTTTTCATATCACCAAATTAATGGAAATCTCCTTGGTCAATTACTGTCAAGCTATCCACATCGGAGATTAAAGAATTTAAAATGAGTTATTTTAATGATTTGATCTCGTATTATTGTATCAGATAGAATTTCAACGTTCTCATTTTGAATAGTAAATTTCAAATCAACAAATGGCAATATAGGTGGCACCCGAGGCCCACCTCTAATAGTTACTCGAAATTTTGATTCGAGGATAGGAATGGGAAGTGACGATTACCATTGGCAAAGTTTTATAACCCCACTCGAAATGAAAGATTCCGGTCACGGATACTGTGGATCGTGAGCGAGCCCCCCGGTCCTGGCACGTCGGGCAATGTGAATTGAAGTGAGGTCGGGACCATCCTTACATGTGGAGACGATTCACGAACCTCACCTAAAGGCAGGCATGGGCGAGAAGATTTCATTAAATCGAGGGACGACGGGAGAAAACCGTGGGTGTTGCGATCATGACAATCTACGGATATTCGTTGGGGCGTTGGATATTCATCGCTGACGTGCATGAGTCTGCCACTGGACCGTACGAATGGCCATGGACCGGCGGTTGGCTCTCGCTGTCGGCGCACGTTCGAAATCGGAAACAAGAACACGAACAAGAACAAGAGCGAGAAGCAACAGAAGTGAAGTGACGAAAACAGAGCGAACCGGCTACTGCGGAAGCCCATTTGTTAAATCTTAAGTTTTCTTTTGAATCCTGTGCTGATTCGAAAAGGATGGGACTCGAGCTCGAGAAGAGGGCCCGGGTTGCTTCCCTTGTACTGATTCTGGTCCTGATGAGCCTTGCCAAGTTCGTCAATGGCGGAATAACGAGCAGCTACGTGAGGAGCGCCAATTTGTCAGCTGATATGCCGCTCGACAGCGACGTGTTTCGAGTTCCTCCTGGGTATAATGCGCCTCAACAGGTGAGTTCCCTTTTTCTTTTGAACCTCATGGTTTCGTCGGGTTTTGTGAGAATTTCGCTGGGGAAATGGCTGGCTGAGAAATTGTGTTCTTGATCTCGTGTGAAGTGGTGACTTCCAAGGCATCAAGCAAGATTCAGAACATTCCCAAAAGTTTATACTTATGATATGAAGTCATAATTTTGTCTATTGATCTGCTTTACTCTTTTTTTTTAGTTCAAATTGGCCTGTGAGCTTATTAGTTGGCTAATGCTTTCTGCTTTTTCCCTGTAGATTGAGTTCATGTGGTATAATGCTTCTATGATGTTTTTATCTCGCGTTAGGTTCACATCACACAAGGAGATTATGTGGGGAAGGGTGTGATCGTCTCTTGGGTCACTCCGGATGAACCCAGTTCGCACACTGTGGTTTACTGGGCCGAGGGCAGCAAGACCAAAAGCAGCACCGAGGGCATAGTCACAACTTACAAGTACTTCAACTACACTTCGGGCTACATCCATCACTGCACTATCGTGGATTTGGAGGTAACATTTTCCCTTTGATGGCTAGTCTCAAGAGTCTTGACTTGCTGTACTAACAGCTTTTGGAGAGTCTGCCGATCACTGTAGTTTCATTTCATGAGATTGAACTCTGCTAGATGGGTCAGACATTATCAATGACAGCCAAGCTGTTCAAATTATGCAGTATGACACCAAATACTACTATGAGGTTGGGATTGGAAATACCACTAGGCAGTTCTGGTTCATAACCCCGCCTGGAATTGGCCCAGATATTCCTTACGTGTTCGGCCTCATAGGTAGAATGATTCTTTTGCAACTTTTGATTGAAATCTGCTGATTCTGCATTAAATATGGCTGAAGTCTGATAGAAACGAGATCTTAATTTTGTTCAGCTATGCACTGTCCTGTGGTAGCATTCTCAAGCATCTGTCATTAAATTCTCAAACATATCCCTTTCTCTTGAAAATTGAATGTATGGGCTGAATCGAACTATAATTACAAGCATGATTGATCATATTCCACCCCCACTTCCCCCCCAGGGCCCAGCCCAATCATTGTTGCATCGGCAACTTATACTCGCAGATTCACCTACTCCTCTTTGCTTCGTCATTGTTACTAGACTTTGCAGAATTGGAAGAATAATGATGCAGGTGTATCTGGAATTCTGTGAAGTATATTTTTGATTTGGTTCTACTCCTCATTTTGAGCAGGAGATCTTGGCCAAACTTATGATTCCAATAGAACACTAACCCATTATGAATTAAATCCAAGAAAGGGGCAAACATTGCTGTTTGTGGGAGACCTATCTTATGCCGATGACTATCCTCTTCATGATAACACTAGATGGGATACTTGGGGAAGGTTCATTGAGAGGAATGCTGCTTATCAACCATGGATTTGGGCCGCAGGGAATCACGAAATCGATTTCGCCCCCGAAATTGTATGGGTTTAATCTTCACTTTGATTCTAGAATGTTTAATTTCTTGTGAGAAGGATGTAACTGCTGTCTGCGATACTGTTCTGTTAAGATGTTTGCTCTATCCTAATCACATTACTGCCTTTTTCAAATGTCCCTGCAGGGTGAATCTATACCATTTAAGCCATATTCTCATCGGTTTCATGTGCCATACAAAGCATCAGACAGCACGTCTCCTTTCTGGTATTCCATAAAGAGAGCTTCAGCACATATCATTGTCATGGCTTCTTATTCAGCATTTGGTAAGGGCTCACTTAATCACCACTCATTGAACTTGATGGCAATGCCCATTATGGTAGTTCATAGTTTGTATTGCTCTATTGCTGGTAAGATGAAAATTTATTGCTACTGACTCTGGGCTACTTTTTTTTCCATTCAAAGGGAAGTATACTCCACAGTACAAATGGCTTGAAAATGAGCTAGCCAGAGTGAACAGGACTGAAACACCCTGGCTCATTGTTTTCATGCATTCTCCTCTGTATAATAGCTATGTAAATCACTACATGGAAGGGGAAACTATGAGAGTAATGTATGAGCCGTGGTTTGTGGAGTACAAAGTCGATGTCGTCTTTTCTGGTCATGTTCATGCATATGAACGCTCAGTGAGTCCTACTCTTCCCTAAACATAATGCTTTTATCAATGGTTTGCCTATACATTATCCATTTTATTTCCAGAAATTGTTCCTAGTCTTCTTTTTGCTCCATCATTGCTTTATCTTATTACAGGTGAAACTATCAAGCCAAAAATGTAAGACAGCCTAGATTATGGTTACTTGGACATTTTATGAAGCTTAATTCTGCATACAATCTTCCTCAGCTTTTCAATGTCCTCTTTGTTATAACTGGATATAATTGGACACAACTTTGACAAACTAATGCTTAGAGGACTTTCAGAAATTGGAGGAATGGTTACCTATTCTAAGGCCAAACAAAGTTTAGGTAAATCATGGCTCTGTAAAGGAACAAAATAGGTTCTTCAGAAAAGGACATTCATTTGTTTCTCATTACATTCTGAGAATCTTTTCAACAAATTTACTTCCATCTAACGGCAGATGTATTTATATGTTAGAAGCGGATATCCAATGTTGCGTACAATATAGTAAATGGTTTATGCACACCTATAAGAGATCCATCAGCTCCAGTTTACATTACCGTTGGAGATGGAGGAAACCTAGAAGGATTGGCAACACAGTAAGCATGCTATACGACAGTTGATTTTTATCTACAACCAAAGATGTTACCTGGAAGATGGATAATTATGATAGAGAGAACCCAATTTTAATGAGAGTTGTTTTGCTAACTTTACAGCATGACAGAACCTCAGCCGCACTATTCTGCATTCCGTGAAGCCAGTTTTGGCCATGGGATTCTGGACATAAAGAACAGGACACATGCGTACTTTGGTTGGCATCGCAATGAAGATGGCTATGCCGTAGAAGCTGATTCGGTTTGGTTGTACAACAGATACTGGAACTCTTTGGAACCAGTGGTAGCTATGGTTGAGGGACAATCCTGTATTTGATTGAAGTTTTACTGACGCAAGTCATTGCACCTACCAAAGGTTCAGTCCCTTCTCCCAATATATGCATATTCTTAATCTTAAAGATTCAAGGAGGGTGGTGATCATATATATGTGATCTCCCTATCAATTGGCCATTGCTATTACATGAACGTTCACTTTCTCAGGAGTAATTGCCTGATCCTACTTCTGTGCAAGAGTTTTCATTCCTATTTGATGAGCACCACACAGGTTGAGTAGGGGGCAATTATCGGAGAGATGTATAGATGAGAATGTATGATATGCATGTTATACTTGTATATGTAAAAGTGGGACATTTCTACTGCGGTAAAATCAATTCTCCAGTCTGATGCGCATGTTAACTTATCATCTTTCCAGTGCTGGTAGGATCGACATGTAGACCGATCGGATATTTTTAAGGTTCTTGCAAAGCACCACATGCCCACTATCTTTGTACTAATGGAAGTCAGCCAAGAGATACATAAGGAATCCCATAATTCAGCAGATGCATCTCAAGTATCAATTGAATTTCCTCGATGATAGGCAGAGTTGTGCTGCTTGGGAGTTTTGTGGGAGCAATTGAAGTTCGCTACAGATAGCTTGGCTCGTTAGACTACACTCTCTCAAGAAAAGCAAATGGGGCGAAGCCAAGTTCAAATATCTGGAGTATCATTTTAAGGCTTCCATTCTATCTGGAGAACTTAAAATGATGCACAATCAAGTGACTTCAAACAACTAAAACGTGAAAGTGAGCCTAACTCCTATAACGAAATATTTAGTCGAGCCAAGCCAACAACCTCAAAAAATATAACTGGTAGTTATAATACTCAACTAGATCAGATTCTTATTTCGACAAACCTAGGGGGTGGCACTCAACTTCAATGAATGCCCTTTAAATTGATCATGATATGTAATCGAACTTGAACTGGTCTCAGCATGAGATACCGGAAATCATAATCCCAAGGAAGATCTAGAACGGGAAAAAACCGAAAGAACATGTTTATGTGACAGTGGATTGGGAAACAGCATATTTAAAAGAAACTTCTGAACCTCTTTCTTCATGTATTGCGCCCAGGAGAAATAAGTTCAGTTTGTTTATTCCAGAACGTGGTAAAAATCCCACGAGAGAATAGTAATTTGGTAGCTCAACGGTACAACAAGGAACCACGACCCGAAATCAGTGCACCCGCGAAACTGGACGGATCTGATGAGATATCCTAGTCTTATCATAATTAAGCATAGCCATCTCTTCAAGCCTAAAAAACGACGTACGAGGTGCTTTCTCTATGGAAGATTGCAACCAGCAAGATTACGACCGTCCTTCGTCATGCGACGAAGTTGATTACTCCTGCAAAGTTCTTAAGCAGGCAACGCATCAAAGCTGCAATAGCTGACGGTGGATCTCAGGACATGAGAAGTCTGTCTTGTACCCGTGGTCCCCGAATGAGTAAAATCTAACATACCAATTCTTCGTTCTCTCTTCCTACTTTAGTCATCTCTAGGTGATTCGATGTGGTAAATCAAATAGAAACCTTCAATAATGACCAAAAGCATAAGTAACAGGGCTTCTTCATTTTCAACATGTTGACATCTAAATTTTTCTCTCCTTCGCATTTTATAAATAAAGGATCCAATTTGATGAACATAGTCGAAATTCGACCCATTACCTATGTTGGTAGATGGAGCATATAGATTAGGGAACTTTTCATGATATCAAAGAAAAGGTCATTTTTGTTCATATTGGAATCGTCAATCTCGGATTTGGGTATGTTTACTTCTTAAAGTCCTATCCATGGCATCATAACAAAACATTGTATTAAGGTTGCCAATATGGCTTGGGTTTCTTCTTCTTTTTCATTTATACAATTTTATCATTGAAGGTTCTAAAAATTGTCCTAAAAGTGTAATGGAGTCTTAAAATGTTCAAAAAGTCTAATCAAGTCTTAAAAATGACCTTTTCTTTAATATCATGAAACCAACCATATGGAGAACAGTGCACAGCCGGCACTAATATAGACAATTTTTTTACTTTGTCTTTTCTTTTTTTTTTTTTTTTCTTTCAAAGCCTAGTAAGGGTCTTTATCCTCGACAAGCTTGGTAGGCAAAAAAAAGAAAAAATTCAAATTTCAAAATTCAATTTTTTTTTTGAAAAATTGTCAATGCCATGCCCGTCTTACATAACACTATTGGCTTCCACATCAGCGATTTCTAATTGATATTAATCAGATAGACTTGATTGGCAAATGTAAAAAGGTTTAAGCCTTATTTATCACAATTGAAAGTTTTAAGATTAAATTGATCAAAGTGTTAAAAAGTTTATAACTTTTTGGATAATTTTCCTTGCTGATCACGTTGGAGAGTTGAGTATAACGACATGCTTCACCAATCAAGCATTTCCAGAACTTTTATTATCACCATCATTGAAAATTTACAATTTTAACAAGCAGCACCTTAAAACATCAAGTGCAACAGGCTGAAGTGCAACTCCAAAATGTCCACATTCTTCTCATCAGGACCGGTGGTAGCAGCAAAAAATAAAGAGCTGGGAGTGAAAATAGAACAGGTGATTAAGCCAGGTCTAGGGTGGTTAGTTCTCGGATAATCCGGTCCCTACTCAAGAATAAGAATCGGACCAGAGGTGCTGGTTCCCAATTTCTGGAATTGAACAGGAGCCAATAGGATCAATGGTGTGTTCTTTTCTTTTTTATTTGTCATTATATTATCTCGTCAATTCGCATTTTACCCTTTAACTAACATAAGGTCAACCAGTGATTTGTTTTTCATTTAGAGGGTTAAGGGGTAATGGTCACAAATAGTTGAAGGGTAAAGTGAAAAACTGTTTCCTTTTCCTTGTATTAATAGGCACCGAGTGCTTTTCTACTAGATTACTGGTTTGAAGAAGAGCACCTTCTTTCCTAATCTTCTTTAAATTTTACTTTTGCTTCCAAGCATAATAACTTCCCATTAGTTTTTACAGTTGATAAAGAAATATAAAAAAATCAATCCAATACAGCTGGGCGATTCCACACATGGAATTGACAACAATCTGATCCAAACTGCTTCTTGCTCAACCCTTATTAGGTCAAGCTGTTTATAAGCATGCCATGTCAACACAGAATATAAAAATCAAATCCCCACTTGCATTGACACTCCCGAAAATTGCATACCAAGGCTGCCTTTCTAATTTCTACTGTTTATTTTTCTTTTCCTTTTTTTATGTCTTGAAATAAGATAATGGTTGACTATGACCTAAGTGCCACAACCAATGTTAAGGAGGGAGGATTTTTACAATTTTTTAAAATTTTCTATTTTTTTTCTTTTTTTCTTTTCTTCCTTTCTCTTTCCCATTTCCCCCTACCAATTGCCAAGTCCACATTAGTGCTGGCCGTCCAGCTTCATGTCAACAATTTTTCATTCAAAATTGATCGAAAAAACTATATTAAAAAATTGTCACAAATTTTAGGGCTAAACTATGCAAAATGAAAAACTTATAACCGAATTGGCCACCGTACAATAAATTTAAGACTTTTGGGACAATTATCTTGGCTACCTACATAGATACGTTCATTCTATTTTATCAAAGTCAATAGTAGACATCAATAGCAACAACATTATAATTCCCATTGAATAATTGCATTATCTCTTAATCACAGGAGACTTCCCAAGATCTATCGAGCATCACGATGCATTGTCTGCGAGGAGAGAACTAATAGGAACTCTTCTGGTTCAATGGAAAACTCGCAGCAGTAATCAAGCAGAGGATTTACTCGAAATTATTTTAGACTCCATGAAAATGCAGACATCGAAAGCACGAAGAGAACACAACTGTAGACAAGGTTCTTTTATTCAATGGAAAACCAGCTAATCTCCACAAACTTTGATCAGTAATTTTTTAACTTCTATGATGGTGCCTTCAAACACCACTAAACCAGACGAAATTGAATGGAAACTGGTAATCTCAAAAATTGCAATCGCAGAGACGGGAACATGGCACACTGACCAAACCTGGAACTTCTCACGGTATCAAAGTGGTCAACAATTTACAGTTTCAGTTGCTGGCTCAGACACCAATTTACCACGGCAGTCATCATCGAACATCTACTATATCCAAAATCCAAAAGTCGGACAACCTTGTTATTACAAGAACCACTTATCGAAGCAAAAAGAATATCAGGGTTTTGCTAACCCCATTCTTTTTGCTCTCGCAGAATCCCGAGCAATGGGCACTTCATCGTTTTTGCCAATTCTGATGACTTAAGAAATCTTAGCCATGGATTGTCCTTGTCTAGAGGAAGCATATAGCTTAATCAAGATGTTCAACAATTCCACAGCACGAGACAAACACAAGTTCTCACCATATTACCTTCCTCCTCTCCTTTCCCCACACCGCCTTTTGACAAATCCATGAGATTAACAGACATATATTACACTCATTAACCCACAGACAATGACATCATCAAACAACAACTTAAATATGCCGTAAAATCTCAGCCTCTCACCATGAGACCGTCCAAAAATCTAAAAGTTTCCCAGCTGAGCATGGCAAGAATTGTTTAGGAGGACATTCTCATGCCTACCAGAATTGTTCAGGAGCAGGAACGGAGCAGATAGACTTAATAATTAAATCATTCTAAGTCACAAAATATGTTAATGCATATTAAAGTGAAATTCCATTCTTGAGATATAAAACGAACAGAGAAAGAAAATCAAGTCACATCATTCGACAAAACTTGAAGTCAAGGGGTCTTTGATTCTACGAAAGCTACCAACTATACAGAATTTGTCAACAGACCACTGTAGCAGGAACACACTTCTGCATAAAGCTGAACTCAATAGAACCATTCCTTGCCATCCACTAAGAAAAACATCACTTCCCCGGATGCAGGAACAACCAAATGACTACATAAGATACCAGCCGATTTCCAGTCAACTGACCATGGGAGAGCACCGCATTGACAGGTCTTACTGCAGTTTGAGACTTGTGAGATTCCAACTGAGGCTCACTAGCTTATGGTTGGCACTCACATATTTCACCCTATGCCCATGACTCACAAGCCTTAGGCTGAGGAGCATAAGCCCCAAATATCGTTATACCGAAGAATATCTAATGTAAACGACTATGAGCAAGGACTAACTGAAAGATATGGCAAATCTGTTCAGTACTGGACCCTTTCTATTAGGCCAAAAATTGGAGTAGAATCTTTATATTCATATACAAACTTAAACAGTAACAAAGAAAAGGTGCACCATACCACTTCAAGGAATGCCTAATCATGAAGAATGCTTGAACTACCACAAACAAAATATGACAGACCACGTGAAAATTATCATCCCAATGAAGAAAGGTTCAAAAGTCTAATGAACAAGCAAACAAGAAGGTTTAATCATGCACAAGCAGCAAAAGCTAAAAAGTACATCAATTTTCAAGAAGTCATTACACCAGGAGCTGCGTATGAACACTAGAAAAAGCAGAAAGTACATGTTAACTGAATATTAAATGACCCTAGCTAATCTGAACCTTACTAAACATAAAAGCTCTCCTGGCAGCAAAATAGTTATCAAGGAGCGATCTTTCTGCTTTTTAAGTGTCTCCCCATATCATAACACCAAGAGATGGTTGTGACTTGTGACTTTTGACTTTAAGTGTAAAGCAGAGGTTCATGGCTCAAAGTGGCATGTGTGACAACGAGAACTCATACTCCAATGGTCTTGATTCAGGTAAGCTACCACACTGTACACAAACTGTTCAATCAACCACTGATGAAGACATCAGCTTTGCCATAATTTTGAGAACCAATTGTTGCAGCCAACCAAGAGAAGAATAACTTGGTAAATGCAAGAAGAGCTATACACCATGCTCAGCCACCTTTCAGACGTAACAGGCAGGAAAAGAAAACTCTTTTCCATCATGAGCCAGACCCTTCATAAAATTTCCATGTGGAAAAATCTGCAAACTAATCTTGATTACATCCAGTGAGCTTTGAAGGCATTGCCACTAGCTTTTCAAAAAATCCCTCATAGAAAATGGTAGAAAGGCATCCTAGAAAGCCACATAAGAAAAAATGTCAGAAATACAGACTAGTCTTGCACATTCTACCAAACAATGTCATGATGAAAAGCAATAGCACAGCATCTTGGACATGAGTATGCGCATTACATTCACATTTATCTTAATAACGTCCTACTAAAAATGTTACCCGATATACACAATTCTAAAGGTCTTCCGCATAGGATCAAACCTCATTTACCAAGATACAGCATATTTCCTTGAGTTTCACCAAATAATCATTCCAAATATGGATATGCTCTGATTTATGGCAAACTTCAAAATGGACCCCCCCACCCTCCCCGGGGGGGGGGGGAGGAGGTGGGGGCCCAAAACATAAGGGGTATGCATACCGTTTTAATTGTGTTGAGCCTTTTCAAGTGATAATAGGTGAAGACTTGCACCAAGGGGGAAGATTGGCATCTGACCAAGGCCTAGTCATCAGACAATGGCACATGGTACACAACATTGAACTACAGACTGATAATGGATTTGACTATTGAAAAATAGATCAGTGGATTGACTCAATTACTGATGTTTAGATATGGATGTTATTGAAATGTATTGATATGCATAGATAAACTCTGGAAAATTACATTGAGACCATCTAAGTTAAAGATGCTCATTATTATTACCGTATATATTGCATTAAAATTTTATTTTAAATTTTTTCTTTACATAAAAGATATTCCAACAAGAACCACTGACTCAGCTGGGGCTTTGGTGGCTCACTTCTCCTTACTTTACTGGTTGTAGGCTTGGTTACAGGTATGGAACTGACAGCTGAAAAGTATACCGAACATATCGGGGTAATTCAACTTATTTTAGTATGTATAAAATCCTTTGGTGGTGGTAGTACTCTCGAACATGTCACCAGTTTGTTTAAATTATTGTGGGTTCTAGTTACTTTTGAGGTCAGTTAAGATTAGTTACATTCAAAGGCTTCGACCTTCAAGTAGGAGGATGTCATGTCATTTTAGTTCAAGATCAGGGTGTAGACACAGATGTTTAAGTAACAGTAAAATAATAGCAGAGAGTAAGTAAATGACTTCCACATAAACTAGATGCTTTAAGAATTGTGCAAAGTGTGTGGACACCCTCCCACTGCAGCAGTTTGGCTTAGTTATGAACTAACCTTGTACTTACACATCCTACACAGAGTGAGACCAATAGCAAATTTGGCCAAAAATTTGCGTCAAGCCCTTTAGTTGAAGCAAAACATTAAAAAGTGGAATTTTATCATCACTCTAACACACCAAGTCTGCTTCTATCCAAAATCTCAGAGAACGAGGATGGTAATATGGATTTTCAACCAAGATTTGCTAATGTGTCATAACACTTATAATTTTCTGGAGATCAAACCATTGAAAACATGTCAAAAGGAGACACCATACGAATGTACATAGTACAAGGGGTTATTCTATAAAAATGAAAGGGGGACTCCGTAAATAAGCAAAAACACCTAGGATTCCTCAAAATTTACCCCAAAAATTTTTAAACTTCTGAACACAAAATTACCTGGCCATGCTCTTGACTTAAAAGTTGTCTAACCACCACCATCTGTTTTATCAGCCTTTCCAGTGTGGAGTGTCTTGGCTGGTTTGCATGTGCTGGCAGAAAAACAGGGGCACAAGTAACGAGGTCAACTTATAAATGACGTTAGATACACAGTAAAAAAATATATTAAGTCATAGAACAAGGAAGCAATCTTCATATGGGAAATATTAGCTTAAAGCAGTAGCATTTAATAGACTCCACCTATATTTGGGCAATATAGCTCAGCAAGCACTGTAAAGTAAGACAAACAAGGAACAAACCAAGGATTGCTTGATTCAAGCTATCGGCAACAGACTGCCTGTATTCCAGGCTGACAAGATGAAACAGTGGTGATTTTTCAGGCTCCACATAAGCGAGCAAGGCCATGAAGTCCTGCAGCCATGGCAATTTTCTCTTATTCAGCCATGTGATATACTGGATATGTATATGCAAAGTAATTCATAAGACTGAACATACTTCTAGCTTTTTAACATATTCCTTCCCGAAAGGAGCCAATTTGGACTGAGCGAACTCAAGAGCTTCTGTGCTGCCCAGAAAAGATAATTTTGAATAAGAAGAGGGTTTAGCCAATGTACCCAGAAACCAAGAAAATGTAGCTCACCATCTCCTGGAGCAGACAAGCTTGACAAAATGAAGCGTTAGAAGATCAAAATACAAGTCCATATTTTTCTTCAACAAGTCAGGAGCCAGCTCCTCAGTCAGATCAATGGCCCTGAGAGCATTACCCTCCAAAGCAAAGTGAAAGATTCCTATTTATAAGCATTACAACCAAAAAGCATCAATTAAACCATATTCAAGTAAATACTGGGACTCAAAAATCATTGCTTTTCAAGTCCATGAGAATAGTGGAACTCAATGTGCAAATCCTGCCATCTAATAAGAACTATCAGTCAAATCAAGGTCAATCCATCAAGAAACATAACAAATGGACGAACAGCAGTTCTGCCTATACTTTGGAAGGTTGTGCCAATGTAGAACCAAGATTCTCTACAGTTAACTTAGCATCAAAAGGCTTGGTGTTTAATGTTCTTAGCTGCTGAGATAAAATATACCTGTCAGAACATTACCTTGCATCCTATATGCAACTCTAACAAGACAAATTAACCAGCATCATGGGACACATGCAAGCTTATATGCTCAAGAGATGTATCCACATAGCATCAGACTTGTATGGTCTACAACACAGTGAAGTCCAACAAACAAAGCAATTATCTCCTACTCATAAGTGGACTACATACTTTTTCTTTTTTCCATGTCCTCAAGACAACCATCTGGCTGCTTCATCCCCGTACAGGTGGTAAATGATTCAACAGTTTCATTGAAGCAATTATGCACAAGATATGAAAGAACAACATTGTGTATGTCATCCTCATCAATAGTCTGCAAAATGCACAAGAGCAAAAAGTATGAATAAGTAAGCTAAAAGTCATATGATTCAAAAATTCCCATGCAAATTTTATGTGAAGAACCCAGAACTTATGTGTTGTTTCGTCTTTATCTAGAGCAAATTGTACAGCCACAATGAAGTTACAGAACTATTGAAGAACCATTATTCAGACACATGGGAAAACATAGATCCATGACAACCACGAAAGTTACGGAACTATCAGTATCAATGCCCACATACCAAGAGCTAAAAGAAAAAGGAAAAAAGGGAAAATGAAGTATCAGCCTTTATTTGCATTCGAAAGTCCTCATTTCGAGTTAAAGATTATCATGTCATCCAGCGGCAATCCAATCTTATCGCACATGAACTGGAACGCAGCTCACTAAGAACCAGCAGGCTTTCGAAATGGAGTGCACAGGAAAATGGATTTGCTTCCTATGGTAACCCCTCACGCACAATTCCAATTAAACCAAAAGTATCGTATACTCCATGGCTTTCAAACTAGCACTTGGCATACAAAGGTAAAACAAAGGAATCTTTATTACAAACTTTGCCCCAATCAAATCTCAAGTTTCAACATGAACCCCAGCAAATCACAGCGTGAAACATCAGTAATTTATCAAGCAACCTGGCAAGGGAAAATCAGCGGAGCGCGCTGCAATCGAAGTTAAACAAATAGAACTGCCAAAGCAAATATCGACTAATGAGAACGCCGCATAGATGTTCGCATCGCGATCCGAACCGCAGCCGATGATCGGGCCTTCGAGGGAGAGAGTGGGGGTGAGAAAGCTAAAGGGACACCGAGATTTAGCATCGGACAAGGAAAAGGAAGAAAAATCGAAACTCACGACGTGTTCGTATTGACGAGGATCAACGTCCATGGTTGCCGGAGAGAGAAATGGGAGGCGTTTTTCACTTTTCTCGTCAGGCGTGTTCGTTTCGTCTTCGTTGATGCGCCTCGACTCTTTCTCGATGAAGCAAGAGATATAGGAGAGGAGAACTGCTACCTCCGGGGTTCTCACGCTCACGTGCCGTTCGTGTTGTTTCTGTGCTCTACTCTGCCCTGAATTGATCTCATCCTTTAATAATTTGAATTTTTCTTTGTTGAGTAATAACTTAATCCTTCAATAAAATACTCTTTGTAGAAATATCAATAGATATTTCAACCCATTCTTTTTGATTACGAAAAAAAAAATTATACATTAGTTCCTGAATAATACCACGTTATCCCTATGAATATAGGAAAGAAGAAAAAGATCTTTTTTTTTTCGTTCCTATTCTTCTTTCTGAAAAAGGGGGGTTTCAAAAAAAGGATTATTTCGTTCCTAAAAAGGAGAAAATATTTAGTGGTTAGCAAGCACTACATCATCGTCCTACGTGGCGCGTATGTTCCTATGTGGCTCCATCGAAATGTCGACACATGGCATGTGCATTGGACAGGCTGGAAAATGGAAAAGATTAAGGTTACATTTGGTTCAGCATTTCCAATAGACTTTGAGTCCAATGCAAATGCTAAAAGCCCAAAATTACTTGGGGAAATGCAATTGTATTTGATAAAAAAAAATTTGTAAATAGACTTTGAGTTAAATATGCATTTGGTAAAAAGAAACTTTCACAATAGGCTTTGATGGATATAATATATATAGATATATTAAATTGAACTAAACCCTTCGCTCGGTCCGGCGAAGGGCTATGGCTACCGGTGAGTTAGATCTGGCGCCGGTGTCCCTCGAGCGACCTCCAACGAGAGTCACGCGACCTAGTCGAGGGCCACCAGAAGTCACTCGACCTCGGGCGACCCTCGACATAGGTCAGGCAACCTCCGGCGAGGGTCGCGCGACCCAACCTAGGGCCGCGGAGGTCGCCCAACAAAGTCAGATGAGCAATAATATCAGTGCTGCAGTTTTTCTCTCTCCTCTGGCTAGCATAGAAAAAGTCAAATGAGCAAGAAATGCTCAAAAACTCCCACTCAAGAAAACTCTCTCTCTCTTTTCAATTTTGAAGGACTCTGAAGAATGACGAAGACCCTTCTCTTGCTTTTCTCCCGCACGCCCCCACCGCCTTTGCCTCTGCCTTCACTCCACCTCCCCCTCCACCTCCGCCTCCCCTTCCCCTAAAGCCCCCACCGGTTGTCACTGTTGCTACTCAAATATGCATCGCCTCCCCCAAAAGCCTTGCTCAGTCATGGCTGCTAGGTCCCAAGCCCTCTTTGCCTCCACAGTAGCCCCCTTTTGCCTCATCGGTCTACTGACTCCTCTCTCTCTCTCCCCACGCACACTCACACTAGTCTCTTGGGAACCCTAGTGACATATCATATGGCCGCACCATCTCTCTTAGCCTTGCAACTTCTTGGTGATTGTGTCCCTCCAACGAGCTCGTCATCACGCCTCACCCCATCCGCGATCTCATCCACTTTAAGTCTCTCGATCGTCTGGTAAGGTTCGTCTTGATGTGTGTGTGCTCTAAGTTTTTGTTTGACTCTTTTGGAATGGCCTCTATTGATGGTGAGAAGTCGTGGACTCCTATTTTACTGTGATGGGGTCATGAATCTAGCTACATTTTACTTTTTTGCAACCTTGGTTTTGTTTTGATTGTCTTCATGGTGCTTTGTTTATTGAAATGTAGTTGGAAGTTGTGCTCTAATGAGTTGATGATTAATGTGAAAGCAACATTAAGATGAGTGGTCAGGTTCTTTCTGTGGCTTCTTTCTTCATTTTCTTGAATTTTGATCTCCGATTCACATTTCTGCACCTTTGCTGAGTGGAAATGGCTGCCAAAGTTGAGCCACTCGCTCACCTACAAAAATTAAGACAAGTGAATGGTGAATTGGGTTGAGATTGCTTATTCCACTCTCAAGAATGCAAAAGGGTGTAGGTCCTTAGGGGTTGGGTTTGTGTTCAATGGGTGATGTTTAGAGAAATGTGGCACAAAATGACAATTCTTAAGAAACTCTTGCCTTCCAATTTATTTATTTTCCAAAGATTATGAATTTTTTAAGGTATCTTCAATTTGGAGTGCACTTGCATTGTAAAGATGATTAGATCTTTCATTTGGTTTATGTTAAAGATAGATTTTTGTCATGAGAAGAGGAAACTTCCTATTTGTTCTATCAATTGGGTCTTTTGGCGGCAACGGGAATATTGAAGGAGTGGTGAAGTCATGTAGAATCGAACTGTTGTATGGACAATAATTGAGCTTAATTCACATTGAGTGAAGTCCTCAATCTTAAGGTTATACATGTAATATTAGCATGCTCTTCAACATTGTTTAATTTTTGTATTTAAAGGAATTTGGTTTCCAAATTTGTAATCTTTTTTGTACTCCCTAATGGTCGTATGAGCTAATGTCTTGACTATGGGCATTAATGGTTGAAGCTAGCTAGATTTGTGTATTTAACATTTTGGGTACCGTTGGCTAACAGCTTCATTTGGGTGTTCTTCTTCCTCATTTGAGCTATAGAAAACCTTGGAACATCTTATCGGGGAGGATTCTTTGAAATCGAAGACTCATCTTTGTTGAGTTCAGAGTCTCTGTAGAATTTGGCTAGAAGAATATGTCGACCGTGTATTCTGACAAAGGGGGAGGTAGTGTTGAACATGATGCACGGCTCACTCGACATCGAGCTCTAGCCAGAAGAAACGCCCAAGGCCGTGAGGACCTTTGATCAACTCTACCTCGAAGGCTACTACGATGGCACCATCTTTCACCGCATCATCAAGGATTTCCTTATTCAAGGTGGTAATCCTACTAGCTCTAGCACAGTCCCCCGGTCCCCCTCTCTCTCAAAATGGAATTGCAGAGATTTTGAGTAAAACCAAATGGTTCAATCTGTTAGAATAGAGGGTTTTGTTGATAGTTATTGTTGCTAGTGATGGCTGATGTGTTCTTGTCATTCTATTCATTAGTTCATGTGACACTAGAGATCACCTTAGTTCTTGTGCCAACTTAATGCATCCTTTCTTTTCTAGGGTGGGGGAACAACAAAAGATTAACTCTTGGCTGGGTTGTGCACAAATAAAAGAGAGATTGTACTCTAAAGATGGTTTTGTACAATAAGTTGCCTCTTTGGAACCTTTGGGAGCCAAATACTAATGAAAATGATATCCTACTAGATGCTTTTAAAATTTGTGGTCTATCTATCTCTCATGATATCATTATCCACAAAGATTTTTTTTTTTTTTGCATCATTGTTGCTGTTAAAGGATTTGATAAGCCATTCTTAGGCTCATTCACCTCCTCCACATTATTCTTCAAGCATACGAATCTTGTTCTAGGTGAAGATAAATACATTAAAGCTAAAAGATACTCATGAAGGTGAAAGGATGGCTTATGAGGATAGAGATCGTATTGAAATCTTGGAAGAACACAACCCAATTGATATGGCTAAATATATCAATTATGTCAGCGCATCACAGGTTGGTGCTGTCACAATATTTTTTGTAACGACTCATGACACATTTGAGGGTCGAAATAGTCTTGGAGCTCCGATATGAAGCGTATGTGCCAATGGTTGTATTGTGCATCAAGTCTGCATGTCAATCAACTAGACCATCTTGGAATCGCATGTCCATTGTAGTTGCCCACTGCCTTAGCCCCATCCTAGTTGGAGAAATAAGTGTCTTCATTGCAGTATCATCAATTTATCGTGATGATGCGCTAAATGCTTGTGAGTTTCTGATTGACAAGATAAAGGCATATGTCCCCATTTGGAAGGAAGAGGTATACACCAATGGAAAGGTCTGGAAGGAGAATAAAGAGTCTTTGGAAAGGAAGTCAAAGCTTGAGAAAGGTGCTCGAGACAAATATAGAGATGTTGTTGGAGAAGATTGGAGAGCAAGACCAACGGGTATGGGTGTTGTGGTGCTAAAGTCATGATAGATGATGGCAACTCTAATGGAGAGAGGACAGAGGTTGAGTGAGAGAAGATTGTAATTTACTTTTGCTACTTTTAGCATTTTCCTTCATCTAGTGCAGACCATTATATATTAGAAGGATTGTGATGTATTTCTCTAAGGTATGTAATAATAATGATCCAAGAAACATATTTCAGCCTCATCAAGCCTACAAGTGATTTTGCAAAGAAACATGTGGAATATAATGGGATAAAGTGATCTTTCGTTTTTTGTTTTTTTAAAGACAGTACTCGCACATGTTTAAAGGGATGCATAATTTTTCATCCAAGACAGTATTCATTTGTCTCTCTCTCACCAATTGATGTTATTTCCCTCAGTAGTGCATAATTATGGGAGTATAGTGTAGACCATCATCTGTAGAAGGGAGAAATTATGATCCATGAAGAACTATGATCTATGAAGTTTTATGCTCAAATATGATCGTATGAGCTATGGAAGACTGTTATGAAATCAAAGTCAATTTGAGGATCCCACTGCAATTCCTATTGTCCAAAGCTAAAATCATGTTGAATTTGATGACCAACTGTACATTTCTCCAATTCCCCCAAGTTTAGTTCTTCATTCCTGATCTCTTAATACCCCAAATTCATCATATGAGCTTGATTTTCCATGATCATATGAGTTTGGAGACTACTAAGAAATTAAAGTCAACTTGGGGGCGCTCACTACATCCCTATTGTCCTAGGCTAATTCATGTTGAAATTGAAGAACTCAAGGTATATATAAAATTTAAAGACCAAATCTACATTTCTTCATTCCTACTTTCCTATTTTCCCTAGTTCAATTTTTGAATAGAACATAGGGGAAAAAATAGACAATATGCTATTTCCATAAGCTAATTGAAATATCAACATGTCAATTACATCAAATCCACATTCATCATTAATTTCTCACATGGCAATCACTAACAAAAACCCCAACAAAGCTAAGATCATAAAAACCACATCATCTCCTCCAAAAAAGACAATAAGGAAACTTTTGTCTATAACTGCAAACACCCTTGACCGGTGTCTTGCAGAAATATGACCCTAGTAGTGAACCATACATCTCATGGTTCTTCAGCCAATAGGCTTTTGGTTGGAGTTAGAAGAGCCACACTGCCTTGCTCAGTCTAGAATTTCCTATGAGTAGCTTTTAGCTTAAATTCTGTAGACCTAGAGTGAAGGCCAGCAAGAAGCTTTGCACACTCCCTGCTCACAAAAATAAAGCACTTCACCATCAATGATAAATAGACATATCACTATCCCAATTCATGAGCTGGAAGATAAGTGTGACCATGATATGAACTCACATTAGCTGATCTGCAAAATACCTAGTGTGGTGCTTCAAGGTGTCGGTCCAAAATGGGTGTTTCCCAGTTTGCATAAACTTCTGATGCAGTGATCATATAGGTGCAATAGAGAATTATTGTGGAATAGTGCATTAAACCCAATTCACCTAGGAATAGCACCATGTTCTCCATCTACATTAGCAAAAAAATAATGGTCAATTCAATGCAAAAAGAGAGAGAGAGAGTACTAATACATTGGTTTTTACCTGCTTATTAGATAGAATAGTGGCTTTGATGTATCTAATTAGAAAGACATATAGTGTGGGAACCGTCAAATACCATTCCAGCTTCTCCAATATTGATTTCTCCATAACCAACACTTGTTCTCTAACATAAGTATTGTCTGATATGAATACAAAGTCATTGACTTGCAAAAAAACCAAATTACAGACTTCTCAAAGTAAACTTCATGGTAAAGCAAATTAGGATGAGTTAGGGAAAAAGGCAAGGACCTCCAATGCCCAAATCTCTTCACACTTGGATGCTATAAGCATCACACTTATCCCAACCAACTAAAGCTCCCACTTGCAAACCACTTTCATGGAAAGGTACCAATCAATGATGTTTATAGTGAGATACAGAGTTTTAGGCATGAGTTTGAATTTGCGGTGAACTTGTTTCAGCTAGCCTATCAAGAACATTCTCATCTTGACATTATTTACAGTTGGTTACCTATTTAATCATGTACTCGACCAATTTTGAGAACAATTTCGATCTAATTGAAGGTCAACAGATAAGGTAAGACCGCAGCAAATACATCTCAGCAAAATTGGCAAGACAACTCAATAAAGAAATTCATGGTGTGGAAATCTTTCATCTTGATATGGGGAACCCTTTTGGCTATGGCAAGAAATACTAATCAACTCCCTAAAATAATGTCACACAAACAAGAAACAAGTCGAGAAATAAATACTAATCAACTCCCTCCCTAAAAGAATGGCATATGAATAGGAAACAAGTCGGGAAGGAAATACTAACCCCTCATGCTTGTTCCGAAACATAATTAGTAATTTAAAGGAAAACGAAGGTAGATTCCTAAATAAAATATAACCAAAAACAATAGATAACTAGTAATAAAGATTGTGTAGTCTAAGTTAACAAAAAAATAGTTTTCTTATCAATTACAAATCCTTTGATGCATCAACTACTTCCTCATTACACTTGCTTGATGTAGGAAAATCAATTGATGATGACTGCAGAAGGTCAATCCTGCACAAAAGAGAGAGTATCATAATAACTTCTTGCTTTTCATTGATGAGATCACACTTTTAAATTAAACAAGCATCATACCTTATGTGAGGTGCCTCCAGTGCATGAAGAAGCTTTTCCTTTTTGCTTTTCACTAGCGCCCTTCAACTGAGTATGTGGTACACCTCTGAAGGGGATCAAGTATTCGAATTTCATAGTTTTCTACATCTTTAGGTTCATCACTTTTCGCCAAGAAATTAATATGATCATTACCTGTCAAAGATTGTGTCTTGTTTGTGATATGGGAGTGAAGACGCAACAATGTTGTAGTTGCAAGTTGCTCTGTAACATCATGATTTGCACTGATGTTCATAACATTGAAAGCTAATTGCATCAATTTCTTCAAGCGCAATGCTTTTGACTTTACTACAGCATGAGAGCTTTGTCCAACATCATAATAAGCCCCTTGTTTTGCAGCTTTTGTCCACCTCTTCAAAATTTATTGAGAATGAATACTTTTAACATTTACAACATGTGTTAAAATGTATAAAGTATGCCTACACAACCATCCTTGCATTTCAAAGAGCTTGCAGCTACATGTAATGGTTAAATCACTTGGATTAAAACAAACAACATGCCTTATTTCACTACTTTCAGTTGCCATAATATAAGTATGCAATGGCCCATCAGTTTTCGATCTACAAACAAACACAGAAAAAGCATTCAAGAACTCATCTTGCAAATTCCTATAAATGACATGAGTATACACATTTGCAGCTTATTTCAAAATTCCACTATTTTGAACCATTATCTGCGGCTTTCCTCGAGCACACTCAAAATCATCAACAATTTCAGAGTTGCGCATTTTTTCTACTTGCTTCTCATAATGGGTGACAAATTCAAACAAAGTCATAATCTTACATGCCATATCTTAAAAGACATTATTTGTGCTCTCACTTCTTTGTGTAAATCAGATTCCTACAGAAAAAATATTTCGGCCAAATGCAAGACACCATTTATGACACAACCGGTACAAGTTATCCAACCAATTGTGGTCCTTCAAGCTCCATTATTCACACATAGCTTTCCAAACATTCTCTATTTCCAATTTAAATTCACAATGATATAAAAGTTTATGCCAATATTTATTGCAAAAGCCTGGTTTTCCAAGAAGATGCCCAATATGATGTGTAGCATTTTTTCCAATGTGCCATATACATAAATGGTGATTAGTATTTGGAAGAACAGTCTTAATGGTATTCAACATGGCATGATCTTGATCTGTGAAGATAGTCTTTGGTGCTTTATTACCCATTGCCTCCAAAAATGATCAAAATACCCATAGAAAAGAAGCAATAGTTTCATCCAATAAAAATGCACAACCAAAGAGGACATTCTTCCAATGATGATTCAAGCCAACAAAAGGTGCAAATATCATATTGTACTTATTTGTACAATAAATTGTATCAAATACCACTACATCTCAAAACTTTCATAGTCTAGCTTGGATATACCATCAAACCAAAAAAAGTTGGTTAGTCTCTCTTCCTCATCCAGTTGAAATGTATAGGAAAAATTGCTTCCATTTGATTGTAAGCACTTAAAATGATTAATGAGAGTTTGACAATCACCTGCATGAATCAACTTCCTTCGTTTTGATTGTAAGAAATTTTGGCAATCCCGTAAATTAAAGCCAATATTCTCTTGTCCTCCCGCTTCACCACTAAGGTAAGAATACGCTTTAGTAGCCCTTATACCAGCTCCAGCCATTGATGTCAAAATACTTTTATTAGTATTCGTCATGTGCCGGTATGATCGTATGAGATGTTTTTGTTTACCATCGATGAAAGGATGATTGTGGACATCCTTAAACTTGTCAACTATCCATACTCCATTTTCGATTTTGAATTTTATGCAAGATTGGCATCCAATTCTCTTTACTATCCTATAAACATCTCTTTATTCATGAGGTGAGACTAGTTGAGAGTATCCTTCACAATTACAAAGAAATATGCATGTTCATAATATTCATTTACTATTGTTTGCCTTTTATCCTTTTCTCACTCCAAATCCCTTGGAAATTGCATATGCATTGTATGCCTTATATGCTTCATCCTCGTTAGCAAATGTCATGTCAATTTTAAATTCAAATTCTTTATCGACATTATGCACAATCATATCATCTGCTGCAACCTCTACAAATTTTTAAAAGAAAATATAAATCTATTCATTTAAAGAAGGATTATAAAGAGGAAACTAACTTTGATTCTAAAAAGATGAGTCATACTCATTTATCCTAAGAGCAAATCAAGCGGGTAGTGGAGTACTCAGAATAATCTGTCAAAAATTTGTACAAATGTAAGTTAGTGACTTCAAAAGATTGTGAAGTGTCAATATTTCGATCATAATAGAAAACATCATACCCACTTATTTGTAGGCCACTTCTAGTTTTGTTCTCACTCTTGGTTTTGCAGTTAGCATGAACTTTACCTCCTCAAATTGCAAGCTCAACATATCACCATAAATAAGTTTGCCATTAGCAAAAAAAGTTTTCAAAGACAACCCATGATAAAAATTCATATTTAGTTTCACAAAGTCAAAAAAATAAAATGACATCAGCCTAGTGATAAACAACCAAGATTTGGCTTTGTCTTATTGTAATGAGATCAGGATATTGCAAGGTTGGTTCAGAGGAGCGCCAAGTCTATTGTTGTGATAAGCTTCAATGAACAAGAGAAACCTAAAGTTGCTATCGGTGAGGTACTCAAAGAGGGGTTCTTGAAGAAGAGTCTCACTTATGTTCTCTTGGCACAAAGCAAGGTATAATTTGAAAACATTTACTATACTATCATAGCACCCTCTCTATGTATGTTTTGCTATTGTTACTCTTGTGCCTATATTTCTTTCAATAAAGTGAATTTTTGTTCACATTTAGGCTACTTGTGGGCTAGCTAATAGGACTAAGGACTACTTAGTGGACACAATGAGATCTACAAGTTCTACAAACTCTAAAGTAAATTTTTAAGCAAGAATAGGTAACCAACTAGAAATTTTGCATGTTGCTCACTCGTCTAGTACTTACCAGTCTTCACTTAGTGGAGTTGCAAGTTGTTCAGCAACAGTTTTTCTCCCTTACCTTCTAAAGTCAAGATTCTAAAATACTAGTATCCTACCACTCGACACTAATAGTGTTAGCTAACAACACATATAGTGAATGAATGCTACAATGGATGGCAAGAAGAGTGAAAATAAAATCAGACTTCATGATCATTGTTAACCTCTTCAAGCCCCTTCTCATCCATGGTCAATCTTGAATCGAACAGCTTTGACACCATCAAGAACAGGGCAAAAAGAAAAGAAAAAAAAAAGAACAAGAGAAAGAGAGGTCTCACGGTACTCATACACCTCTCTCTCGTTTGCCACAATATCCCCGCGGCCGTCGCAAGCGTTGCCGAAACCCCAAAACTCAACGCCACCACTAGTATATCTAGCCTTGCAAGCCTCTTTCACTTCAAAATCATTGGCAACTTACCCGAGCCCGAAATCCGAACTGAATAAGGAGTAGAAGACAAAAAAGAGTTTGAGAGGCTAGTCAGCAGTCAATGGTTTTTAGAGAAAGTTGACAACGGTGATGAGGACAGAGGCAAAGAAAAATGAGGAGGGGAGCGCTTTGAGACGGTGAAGGAAAGGCGCGGGAGAGGAAGAGAGGGACAGAAACTTGAAGGAGAAGACGATTGTTTTGTTACAAAGAGGAGAGAGAGATTGTAATAAATGCTAGCAATAAATGTTGCTTGTCCTCAGTACATTACACGTAGCCAGCCTTCCTAAAGAGAGACAAGTTGTTATGTCTTTTCTATCATTGAAGGGCGAGAGAGGAAAAAGGATAGCTTCTGGCTCTATTTATTTATTCCACGTAGGCTCTAGGCATTGCCCTTTGAATGGAGCCATTTGAGCTCACACGCACCACGTCAGCAAATGACTTGGTAGTTTCAAACCATTGAATATTTTCTCGCCCATGAAGAGAGACAAAGAATGGGGGAAAGAAAATATTTGCAAAAAATTTAATTTCAATGAAAGTAAATCACATTTTTTCATCAAAAATTTATTCTCATTACATATAGGTAAAGATGACGAACAACCCAAATGGACATAAGAACAATGAACATCCAAAAGAGGTCGTGAAGGACTAGAAATGCAGAGAGGTAGAGACTCGATTGAGCTTTAACAACCCAATCCATGGTTTTATTTAGTTCTGTAAAGTTATGGGTTACTTGAAGGTCTAGTAGAAGAGAGTAAAGCTCAACCCTCTATGATAAGTGCTTCCACGTCCCATGAGGTCTCATATGTTTCCCACACGAATTGAACAACACTTAAGGTGTCCAACTCCATTGACTTGATTTTTCTTTCTCTCTCTTCGCCAACTCTCTCCCAAACTTCACTCCCTCAATGATAGCTAGCATTTCCACATAAAGTGCCGAATGGATCTTTGCGGAGTGAGCAAAGCCCCTTATGAGCGCCCTAGACGCGTCCCTGCAAACGCCAGCCACTACTCCAAGGGTTGTATTGTTGACAAAGGAGCCATCCACGTTCAGCTTGAGGGAGCCCTAGACTAGTTGAATCCACTTTGCAAGTAAGCAATTGCCTTTCTTGGAATTTTTTTTTTTTATGATTTGGGTTCCAAGCTTTAAAATGTCCATGCAATGCAAGAGTCTACTACAACTCTTGGATTTGGTGGGGGTAGGAAAATATTTTTTAAATAATTAATCTCAACAAAAGCAAATCGTTTGTCTTTCTTTTTTTTCTTTAGAAAATTCATCTCATCTCATATAGGTGAAGATGAAGAACAACGCAAATGGGCTTCAAAACAAAGAACATCTAAAAAGGTTGTGGGGACTAGAAATCCAGTGCAAAGGTAGAGATTCGCGAAATTGGGCTTTAGTGATTCAATCCGTGGTTTTATTTAGTTCTCTAGAGCTATGGGCCACTTGAATGTCTAGTAAAAGAGAGTAAGGCCCGACCCTTTATAATAAGTGCTTCAACGTCCCACAGGGGTTCTCCACATGAACTAAACAACACTCAAATAGTTCAACTTTGCTGACTTGATTTTTTTCTTTCTTTGTTGGGTGTATGCCCTAAAGCTACCATGTACTAGTTACATGTTAAGGATTTCAATTGTACTATCATTATTATTATTTAATTAATGGCAATGAAGTCCAATTATTTTATATTTATGAATGATTTCATAAGATCAGTTACAACTAGACCTATTATTAAAACGTTAAGAATATATGTGACGGGTTCATAGTTAGATTGAATCTTTAAACCATTCCTAGTTGATGGATTATTGAGTGGATATTAATAATCCTGTTGAGACCGGTATGTTCTTAATTTCACCATTAAATATTGGATGCTTAAGAGAATGACAAGTCACAAGTCATTGGGTATTGTGATACCTGAGTTAAAACATAGGTGCTTGTATCAAACAAGTTCATTGAATGTGACGCATATGGAATGATTAGCGACATGGAGCCTTTTAACATGATCAATGTTTAATTGTTCATGCTTTGGTCTTATGTAAATAATCCTTAAACTTGAGGCACAGTGTTAACTTGTGTGTCAAACGACTATGGTTTACGGTACACATAATACTGGGTCGCTAATCCATCTTTGTTGCTGATGGTCATAGTTTGTTCATATACAAAGTTGCACGTCTATGCAATATGGAATCTGTCTCCTTGTTACATGCAATGTATAATAATGATGTCATATGTGATATGATTATGACAATGCATTGAAATTCTCAGCCAAGGTTTTAACCAAGAATAAACTGTTTATGTCTCGAATAATGATGTCATATGTGATATGATTATTCCATGGTCTTTGTTTGTTCAGGACATAGTAAGACAAAATGATTAAATTACATTGTAGTCAAAACTAACGGGTTCATTATGTTTTTAAAGTATTCACACTATCTGGATAGCCATGACATATTGCTAGATGTCAATCATGGATTGTAAGACCTAAAATTAATTGGGATAGTTAATTCTTTTGGGAATACTAATGTGTTCATATAAGTCTTACTACCAACTTAGTGATGAATCTAGGAATGTCACACCATAAACAATTAGAATAACGTTGAACAAGAAAGAAAAATGTTGCAAATGTGTTTGCAATTATAGCAATCGAATTGAGTTGATTTGAAATTAAATTAAATGAGATTTAATTTAATTTTTATTATAGTCATGAGTGTACATGCATTAAGATTATGTCCTTTTTATTTTTTATTTATATAATTAAAAAAAGGATCGATTCATTAATTATTTTTATTAATTAAAAATGTGTACACGGTCAGCTATTGTTACTAATCGTGTGCAACGCACATCATATGTGCGTTTTGTTAAAAAAGAAAAAGAAAGAAAGTGCATGGCATGATGGTTAGCAACCGTTGCTGACCATCATGCATGAACAATCAACAATGGTTGGTGATCATCTCACGATCAACAGCCGTTGCTTATTGTGGGACAGTTTCCCACACATAGTAGCGGTAGCGGTTACTAATTGTCACGATCAGTAACCATTGCTGATTGTAAGGCATTTTTAGATACTGCATAAAAGGAGGGCATAAGCAATGGTTGCTAAAAAGGGTGTGTTTTTGTGTGTGTGTTGGTGTGTGCAATAGAGAAAATGGATTCTCTCTCATTCGGGCTGAGGCTAAAACATCAAGGATATAGAGGATTGTCTCCACGAGATTGCTAGCACAATCATAGTGGTGATTATCCGCAAGTTCTCTCTTCCATTCAACGTCCATATGTGGTGTGTCTGAACTAGATGTCCAATGTTTGTAGGTCTCGAACTGAAGAACATCCAAACCAATTTGTTTAAAGTGCACTTTGAGAGGTAATCCATTTAACTCTCTTTTTATATTCAAATTTTGATTAAAATGTATGAACAACGCCTTTGGAGATACATGTATAGAAATATTTCATCTTTATTTCCGTTGTGCTTATGTTAATTTGTCTATACATGATTCATGAAACCCCAACATTCTCTTCTTCTATCACTCTCTTGCAAACTTCACTCCCTCGATGATAGCTAGGGTTTCCATGTGAAGTGCTAATTGGACCTTTATAGAGTAAGTAAAGCCCTCGATTAGCGCCCTTGACATGTCCCTACAAACGCCGACCATTGCTCCTAAGGTTGCGCTGTCAATGAATGAGCCATCCATGTTTAGCTTGAAGGAGCTCGAGATTGGTGAGGTCACTTTGCAAGTAAGCGGCTGCTTTTCTCATAAGGGTTTTTCTTTTCTAATTTGGGTTTCAAGCTGTGAAATTTTGTGCAATGCAAGAGTTTCATCTAATACACCTCTCAAATCTAGTGCCTTACCTCGAAAGATTGTGCTATTTCTCGCTTTCCATATGCTCTAAAAAGCACTTGCTACCAAATAGAGGGGGGTTCAAGTATTTTGCTTTTGTAGTTTAGCACCCACCGACTAGATTGCACTTGTCCATGGATAGGTAAGGAAGAGGTGTCCAGCTATTTCCACAAAAGGCACAACGAGTTAGGTAAAGTCCTTCATTTGCACAAATTCTCCTTAGTAGTTAGGGCATTTTGACATAAATTCCATAATTTTTGGAAGTGTATTCAAATTCCACATCTTGCTTCCTAAAACTATGGGCTTTTGGTAATAGGACGATACTTTTTGTCGAGTTGTCTTGTGTGCACTTTTCCTAAGTTAATTATACCTACTCTTTATTGAATAAGTGCCTGACTTAGTTTTTTTTTTGGTAAGCTAAGTGCCTGACTTAGTTGTAGTCCACACAAGCTTATCTTTCTCTCTATGGTTGGAAGGGGAATTGCCAATATTTCCTTTGCAATCCTGTCTTCAAACAAGTTTTGAAGACTCTCTTCTTTCCAAGATGCACATTGTTTGTCAATTAACTTAGCCACAAGCTAAGGATCATCTCAGTTTGTTGGCCCAACAATTTTACCCATTTTTAATCACTTATCTTCATGAATTCCGATCAACTCCCCATTGCCCACTAAACAAAGCACTAAGTTTAATATCGCATCTTTGCCAATCAATGGGCTTTGCCATCCCTATTATGATAGTTGGCCCTTCATTGCATGCCCAAAATCAATATCAAGAAAATAGTGTTCCTTTAAAATTTGGCTCCAAAACATTGTAGGTGTTTGTGTTATTCTCCGAGCTTGCTTTTCCAATATCACCCTATCTAAAGTGACAAGATCTTTGAAGCCTATTCCTCCACCTTCCTTCCTCATTTTTAACACATTCTAACTCTTCCAATGTATTCTAGCTTTCTCTTCATTATTCTTCCACCAAAAGTTATCAATGGCTCTACAAATGGATAAAAATATTTAAAGATTAACATTGCATATTGTAATAATGCCTAAATTATTGCTTTCAAAGGACTTCCTTTCTTGTCTTTAACATCAAATTTTCTTCCATCCTTCTAATTTCATGTTCACCCTCGCCAGTATCCAAGCATATTTGTCTTTTTTGAAGCACCCTAGTCTAAGGATATACCCGGATATTTTCTTGTTTTATTAATTTTTGAGACTCTCAATACCTAAGTCATATTTTTTCTAAGGTTTTAAGGGCATCTCGAGCTAAAGTAAATCCTTGATTTATTCAAATTGGTTGCCTGACCTGCTGCAAGCATTATTAGTTTAGAATATTAGCAAGGTTTTGGCATTCACTTACCTTACCATTTAAAAAGAAGATAAAATCATCCGCAAATAGCAAGTGGAGAAGTTTGGGCAATGTCTTTTTAGATTATGCCTTTCATTTGTACATTCTTCAATTGCTTTTTTTTTTTTTTATCATAAATGAGAATACATTAGCTATTAGTATGAATAGGTAAGTTGTCACGCCCTGAACGCTAAGTATGCAACAACCCCTTCCCTTGGCCAACTGAATGTGACATCCCAGGATGTTTCGCCGACCATTTGTGATGTCCTAAAATTCGAATCCTCTAAGGGATATATGAGCGTGAATTTTTCAATGCATTATTGGTTAATCTCACTCGGAATTGATCACTCTCAAGATATTAACCTTAAGGGGAAAGACTAATGAGGACAGAATTCGTATGACTAAAGAACTTGACTTGGGAAAATGATTCAACCAAGACTTATGTAAGGATGATCATGTGGATATACATGTCGATTTCAGGGACAACTAGAAGTCGATTCATGGACAGAGCATAATGGGATGACGGGTGATTCCATTTACTGTTATCGAGCCCGTAAACGACCATATGCCGATTCTCGGTAATCGTGTACTTTAAAATAAGAATCTATCATTTGCAATTTCATGTAGTCAAGGACATTCATGTGTTGAGATGTTTTGAACGTGGTTTGATACTGAATCAGGCATGAGTCGGTTACGCGTAAATCCTCAAAGCCGCCTGTAAGTCCGAGATGTATCAAAATGGCATTTGAGCAAAATTGACGATGCCTAAGAATCTAATATTAGACTCGAATTTTCGGAACGTTCGAGACAAAATTTTGGACAATGCTTCTTCAACAATCAACATTGCCAGTGAAACCGAATAATTGGAAAATGGATTTACGGATCCAAGGAAACGAGCCTACGAAGATGTAGGCCCGAGGCAAGTAAGTGAGCCCATTAGAGTCAACCTACCATTCAACCCTTCCAAGCCCATTATCTAACATTGAGCCAATTCGAGCCCAACTGATTCCCGAGCTCATTTCTATTCATTTCCTAGCCAGTTTCTTAAGCCCGCCCATCATCTCAACCCAATGACAATTTGGAAATTGTGCAAAGGTGGAAATGACCATTTTGCCCCTCTAGATATTATTGAGGAAAAGACAAAAGAAGAGAGAGAAGATGATGTCATTGCATGGGGGGTTAGAGCGGCATTGATGAGCCTTAATGAGGCTTGACACCAACCCTCACATCTCTCTTTCTCCCCTACTTAGCCATCCCCTCTCTCCTCTTGTTTCTTCTCCTTCATTTTTTCCTCTCCTTCAACCTTTCTCCAAAAACCTGAGTTGTTCATTGCTGTCCTAGCTGGTCACCGCCCCCACCACCTACCGCCGTGCTCAGGAGACTCCATCCATGTCCCCCACAACCACCATTCGCTGGATAGAGCCACCGGCCAGCTCGCCCACCGACCAAAAGCTACTACCAGCCAACTTGCCAATTTATGCCCTATACTACCCAAATCAACTATTTCACCCCTATTTCAATCCAGCCACCACCCGAACTAGCCATCAATCAGTCCCCCTTGACCCCTAGTAATCGTCAATCACCAACTAGCCACTAATCGGAGCTCTAGTTGATTAGATCAACCACTTTCCTTTGCTAGATAGTCCGATTTCCAGGAGTTCTAGGAGGACCGGAGTTGGTTGTTGCTATTTCAGCCTTGGGACAGTTTTGGATCGCCGTGGTCGAGGCTCCCGATGATAGCCTCCATCATCGCCACCGCACCCATGTCTCTAGCCCGCTTAATGGGTGAGTTTAGCTTTCATACCTTGTTTAGTGCCTAAACTTGCTTGGGGTTGGTTTAGTTAGGGTTAATACTAGTTTAGGGAGTTTAATTAGGTTGTATTAGCCCTAAGATAGGTGGTTAGATAGATGGTTAGGATTAGTTTAGATTAATCTTGATTAGTGCTTGTTAAGGATGGTTTATGTGTAATTAAGCTAGTTTAGCTTTAATTAATTGATTGTTTGTTGTAAGTATGTTTTTATTGATTTCTAAATTTAATTCATTAATTATTAAATTCTGGATTATACTATTCATGTTGCACTATTCATAACTTACTATTCATGTGCATTGTTTCACGCAATACTGTTCACGCGCACTATTCATTCGGAAGAAAAAAATTGCCTAATTTCATATGCTTTGATTCTATGATGGGAATTGGATGTGTAATTGCATGGACATCCACATGAATGGTATGGTTTTAACAAAAAGAAGAAAATGGTTTGTCCGAGGGATATTGAAATGGAATGCTTTTATGAGAAAGAATTTGAGATTGTATATGCAAGCATGTGCACATCGGCTAATGCTCAAGATAAAAATGGATTGTGGTGGTATGCTTGCATGATCACTAAGTTGAACCCGCTACCCCAACCAAAGTTCACGGGGTGGTAGTCCGATTCATTGGAAACTCGGCGAGGGTTGGAATGTGGAGTCGCAATAGAGGTCGAGCCCATGCTCTTTTGGGAATGCCATCTTGGGAGAGAACCCTCAACGTCACCGCGTCTCACGGGGGAGGGTGATGCCTGGTTATGCCAATAGACACCGATGGGGGTTCGGTTGTGGCCCCAAGGGGCAATAATAATCAGGACATGTGTAGATGCAAGAATGCATGAGAACATGGTATCATTGGTTCCGATTATGTATGAGCTAATCACATTGTTTATGGCACACATGAATTGATAACGTGCATGGGTGTGGCAATGGCCAAATGAGATCGCTTGTGACGCGATTCATATGTGATTACCTGAATTGCATTATCTAAGTGAGGTTTAACGTGTAGGGTATGGCATACTGGGTAAGGTTGCATGCGAGCCGATTATTTGATTGTTGGTTGACCCTAGTTACTGTATGGTTGATTGTAGTTGGGTTGTTTGAGGGGTGGTTTTAAAGAGATACCCTGAGTTGAGTTGGTGTACTAATTGAGGCTTAAGGTAAGGACTTGCTAATATTTTATCTCACTGGTTATTATATAACCATTTTTAGGCCCTTAGAATGGTGCACCCACTAATGCGATTCGGGATCCCAAAGGATTGGAAGACCGTTGTGATGCACCATTGCTTCCTGAGTAGGGTGCATCTATACAAGAAGTATCTCTCCACCATCTGGGTGGACGAGGGACCGAGGCAATGGATCCCCTATTGGTTCATAACTTGGTACATCCTGGAGGACGATCTTCTGATCGGTCCTCTGCGTGGTTTTGACGGGCCGCCCAGTAGGGGCCCCAAAGACGCTGACTAAGACCCCCATGGAGCTGGACCAAGGCATAATACAAAGGTGATTCATATTATTGTCTTGCTTTCTTCAACTCTACAAGTGATATTTATAAACTTCGCAATGAAGTAGTCTATTGTTATCATTACTTCTTCATTCCATATAAGAACCAGCCTCCCAGCAGTCCCTTTTGAGTTCACAACAAAACATTGTTGAAATTTTAGTTTCTTTCTCAATCTGAGCACCATTGGTTTGTTGTTCTTCATCTCCATGAAAAATACCATACTAGGTCTTTCAAGAGCAATTAAGGCTCTTAATTCCTGGAATGTGAAGAAATTCCAGTACCTTACAATTCTAGCTTAGGATTTTCATTGGTACCCTGGTAGCTTATTAGGGGTAGCCACCAAAGCACATACACCTTCTCCTTTTATCTCATGAATACAAGTTTCTTAAAAATTAGTCTCATCAAGAATCTCTTGAGTTGCTATTGCAATACTATAAGGACCATACCTTCTTTGTTTCTTCACCGCATGTTTGTCTACTCTCCCATCTTTTCCCTATTAACTACCGAAGAAAATCCCATTTTCTAGGTTAGGGGAGCTTTCCCTTTGTTAAATCAAGGTAACATAAGAATTAGAGTACCAGAGTTACCTTACATTATAGCAGGATACTCCCTATCCATTTCCTTCCTCTTCTCCAAATGCTTATTCCTATTGATGTAGGGAGAATCTTGTTGAAACACTTCCATTTGGCTCAAGTTTTCAAGGTTTCATGTACAATTTGTCTACTCCATTCTCCTTATCTTCTCTTTATTGGAAGCTTCCAAATAGAGCTAAATCTCTTGCTTCTTTCTTTAGCCAATACCCATACCTTAATTCCTCAAATCTATTTTCAGCATTGGAATTATCGGCACAATTGGTGGTGTAGTAACCCAATTTTCCACAAGCATAACAAAATTGAGATAGCCTCTCATATTGATACTTTAACTAGAGTTTCATCTCTGCTCGGCTTGTCACCATGCCCTACTTTAGAGGGTCAAATAGGTCCAGTTCAACTTTAAATCCCCTTGATTTATAGGTAGCGAGCCCTTTCGTTTTAACTCTAACATCCAGTGCCTTACCTAAATCCATCGCTATCCTTCATAGCACTCTCTCATCATGCTATTCCACAAGTAGGCCATAGATGTCCACCCAAAAGACTCCTTTCAAGAAATTGAAACAATGGGGGAAAGGGTGCATATTAGGTTCCCATGGCTTAAGCAGTAGAATTTGGTTGGCAAAAGATCACAATTCCCCTCTATTATGTGCCTTAAATCTCCTTATGTTTCAAAGGAAATTAGATAAAATTCCTATTTTAGCTAAGATATTACTACATTATCTAACCGACAAGCCTTTTTTCATTGTGCTTTTGAAGAAGTTATTAGAAGGGTTTATGAATAGCCTCTTCATTAAGCAACATTCATTATCCTGTTCAACTATGTTAGTACCATCCATACCAATTATGTCATCAACAGTCCATAATTTTCCCAATTTCTTGCAAATAAAGACCATTCACGGGCCTACTTCTAGGTCCTCCTTGAACACGTGACTCACTAGTAGCACAACACAAAATACGTAAGTAGCAACAAGCCCAACAATGCAGCTTTCTAGATAGTAGCATGGGTTAAATAAATAAAGGGCATAAGGGATTTGAAAAGAGGAAAGTCACAAATGAGCCAATGTAGTTTCACATGGTATTCATTGAGGAGGGGAGGGGGGGAGGAAGCTTGTGGGTGGATGTAGGTTTATTGGTGGGGGAAATGAGAAAAACCTAGGGTTTCAGGATAGGGTTTGTTTGTAGAGGTAACCATGAACGAATAGAAGGGTAATGTTAGGGTTTTAGGGTAAGGGAAGTGGAGTCATGAATAGACGTAGGTATATTAGTAGGGGTGAGCCGTTTTAAGTTCCTTACAAGTTCTGCTTGGAACCTGGAACCTACCATCGGGTACAGAGGAACCGAAAACCGGAACCTCTCTCTCTAAAACCAGGAACTATGATCAAATCACAGTTTCTTCAGTATTGGTTCTTGTTAGGAAAATCTCTTATGATATTTTGAAGATGACAAAATAAATCAAAGGCTACTAACATATGCTTTTGAGTCTGGATGAAGCAGATGCAGGAACTTCAATCGGCAAATTTACGGAAAGACTCATCCAGGCGAGATTTAAGTCGACCGTACTGCATCGAGATTTAAGTCTCGATCGTACCAGCATCGAGATTTTAAGTCCGAACGTACTGATCGAAAATCTAGGCGGACTCAGAATGGAACTACAAGATCAGATCACCAACGGTCATATGATTTTCACTTACCATATTTATATTGATCAACAAGATCAATCATCGGACAACTTCCAAAGAAGGATGAAACACTTATGGAAGCCCGGATTCGATTGTATGGGCGAGCGAGAATCCAAGGGGATCCAATCTACCTCCAACGGTCAAAAAGACTTGCCTTATAAAGTCTCGGGAAAGGGAAGACGGAACTCTCACGGAAAGAGCCAACGGTCGAGTGTGGCTTGGAGAGTATATAAGGATAGGATGAGACCTAGGAGACTAGGGTGGATAAATATATTCCAAGGTTGATTCAATTCTTCACTAGTTGTTTGAAAAAGAGCGTAATTGAGTGATCCTAGTGAATTACCAAAAAGAGTGACTTTGTGAGACATATCATCACCAAGTGCTAACACTCAAGAGTGTGTAATCACCTTTGATCACATAGTGAAATCCAGCCTATTGGGCTGATCGCCCGGAGAGTGGACGTAGGCTTGTCTAAAGCCGAACCACTATAATCTATGTTTGCAATCCTCTTCACTCTCTCTATTTAAATTCTGTTTGTAGATTGCAAAAGATTGTTATTGCTTGCGCGTAAAATTCCTCTACACCTATTCATCCCCCTCTAGGTGTTAATACTAGTTCCAACAATTGGTATCAGAGCCCTGTGCTCAGTATTTTGAAGTGTTTATTACTTCAGAGTTAAAGATCCTCTATGGCTAGTATTCTTGCACCGGTTTAATCGAGGGACGAGCAACACTGTCCACCACCTTACTTTGATGGAAAAGAGTACAACATATGGAAGAACAAAATGAAAGCTTTTCTCAGATCAAAGAATCCACAAGAATGGGATGTAGTCGAGAAAGGAGTTAATCCCAGCGCCGAAGCCAGAAAAACCATTTCAAAAGAAGAATTGACGAAAAGAGAAACTTTAGACGCAAAGGCTATTTACTCTCTATATTGTGCTTTATCACCTAATGAATATAATCGTATATCTTCTTGTGATATAGCAAAGGAAGTATGGGATAGACTACATGTGACATATGAAGGAACTGATCGTGTCAAGGAGACCAAAGTAAATATTTTACTTGGTCAATATGAGTCCTTCAAGATGAAGCGGGAGAGTCAATAGGAGATATGTTCATCGTTTTACGAAATTGTAAATGGTTTTGGCATATCAAGGACAGCTTGTTCTGGACCAATGAAGGTCAACAAACTTCGAGAGGATTATCAAAAGAATGGAACAATGTGAAGACGTCTATCGAGAGAAACTCTGCGGATTTCACCACTAACGCCGATGAGCTCGTAGGCACTCTGCAGGTCCTATGAGGCGAGAACAAATGAACGAAGAAGTGGAATCCGAGAGGTAAAAAGTCCATTGCTCTTAAGTCTAATACCGATTCGATGATACGATTCTCGAGGAAGAGCTGGACGATGAAGAACTTGAACTACTAATTAGAAAGGTAAAGAAGTTGAACAAGAAAGGCGAAGGTTCGACAACAAGAAACAAAACAGAGAGATGGACAACGAAGAACGAGAGGATGAGGAGGAATATGTCAAAGATGTTATCTGTTTCAAATGCAAAAAGAAGGGTCACATAAAACAAAATTGTCCCAAGCTCCAGAAAAACAAAGGGAAATATGAAAAATATAAGAAGGCCCCGAAAGCGAAACATGGAGTGACACCGAGGTTGAAAATAGTGAAGATGAATATGACAACATCTGTCTAATGGCACATTCGGACTCGGACTGCTAGAACATTCGGACTCGAGACTCTAGAACAAATTCAGACCCACTGAATGCAGTTCGAATCGGATTCGGATTCGATAGAGAAATTGAGGTTAGTCATTCGATATTCCTATTGAAGTTTCAGATTATATAAATGAGCTTTGTTTAAATCTGAAATTCACTCAAAAAGAATCTCTGGATTAAAAAGGAAAATTTCAAGTTGAGTCAACAAAACGTTTCTTTGAAAGGAAAAGTGGATGATTTCAAAAGGAATTTCTGGAAATAAAGGAAAATCGAGAGGTTCTTTTGAAAGAAAATGATTCTATAAAAAAGGATCTTTTAGAAGCAAAGGAAAATCGAGATTCCTTACAAAAGGAGAATGATTTTTTCAAAAAGGAATTTTTAGATATTACCACAAAGTTTTCTAAAGGATCAAAAACCCTACAGCATATTCTTTCCATTCAAATTCCTTATTATGACAAATCAGGACTTGGTTTTTATAAGGAAAATGATTCCCGATTGATTTTCCTAAAGTCAAGGAAAGAATAAGACAAAGACCTCCTCGACAAGCTTACAAAAATCATTTCAAAAATAATTTTGTAAGACCTGTTGGTAGAGACAATCTCAAATGTTCTAATTGTGGAGAAAGAGAACATTTTGAAAACAAATGTCCTAAAGTCTGGAGACCTATTCAGAAGAAATGGATAGACAAAGCTTATACCACTAACCTCAATGGACCCAAGAAAGTCTGGGTACCAAAGAAAACTTGAGTATGTGTTTTGATTGCAGGCAAATGAGAAAGAGAATTTGGTAAGAAATATATATTTTTAAATTCTCAATTTGTTTTGCGTGCATGTTTTAAATATTTTCATTATACTTGATATTCGATATATATTTTTTATGTCTCGATTTATAATGATTATATTCTATAATTGATTATATTGAAAGAAGAATAGCGTGCTATATTTTTGGTAGTTTCGTGAGTTGGAATTTGATACGTGTGATTAATTTAATATCCTGCTTAGAGATAATCATGATTATTTGATCAGATTTTATGCTCTCTTATTCTGATATATTTTCGTAAAGCAAAAATTTGTCTTTCAAGATATTATTCAAGATAGGAAGGCATCATTGAGTTTTTATGAAAATTTCCTATTTGTGCTCTAACGTGAAAGAAGGATCCAAAGTCATGGATACCAAAAGCAAAAGAGGTTGCTGCAGGAAATTTTACTAAAAGAGAATGATTGCAAATCTACGCAAATCATTGAGCAATTAGAAGAATATCTCAAGCGATGATTGACGATGATCCGTTCTAAATCAATGGTATATTTTAAATATATACCTTCAGTAAGGAATTAAAATATTCCATCTTTGTCATCCTATCTTCCAAAATTATACACAAATTTTTATGATTTTGGATGATTTTTATGACTCACGTGTAATATATATTGCAAAAATTCTCTTGTCAAATATTGCACATTTTTATTACTTGATTTGGCACGTGATAATAATATCTACTTTCATTTTGCATATTGCATCAATAATATCTTTTTGAAATTTATGCTTATGGAAATCCCTTTAATCTTGAAAGATATTGTTGTATTTTGGGATTCACTTGCTATAATCTTAGAAGATATTTTATATCAGGCAAGTTTGATCCGCAAATTGAAGGAAGGTATGTGCGTGATATTTTCTATAATTTGCAAAAATTATTATCTATTTTACAAGGATTTGCAGGTGGCAAAATATCTTTCCATATGAGGTTGGGAAAGCTTGATCCGAAATTATGGAGATCTTTTAAGGCTCAAAAATTCTATTCATTGAATAAAATTTTCAGAAATTATTGAGCAGGCCACTAATGTGTCATATGAAAGGTTGAATAGCTTTGAATTGAATTTTTTTTTATATATTATCAAATATGCTATTCAATTTATTTCGCAAGAAAGGGCATTATATATTACGTGAAATATTATAACAATGCATTTGTGCAGAAAGTTTGTTAAGTTTGTGCAGATTTAATTTGAGGCGAGTTTGATTGAAGAAAACAAACTTCTACCTCAAATTTCAAAAGCAAGAGAATAGTGCAATTGTCATTGCTACAAAGGAAATAAAGGGATTCCGTTCTATTCAACGTGCTCAAGCTGCGATAAGTATTATCGCAAATTCTGTCATGAGGACAGGGGGATAAAGTGAATATAAAAAACAGGGGGAGAATTGTGATCATTTCAAAAAGGCAACAAATTGAGGGGGAGCATTGATTAATTATGGCAGATTTTTTTGAATTGATCTTGATCATGATTACTATGGAAAGAAAAGGTAAAGTGTGTTCTACATAATTTGGTAAGTATATTATCCATTTCTTTACTTGGCAGATTTTTGTTGATATATATGAGCTCTATAGAATATTCTTTATGTTCATATCAACATGATATCTCCATGTGAATTTATTCTCCACGTGACACCCTTTTTAATTATTATCGCCTTTTGATTATGACAAAAAGGGGGAGAAAATATGTATATGCATATGTGCTAATTGATTTATATTATTTAGTGCATAATATTGAGCTGCAATTATTTCAATAAATTCTTTTGCTCAATTTTGGAGATTGCATTATGTGCTTATGATGCTTTGATTTATCAATATATTTAAAAGCATAATTGCATATTCAGAGATTGTTTTGTCATCATCAAAAAGGGGAGATTGTTAGGAAAATCTCTTATGATATTTTGAAGATGACAAAATAAATCAAAGGCTACTAACATATGCTTTTGAGTCCTGGATGAAGCGATGCGGGAACTTCAATCGGGTGATTTTGAGTCTGTCCGTACCAGACGGAAAGACTCATCCAGAGGCCGAGATTTAAGTCCGACCGTACCAGGCGAGATTTAAGTCCGATCGTACCCAGATTTTTAAGTCCGAACGTACTGCAGACGAAAATCTAGGCGGAGACTCGAAATGGAACTACAAGATCGGATCACCAACGGTCATATGATTTTCACTTACCATATTTATATTGATCAACAAGATCAATCATCGGACAACTTCCAAAGAAGGATGAAACACTTATGGAAGCCCGGATTCTGATTGTATGGGCGAGCAGAATCCAAGGGGATCCAATCTACCTCCAACGGTCAAAAAGACTTGCCTTATAAAGTCTGTCCAGGAAAGGGAAGACGGAACTCTCACGGAAAGAGCCAACGGTCGAGTGTGGCTTGGAGAGTATATAAGGATAGGATGAGACCTAGGAGACTAGGGTGGATAAATATATTCCAAGGCTGATTCAATTCTTCACTAGTTGTCTGAAAAGAGCGTAATTGAGTGATCCTAGTGAATTACCAAAAAGAGTGACTTTGTGAGACATATCATCACCAAGTGCTAACACTCAAGAGTGTGTAATCACCTTTGATCACATAGTGAAATCCAGCCTATTGGCTGATCGCCTGGAGAGTGGACGTAGGCTTGTCTAAAGCCGAACCACTATAATCTGTGTTTGCAATCCTCTTCACTCTCTCTATTTAAATTCTGTTTGTAGATTGCAAAAGATTGTTATTGCTTGCGCGTAAAATTCCTCTACACCTATTCATCCCCCCTCTAGGTGTTAATACTAGTTTCAACAGTTCTAATTAACTTGACTGAAGCTAAAAGTCTGCGTTGCAATCTAGTCAAATCCACCCCCTCGCGAGGCCTTTGTTCCGTTTAGGAAGAATTCAGTTTCAATTTCTCTAAACAACAAAGATAACAGTCACCACATCAGGAATCAGAGTAAATACAATACAAAACGGACCATGGAATGAAATTAATGACAAAAGGTTAACAAGACAATGTTAACATGAGCAAAAGGGCACTGGTTTAGGCCAAATGTATATATATGTGTGTGTGCACTCTTTTTTATTTTAACCAATCATGCTTTAAGGGACCTAAGAATCTACCAATATTACCATCTAGTTTAGTGAGTTTGTGCTGGGAGACCAAAAAAATGGGGAAAGTTCAGGATTTCTCATATTTTAGAGATTTGAAAATTATGGAATTACTTAATGATCCCGATGAGGACATACCTTCCTCTAAGCCATTCCAAACAGAAAGCTTTGGCTGGATATCAAGTTTATCCAACTTTGGGAACCTAAAGTCATGCCTTCCAAATGTTACTTGTCTTCCAGAAGATTTTAATGCCCTTACTCAACTTTAAAAACTTGATTTGTCCTGCATAAACCTGCAAAGGTCCATAGTCCTTTAGATTCTTTCACAAAGGCTAGCACTCAATCCCAATGTCCCCAGTCTATCAAAAGAGACAATCTGCAAGTGATATATTTCACAACAGCTCCTAAACACAGTTTATGCGAACATTGAGGATCAACCCTCTTAGAGGTAAAATAGAAATTGCTACTCGAGGCACTGTGATTGTTCATACCAATAACTCAACCTAATATGTTCTACTTCTGGGTTACAATGAGATTCAAGAAATAATCATCACATGGCGTTTTACATAATGGATTTGTCTATAACGTACATAATGGATTTGTCTATAACGTACATAATGGATTTGTCTATAACTTACATAATGGATGGCGATGACGGACGAGTGGCAGGCAGACCTGCAGAGAGGACGGACGAGCAGCGGGCGAGTGGCGGGCAAAGCAGCGGGCGAGCGACGACCACGGACGAGCGGCTAATACCAAGCTTTCAATTTTCCTCCTAGCTAAAAGCGCATGATATCAAAAAAATTGAGAAAAAGATATCAAAAAGAAAATAAGAAGAGATATACGCAGAGGAACCAGAATAAGCTCTCCCACTTTGGAGGTAGTTTCTCAAGGTCAAGCTCGAGCTAACCGTAGGCTAAACGATGAACAATTCACCCACGGCAAGAAAGGGCAGCTTGGCCTATAAGGAATTGATTGAACAAAGTAGAGTGATGCCATCGTGACTTCAAAAGAGGAGAAGATTCACATATTAGAAACATTCACTCGATGTAGATGTGCATGGAAGACTGACAAGCGAGCAGAGCGGCGGGCGAGCGGCAAGCAAAGCGGTGGGCAGAGCCGAAGAGAGGACAACGATGACGAACGAGCGGCGGGCAGAGTCGAAAAGAGGACAGCGCCACGGACGACCAGTGGGCAAAGCTGCAGAGAGGACAGCGACCATGGACGAGTAGCGGGCGACAAGTGGTGGGCGACGGTGACAACCGACGAGTGGCGAGTGGCTGGCGATGGTCGAGGGCTCAAGGCAGCAAGAAGTCAGGCATGGCCGCGTAGGGGAGAGAGCTCAGAGAGGGAAGAGAGACTTGAAAATTAGAAAAGGGGGGAAAATTAGGGTTAGAATTGGGGATTTTTTGGGAAGGACTAAGGAGGGAGGTGGCTGAAGTAGTCCGGTTCCCGATTCCGGTTCCGGTTCCAGAAAAGGAGGAACCGGTCTCCTTAAAACGAGAACCGAACCAACCCTCTGCGGTTCAGTTCTCCAATTCCCGGTTCTACCCGGGAACCGCGCTCACCCCTATATATTAGTACGGAGAAGTAAAGGAAACTAGGGTTTTATAATAAGGATTTTTGCAAACATTGCTACACCACCGGTAGAGAAAACTTTTCTAGTGATGAGAGACCTTGCGTTACTTTAGTGGTCGACGAATAAATCATTTTTTCATTCACGCCGAAAACAAATTGAATTATTATTTAATAATATATAATAATATGTGAATCCACTACAGATAACTTTTATTGTTAAAAATAATATGTAATGAATAATAGACCAGAATCAAGGCCATTTTTGTTTATTCTACGATCAATTAAAATCGCAAGTTATGAAAAAAATTAGGAAAGAAATTCTTAAATGATATTTATAAGATGTTATATATGACTGGTGTTTTTGGGAAATATAAGAAAGGTTAAAACTATGAAAAAGCCCAAACTGATATAATTGTCACAAATTTACCCTAAACTAATTCTTTGATAATCAAACCACAAATTAGTACACTTATGACAAATTTACCCTCCGTTAAATCTTAATGTCAAGTCGCTGAGTTGAATTGGGTTTTACCCTTCATTTGTCACAATTGTATCAGTTTATGGCTTTTCTTTGTATTAATTCAATTTAATGGAAACTAAGGAAGGGTAAATTTGTCATAAATATATCAATTTGGAGTTATTAGTGGTCAAAAAATTAGTTTTTGGTAAATTTATTACATATGTACCAATTTTGAGTTTTTGATGGTATTAACTCTAAAAAAAATAATAGTGATAACAAAGTACATTCAGAAGATGGTAAACAAGATTTAGGTAAAAAAAACATATGGGACTTTATCGGGAAAAAAGATGAAAAGAAATTGATTAGAATAACCACCTAATTTCTTTCTGAGCCACCTTTGTATCCATGTGCCTTGACTCTAGTTACGATCAAGCTAAAGAGGATGACATGATATTGTAACGGATACTAATAGATATTAAAGGAAAATATATGCTTAAGGACACAAATTAGCAAAAGATAATACTCAAGACCATACTTGTATACAGATAAAAATTCAATATCGGGTGACTTCAAAGCCAGTTCTCTCCAAGAAGAGGGCTGCACGATGTCCAAGTATGCTTCAAAACCTTCATTTTCTTATAAAATTAGTTGTTGTAATGCTAAAATTAACATAGAATACTGAACAATGCAATTGTTATGCTTCAAAACCTTCATAGCCGATCGGTCAATTCGATCCTTGATTCCTTACCGATTGAACTAATCGACTCCATGGTCGATCCATTCCGAACCTTATGGCTATTTCTCATGGGGTCAGAATCAAGGATGTTACAAGATTCATCAACATCTTCAAGTTTATTGACTTCATCTTCCCTTTACCCTACCCTGGCGTCTGCTTCCTGACCATTTTTAGATGTATTCAACATATCCAATCTGAATTCTTCCATGATTCCCTTCTACAAAACATCTATATAAATAAATAAATACATACATGCATACATACATATATATATATATATATATATATATATATATAATATTACACTTGCAAACACATCTGTGGATTCATTTACATTTTGCCATGTCATCAAGCAAAGTTTCCAAATTTTAGCTATATTATATTAAAGATTCTTAAAATTTTATATAGAATATTATTCAAATTAGAAACAATTATAATTTTACTATTAATTATATATCAATCAAGAATGCACAAATATCTCATTGAATTGTGCATATCTTGATTAATTTATGTTATTATAAATAGTTGTCTCATAAAATCTATTTATAAGCTAATGTAATGTTGATTACAATATATCAAAATATACAAATACTCTTTTCGGCACCTCTTTCTTATTTCTCAACTAATGGCACAAAGAGTATGTCAGGCGTAGAGGGATGCAAGGAATTTCACCTGATTATGTCCTTCAAAAATAAAAATATCACATTCATAAATTCAGGAAAGTACTTCAACAAAAAAAAAAGATTATTGAAATCAAAATGATGGTTCACAAATTTTGACAGTAAATTTCATAGTTTGTATGCATTTGCTGTTGTTTATCCCTAGCTATCTCGTAGAATTAGGGATAGTTACATAAATAGTCTTGGAATTTTGAGTCAATGTATAATGTCGTCCCTAAACTTTTAATCTTGGGATAATGACACAAATAGTCCATAAAATTTAGCCCAAATGTGTAATTTGGTTCTTAAACTTTAGTCTAATGTTCAATGTGGTCACTAAATTTCTAATTTGTTCAATATCATCCCCGAACTTTTGATATATGTTCAATACAGCCCCTAAACTATATGAAAATGTTTAATATAGTGAACATAACTACAATGAACATTTTCATATAACTTAAGAACCATATTGAACATGCATCAAAAGTTCACGAACTATATTAAACAAATTAAAAATTCAGGGATCATATTGAATATTCAATAAAGTTCACGAACCACATTGAAAAAATTAATAGTTCAAGAATCAAATTACACATTAAACCAAAATTCAATGACTATTTGTGCCATTCTCCCTTTAAGCTATTCAATATATTCCCTAAAATTTTGGTAAATATTTAATATAATTTATGAATTGTATGAAAATATTCAATATTATATTTTCATTAATTCAAGTTCATGGGAAAATATTAAATATTTTTATATAATACACAAACCAAAATTAAAACTGTTGTTAAAGTTCAATAATCACATCAAGCAAATTAAAAATTTAGCGATAATATAAGATTTCATTGAATAAGTTAAAAATCACCATTATATGTTGGGCCAAAATTAAACTATTCATGCCATTTTTCCGTAAAATTATTAAAGCGACAACTTCATGCGGCCAAGCAATGACTCATCCCTTCTTTTGACCAATAAAAACTCGGTCCGTCGGAGTTTGAGGTGTTTTCACAGGAACTCCATCTCTGACAACAAAAACAAAACACCCGAAACCACCCCTCTCTCTCTCTCTCTCTCTCTCTGACCATGAAGGAGGACAATCCTTACACGACCCTGCATCTCCGCCTCTTCTTTCTCCTCCTGCTCCTCCTCTTCAACCTCGACCTCTGTCTCTCCTCCTCAGCCACGTCCGTCTCGGACCTCTTCGAAGCCTGGTGCAAGGAGCACGGCAAGGCTTACCCGTCCGAGCGAGAGAGGCTCCACCGGCTCCAAGTGTTCCAAGACAACTTCGACTTCGTCGCCCGCCACAACAGCAATGGGAACTCGTCTTACACGCTCGCTCTCAACGCGTTCGCCGATCTCACTCCCCACGAGTTCAGGTCGTCCCGGTTGGGCCTCTCGCGGGCTGCGGTCAACGTCGGCCGGCCGCGGATCCTGGGGCCCGGCCCCGTCGGCGCCGGCGACGTTCCATCTTCGGTTGATTGGAGGGAGAAAGGGGCGGTGACGCGCATCAAGGATCAAGGAAGCTGTGGTATGGATCGGTGAATTGAGTGCCCTGTTTTGGTCTGTTTTGTAATCGAATTTGCCTCGTCGTGAATGGGGAATTGAGATTGATGATTGTTTGGCGCTGCTGCTTGTCGATTTCCCTTTTCAGTTAGATTTTGGTGCAGATGCAGATTAACAACGTTGAAACATGTTTTTGTTTGGTAGAATTGAATTCAGTGTTTTCTGGTCAACCAATTTTTGGACTTAGTGCAACGTATGAACATTCAATTGACGATTATGTGTTCATAAGTTTTTGTAATTGCACTTTATTCTACCTGTGATTGGATATCCTATTAGCTGAAGGGATGAAAATTCCTGTATTTATGTGTGAAATTTGTTAAGGATAATTTGTTGTGATGCGAGTTGTTTTTCAAACTTCTCATTGATCTGGTTGGCCTTTTGGTTTTGAATATGGTGGAGGTAGCTAAGAGTAGAATTACAAAGTGTATGGACTTGGTTGATGTGCTTTGCAACTTGCATGGGGTGATATCAGGTCTCTCCATCTGATGTGAGACAGTCTGTGGAGGCAACTCGATTGCTTTGATGCAGAGCTGAATGCCGTTGCTGCTCTCTGCAGGGGCTTGTTGGTCATTTTCAGCCACAGGGGCCATTGAAGGAATCAATAAGATCGTTACAGGATCTCTTGTGAGCCTATCTGAGCAAGAGTTGGTCGACTGTGACAAGACATTCAACGATGGTTGCGGTGGTGGACTGATGGACTATGCATTTCAGTTTGTCATAGATAACCACGGGATAGACACCGAGGATGATTACCCATATCTTGGTCAAGAAAGGACTTGCAACAAACGGAAGGTAATTGTTGGAATTTCCCTATACTCATTGCACTCTCCTGGTCAAATATTATATTCTGCTCACATCTCTTGCAATGAATATGGATTAATGTCCCTGTTGTTTTCTTGTTGGCAACATCATTTTGCCAATGTCCAAGCTTAGGTTTAATTAGCAGATTCAATTTTTGTTGTTTGTTTGTTTCTGAAACATCCGTCTTGCTAATGCTATAGCAAAGGAGACATGTGGTGACAATTGATGGATATGTTGATGTGCCTGCAAACAATGAGAAAATGCTGCTACAAGCTGTGGCTAATCAGCCAGTAAGTGTGGGTATTTCTGGAGGCGAGAGAGCATTTCAGTTGTACTCAAAGGTTGGTGTCAAACTTCCAAGTGCACTTCTCACCAAAAATTACCTTTAACTAGATTTTTATTGGCTGTGGTCTTGATGTATGAACTCTTTTAGGGTGTTTTCATGGGTCCATGTTCAACGTCTCTGGATCATGCTGTATTGATAGTTGGGTATGGATCACAAAATGGAGTTGATTATTGGATTGTGAAGAATTCATGGGGATCAAGGTGGGGAATGGATGGTTATATTCATATGCAACGTAATAGTGGAAATGCTGAAGGCTTATGTGGCATCAATATGCTAGCTTCTTATCCAACTAAGACTAGCCCAAATCCTCCTCCGCCACCGGCACCTGGTCCCACAAGGTGTGATCTTTTCACATATTGTTCTGAGGGCGAGACTTGCTGTTGCAAGTCTCGCTTTATCGGAATATGCCTTTCCTGGAATTGTTGTGGGCTCAATTCTGCTGTATGTTGTAAGGATCATCGGCATTGCTGCCCACAGGATTATCCTGTGTGCGATGCAACACGCAAACAATGCCTCAAGGTATGTGACCAAGTTTTCTTTTGCCTACCAGAGTCGTTAAGCTTGATAAGTATGAATAACAGACCAAGTTCTTAGTTTCCATGGCATTGGTTCCCATAATTGTCTGATGATTTTGTAACAGTTCACACGATTCAGTGTAACAAAGAATGACATGTACTTATGCAGTGGGTTATCTTGTATATGTGCTGTAACCAAAAGTTGTCATTCCGATCCACACTTATTGGGCTTCACTAAACATTTTAGAGAAAAATTTTCTTGGCAGTATGTAATTTCTCATGTGAGGGAGATTTACTGATTATCCTGTCCTTATAACTGCCGCTTCTTTCCTTTTCTGACTAATGCTTCTTCTTCTGTCTGTTCTGTTGTGACTTATCTCAAAACATATTAGGCTGGGCTAATGAACTTTTTGGATATTTTGCAGCATTCTGGGAATTTTTCAGAAACAGAAGCCCTCAGAAAAAGAGGTTCTTTAGGGAAGCAAAGCAATTGGCAATCCATAGTAGAGGGTTGGATTTTGTAGTGTCAACAAGCATTACACATTCTCCTCAAAGTTGCATACATGTATGTATGTAAAGAGGAATAGTAGATGCCTAGCTAAAAAGATGGCATCGGTTTGCAGGACTATGCAAAGTTTTTCTAATTGGTTGATAGTGTGATAGATTGATTCTTTTTCTTTTTCTTTTTCTTTTTTATTTTAATATTTCTCAATGTGTCCAAGGTGCCATCATTTCAGGAGGTTTTAGGTCTGTACGGATTTGAAGAACTCCCGACTACTAAATCAAAGCAGATTCAAGGGTTGGGGAAGACATGTGATTGACAAAAAAGCTCGAAAAGGGAAGCATCTGCATTATTGTTTCTTAAGTAACAATACAGAGTAAGCATCATTTATGCGGCAATGCAAGAATTCTGCAGTGAGTCGAAACTCTACTACAGAGCATGATTTATTTCATCCTTTTGTGGGGATGGGGTTTGCTTCAGAATGAGGTTTTTGGTCAACATTTACCTTTTGTAAAGTTTGTCGGATGAAATGAAGATAGTTTGGCATGCAAGTTTGTATGATCTGAACAAAGCTGAAGGATTCTTCATTCCTTTACTAAGTTGTGCACGGTATTCAGGAGGGCAGAAACTACACTTGCACGTTTGATACTTCAGTGTGTGTACCATGAAAAATCAGTTATTTCTTAGAGGGGAAGAGGGGACAGCATAACGTCTACTTCTACAAAAGTGCTCTTCAACCGATCTCTTGACTGCCGGGCAATGAATTCTGTAGACAGACTGGGTCAGTCAAGTCTCGATGATGTGATAGATGTTATAGCAAGAAATGAGCATCTGATATCAGAGGGATATAGGACTATAAATGTAGCGCATGCTTTTCCCCTGTATTACTCCACGATGATGCAAAGATGGGGTTTGTTGCAATAAACGCATGTGAGGTTGCTGAACTCTGGTGCAAGAGGCAGCTTCTCTTGTCCCAGCAAAATTAGCAAGAATGTCATCGATACAGTTGGTGATGATCAGCTTTCAGACAATTTAACTTGCCCCTGCATTCGACCTCGAAAAACATAATTCCCAGGTACCGAATGTTTGCTCACATGTGAAATTCTACTTTTTCATCAAAAACCATGCAGGACAAAATATCGAATGTTGTTCTGTTCTAGTGGCTCATGTAATCCACACCGGTATTACCAGATTAACCATGAACGAGACGCCTTGATGGAATTATACTAAGCTCGAATCATTTACAAAATCCAAAAAAGGAAAAAAAGAGAAGAAACAATTTACATAGGTTTTCCTTCCTGTGTGAATCACTTAACAAAGTCCAGGGAGTTTGGCATAAGTACACTTAGCTTGTTCTCCGTTTCTGCTTCATCAGTAAGTGATATCAGTCCCTCACCGGCCTCGCCCGTTTCGATCACGAGGAAGGAAACACGTCCTTGACAGCGGAGGCGGCGGTCAAGTAATTGAGCGTGTTCCTCAACGTCTCCTTCTCTCTCTTCAGCCTCGTCGCGGTGTCCTCCAGCTCGAGCAGCGCCTGCTGCTCCCTGGGCGCACCCTCGAACGTGCTCCCCACGAAGAAGGAGAAGGGCGTCGGGAACAGGTTCCGCCTCAGGTCCTGCACCTCCTTCTCCGGCTTCCCGCTCAGCCTGTTCGAGATCCGGATGACGTCCTTCATGTAGGCCTCCACCTCGCTGGCCAGCGACTCCAGGTCATCGGCGCCGTCGGCGGAGGGCCGGTCCTCGAGCCACGCGACCTGCGCGACGAGGTAAGGCTTGGTGCGGACGATGCCGGTGACGCGGAACCGCTCCTGGCCCTTGCAGATGAGGAAGAACCGGTCGTCGACGAGGCGCTCGTGCTTGACGATCTCCCCGACGCAGCCGACGGAGGCGGTGCCGGAGATGGAGTCGGTGTAGATGACGCCGAAGCGGAGGTCGGTCTGGAGGAGCGTGTGCATCATGATCCGGTACCGGAACTCGAAGATTTGGAGGGGGAGGATGGCGCCGGGGAAGAGGACGAGCGGGAGGGGGAAGAGGGGGAGCTCCACGACGTCGTCGGAGGACGGAGACCCCGCGTGGCGCCTCTCCGAGAAGGAGGAGGCGGAGCAGCGCGCCGAGTCGGAGTGCCGCCGTCGCCGGCGGCGGAGGAGCGGGGCAGCGAGGGACTTGGAGGAGGAGGAGGAGGAGGAGCAGCCGGCGGGAGCGGCAATCGGGGGGCCGAGGGAGGGTTTGGGAGAGAGGGAAGGCGAAGAAGAGGAGTAAGAAACGAGCTGAGCGAAGGCCATTGTTTCGCCGCGTGTGGAATTGCAGAGAGGGAAGCCTTCGTCAGTTCAGGAGGAGAGAGAAGACTGAGCAGGGAACCAAACTAGAGAGAGAAAGAGAGAGGGAGAGTCGAAGTTAGTGTTTGACCGTCAGCTTACTGAGAAAGAGAGAGAGATTGACCACGAATTTAATTACTGTTATTCCGCCTTGTGGTGGAGAGAGAGAGAGAGTGGGGGATGTGGATAACATGGTATGGGAGGGGAGAGAGAGGGAGATACGATGGTTGTTTGTCCACGTGGGATTTTGAGGGACACGTGGCGCGCGTTCGTCGGTGGGAATTGAACCGTCGGTTTCGGTGCAGGAGTGGACCGGTGGTGCTCTTTGTTTGGCGCATCGTTTTCCTCGACCTCCCTAAATATCCCCTTTGGAGTTTTCACGTCGGAAAATCGGGGGTTTGCCTATTGAAAATTCGCTCGAGATGGCATAGAATCCCGTATCATTCCCTGGACTCCGCTAAGCAATCTGTGTCCGAATTTGAATTAAGCTAAATTAATATAAGATGATATTAAAAATTATCTAATTATCATCCGACATATAAAAATTCCATCCCATATATGTTACAACACAAGATAAGATTCCAAATCTTTGAAAATATTTGAAAATCTCACTTGCCTAACCTAATCTCACCACTTGAACTCCTCACCAGCATTTCAAACTCACTCTCTTCCGTCTACTCCACCAATTTTGCTAAATCTACCGCAATCTCAATCGTTAGCCTGTAGCCCTCACTTAACTTCACCTAATCAAAGGCGATTTGGACACCAGCAAAGACAAGCCTTAGGTCAATAAGAGTGTCATGGAGCAACCTGGGAGGTCACGGCCAAGGCAATCTCATAGACGAGGTAGCAACGATGTAGAAGTGAACAGTGGCGACCAAGTGGTGGAAGCCATGCACAAAGCTCATATGCCACTTGACATCAAAGTTGATCATCTACGGCAGCGAGTAACAAGACGACCTCGAAGGATTTGGTGCACTCGTGAAATGATTTGAGTTCTTCGATGGTGATGGCCAAGTAACATATAATTTCTCATTTTTATCCTCAAGCATTGGAGAACAATTAGACAGCGATGATGATCCATGGTGGTTGGAAGCAATAATGATTGTGCAATGGTTAAAAGTGATGATGATTAGCTATCATGGCATCGGTTCTTGTGACCTTATCATTCCATCATCAAAGTTACTAAAATAAATAATCTAATTCATGTTTATTTCACCTTGTATCCAAAATTTTTATCCAATATTTTATCCAAATACATGATATATCCAGAGTTATCTAGTTTCTAAGGATATCACCAAATATCACATAGGATATCGTCCGGATTTGAATTGTGATTGAATAGTACAAGGTAAGATTAAAAATCCTCTAATTATCCTCCGAACAAAGATCTCATCCCATATTTGCTACAGTGCAAGATAGGATTCCAAATATTTGAAAATCTCACTTGCCTCGCTTGATCTCACCGCTTGACCTCCCTCATCAGCGTCTCAAACTCCCTCTCTTCCGTCTTCTGCACCAATTTCGCTAAATCCACCGCTATCTCCACCTTTAGACCGTAGTCCTCACTTAATTTCACCGAATCAAAGGCGATTTACATACCATCAAAGACAAGCCTTAGACCACTAAGAGTGTCGTGAAGCGACCGGGGAGGTAGCAGCCAAGGCAATCTGGTAGCCGAGGTAGCAACGATGTAGAGGTAAACAATAGCGATGAGGTGGTGGAAGACGCGCAAAGCTCAGATGCCACTCAACATCGAAGCCAACCATCTGTGTAGTGAGGGGGACAACACTAGGGCAGCTAGTAAAGAGACAACCTCGAAGGATTTAGTGAACTCGTGAAATGGTTCAAGTTCTTCGATCGTAATGGTTATGTAACGTATAACTTCTCATTTTGACTCTCAATCGTTAGAGAACAATCAGCTAGACAGGAATGATGATCGGCATGGTCGAAGGCGATGACAATTGCATGATGGTCGAAAGTGACAATGATTAGCTGTCGTGATGCTGGTTCTTGCGACTTTATCCCTCTATTATTGGAAGAAAATTATTAAGTTACTAAAAAGAATATTATCGAATTCAAGTGCATCCACACACTAGTCCAAATATCTTATTCGGCATTTTATCTAGATATATCCGGATTTACCTTGTCTAGAGGATGTGCTAGCACCAAATAGAAAATTTTGTTATTTTATCCGGACTCAAATCTGAACTACCAATCAATATAAAAAAAAAAATTGGACTACTAATCTTAAAGATTCATTGAGTAAATCCATCAAGGGTGGATTCTGGAACATACAAATACACTTTATCGTAATTCACATATAAAGTGCCAAAATGCCTAAAGCTTAATAATTGTTGTGGACAACTCGAATTTTCTTCCCACTTTTGAAAAAAATTATAATTGACCGACTCAAGGTTAACCAAAAGTTGACCAAGATTCGACCGATGAGATACAAGACACAAAACACAATTTTGACATCAACCTGTCTTTTAATTCTCATTTTCCTTTCGACCAAAAAAAAATTCTCATTTTTTCATTCAATGGTTGTCCTTTTGCAAACGATTGGGAAGTTAGCAATTTCCCCATTTCAATCTCGGGTCATGAAACTATAAATTGCAGGCATTCCAACGCAATTAAAATCGGGTCCATGAAACATCGGACGAAAAAGTCATCCTCTCTTGAACTTTTCTGCTGGGAAGGTAGCTTTCGAATCTTCTTTTGATTGTATGATGCCTTTAATGAGATTGGATTCATCCCTGTTTATTACTGGGTTAATAATATGAAAAATCTCAAATTAGTACATATATAATAAATTTGCTAAAAATTAATTTGTTGATAAAAAAAACTCAAAACTGGTATATCTATCATAAATTTATTCTCAACTAATTTTTTTGGCATCAAAACTCCAAATTAATACATTTGTGATAAATTTACCCCAAATTAATTTTTTTTATTACCAAAAACCTAAAACTGATATATTTATAATAAATTTATCCTACATAAGTTTTTGTTAAGTTTGATTAATATCACGAAAAATTACAAACCGATACATTTGTGACAAGTAAAGGGTAAAACCCTAAATTGGTACACTCGCCTAGTGACATGTTTAGGGGTGAGCATCAGTCCGGCTTTAACCCTAGACTGACCCTGGATTGACCCAAACCTATTGGTCCTGGTCCGGTTCTTAGGGGGACTAGGTCGGTCCTTAGTCTTTGGACATCTAAATCCTACACTATGTGGATTGGTCATTAGTCTTGAAAGTTTAGGATTGGTCCAACCCAAATCATAATATATATTATTTATCTAACATTTAAGAAACACCAATACTCTTCGAAGCCTTTGTTGTCATATCAAACATGTGTCATATTGTGTTGGACACTCTAACGCTTGTTGATGCCTTAAATTTTGATTAATCATTAGTAATTTAATGCACAAAATTTAGGGATTAATTTTAACCCTAAACAAAAATTATTAGAATTAAATTGCATAACATATAGTTTTAAGAGCATTTATTATTATTGCATTTGCAATAAACTGATGGCAGATGGGCTCCAATTGATGGTTCTAAGCTTTAATTTAACAAATTGGACTAAGTCCACAGTGAAAGAGAATTTGGCTAGGCCCGTTAAAGGGTGATGAGTTGGAAGATGATAATATTTCCGAGAATATTCGCATTATTCTTTCAAGATTCAAGGAATGGTATCGGATGAAATATTGAAAAAATATTGCATGAGGGATATAAGAGCTAAATAGGCAATATGTAAATTTATCATATTTCCTTGAATAATATAGTCGTCTCACCTATAAAAAGGGGGTCACACACACCGAAGAGGGACACAAAAAAATAAATAGAGACAGAGGAGAGAATGCAAGTTTTCCTCGCCTAGCCTGGCCTCAATCATGACGACGAGTTGTGTGCTAATCTTCCATGCCACTCAACGACTCCGTTCCCTGAGACGAGTCTAGCCATTGGAGACAATGCTACAGTTCCATGTCCCGAGCCGTTGTTGTAGCATCGTGATCCTGAACCACCGGTGCTCGCGTTCCTTCTTCGTGAGAACGAAACTGCTCTTTATTTTTTTCTTTTTCTTTTTCAGGTTTATCGACGAACGGCTAACACTTTCGGAGCACTCGAAGTTGTTGCTATTGTTGACCTTGGGACGTGTCATTCAATTGCCTACTGCTGCCCTCATCACGTCCAAAGCTCCTAGTGGTGTTGGTGGAGTTTCCAGAGAGTTGCTGCGATAGATTTTAATTCCAGCCTTGAGCCCCCTACCGAGAGTTGTTTCATCGTGCTGAGAAGTATCACCACGATAGCCTTCCCGTGATCTGTCATTGACCTTTGCCTCGAGATGAGCACCCTCGAAACCAGGCACACGGGGGCTGCCCACCGCGAGCATCACCAATCACCAGTCACACATTTATCACCCACCATCCACGCCATCATGTTCGCCGAGACCACTGTCAAGAACCATCTGATCCATCACTCGACAATCGTGCCAAATTTGGAAGCAAACATTCAAATTAGGTAAAAAAAATCTTGTCTAATTTTATTTTCGAATATTTTGTTTTCTTATTTGAAATATTGTTGATGCATGTGATGAAATTCACTATATATTCACAATATCGAATAGCCTTTTAAATTAGGAAATTTTCCTAATTTCACAATGTGCATATGATTGTCAGTTTGATTTCATGCCCGAAATATGACTCGCAATTGCATGGGAAAATCTCAATCCGATTTCATGCCCAAGATATGATTTGTGATTTTTCGAAAAATTGGTCAATCAAATCTCATGCTCGAGATACGATTCGTCAATTTATTTCCATATTAAATAGACATGATATCTTACTTGATTTGGTGCCGTGCTCGATATGGGTGTGATTTCTTTCTATATTTGCCTGATTTAAATTATTTTTTTAAATAAAAATCCAAAAAGACAATAAATTAGAGTAGATTCTTTTTAGATAATATTACATATTTAGGTAATTTCTTATTCCGAATTTTTTAAAATAAAAATCCAAAAATGTTGCTTTAGATTAAATTTAATTCCATTTTCTTAATTAAGATTGCATGTTTAAATATAGGTTATTTTAATTTCGAATTTTGATTAAAAAAAAAAACATAAAAAAATGTCATTACCACGTAGAATTAGGTCATCTTTGGAAAAAAATTTTAGTTAAACATTTTTTGTATATCATTGCATGAATTACACGTAGTTTTAGGCCTTATTAAATAAGTGAAAACCTTAGAAAATATTTGAATGATTATGTGTTAATTATAAATTATATTTAGAATCATTGATGTGATTTTTAAGCTAACATCGCAGATGTTTTCGTTGCTTTGAGGTAAGTATTTCCTCCATGTGCTCACAATTTATTTATTGCTTTGTTTTATTGGGTGTTAGATAATGATTACACACTCGCATGATCACATTGCATGTTATGGAGTAAATTAAAATCAATGCAAGCTGCCTACAAATTATTTTTTTAAATAAAAGAGAAAAATGTACGAAAAGGCGTTAGAGAAATCTGAAGTAAAGTCCCCATCCCATAGTTTATGGTTCATAGAAGTAGAGTAATTCTCCCGTTATTTTACTTGGATTTCTAATCAACCCACCAAAAATAGATTAGTGGCGACTCATAATTGAAAATTATTGGCATGTTAAGAACTTAAATTCTAAGTCACAAATTGATATGGGCTTGGGAGAGCCCGAGCTAAGTTTAAGCTTAATAATCCATTAGCCAAACCCTAGGTGGTGCAACCGAGGGTGAGGTCGCGACAACTTGGCAGCAGCTACCGCGACCTCACCTTAGAAAGCAATGGATTACTAAGCCTAAACTTAGCTCGGGCTCTCCCAAGCCCATACCAATTTGCGACCTAAGATTTAAGTTTTTAGTATGTAGATAATTTTTAATTAAAGTTGTCACTAATCTATTTTTTGATGAGTCAATTAGAAACCAAATAAAGTAATGGGAGAATTACTTTACTCCTACGAACTATAGATTATGGGATCGGGAACTTGATTACATTAGATTTCTCTAATGCCCTTTCGGTATCTTTTCTCTTTTATTTTTAAAAAAATTTACAGGTAGCTTGCATTGATTTTAATTTACTCCCTAACATGCAATGTGATCATGCGAGTGTGTAACCATTATCTAACACCTAATAAAACAAAGCAATAAATAAATTGTGAGCACATGGATGAAATATTTACCTCAAAACAACAAAAGCATATGCGATGTTAGCTTAAAAATCATATCAATGATCATAAATATAATTTCTAATTAACACGCAATCATTCAAATATTTTTTAAGGTTTTCATTTATTTAATGAGTCTTAAAATTACGTGCAATGCATGCAATGACATACAAAAAATGTCTAACTAAAAAATTTCTAGGGATGACCTAATTCTACATGATAATGACATTTTTTTGTTTTCTTTTTTAATCAAAATTCGAAATTAAAAATAACTAATATTTAAACATGCAATCTTAATTAAGGAAATTTAATTAAATTTAATCTAAAGCAATATTTTTGGATTTTTATTTTAAAAATAAATTCGGAATAAGAAATTACCCTAAATATGCAATATTATCTAAAAAGAATCTACTCTAGTTTATTGTCTAATCTTTTTGGATTTTTATTTAAATAATAATAATTCATATCAGGAAAATCTAGAAATAAATCACATCTACATCGAGCACAACACCAAATCACGTAAGAATCTATGTTTGTTTAATATGGAAATAAATTAACAAATCGTATCTCGAGCATAAGATCAGATTAACCAATCTTTCAAAAAAAATTGTCAATCATATCTCGGACATGAGATCGGATTAACGATTTTTCCATGCGATTGTGAGTCATATTTTAGGCATGAAATCGAACTAACAATCATATACACATTGTGAAATTAGAAAAATTTCCTAATTTAAAAGGCTATTCGATATTGTGAATATATAGTGAATTTCATCACATGTATCAACAATATTTCAAATAAGGAAACCAAATTTTGAAAATAAAATTAGACAAGATTTTTTTTACCTAATCTGAATGTTTGCTTCCAAATTTGGCAACTTGAAAATCATGATTGTCGAGTGGTGGATCAGATGGTTCTCGATAGTGGTCTCGGCAAAACACGATGGCGTGGATGGTGGGTGATAACTTGTGACCAGTGATTAGTGATGCTCACAGTGGGCAGCCCCCGTGTGCCTGGTTTCGAGGGTGCTCATCTTGAGGCAAAGGTCAGTGATGAATCACGGCAAGGCTATTCGTGGTGATACATCTCAGCACGATGAAACAACTCTCGGCAGGGGCTCAAGGCTGGGCTTAAAATCTATCGCAGCAACTCTCTGGAAACTCCACCAACACCAGGAGCTTTGGACGTGATGAGGGCAGCAACAGGCAATTGAATGACACGTCCCAAGGTCAATAAAAGCAACAACTTCGAGTGCTCCAAAAGAGTTAGCCGTTCGTCGATGAACCTGAAAAAGAAAAAAAAAACAAAGAGTAGTTTCGTCCTCACGAAGAAGGATCGTGAGCACTGGTGGTTCGGGATCACGATGCAACAACAATGGCTCAGGACATGGGACTGCAGCGTTGTCTCCAATGGCTAGACTCGTCGTAGGGAACGGATTCATTGAGCAGCACAAAAGATCAACACACAACTCGTCGTCATGATTGAGGCTAGGCTAGGCAAGGAAAACTTGCGTTCTCTCCTCTGTCTCTTTTTATTTTTTTCATGTCCCTCTTCAGTGTGTGTGGCCCCCTTTTTATTAGTGAGATGACTATGTTATTCAAGGAAAGAGGATAAATTTGCATATTGCCTATTTAGCTCTTGTATCCCTTGTGCAATATTTTTTCAATATTTCATCCGACACATTCCCTAAATATTGAAAGAATAATGCAAATATTCTCAGGAATATTCTCTCATCTTCCAACTCGTCACTCCTTAATAGGCCTAGCCAAATTCTCTTTCACTGTGAGCTTAGTTCAACTCGTTAAATTAAAACTTTAGAACCATCAATTGGAGCCCATATACCATCAATCCATTGCAAATGCAATAATAAAAAGGCTCATAAAACTATATGCAATGCAATTTAATTCTAATATTTTTGTTTAGGGGTTAAAATTAATCCCTAAATTTTTTTGCATTAAATTACTAATGATCAATCAAAATTTATGTGTCAATAGTTGCCTCTCTTTGAAGGTGTGCTCGTAGAGATTGCATTCAAAGATAAATTGAGATCTAAATTTTGACTATGCATATGCAATATAATGTTTTTTTTTTGTGGGAAAATGAATCCCATTTTAAAATGCAATATGATATGATGGATGAAATGTTAATGCAAACATATAATGCAAAAAAAAAAGAAAAAAAGAGCATACCTGTAATTACTTACCAATCAATACGGTAGAGCATCTTGAGATACGGGATGAATCTTTACTCCACAAGCATATGGTTTTTATTCAAGATTTCTTGAAGAATCTAATATTTATCAAATTGCCTACATCTAGAGTGAGGCAACCAAATGAATTTAATCAACGGATGCTCAATGTTAGGTGAGACAACCATGGGAACAAGATGTCTTGAAAATACTTAAATCAGACTAAGGTATAACAATAGAAATTCAAAGAACATTTATATACAAAATGAAATTTTCGATGAAAAGATTCGAGACATTTAGATCCATACTGAAATGTCAAGAATTGGGGAATTTAATCAATAAACACTCAATGTTAGGTGAAATGAATATTGGATTAAGACAACTTAACAAATAGATGCTCAATGTTAGATGAGTCAAATATTGGATTAAGATAACTCGAAATACCTAGATCAAGACTAATGTATAATAAGAAAGATCAAAGACCATTCATATTTAGAATGAAGTGTTCGATGAAAATATTTCGTAACATTCAGATCCCGACTGAAATGTCAATAATTGATTGAAAGATTTTGGACAAGATATTCAAATCACAAATTCTTGATTTCTGAAAATTGGGGAGATGCTCAAATTTTTCCTTGAGCACTTGAATTTCATTTAGGGGATAAGTTACTCAAGTTTTGTTTTGGGTACTCGAAGAGATTTAATACTCACCTAGCGACATTTCTAATCCATGGAGAAAATGTCTCTAAGGTGATGAGGGGGCTTTGGGCTACAACAACACACCAAGTGGATAAAGAGGAATTCCAAGCTACAGGAGCATGCTTGGTTGATGAAGAGACTTCGAGCTATGGAAGTACGCCGTGTCGATCAAGAGGGACATCAGACTATAGAAGCACACCATGTTGATTTCCTATAGAAATAAAATTCAAGAATGTTTGGATGAATCTCAAGGCTTTAGAGAGCAACTCGAATGTCAAGCATTATCCGGTCTTCAAGAAAATATTATCTATCAGACACGATTAGAGCAAAAATTGACATGCATTCATTAAAAAGGTAGACAATTTGAGCTACTCTAGAATGCACATTTTAAAGTCCATTGTGGTTTTCATCAATTCAATCAAGGTTTATGCATCAAAACAATTTTCACTCATAACAAAAATTTCTTAAGAATGCTAAATGAGAGACTTTCAGTTAGAAATGACTTTCACTCACTCTCATTTAAAAGGGCTATTTTATGAGAATCACTCTATCTCACTATCATCATATCGACAAGGGTCCAAGTATTCTCACAAGCGGTATGACCTCATGAATCTGAGAGGTCTTTAACATAGACCGTAACATGGGCTTGGTCAATGGCTTAACAAGGGGACTCTTTGAATCATGGCTATTGAAAGAGGTGATTCTACAATCATCTCCAGGTTTACAAGTCAAAAACCTTGCAAAATGAGATAGAAATAATCTTGCTCGCACTTCTTCGAGCAATGCTTAAGACATGTGAACACCACATTAATTCAAGTGCCATAATATGAAGAGACTGTGTAAGGGATGTAACGTAGGCTAGGTTCACGGATTTAGAAACAAAAGAATTATCAGGCTCAAAATGTGTCTAGATGGGTGAGAGTTGGTGATCATCTTGGCATTACTGCTAATCTTCATCTTCACCATCAAGGATTGTCTTCAAAATGTGCTCTATTGATCGTAAAAGTTTTGCATTTGAGTTCTTGAGTAACACTCCATTTGGGGATACAACTTTTCACAATTAATAGTCATCTATTTTGACTCTTTTTTATTTTCTCCTATGGGCATTGGCCTTGCTTATACCAAGCACACTGAATTTTCTTGCCCCTCTTTTTTATTCTTATGTCTATGGGTATTGGCATTGCTTTTACTAGGCACATTGTTTTTTCATACCCCCTAGTTCTATTTTTACCTTTGACATGCTGTCTACAATGCATCAATCTTTCATTTGGACTTCTAAAGGTCTTCACATTATGTTGGCACTCTAGACCATGCTGTTTCTTGAATGATTACTTTTTACTTGCCCTAGTGTGAGAGATGATCACCAACTAAGTTCATAAAAATGAATTTGTAAGTTCAAGAGGGCTATGCAATGGATATAAGTGTGTAGAGTAGAGAAAAAAAATGTTCTTCATCATCCTAAGGCACTTGGATTATTGTTTTAGTTCATTCACAATAAGATACCCAAAGATTGATGCAAGTGAGAGCAAGTGAATTTCTATCTATTTTTCTCACCATGTGGTGCCAACTTACCTTTAGTTGCCCCGATATGGGGTGGTTCTTGACAAGGGTAATTTGAAAGAAATCTCCACAAGCATATGAGGCTCAAAGGGGTTAAGCAATGGATCACTTGTAGTGTTTAGGATAGAGAAATGAATTGCCCCTCATCATTTCGATCATCATATCTTTTGCGAGAGAACTCTTTACCTTGTGGATATAGAAATTGTTGCACTCATCTTACAAGTGTATAAGTGAGGGAATGTGTATAGGACATGTTTTGCCTTTCATCATCCTGAAATGTCTCACTTGGCATTCTTAAGAATTGGATGTCATTTATTGAATTGCCCATCTTGACAAATCTCCACATGAAATTAGTAAGTTAAGCAAGTAAAATCACCATGAAATTCTCTTTCCAAAAGAGCTCAAAAACTTTAAGCATGAAAAACTTTGTGACTTTAGAACAAATAATTTACCATACTAAAAAAATGTTTTCACAAGCATGAAAAACATGATATTAAGCATTCATTCAAGGAATTGCCCTATAAAGGGACTATCTCAGTAATCGATGTCCTTGGATTGCCCCTATTTAAAGGGAATGAACATATAAATTGATCGATTGAGACTGGAAATCGATTTTTGATTCGATAAATACTCCATTCTTGTTTTTGCCCCAGCACAAGAGAATGTGCATGAATAGAATACTATGCAAGTGAATGCAAATTGAACATATGTTTTAGCTTGGATTGAGATTTTATCTCAGTTGAGTCACTACCAGAATCTGTCATCCCCCCAACCCATCACCTGCAAGGAAAAGAACAAACTGTCATTTCCAAAATCAATTATATTCAAGGAAGAGATGCACCTTTTCATCAAAGATGGATGGTCCTCTTTTGACCTACCCCTCATTTTCTCTAGGAGATGAGAAATGTAGGATACTTTGTTTGGATTTTCAAGATAGATATCTCAAGTATCAACAAGAGATGCCCCACATAACTCATTGGAGTTGTGATCTTAACCTAATTGAATAACAATCAAGCCAATGGGTCTATCACTACAATTTTATGTACCTTTTTTGAAGCTTTCTCATAAGGCCAAGAAAATTATGCTTTGAGACATGAGGTAAATAAGTTAGAAAAATAAACAAGCTAACTAGATGCATTTTTTTGGAAATGACTTCGGAATTTTTTTTTCTTTTAAATTTTTCTTTTGGGTGAGGAAGCATGATGAAGTCTAGACCTTAGAATTTTCTTTGGATTTTCTTTTTCTTTTATCGATTGGATATCATCATCGGGTTGGTTTGGTGTACCCCATCACGCCCTCAAAATAAACTAGTAATTTTATTGAAATTCATCAATCAATTGCATCTTATTTAATGGAAAATGTGGTATTCAAGCCCTAAAAGAAAGTGAAAAAGAAGAAACAACAACAAAAAAATCCCTAAAATGCAGTAAAAATTCTCATGCAGGGGAATATGCGAAAATGATAAATGAGTTACTCTTGTGGCTAGCGTCCATTCCCTCCGAAGGTTCTTCTTAAATAGCGCCAATAAGGAGATCATCAAATAGGTTCATGATTTCTTCCAATGCATCATCAGGGTTCTCTTCTTCTGGAAATATTGGATCATCCATTCCACCCCACCCATCCAGAACAATGTCACGGGGGTCAATGTAAAAACTAGGGGGAGTGGAGTACTTCACATAATGGTCAAATTTGCCACTTGGCTGCCCTAGGGTATCTATCACCTCTCCACTATCTTGCATTGTTCTAGTGAGACCAGGGAATGTCTCGCGAATGTGGGGAGGTAGCAAGTCTTCTCTTTCTTGTCCCTACCCTAGTAGTGAGTTTTGCCTTTGTTGTCTTTGCCCTCCAAATTTTTCTCCACCTCTTCCATGGTACCCTAATCCAATAAAACGAGACCTCCAAAGGGCTTCAATAGGGTTCCCATTACCTTGACCTCTCTTTCCAAGACTACGGCCAACAAAAAAACCATTTCCAACCATCACCCTTCCTACCATAACAACAATATTTAAGACTTCGAGGTGGGTAGCAATGAACCTCGAGAAGCATGTATGGTGGACACTAACTCAAATGAGTGGTAGCTTGATTCAAGCTTGGAATCTGGCTCGACATAAGGAATAGCGGTCTTATGATAAATCTAGTGGTCTTCCTTGCCATGGACAATGATCAGCTTCCCCTTAATCACAAATTTCATGCTTTGATGGAGACTTGATGGCACAGCCCCAATAGTATGTATCCACATATGCCCCATCAAAAAATTAAATGCGGTGGGGATGTCCATTACTTGAAAGGGGATGTTGAAGATTACTGGTCCTATTTGCACATCAAGGTGTATTTCCCCAATCACTTCCTTCCTAGTCCCATCAAAAGCTCAAATGCAAGTCTTCACAACATGTATCTTGGATGGATTTATCTTGAGGCGGTGAAGAGTGGCCAATGGACATATATTCAGAGCAGATCCATTATCAATAAGCACACGGGATACATGGGAAGTTTTGTGTTTGACATATATATATATATATATATATATATTGTGGTTTATTGTGTCCTCTCCCTTCAATAGGGAATTCTTTGTCAAAGAAAGTGATCAAATCCTTGAGAAGGATCGACCTAACAAATTCCTCAAGCTTTCTAGGCTCAACTGTCTCTAGTACACGAATCTCGCTCAACACCTTCATTAAAGACTTCTAATGTGTGGAAAACGTTTGCAAGAGCTCAAGCAAAGAGATTTGAGCCAACATTTTTTGTAATTGGTCAACGACATTATACTCACTTGCTTTACTTACAGCAAAAAATTCTTTAGCCTCTTCATCAATAATAGGCTTTGCAGGTTGAGTATTGGCTTGAGCATAAATTCAACCATACCACCTTATTGTTAGCATATTCATAGGGTTGAGGTATCTCGATCACTATCCCTTTGTTGTGCACTGGGACCTCAATAGACAGTTCCACATCTTTTTGGTGTGGCATATCCACAGGTAGTGGATTGATTTCATCCTTACCAGCTTTCAGTGTAGCCCATTCTTCCTCCCAATCAATAATGACTTGGGATATAGTGGAGACCATGCCATTATGGTTAGCATTAAGGGTGTCAAAAAGGCCTGAGCCGACCCGGCCTGACCCGACCCAACCCGACCCGACCCTAAATTTAGGGTATTTTCGGGTCGGGTCAAAATATTATCTAAGTATGGAGCCAGTATCATTTAGAGTCGGGTTGAAACGGGTCAGCCCATGTCTTTTTGACACCAGTACGGTACCGGTGGTACTGCCCGTGCATTTTGGATAAAATAAACAAAGAAGAAGCAAACCCCTCTCCGTGCGTTTTTCATCCGCTACTCAACCCGATCCTCCTTCGCCGATGATTAATTAACAACAAATTTTGAGGTCATGTCCCTGAGAACTCGGGCAAATTCTTGAATGAATCATGCAGTCACCTAGTGGAATCACCCCGTTTGTGGTTTTATCAAGAAGCCCTTCTGCTTTGATACCGATGAGTTAGGGAGGTTGCCTTCCAAAGGGTCGATCCACCGATGTCCTCCAATGTTTTCTTGGTTGTTCAACACCCTCTCGAACATCACGATTAACATACAAGGCCGTGCGTGTATATTGTGCAGATTCATTCTATTGCTTGAAGCTGTAGGCATAAATATTCATTGTGCATGATGAATCACATGGAGCCGATGTCTTAGCAGATGGGTTTGATGTGAGGTTTGCGAGAAGTATCTGGGATTGTGATTGGTTCTCTCTTTTTTCTCCTCTATTAAAACCATTCAGACAACATATTCTTTTATGTATGTATTCTTATGCATAAATGGAGCTTCGACTGTTACGAAGGCGGAGTGTTGTCCATTGAAGAAACGGGGTGGTTCCAGCAACTGCTAATGAAAATGACTGCGATGACGACGACGACGACGACTTATAGGTGGGATGTGAACACGTCGATGCGCACGTATGACCGATGTCGTGTGACATCACCCTCTATTTTGGGCAGTCATACACTTGGAAGCGACGGCAAGATCGACACATGCCGGGCATAGTGGCTAGCCAAGGATTCTTCCAGAGTTAGTGAAGACTTGAAGAACTTGTTCTCACAGTTATCTTCTACTCGAGGGTTTGAGCAATCTGTAAATGATATTAGTCCAAAACTGTCTACTAATAGTGATGAATTTAGAACGTATGTTGCTCCTAACTCAACTGCATTTTAGGTCCTTCAAAAGAAAATCTCACTCGAGAGAAATGAGTCAAGTCTTAAGTCTTTAGATGGGAGCATAGTCAATGAGATTAAAGGGTCATGCTCTAACCCGACCCGACCCGAAATGCTTAAGACCCGACCCAACCCGAAATGCTTAAGACCCGACCCAACCCGACCCATTGACACCCCTAGTCAGCATACACAATCATACCAACCTCCACCATCCTAGCAACCCTTTCTTTCATCAAGGATAGGGGAACCACCTCATGACTCGAGTAGTATCCCGCCTTTACTAGTCCATTATAGACATTTGCAACATGCACTCTTAGATTCTTGACTTGACCAACGTCAAATCCAAATTTGGTATTTACCTTGCCTTCGTGCTCAAGCAACGGGTTCTTCTTGACATTCGGTTGGGTGGTGAGAAATGAGAATGCATCAATGTCCAATAAATTTTGAACTTTGTGCTTCAAGGTCATACATTCATCAGTTGAATGTCCCACTTCTCTCATATGATACTCGCATTTTTTGGAAGGGTAGTAGTTGGAGAATTTATCCGCATTAGGCAGCTTTGGTTCATGAGAGAACAACCCATTCTTTTGCAAGATTGGCAAGACTTGAGATAAGGACTAGGAAGTGGAGAGAACTACCTCTTAGTGAATTGTCATGATGCGGATGGACAGCCTCCACCATGCTGATTCCAAGGGCATGAACAATTGGAGGCTTATTTGAGGTCGGTTGCGCATATGCAACATTTACTTAAGTGGTTGGCTCTTTCTCTTTCTTTGCAGTAAACTTCATGCTTACAAAGGTCAGTTCATTAAACCAACCCTCATTCACCCCCATCTCGATTTATTCACCCACAGGGATGAGTTTATTAAAGTTCTCAACATACGTGCCAACCATCCGATTGCGGAACTCGAATGGGAGGGTCTTAACAAACGGCTTCATCAATTCTTTGTCAGTAGGTTCAGGAGTGTTGTCATCAATAATGGGGAGTTTTCGCTAGTGATCATCTAATGCAAAGGGCATAACCTCATAGGATCATGCATTCCGACAACCATTAAGACTCAAAAAATTGACCCAATCAAGGACAATATGAGATCGGATGTAATTGGTTCAAGTTGCAAAATTTAACAAACCACTATTCTCCTTCAAGATCACAGCAACAGAAATGCGCAAAAACAAAGCACCATTCATCGAGGTTCCACAATTGAATTCTATGCAAGAACTTGATGAATTACAGGCTTAAAGATCATGTGCCATAGCTATTCATCCAAAATCTCTAACTATGATCTATCAACCGAATATGATACAGAACCTTCTATAACTCTAAGGTTACCATTTCAAAGACAACTCTATCTCCTCCTTCTCTTATCTAACCTAAAACTAGTGTACTTGTTAAGTTTATATTCCCTTTTTTTTTTGAATTAATAGCATGGCATAGCACAACCTACTTTAGAAATGTAGAGACCACAATATTATTCAAAAAACAAAAGAATCACACAATGTTTGTCAAGACAAAGACCCACCATCCGAGTAGACAATCATACAAAACCTAAAACTACTAATTAGACATAACAAGATAGATTTACTGACATGAGAGCTCATTACAATGATTACCTTGGAAATCGTGTCTCCATGGGACAAAATGAGGGACAAGATGAAGTGCCAAACAACAATGGAGGAGGAGCGGCTCTAAAGATGGGACGAGACGAAGCGTGTCACTTTGGAGATGAGGGACAAGACGAATTGTAAGGCAACGACGAAGAAGATGCGGCTCTAGAGATGAGGGATGAGATGGTGAAACCCTAGGTTTTGTGAAAAGAAGGTATAAAAGAGGAGCAGCTCTAGATATGAGGGACGAAATGGAGAAACCCAAGGTTTATGAGAAAGAGTAGTTCTAAAGGAAGGACAAAACATTTGAGAAAGAATGGAAAAAAGAGTCCTCATACTAGAGGCAATGTGGGGATGCAAGGATGACAATTATTGGAAAATGATTTCCTTTCTTTCAAAAAGGGAAATCATTTTTAATAGTTTAGAAGGAGATTTTCCATTAATGGGAAAACATTTTCTTTGACCACTTATTTTCCACCCCCAAACACCAATAAATATTTTCCACAAAACGAACGGAACCTAAACCTAATGTCAATTTCCAAGCATTTCTCGATACTATGAGGAAAGCATGGAAGTTAGAGTCAATAAAGTGCAAGTTGATCAAACCTGGTTTTTTCTCCTTCATATTCAGTTTGGTAGAGGATAAAAAGAGTGTTAGAGATGGGCCATGGTCTTTCACAAGCAACCTCCTTGTCTTGTAGGAAGGAGACCCTAACGTTCTATGAATTTACGCATAATATGTTTTGCGTACAGAATTTGGGTCTTTCTCTAGCTTGGGTCATTGAAGCTTCAATGTGTCATATTGCCTCTAAATTATGCAAATTGGAGGATGTGCCACAAGATTGGCAAGGCGAATGTCCAACTAGAACTGTCATGACCCCTAAAAACAGGTATAATGATTAACTTAGGGAAAGAAGAAACGGTGGTTGGACTTCAAACATGACAAGCTTCCTTACTGATGTGGACACATAAGACACTACGCCAACTACTGTTTGGAGATACCTTATGAGGAGACAAGACTAATCCAAGATAAACTTGGAAACTAAAGCTCATGGCTTAAGGTGGAAGTGAGAGAATTTAGTTCATATTGGAAGACCTATTTTGGAAGAATTGAGCCAATCCCAAGGATGAGGAAGTAGTGCCTGAGATACTAAACCTCCCTAGCAATGAGGACTTAAGACATGAATGGGGACATATAGGGCCAAGTGATATGACCATGATTATCTCAACAAAGCAAAGCCTAAGCTTGCTGGAGATGTGTGGATGGAAGAATATGATACCCCCAAGCCAAGGAAAAAGAGCACAGCAAACGCATGTCCTATTATTAACTTCCTTAGACCATGAGAAGTATGCAAGAATTTTGAAGAAGGCAAAGGTAGGACATAAGGCCCTGGTGGCAAAAAAATCTTCCCAATCCCTACAAGAAGGGAGGTTTGATGGTGCAATTACTTGATGAGATGCTTCTCTTGGATACTCCAATCCAAGTGTGGGAAGGGTTAATAAACAGGATGTGGTAGCCAACCTAATAAGCCACTCGGGTATATATGAACCTTTTATGTTGGAACTATCAGAGGTTAGACACACTATCAAATTTATGCAAAATTTGGTCTTCCTCATGAAATCTAAGAATGAAGTAATTGTGGGTTGATAGAGTAAGGAAACTTTTTTAGTTTGACTATTTCATCATTATCACTCCTATAGGAATTGTGGGTGGGCTAGCACTTATGTGGAATGAGGAGATAACGGTAAGGGTGGAATATAGTTCTAGGGATCTTATTGATGTTACTTGTGAGGACTTTAGTTGCAGAATTTATGAGAATATTCTTTCTCCACACCTTCACTAACTATCAAGAGAGGATTTGACTATGGCAAACTATTAGCTGAATTAACTTATCCAACAATCTCCCTTGGATATGTATAGGAGACTTTAATAAAATGTTGTATTAATGTGAAAAGTTTAGAAGACATGAGGTGGATCAATATAGGATTGTGGCCTTTCGGGAGTTATTGAATACATGCTCACTACTAGATGTTGAGAATAAGGGATGTGCCTATACTTAGGCCAATAATGAAAAATGTGACAAACTAGCTAAGAAAACTCTAGATAGGGCCCTATTCGATTTAGAATGGAGAGTGCTATTTCCAAATGTAGAGGCCTTTGCCTTAATTGCCCTAGGCTTGGATCATAGCTCAAATTTACTCTCTCTTGATTTGAGTGGAGTGAAAAAAGGAGTTTTATTTTAAAATAACTAATTAGAGGATACAAAATTCGAGTTGACTTGCAAGAAAGATAAGGAAGGTGGTAGCTGCACTAGGGAGTTAGAATAGAAAGAAATTCATGAATGCTTCCCAATAGGTTGAATCACACAAAAGGAGACTCACGGAATTGGCAAACAATACTAAAGAGGTTTGAACACTGAGGAGTACAAGAATATTGTTGAGCACATTGAAGGACTATGGAGGCAAGAAAAAATATATTGGTGTATGAGATCCATGATTAATTGGATGAAATTGAGCGATACTAACATAAAATTTTTCCATGCAACGATGGTTTAGAGAAGACAATGAAACAAGATATCTTTGCTACAGCTTGATGACCATAATTGGAGCCAAGACCCCACAATACTAAGACCACACATTAGAAACTTCTATCAGTCATTGTATGTTATAGTGGGACACAAGAATTTTCAACCCATTTTAGATTAATGCTCACACTTAGTTAACAATGAGATGAATGAGAAATTGATTGGGCTAGTCTCTAAGGAAGAAGTGAGAATGGTGGTTTTTCAATGGGAGCTACTATGGCATCAAGGCCAAATGGGCTTAATGGATTGTTGTACCAGTATCACTAGTCAGTGATTCACAAGGGCATATTCATAATGGTTGGCACCTTTTTCAACCAAAGGACACTCAATCCTAATCTTAATAAGACTCATATTACCCTCATCCCCAAAGTCATAAATCCTGAAAGTAACACTAAGTATAGGCCGTTAGCCTTTGGAATTTTAGTTATAAAATCATTGCTAAGGTTATGACCAATCGCCTAAAACCCTAGCTTCCAAAACTTATCTCCATGGAACAAAGCGCTTATTTTAGTGATTGTTAGATTGAAGATAATATTTTGGGAGAAGAACAATAAGAGTATCATAACTTTTATATGACACTCATTTGAGGGCCATAACAATTTTTTTTTTTACTCACTTAATTAAGTGTCGCATCAAAGTAAAATCGATTATTTCAATGTCAATTCCAACAAATCATCCTATGTCAATTTTTTTAATATTTTTAATATTTTTAAATTTTAAATTTTGTTGTTTTTCTTTTTCTTTTTCTTTTTTTTTTTTTAGGGCTAGCAAGCATTGGCAATGAAATATGTTGGATGTATGCAATGAACTCAATAAAACTATTCTTGTTACAGAAATTCTCCATGAAAGATTTAGGAGAGGCAACCTACATTTTAGGTATCAAGATCTATAGAGATAGATCGAGACGATTGATTGGCTTCTCACAGTCTATGTACATAGACAAGGTGTTAACACGTTTTAACATGCAATGTTCCAAGAGAGGATTATTGCTTTTTAGGCAAGGGATCCATCTTTCTAAGAAGATGTGTCCCAACACTTCTAAAGAAAGAGAGTGGATGGCAAAGATACCATATGCATCCGCTATTGGAAGTATAATGTATACTATGCTATGTACTAGACCTCCAAGGGGTGTTTTGGTCGTTTTTCCTTGATTATTGCGCATGGTATCTCAAACAATTGGTTGAGTAGCTTCTCGGTTGGGCGTTCAATTGGCATGTTGTGAGTTGGCGTAGGAGGTCCCAGTGTTACTAGCATATATCTTTCCAACCGCCAATTTGGACTTCGACCTCCGGGGTTGTACCTCCACTTGCAAGGTCTTCCGAGTTGACGGTCTTGAATCTCCTTCCGTTCGGCATCACTTCCAAGCCCAACTTTTTCGCTACCTTGGTCGCCACGAACATGTTGGACGCACCCGTATCGACTAAGGCATCTAGTTCAACAAAGTATATGTTCGTTTGCTCCTTCTTCTTGGGACAAGAGCATTGGATAGGATGGGTTGTTTGGACGAGCCTTCAATCAAGAATATTCTTAAGTACTTGCTTGCTATGAGCTTCTTGTTGAGCAAACTTGAAGGACTAAAGATTTATTCTTGATATATGAAAAAGGAGAATCTAAAGTTATTTTCGCGAACTTCTCATCAAGCGCGGCAATGGGTAGCTTATATACCACTTGTCACGGGCCGATCGTTTGGGATCACAACCGTGCGGCAACTTAGATTCCGATTTTCAATCGGATCCTAATGATTTTGGTTTTTCCCTTGAAGTATACGTCTACTCCGGGTTTGTCTTTACATTCAATGGTGGCACAATTAGTTGGAAAAGTTCCAAACAAAAAATGCATTTTAGTTTATACGGATTCCGATTTTCAATCGATTCCACCTACGTCCGGGTTTGTCTTTACATTCAATGGTGGCGCAATTAGTTGGAAAAGTTCCAAACAAAGCATAACTGCTGATTCCACCACTGAGGCAGAGTATGTAGCCGCTTTTGAAGCAACAAAAGAAGCCGCTTGGATGAAAAAGTTTATTTTTGAACTTGGAGTCGTTCCTTCAATTGAGCACCTGATTACATTGTTTTGTGACAACAATGGGGCGATAGCTCAAGCTAAGGAACCAAGGTCTCACCAGAAGTCCAAGCACATTGAGAGGCTTCCATCTCATTAGAGAAATTGTTGGGAGAGGTGATATCGCCTTGCAAAAAATTGCCTCAGCGAAAAATGTAGTAGATCCCTTCACTAAGGCCTTACCTCAGTCTTCTTTTAAAAGGCATATTGACAAAATGGGTTTGAGGTACCAGACAAGTTGGCTTTAGTGCAAGTGAGAGATTGTTGGATATATGCCCTAAAGCTACTATGTAATAGTTACATATTAGGGATTTCAGTTGTACTATCATCATTATTATTTAATTAATGGCAATGACGTATTCATTCATTTGTCCGATTATTTTATATTTATGAATGATTCCATAAGATTAGTTGCAACTAGCCCTATTCTTGAGACGTCAAGAATATATGTGACAGGTTCCTAGTTAGACTGAATCTTTAAACTGTTCCTGGTCAATGGACTATTGAGTGGATATTTATAGTCCTATTTAGACCAATGTGTTCTTAACATCACCATTAAGTATTGGATACTTAAGGGGATGATGAGTCGCAAGTCATTGGGTATTATGATGCTTGAGTTAGAACACAGGTGTTTGTATTAGACAAATTCACTGAACGCGACGCATATAGAACGATTAGCAACATGGAAGCTTTTAGCATGGTTAATGTCTAATTGTTCATGCTTTCGTCTTGTGTAAATAATCCTTAGACCTGAGGCACAATGTTAACTTGTGTATTGAATAACTATGGTTCACGGGTGCACATAATGTCGGGTCGTTGATCCGTCTTTGTATCTGATGGTCATAGTTTGTTCATATACAAAGTTACACGTGTACGCAATATGGAATATGTCTTCTTGTTACATACAAGGTATTATAATAATAATGTCCTATGCAATCTGGTTATGACAATGTATTGAAATCCTCGGCCGGGGTTGTAATTGAGAATAAATTATTTATGTATCAAATAAAATACATGTCAATTAGATTTGTGCATATGATCGAATTGGTGACTTGACAAATATTCCATGGTCTTTGTTCGATCGGGACATAGTAAGATAGAAGGATTAAATTACACTGTAGCCAAAATGGACATGTTCATTATGTTCTTAAAGCATTCACACTATCTGGGTAGACATGACATATTGCTAGATGTCAATCATGGCTTGTACAACCCAAAGATTAATCGGGACAATTAATTATTTTGGGAGTACTAATGTGTTAGTACAAGTCTTATGAACCTAGAAATGTCACACACCATAACCAATTAGGATAACGTGGAATAAGAGAAATAATTTTGCAAATGTGTTTGCAATTACTACAATTACATTAAGTCGACATGAAATTAAATTAAATGGGATTTAATTTAATCTGTATCATAGTCATGAGCCTACGTGCATATGATGCACACGCATGCCCAAAGTGGAAACACGTTAATGTACCCCGAATATGCACATAAAGATTATGTCTTCTTTTTATTTTTATTTATTAATTAAAAGATGCACACGATCAACAATTGTTGCTGACCGTGTGCAACGCACATGTGATGTGAGAAATTTTAATTTTGAATAAATTAAAAAAAAAAATTTGGTGCAGCATGATGGTCAGCAACCGTTGCTGACCATCATGCATGAAGCCACAACCAGCAACGGTTGCTAGTCATGGGATGTTTTCCCACGATCGACAACGATTGCCGATCGTAACCGCACGTGGGATCGTGGGTGGTTACCCACGGTTTTTATATAAGAAACATGAGTGTGCATTTTTGTGCACGTATGTACGCAAACGAAAAAGAGAAAGAAGGATTCTCTCATTTTGGGCTGTGGCTAAAATATCAAAGATACAAAGTTGACTCATGTTCTCTCTACCCTCATGAAGTTGCTAGCACAATCGTAGTGGTGGTTATCCGCAAGTTCTCTCTTCGTTCAACGTCCATTGGTAGTGTATCTGAACTAGAGGTCCGACGTTTGTGGGGCTCAAACTGAAGAACATTCGGACCAATTCATTTAAAGCGCGCTTTGATAGGTAATTCGTTTAACTCCATTTTATATACAGATTTTTGATTAACACACAAACAACGCCTTTGGAGATACATGTATAGAAATATTTCATTTTTGTTTCCGCTGCATTTATATTAAATTGTCTATACATGATTCATGAAACCCCAACAAAATCCTCACCCTGATTAGGCAAGGGCTACCTCGCCATCGGTAGCAAAGACCTTGGGCAAAGCCGTTGCAGCCTTAGGTGAGGCCATTGCAACCTAGTTGGCTGCAAATGAGGATGCGAAGGCCTTAGGCAAGGGCATCATAACCCTGCTAACTACGGGGCAATGAAGGCCCTCGCCACGTTTAGGTGTGGGCATACAGCTGAGGGCGAGGGTTTTGCGACTAGTGAGGGTCGCCAATGACCTCGCCTACCGTGAGAGAGAGAGAGAGAGAGAGAGAGGGAAAATAATTTAAAATATTAAAATATTAAAATATTGACATCGTCAATGCTAATGGAGTTACGTAGGACGATTAGTATCCATGTCAGATTTTCTGAGGAGGCCAATCATCGATGGCATTCAAGTGATTGAGTTTTCAAATTTATAGTGCTCAAATAAGCGGCATACAAAAGTTATAGCACTCATATTATTCCTACCCCTATAATATTTTCATTGTCCATGAGGTAATACATTAGTTGAGGATTGGGAAGAGGAAGTGTAAGTTTCAGGAAATTCTTAAACTTGATATGCAAAAGGCTTACAATAGGGTTGAATATGATTTTTTGTGTGTTATATGTTGAGAATGAGCTTTAGTAACAAAGGGTTCTTATTGGTTAAGCAACGCATCTCCATGGTTTCTTTAAGTGTCAAAGTGAATGGTGGACCTTGTGAGTACTTTCGTCCATCCTAAGGAATCAGGCAAGAAAAGCCACCGTCTCCCCACCTATTCATTGTCATGACTCATCTTCTCTCTACCCTCATGAATAAAGCAATAGTAGATGGCAATATAAAGGGTATCAAAGTGAACACAAGCTATCCTACACTCTCACACTTCCTATTTGCTGATAATGTAATCTTCTTCCTAGACGAAACCATTATGGAAACTCGGAATCTAGTGAACATACTGAAACAATATTGCTTTGCTTCAGGTCAGACTATAAACCTCAACAAGTTAGATATCTACATTGGACAAGACTGTCATCGAGGACTAGAATTGAATCTAGTGACTAAATTGAGGGTCCCAATATCGAGAAGACTGGAAAGTATCTTAGAATACCTTATGATTGGGTCAGACCAAAAAATAAATGTTTGCCTAGGTACAAGCCATGGTTGATAGGAAATTAGAGGGGTGGAAAGGCAAGTCGATTTCTAAGTCGGGTAAGGAGGTTTTGGCTAAAACAATCATTCAAGTATTATCACAATATGCCATGTCAATTTTTAAAGTACCCATCTCCATTTGCAAGGCAATTGAATAGAGAATATCATCCTTATGGTGGAAACAAAATGCAGCTAAAAATGGCATTCATTGGAAAAAGGTAGGAAATCCTTAAAACCAAGAAGGATCTAGGTGGCCTAGGCTTCAAAGACCTAGTTGCATTCAATAGAGCTAAGCTAGGGAAACAAACTTGGATGCTTAGTCAAGCCTCACATGCATTATGAAGTAGATTTATGAAGGGTATCCACATCCCAAGAGGTGAGTTTGGAATGTGAACAAAGCCCCCGGCCCTCTCGAGGGGTGGCAGAGCCTATTGGTGGGTAGAGATGTAATTGAACTACGAACCAAATGAGATGTGGATGACGATAAAATGATCATGGTTAGAGAGGATAAATGGCTACTCTTGGGTAAAATCAGAGGTCTAGCAGATCGAGACAAACCTCAGTTTATTGCTAAATTGATTAACTAGAACTTGGGTGAATGGAAACTGTGAAACTAAACGAGATTTTCAAGGAAAGAATTGTAAAAGAAATCCTAGTGACTCCTTTAAGTCTAAACTCTAGAATCGACAAGTTTCTATGGATAGCAAATTGTTTAAATTCCTATAAGGTCAAAGGTGGATACAACAAAATTCATAATCCAAGAATGTGCCTAAGAGAGAATAAACCATCAACTTCCTACTAGACCCCCAAGACCTTGCGGTATGAGATTTAGAAGCTACAAATCACCCCAAAATTCAGTTCCTCATGTGGAGTGCTTGTAGAAATGCCCCTTCCCACCAAGGAAAATTTACATAGGAGAAGTACTGGACCTGATCTAATATGTCCATTTTGTTTCCAAGCCCTAGAAACGAAAGAACGCCTCTTCATATTGTGTGACTAGACGAAGGACATTTAGTTAGATCCCCAGCTCATGAGGTACGAACCTCTGAAGTGCCAAAAGTTGGCACGGAGGGACATTTAAGTGCCAAAAGTTACAAAAGGTATACTTAAGTGCCAAAATCGGAGCAAAAGAGATCATTTAAGTGCCAACGGCGAAAAATTCCAGCCAAATTGCCACGTGTCCATTATCCGGCGACTTCATTTACTGACGGAGCATTTTTTTCAAAATAAAAAATCCATGTGGCAATTTTTAAAAAAAAAAAAAATTTGTTCATGTCAGATTTTTTAAAAATTAAAAAATGGGGAGGAGGGGATCGATTTTATAATAATATTTTTTAATAATTTTTAATTATTTAATATTATTTAATTAATAATTTTTAAATCCACGTTAGCCAAAACAACGCTGATTTTTGGCCGATTCAATTTCCGGCAGCCACGTAGGCAAGAAAATTAATAAAAAATTGCCACGTAAGATTTTCGGCGGGGTTCCGGAACTTGGCACTTAAGTGATCCATTTTTTTAAAAATGGCACTTAAGTGTACCTTTTGTAACTTTTGACACTTAAGTGTCCCTCTACGCAACTTTTGGCACTCCCGCTGTACTTATGCCCCAGCTCATGGTCGACAATTCCCCGACGAAAATCACCCAAATCAACATATGGGTATTTGAAAATCTTACCTCAAGAGCCCGTACCCACAGTCGAAAGCACTGTTTGTCAGAGTAATGTGACTGATTTGGAAGTGCGCAATGCCATGATATTCGAAGCACAGAGGCCCAATTCAAGCTCACTTATTGGGAATGCTATTTCCATGAACCAACTCTTCGCAAAATGAAATCTAATATGGCAAATAAACGGAGGAACAAGCTCATCATTGATGTAGTGGAGCCCGCTGTCCAATAACGCCATAAAAGTCAATGTGGACACCTCATGGTGCTGCTCAACCATGGTCAACTCCATCGCAGGTATCTGCAAGAATGCCTTTGGCCTTCTCACAGATGGCTTTGTAAGATAGATCCACACTCCCTCTACCTTTGTCGCCGAAACCCTAGCTATGGGGGAGGCATTTTCGTGTCTGAAGCATACACAGTGCTCCTGAATTGAATAGCAGATTGGAATTGTTCTGCGCATGAAGAGCTATTCAGATAACATATTAGTGGTAGAGTGCATATCGAGGTCAAATGGAAAGCTCCATGGATTGCTTGGTCCATTATGAATGACAATAGATTTCTATTGGCCCAGCTGCGACGAGTCAAATTAAGATATGAGCCGAGAGACATTAATCAAGTCACGGATTAAATTGCTAAAACCCACAGGACCAGATCCCTTTCACCCAACTAACTTTCTAAACCTCCTCCTTCCCTAAGGTTAATTTAATGTCTTGATCTTGGAAACTCTTGTAATCCATCTTATGGGAGTAAGTACACTATTGGTGCCAAAACTTTCATATGACACTTACTTTGATACCAAATTTTTTTCCTCGCTCACTTAAATGACACAAATTTGAGAAATCAATTACTTAAGTGTTACTTCTAACGTAGTTACCAATCATCCGACATGACCATTGGTCCACATCAGCTTTTCTAACGGCCATATCAGATGACTAGCGGCAACGTCAGTTTTTCTGGCAATCACGTCAGAAGTGACACTCAACTAATTAATTTTTCAAACTTATTATACTCAAATAAATGAAAAAAAAAAATTTGGTATCAAAGTGAATGTTGTACGAAAGTTTTTGTACCGATAATATCTCAACCCCCATCTTTTGGATAGTAATGAAAGTTGTCTTTCCTAACCCAAAAAATAAATCCTCCAAAAATCCAATAAATAAGGTCAAATTTACGCAAGAACTTGAAAAGCCAATAAAAAATCTCCATAGTAAATGCAGATTTTGAAAGTCTTGCAAGAATCATATTCCTCACTCTCCATAAAAATATTGACGTCATCGTGGATGCTAATTCAAATAGCCTGGACCACATTGGGTAGGTAGGGTAACTCCCTTGCTTCTAGGAGGTGTAATGTTCTTAAACTCAAAACCTAAACACGAGCATGTTACTTAACCACAAATTATAATTAATAACCATAAAAAGAATATATGTGGCCCTTGATTCATAAAATAATATAACAAATCTCACTCCAAAAATCTAATAAGTAACCTCAAAATTATTCGAGAACTTTCAAAGTCAATAAAATAAATCTCCACATAAAAACACGTTATGAGGGCCTCCCAAAACCTTATCCTTACATACCATAAAAGTATTGACATCCTTGTCAATGCTAATTCAAAGCACTCAAAACCGGACCGGGCAGGTAGGATAACTCCCACACTTGTGGCCATTGTAACGCTCTAATACCATTTATAAGGTCCCGAACCCTGAACCCGAGTACGTTACTAATACTAATTGTAGTTAATAGCCATAAAAAGAAAAATGCATGGTCCTTAATTACTCATATAATAGGACAAATATCATTCTCGTATAAGAACAAGCCCCGAAATACTAATTCGACCTCCAAAATTATATACATTGAAAATTCATAAAAGAATCCGCCCTCTCATTGCGCCATGCATCGAACTCGACAATCTCAAATCGCCTCCATTTGCAAAATTGATGGACTAGGATCATAATATAAACATCAAAATACTTTTATCCTCAACAAAGTAAACGCTACCCAAAGAGCAAATACTTCACAAAATGCTAGAAGAGGCGGAAAATGACTTGCTTTGTTTAATTATGGGATAGTTATCCAAAAAGTAAAAAATTTATTGTACGAACAATCAATTCAATCCTAAACTTTTTAATTGTACCAATTTAATCCTAAATTTTTGGTAATTTGTCTAGTTAGTTTTAAACATTACAATTGTGTCAATTTACTCTTAAAATTTTTGAAGATTTGTCAATTTAATTATAAATCTATTATTTAGATAATTTGTTGGAAGGATTATATTAGAAAATCGTTAAAAGATTTAAGATTAAATTGGTAAACTGTCAAATAATTTATAAATAAATTGGCACTAATGAAAAGTTTTATGATTAGATTTATAAATCATTAAAATATTTAAGATTAAATTGACAGTCATACAATATATTTAAGACTTTTTGGATAATTTTTCCATTCAATTCCAAAACAGCATTTTCATTCTCTTATCTTTTTATCTTCCTTGTAAATATATAAATAGCAACTACACCATTATTACGCTTGTATAGTGAAAGTGAAATGGCCTAATGATCGATCTTTTGATGGTATAATTATAATTAGTTATCAATCAATGTAATAAATAATATACAATCTCAGCAAAATTTAGTTTTCTTGCGATTAAACTTGAATACTAAATCAACAAATATCATTCTCCAAAAATTGAATCTAGCACTTACCGCATCTACACTTACCCCGGCGGTGAGCGTAATAATAAATCGAAGAAATTACTTTTTCGTTGTTTGAATTTGGGGAAACCTACAACACGCGGCAGCTGAGTAACACGTGGCACGACAGGTGTCATTAAGATAACGCGGTCCACCACTCTCATTGGTCATCGGTCATTGCCTTACCGACCTCTTTAATTCCCGGCGCTGCCGATATCGATGATGGTCGCCGCTCGTCTGGTTGCGACAATTTCGCACGTTTATCCTGTTCTCTTTGCTTTTTTCCCTTCTTTATCGCGAATATCTTTCCGCCTTTTCCCGTCTCAGTTGATGATGTCCCCCACCGCCGAAAAAGAGATGACGTACGTGTCCGCGTCACGTCCCCCTAAACTAGAGAAACGCGTATACCTCGACAAATCGTCGACCTCTTACGATTTTTCTCCAGGATTCTAGCGAGTTCCAATGCGGCCTCTTCCGGGTATTATAAATATGGGCATCTGGGTCTCGTTTGGTTCATACAGCAATCAGCGAAAACAAGGAATTTGCTCAGATACCCAAGAAAGTTATTCGAATTTCGCTCGCGATTATCTCGAGACAAGAGTAGAGAGAAGAGAAGCAGGATGGCAGGTGAAGGGCAAGTGATTGGCTGCCACACCGTCGATTCTTGGAAGCAGCAGTTCCAGAAAGGAGTCGAATCCAAGAAACTGGTGTGTATTTTCACTTGCTCTGTCTTCTGATTAATTTTATAGTACGTGGGTTTGATGGGATTCCAATGGGAGCTCGTTCTGTTTTTGGTTTCGATGCAATGCTTTCTTTATTGTCTTTCCGCTTCGCCATCGTGCTCGATGTTTTCCTGCGATGGGTCTGGCACGGAGTAGGTTTTCAGTAGTTTATGTTTCGAATGAAGGGTTCCCTCGCTGGCAATTACCATGAGAGATTGAGAAAGGTGGAGGCAATGGGAATGGAATTGTGTTTGATTGAATCTTGTTTTGTTTCGAGTTGATTCCAGCCCCATCAAGTGTTGGGGAGACTCGCATTCTCTGATTCTTTATGGCGATACACATGAAATGAAAGGCCAAATTAAGTCTGCACTTCATCGATTTCTTCTGTTATCGAATATCTTCTTACACTAGTCTGTACAATCTAGAAATGTTTCCTGTATCCTAGCATTTTTCTTAACTGCCGGATATCCAATTCCGGGTTCTTAATCTCTTCTTCAGACCTTGGGTGCAGTAGTTTTCGTGCTCATCTCGAGTTTGCATTCTTCAAAGAGAGCAATTGCATCTTGCATAGAAAGAAGCTTCCGTGTCTCGGTTCTCTATGCTGAGAAATTGGCTTAAACATCGTGATGAACTGCTCTCTTGAGATGATGTTTCGAATCTTCTTAAGTAATCTCTAAAACTATATATATGTCACAAACGATTGTAGAAACTTCCGAAAGCTCAAAGTAAAACCATCTCGTTGTTGTTTTCGTTCATAATGTCTGCATTTGTTTTGGTGAACATAGAGCCTGTGCCGGTGCCAATTTATAGTCTATATTGTTGGGAAATATGGGTAGATATAAACCGCTTCCTGGTTCACTCTTGTGCTGCAAATTGTGTATGTACTCTTGAGTAAATGATTTGGTCCGTTTGATAGGTGGTGGTGGATTTTACTGCTACATGGTGCGGTCCATGCCGTCTCATTTCCCCAGTTCTGGATGACCTCGCGAAAAAGCTGACCGATGTCATTTTCCTGAAGGTCGATGTCGACGAATTAAGGGTATAAACTATCTGGAACTTCCTCATTGCTTATGATATTACTTACTTCGTGGATTACTCTACCTCATTTCTCTGTTAGAATGTGTCTTTCTGCTTTGTTGTGATGGATGCCCTGAATTACCTGTTTATATAACTTCTAATTGAGAATTATCGTGTGATGAATGCAGTCTGTTGCTGAGGAGTGGGCCGTGGAGGCGATGCCTACTTTTATCCTTTTGAAAGAAGGCACGATAGTGGACAAGATTGTTGGTGCAAATAAGGATGATTTGCAAATGAAGATCGCGAAACATGCAACCGCTACTGTGACTGCTTGATAGTCTATATCTATTGGACACATAGCTTGCCGTTTGATTCGTTTGTAACATATCATCGTCCTTTCTTAGCCTGTTTGTGTCCATTTCTAAGGTATATCAATGTGCATGTAGCTCTTATTGTTTTCTCCTTACTCCTGTATCGCTTCAGACTCCTCCACTTTTCAGGCTTTGTATTTTATTCTTTCAATGTAAGAAGGCTTGTGAAGAGCTATGTGTACTTATCCGTTGAGTAATAAAGGCATATTTCTGCAGTTCTCTTCCCTTGGAGTAACATAGATTTTAAAAGAAATATGATCATTGATCATACAGTAATCAACTAGGTTGGCTGTTCATCAAGAACCTGAATATTTGCCCGATGGATGGAAAAAACATATAGAATACTGCCACACACAAAATCACAAGCAACATCGTCAAAATTCAGAATGAAATGCGGTACGAATGTTCAGCAGGATGGTCATGAGGAAGCACATAAGTATGGAACCCGATTTTTAGCTTTTTTAAGTCATAAAGTAGCTGCGTAATGATCAAAAGACATACAGAAAGCAGCAATGTTCGTTAACAACTCCACCGTGCTCGACCAAACCATCTTCATTAAATTGTAGATGCTGAATTGGCACTTCGTGCCTTTGAAATTTCACTAGGAAGAGATGAAACATTCGGTACAATGACATGGATTATGAACAAGTCGAAGCAAAGCACGAGCCCCGCTAATTTCATTTCGCTATTCTCCAAACTACCCTACGAAAAGTTAAATAGACAAGCCTTTATCCAGAGTTTTATCTCTACATTTATCTCCCAGAAAGGATGAAGGGCAACTCAGCATGCACCCAATAAAACCCAAGGCACCTTCATCTCTGAACTCCAATCTTTTCTATCCATGCCTACCTTGAATACATATGGAGAAAAGAAAGTCTATTCTCTTTTTATTCTTCAACGTGGTGGTTCTCAGTTTCTTGTTTGGCCCAATGCACCAGCTGTGGAACAAGTAGCTTCAATTTACGCCGACACCAGCCTCTTCACAAGAGAGACTTTTGATACATCCCCACCGAGTTCCTCCAAAATCACCAAAAGGTTCCCATTTGGCTTTAACCATGATCTCGTAACATGATACCTAATACACAAAATTTCAAAAGAATCAGTGAAGAGTTTACAAATTCCGCTTCCTCATTTTATCAGCCAGCAAATGTTGCAGGTATGAATAAGATAGATAAATTCCAGTATGGTAATGGAATTTGAGTCATCACACATCAAGTACCATCTTTGTGTTGGTTGGCCACAACCAGATTGGCACTTTGGAGGCCGAAAAGTCCCAGAATAACTGCACGAATCGCAGTTTCCATTTGCAAAAACCATCCAATATTGCCCGATACTCTGTCCATTGACCCATACCTGCCCCTTTCCCATACTTTGCAAATCCAAAGCCAAGGGTTCATCACCTTCAGGTGCATCAAAGTGGACCTGCAATTTTCTGTCCAACGTTTAGCTTTGCTTATACCAGACATGATCTTTGGTTCACCCTAACTGTTCTTTCACTGACCTTATGCCATGTCAATGGTTGCTGGGTTTGGTTAGCCAGTGACCCAGGGATCCAATCAACAGCTGAGGCCCCATTTGGCGAATTCAAGTTCATTGTTTCTCCTTTTAGGCCAACCTATTTGAGGTATGCGTGAGACTGACAATTCTCGAAATTATGATGTATAAAAAAAATACAGCAGATAGATGGATGAAAAATGATGTTGCCTGACCTGGTAGGACCATTTCTGCCACGTCAAATCCTTCTTTCCCCGGTCAAGACCGTTTAGTAAAACTGGACCTAGGATTCCAGTTTTCCAAGTTTCAAAGTGCAGCCCAACGTTCTTCAACTTTCATACAAGTAGAAAGACAAAAGGATCTCAGGTTAGTATCCAACTTCAGTAGTTTTCATTTATAGAACTATAGGCATATAATATTGCAACTATGTTGGGCTTGTTAAGTAAACACACCGGTAGTCCCACTGCCATGCTGAGTAATGCAATTCGATTTTTCCAGCACGGAGGTTTTTTTTTTTTGGTCATATACAGCACGGAGGTTGACAGGTCCATTGAATGTGAAACCCCTGTTCTCCCTAGTCCCAAAGGCAGATCCTGTAGTTATACAACATAGTAGGGGTGTTAGTAACTCAACCAGAAATCGGAAATTGAAGTGAACTGAACCGAAATTTCGTGCATTTTCGGTTCGGTTCGGTTTGGGTTCGATTAACTGAAAAAATCAAATTATATCTCCTAATTCAAAATCTATCCAAATCGGTTAACGGAATTGAACCGATTAAAAATTAGTAAATCAAAATTTCTGATTCAAAATCTCTCTCTCGATCGTCTCCCTCTGTCTCTTGTGTTTGGTCTATCTTGCCTCTGTCTTTGTCACAATCCGCCTCCATCTCCGGCGCAATCAGCCTCCGCCTCCACTTCCGTCTTCAGCTGATCGGCCTCCGCCTCCATCTCCGATGCGAGCCGTCTCCGCCTCTAACTTGATTGCCTCCACCTCCACCTCCGACTTGATCCATCTCCGTCTCTCTCTCTCACTCGCTCGCTCACTTGGTCGTCTTTGTCACTCGCTCGATCTGAACGGTTCCCGTCCATCACCCTCGCCCAACTCTGCTCACCTTCCTCCTCCAAACCCATGTCGGATCCCGCTTTTGGGTTCGTCCTCCCAAAGCCAAAACCCTAACATCGAGCCCAAATCCAAGCTCGATTCAGGTACTTGACTCATAGTTTTCTATGATCCACAAGCACTATTGTTTACTCTCTTTCGTCTCCTTCAATTCCTTTACTCTTTCAAAGATAAATTTTATGCAATTAAATTGATTTGAGTTAATGGTTACTGAGATATTGGTAATGTCATGTTCGATGCTTTTGTTTCTACTAGCTTGCTTGTATATAGTTCACTGAATGCGCCAAAAGTTCTATCAACAAGAGGGATGTAGGTCTTTAAGATGGGTGTTGCTGGTACATGATGAATGTTATTAGATGCGTGATATTGTAATATTCTAGGGTTAGGTTGCAAGATTCCTTTTTCAGAATGTTCTTTGTAGTCTCTGCTTACAGATTGTGTAAAAGGACTCCTCATAATTTTAGGGACTTGCCAGTTGTGGACAATTGGCATGGATTCAATGACAATGTTTGTGTTTCCCTTCACTATGAACACGCTTAACCTGTTTAGACTAAATTGGTTTGAGATGTAATCGGGAGCTATTTGATTTCTGATTTACATCAGGTTAAATATGGGTTGTTGTATGATTGGTTTCATGCAAAAATATTTCCATTTTAGTAAGAAGCGTGTGACGTTGTAGCAGTCGGCAATATTATATAATTCCTAGGTTGATGATAGTTTGTCCTATTTGGAAGTTTGATGATCTCTGTTAAAGTCAAAGTGGATTCCTTAGACCTTTATTGTCCCTTCTGATAATTTGTTTGTCTCTACTCGATAGCAGACAAGTTGTTAAATTGTTTAGTCTCCATATTGGATCTCGACACGTCAGTATATTTACTTCTTTCTTTGATGGAGTGTGTAATGCTGTTAAATCTTTTCAGGGTTCAAAAGCTGACAAAGAAGTCAGAGGAAGTGGCAAGTGGGATCCTTTCTGGAGTTGTGAAAGTATCCGGCTTCATCACTGATTCAATTGTAAATTCCAGAGCCGGCAAGAAATTTTTCAGCCTCCTTCCAGGAGAGATCGTGCTTGCTTCTTTGGATGGGTTTAGTAAGTCTTCCATCTTCTTTTGGTCTTTATTTCTATCATAAATTGAAATAAGTTTTTCATCTGAAGCATTACTGTATTTCTCAATTTTCACAAACTTTACTATATGTCCTTTTGCTGAATGAGGTCACCATTGCCTTTTCCCCTTCTGTCCTCATATTTTTCACGCTTCAGTTATATAAAAAGTTGACAATTATCACGATGTTGACACAACTAAATGGATGTTTACTGTTTAGTATGATTTTCATTAGATAGTGCCTTGTTGGAGCTATTTGTCTGCGTTGTTGGCTTAGCTGAATTTGAAATTGTGAAATTCTTGTAGCTTCCGACTTGGTACTGATTTCAAAAAAAAAAAAAAAAAAATTCTGCTTCTGTGTGAACTGAGTTGGCAAAAGCTTTCAAAGGATGGATCATGGCTATTGTCATGCTGGTAAAAAATGTGTTGCTAATGATTAATATTTTTTCTTTGCAGTAACTCTGCCCTCATGATTGGTTTGGATGCAGTTGGTACTACCAACTTGGTAGTGTAATATATGCTAATCTTATTAAGTGGTTGGTTTATATCTAAGCTACGATATTTATTCCTATCATGAGTCTGTTTGAGTTTCTTTGCACAAGAGAGCTCTAATTATAGAGCATAGAGAGACACACACAAAACCTCAATTACTTAAATCAATAACCACTTGCCAGCTAATTCCTAAATTGCTATGGTGCTGTTTATCTGATGAAGATTCTGTAAAATTTTGTTTTCCTTTTCTTTTTGGACTAAACACAAGCGAAATGCTTTTGAGATTCAAATTTGAAGACACGGGAACTCTGTTTTGGAATTTAGGCTAGCAGACTGATCACTTTTTTCAGTGTTTTCAATTCATTTGAAAACACGGGGTCTCCAATTTGTCATTGCAATAATTATTTTACTGCACATCTTTAGTTCTGCACAGGTCTACTTTCGTCAGTCACCATTCTCCTTTGCATTTGTTCACTTGATCTTCACATTCAGCTGGATGCTCTGTCTCTCTTTAAAAAAATGAAGCTTAAAATATGCCGCCCTGAAGCCTCTAGATTAATTATTCCTTTTAGGTGACCGAAGCACAAAACCATCTGATCATGGTGTCCACATGGCACACAAATAAAAGGGGAGTTATTAGCCTTAGGAGTATGCTTTGAAGCTTTTGCTTCCGTCATCATGAAGGTGAAGCTTTGGTTTTGGCTCTCTGGAATATTGGAAAAAGTTTCCTCATTAAAATCTTTTTGTTCGTCTTTTGGTTTTGACTATATGATTTTTTTTAACACATCCCTTTTTCGATCAATCTGAATCATTAGTGTGGGAATATGTAGTTGGCAATTCTCAGGATTACAATTTGCGGGTGTTGCTTCAAAAATTTATTTTTGTCGGTGAAAACAATTTGTTTAACACGTGTATGAAGAATATATTAGTGTAAGAAGAATGAACACTAAGTTAATTAGTACATTATATCAATATCTGGATAATTCAAAAATCTACCAAACATATTTTAATAATGTTACTTCCTAGAATATAACACTTTTCCTATATCAAATACATTTAGATAACACGAAATAGATAACACGTGGACTATGTAAGTACTAAGATGAGTGAACAGAAGGTGCACAATGAGAGGAGAAGTTTCCATGTGTCATTTCTCTTCACTTAAGTCGTAATAAGGGATGGGCTCTTTATCTTTGAGGTTGTTTTTCAAGCAGATATTTCCCAGGCACATGAAAGGCCATTTGCAATGTATTCTGTATGGGAGCATTATTCAACAGTTTGATTAAAAAATTTCTTGGAAGTGTTTTCTCTTATTACTTTCATGTGGGAGAATAGTGGCTTCAGTCATGTTGTAAATTTTCCATTGCTTTAAGACTCATAGTATCTCATCATGAAGTCACCAACTAAGGGAAACTGTCTTGGGCTTATGATGATACATGCAGTGATCTTGCACATGTATGATAGTAAGGGGAAGCACATGTTCTTAGTTGCATTGTTTATGCAGTTAGTACCATCTCCCAAGTGGGGTTGATTTCTGCAATATTGATAGGCTCTTATAATCCCACATGTTGAAATTCCTACTGCTGTTTATTTATTCAAATGATACTTTAACCTTTGGCTTGATTTTCCAGGTTGTTGGCTTACTGCTTTTGGTCGCTGATTTAATAGCATATGCCCTCTACTTATCCCCTGCGGTGGCCCTTGATTATCTTCCTTTTAGAGCAGCACCTTATGTTAGAGTTGTCTTTTTCATCATGAACATACGGTATGTATGAGTTATTTCCACTATGTTTTTTTTAATTCAGCTGGTTTGACATGCTATTAGCATTAAATCAGAAAAACCTTAGGCAACTTTTAAATGCCACTTCAAGTGAAACATAATGAGAATATTCATGAGTTGTAATTAGGATCATGTAGTTCCGGATTATTAGTGTTCAGATAAGTTACTTTGTTTCTTGCTGATTTCATGGTGTCTTCCATAGTGTTTTTCATTCATTATTTGCACTTTCCATTTATGTATGAATGCTAAAGTGTCTTCCATGATTTAGGTGAATCTTCCATATAGAAGGGAATTGACAAATGTCTTCAATGAGTAAATCTAGTGGTACAAATAGAAGGAGGGTGAGATCTACTGCATGGGAACACTTTAAAAGGATAGAAAACAGCCAAGATAAAGCTGAATGTATCTACTGTGGTGCTGTTATTGGTTGTTCTAGTGGTCAAGGAACGAGTGGAATGCATAATCATTTAGGTAGATATAAGAAATATCCATATGCGAACGTGGAGAAAAGGCAGAAAAGTGCCTCAAATGAACTTGTAGGGGTCGGTAGTTCTATTTCAGCTAGTCCATGGAAATTTGATCAAGAGACTAGTCAAAAGACTTGGCAGTGATGTTTATTATTGGTGAACTACCCTTTAAGTTTGTGGAACTTGAGGCATTTCGAAAATTTGTCTGTAGAATCCAGCCAAAGTTTTTAATCCCCTCAAGAAACACATTAAGGGAGGATAGTTACAAGTTATACTTGGAGGAAAGAAGCAAATTGAAGAAATATTTTTCTAATACTTCTCCAAGGGTTTGTCTCACAATTGACACATGGACTTCTTGTCCAAATTTAAGTTACATGTGTCTTACTACTCACTTTGTAGATGCTACTTGGAAGTTGCAAAAGAAGATTTTGAATTTTTGTCAAATCCCAGGACATTCTGCTGAGATTATAGGGAAAGGGGTTTGAGAAGTGCTTAACTAATTGGGGGATTAAAAGCATTTTTTCTATCACTATTGATAATACTAGCTCCAATGACTTGGGAGTTCAATATTTAAAGAAAAGACTTAACTCTTGGAATGCTCTATTATTATCGGGTGAGTTACTACATGTAAGATGTTGTGCTCATATTTTCAATTTGATTGTGAGAGAGGGTTTGAAAGATTTAGATGATTCCATCATTAGAATACGCTCAGCTGTGCATTTTGTGAGGTCTTCTCCCTCGAGGTTGCAACGGTTTAAGGAGTCCATTAGGCTGGAAAATATTGAATCCAATAGTCTTGTATGTTTGGATATGGAGACTCGTTGGAACTCAACATACTTGATGTTGGAAGCGGCCTTGAAGTTTCAAGAGGCTTTTAACTCAATAGATATTCAGGATAGAAGATTTGCTGAAGAGCTTTCCAAGGTGAGAGGGTTGCCTACTAGTGATGATTGGGATTATGCTTGCCGATTTCTTCCTTTCTTGAAGTTGTTCTATGATGCAACTTTAAAAGTATCGGGCTCTTCTTACGTCACTTGTAATGATATGGCAAAAGAAGTCTTTGGGATTTATATGATAATTGATAAATATAGTAGGGATGAGGATAGGGGTTTGCAAGAAATAGCCAAGAGAATGAAGGTCAAGTTCAATAAATATTTTGGCAATGTGAACAACATGAATCTAACATGGTTCATTGCATGTATACTTGACCCTCGACACAAGATGGAGTATGTGAAATCGATGATCAATCAAGTGTATGAAAGCAACCAAGCAAAAAATTTACAAGATAGAGTAACAAAATCTCTAACATTATTGTTTGAGCAATATCGCATCGGTACATGCCCCCAAAGCAACTTGAGATTAAAGGGGACAAGGACAGTGAACGTGTCAACATCTCCTGTGGTTGGTGCAGACTATATGACTGCAATGTTTCTTAGCCAAACGGGACAAGAATATGTGGAAGAAAAATCTAAATTAGATAAGTTTTTAGAAAAAGGACGTGAACGGTATAGCTGCAACTTTGATATCTTAAATTAGTGGAAAGTCAATTCTTCCACATATCCTATCCTATCTTCTATTGCTCGAAATATTTTGGCCATGCCTGTCTCAACCATAGCATCAGAGTCTGCATTCAGCACAGGAGGTCCCGTACTTGACGTATTTCATAGTTCCTTGACCCCAATTATGGTGGAGGCCCTTATATGTACTCAAGATTGGCTACGATCCAATCCACTTTCACAGTCGATCAAGGAGGACTTAGAAGAACTTGAAAATTTCGAGTCAGGTGAGGAAAAAAAAAACCACGGAATATCTATGTCTTTCAATATTACAATTGATACTTCAATTCTCATTTTAATTGTGAATTTAATGCAGAGTTATCAACTACAACAACGGAACTGAGCTCAATAGCGATTTCTCTTGATGATTGACAAAAAAAAGAATGAAACTAGCCATAATTTTGTTTTCCTTCCTCTTTGTGTTTAGTGATTGATTAGTGAAGTGGTGTGCCTCAAAACTCTGTTTTGTGTCTTCTTCTATGTGTTCTTCTAACTCCTTTTTGATGTTGTGCCCAGGATTTCCAAGGCACTTTGATCAATTGGCAGTCTTGGGCTCATTTGCTGAGTTGAAGATTCAGTCCACTGCTGAAGATTTACCACATATGTTCTGGACAAAGTTATTGGAAGGAAAGCATCCGTGCTAGAAATATTTGTCTGCTTCAACCCCAAGGAACAGAAAAAGGGTTCAATCAAATGTCAAAATATTAGAAGAAGTTGAACCTGATAGTAATCAAATGTTGCTGCCGGAAGATTGGAGGATAAGAGTGCCATTGTCAGAAAATTTGCATTAAACTTACTTATCACAATGTTGCAGCATAACCCTTTTGGTCCACAGCTTAGAATAGCTTCATTTGAAACTACATTGGAGAGAAGCTGGATGAGCTTGAACCCACGATCCATGAAAATAGTGTAACTAATGGTTTATCACCTGAAGATATGTGCAATGCTGATGGAGAAATTGAAGATTGCAATGCTGAAACTTTGTCTCAGGAACAGCAAAATAGCTTTATTGGGACAATCTGGCAATTCCTTATGTTGAGCTCACTATTCGAAGACTACTTATGGCTGTTGCTCTGTTTTGTTATTTACTGAATTCAATATGTTTGTTGGTCAAACCCAGGTCGGTTGGGTATTGTCGACAATGATGTGGTGGAGCTTAATAATATGCACAGGCAGGTACATGCTGGAATTTTCCCTTGAGCACAGTCAAGATCGCGTTGGCACATTTTTTTCTTTCTTAGCTATTTCGTCATCGTGAGTTTGCGACATGACGTGCTTCCTTTTGCTACACTTTGCTTTAGATTATCCACACCGAAGCATATATAGGCCGGTCAAAGGTCGAGTCTGCTGCTGCTGCTTGCCACGCGTACGTGACACTGATGACTCTTTTCTCTTATTATTTTTTGTGAAATTTCATATGCTGTATTTTTATCGGAATTTTATTGTATTCCGATAACATATTGATATAATTTCAGCATAAACTCGACTGTCCAGATCGTTGAACACAGGGAGGCCTTATGTACTTCCAATGCCTTGGAAATCTTGAGCAAGTATGCTTGAAGTGATAATATGCTATTTTGACATTTTATTTTCACTTTCAACTTTTGAGTCTTCTTTCTTTCTCACTTCTTGGTGATTGAAGTATCTTGATTTTCATATCTATCATGCTTGCTAGGTATGATATTGTGGTAGATGCAACGGATAATGCTCCAAGCCGGTACATGATCAGTGATTACTGTGTGGTGTTGGGGAAGGTATACTGGTTTTCTGTCAGGTCTGTGATTGCTTTTGCTTGGCAAAGACACCAATTCACCAATTGACTTCTATTGGTTGGCTGCCTTTTTCTGTGAAAATTAAGATGTCCCTAGCAGCAAGGTTTATAGCTTTTCAACACGTCATCTACCAGAATAAATATTCCTATGATGGTATGCACCTAAGAAATGTAAAAATATTAATGCTCCTTTATAATTGAGCTGAGGTATCATATAAGAGCTCGAACTTCTTCTGGGTTTATTGATTGGACATGTTGATTGAGGTATCAATCTTTTATGCACCTAGCATTTAACTGTAATTGTGATGAGTTGCTTCTTTTGAAAGTGCAGCCTCTTGTATCATTGGCTGCCTTTTTCCTTTTTGAATTATGATTTGATACTCGTTGTTGAGATCGCCATCAGCTTGATTGCTCGTGCTCTCTTTTTTCACCCTCATTGTTGGAGGTTTCTGTAGGTTTGATGAGTGAATTTGCTAGTGGCTTATTGCTTTCAAGAATTAGGTAGAATTTGAAACTCTTTCTTTTGAGTGCGTGCTCTGCTTCGCATAAAGAGATATAGCAAATCACAGCGACATATCTATGCCTTGAATATTTCATCTTTATGTTTAAATGAGAGTGTTGCAAGCCCGACAGTTATAGTTGTAGTGAGTGGATACGGTAGGATCGAGTGATAAGATGTCAACAAAAAATTTAGCGATTAAACCATTAGGCTTTGAGGATTGAAGCTTGGATGCTAGCATGGTTTAGATAGCAGATTTTACGATAAGTGGCACTTCGGATTCTGGATTGTCCTGTGTATTCTTGCTTGTGTTAATGGAATAGGAGATAATTACCAAAAGAATTATGCTGTGATCTTGGCCTGCAAAAGTGCTAGATTTTTGTATTTTTGAGTGGCTTCAGTTCATGACAGTAATTTGACTGATCAATTTGCTTCCGCCTGGAAAGCCTTTCTTTCTCTTTTAGTATCTTCCTCTCTCGGTTTTTGCTTGTCGAGTACTAAGCTCATTGAGGTGGATTCTTGGGTTCTATAAACCGGGGTCACTTACTAACCTTGTACTTTTAGCCATCATGCTTTCAAATATGTGCAGATATAATGACTCCAATGTCATTGAAGTAATCTCGAACTTATGGCTTTCAACACATATTTTTGTAACTTGTTATGTTAAAATATGTTACCATCTGTAAGATTAAAGCTCGTCTCTCTGTCCACTCCAGTTTTGAACAGCTTAAAGCAGAGTTTTGATGAGGCCTTGCGAAGAAATGATGTTAAAGCAATTGTTGTTACAGGTAAATGTTCAAGGAAGAATTTTTCTGCCTAATAACAAATCGATGGATAAAATTGAGATGAGCCTAATAATTTTTGTGCTCAAGCAGTGCAAATGGCAAGTTCTCTGGTGGCTTTGACATTACAGCCTTTGGTGCAGTTCAAACCAGCAAGGGTATGTTTATGATCTGGTGCTCTTTAAATATGGTAAAATTTGTTGTCAATTTCAAATTCATGTGGGTTCCGTGCTGCCACTGGTTCTATGCAACCAGTGGAGCTGATTGCTCCTGCCCATGATTGCTTTGGGCCAAATGCTTAAGTTTTTGGAATTCATCAGTTTAACTTGGCCAGAATTTTGATTTTAGGAATTAGAGGCTCCAGGAGCTCTTGATTTTGGGATGGCTTCGAAGTGGATTAACAAGGAGTTGAAGGACCTGCAGAAGGACCTCCTGTTTCTTGCAGTGCTGGTTTGTATTTTGAAGCTGCTGAGAACTTTTCTTTGATTGATTAAAACAATAAGATGTTGGTTCGGACTTCCGGAATTCATCAATTTAACTTTTCTTTGATTGATTAAAATGTGATTTCCAGATGTAATGATTGATTCAAAGCTTAAAGATGGACATGTAAAGAGCGGATTTTGTTATTGATGATGTGAAATTCCTGTAATTAAGGAGGACAAATAGAGAAAAGAGGAGTTCCCATAATTGATATTATATTTAAAAAAAAAGTCAGGAAAAACCGAAAACGGTTCGGTTCGGTTTGGATTTCAGTTAGGTTCATTGCATTTTTTGGGAGGACGTTACAAGCCTTGCCTTATATTGGCACAAAACTATACAAAAGATGAATGCCAAACACGATGTTTCAGGTGGAACTAGTTCGTTCCAAGTTCATTATTGACTACCGAGGTGTGTTCCTCTGATCATTTTTCGGGAAATTCTGAATTCCTCTGGCAGCGTCTCCACGGTTACGACGCCCGCAAGTTCGTGTTCGTGGGGCTCCCGCCGATCGGATGCTGTCCGTCACAGAGGAACCAGAACAAATCAGCCACCTGCAACGAGGACACGAATACCTGGGCGCGCATGTATAACACGGCGCTCCTGGCGATGTTGAAGGGATTGAAGTCCGAGCTCAACGACATAATCTACAGCTACTTGGACACCTACGCCGTCGTGCAGACCTTCGTCCAGAATCCATCTGCTTAGGTTTTACGGAGGTGACTTCAGACCTTTTCGTGTACATCAGTACGATCTCTAGACCTATCGACTGACGACTACCTATAACGTTTCTTCAGGTTTTACGGAGGTGAAAGCGGCCTGCTGCGGCCTCGGCAACCTGAATGCCAAAGTCGGGTGCTTACCGATTTCGCAGTACTGCCCCAACCGGCGAGACCATGTGTTCTTTAGCACAACCTCCTATACTAGTTTGTATTCTAATGTCCAAAAAGCACTCTCTTAGTGGAATTACTTATCAATTCAACCTCCCCTTTCGACTGTACTGAAGTTAATTGCTGATAACCAATAGTTTGATACATAATTGCCGTTAGTTGAGACAGTATTCTGTCTCGAATCTCTTAGTGGAATTACTTATCAATTCAACCTCCCCTTTCGACTGTACTGAAGTTAATTGCTGATAACCAATAGTTTGATACATAATTGCCGTTAGTTGAGACAGTATTCTGTCTCGAATCTGGAATTAGTTCAGATAACACTGGAAACTTTAGCCAGAGATGGATTCTTTATGGGAAATCTGTTAGCTGGGTTCCCTCCTATGTGGAGAAGTTTCATCGAAATAGAGTTCTGTGAAAAGGCTGTTTCATATATATAAGTTATATGGAGAAATAGGGTTTCTTACTATCGTTGAAGTTCCCTACATCAGGTTTTTCGTGGATTGATCAAAACCTGCGTTTTTGGTCAGATTTATCCTTGATCTCTTGTGAAGTTTATATGTATTGCCAAGAATTATGTTCTTGAGTTCTTTGCTGCTATGTACCTCTAGTATTTGCTAGAGAAAAACATTGTTCACCCAATTTTGTTGATAGTGAAGATTTTCGGGTGGACTCCGGTCCCGTGGTTTTTGATCTCCTCACACTGAGGGCGTTTTCCACGTAAAAATCCGTCTTGTGTTTGCGTGCTTGGTATTTATTTTGCTCTACTATATCGGTTCCTATTAGGTTTACACAAGAGGGGAGATTATTTTATTCCACTGCGTTAATTCGATATTGTTCAAATTGTTACCGTTCTCCCATCAGAGTGGTATCAAAGCTTCTGGTTGTTGCTTGATTTTTCTGCCTTGTGTTAAACAATGGAAACGAATACAAGTAGAATGGTTACACTGAATGGTTCGAAATATCATATTTGGAAAGGGAAGATGGAAGATATTTTATATGTGAAAGATTTTTATTTGCCCGTATTTGCCGAGGAGAAACCGGAGAATAAAACTGATGCTGAATGGTCTATATTTCATCGTCAAGTGTGTGGTTATATTAGGCATTGGGTATATGATAATATTTTGAACCATATTATTGAGGAAACACATGCACGCGGTTTATGGAATAAGCTCGAACAGTTACATGCTCGAAAGACTGGGAATAATAAGTTATTTCTGATAAAACAGATGATGGCTCTGAAATATCAAGATGGTACTCGTTTCACTAATCATTTAAATTCTTTTCAAGGAATTATAAATCAGTTGGCTGCGATGGGAATCAAGTTTGATGATGAGATACAAGCACTATGGTTGCTTGGTACTTCGCCGGACTCATGGGAGACGTTTCGAACATCTTTGTCTAATTCTACCCCAAATGGTACGATTACCATGAATTTGGCCAAGAGTAGTATTTTGAATGAAGAGATGAGAAGGAAGACACAAGGATCGTCATCTTCACATTCTGATGCCTTGGTTGTTGAGAAAAGGGGAAGAAGTGAGTCTCGAGGTCCGAGAAACAGAGACAAGAGTAGAGATAAAAGCAGAGGTAAGTATAATAAATTTGCTAATGTTGAATGCCATTATTGTCATCAGAAGGGACATATTCAGAGGTTTTGTCGTCAATTGAAAAGGGAGAAACAAAAGGAGAAAGGTAAAGAGAAGAAAAGTGATAGTGACAGTGATGACAATCGTGTTACTGCACTTAAAGAAGACTTTCTCATTATTTTTGATAGTGATGCGGTGAATTTTGTATCTCATGAGACCAGTTGGGTAATTGATAGTGGTGCATCTATTCATGCTACATCTCATAGGGATTTCTTTATATCATACAGGTCGTGACTTCGGATCTCGTGAAGATGAGAAATAATGGATTGGCTCAAGTTGTAGACATCGGTGATGTATGCCTAGAAACCAACAATAGCACGAGGTTAGTATTGAATAATGTTAAACATATACTTGATATCCGCTTGAATTTAATTTTTACATGCAAGTTGGATAATGAGGGATATTGCAGCACCTTCAGTAATGGTCAATGGAAGCTCACCAAAGGTTCTCTTGTTGTGGCTAGAGGTGAAAAATATTCTTTGTTGTATCTTATGCAGACAAAGTTGTCCACAGAAAAAATTAATGCAGTAGATAGCGAAAATGCATAAGAGGCTCAGTCACATCAGTGAGAAGGGTTTGTCAATATTGGCCAAGAAGAAGCTCCTTTCAGGATTGAAAAGTTCGGCGCTAAAGAAGTGTGCTCACTGTTTAGCAGAAAACAGAACGAGTTGCATTTAAAACTCCCTCCTTCAAGAAAGTCAGGTATATTGGATTTAGTGCATTCTGATGTTTGCGGTCCTATGAAAACAAAATCACTTGGTAGCTCTCTTTATTTTGTTACCTTCATAGATGATTTTTCAAGAAAAATTTGGATTTATACCTTGAAAGCTAAAAATCAAATATTAGATGCTTTTAAGCAGTTTCAAGCTTCAGTTGAGAGACAGACTGGAAACAAATTAAAATGCATCAGAACTGATAACGGGGGAGAGTATATTGGACCTTTTGATGAATATTGCAGACAGCAGGGTATTCGACATCAAAAAACACCTCCCAAGATGCCTCAGTTAAATGGCTTAGCTGAGAGAATGAACAGAACACTGGTTGAAATGGTAAGATGCTTACTTTCACAGTCAAAGCTACCTGGATCCTTTTGGGGTGAGGCTTTAAGTACAGTTGCATATGTATTGAATCTTACTCCATGCGTTCCTTTAGAGTTTGATGTTCCTAATAGAGTTTGGACAGGCAAAGATGTTTCTTATGATTATTTGCGTGTCTTTGGGTGCAAAGCATTTGTGCATATTCCCAAAGATGAGAGGTCTAAACTTGATGTGAAAACACGACAAAGTGCATATTCATTGGTTATGGACAAGATATGCTTGGCTACAAATTTTATGATCCGGTTGAAAAGAAAATTGTAAGAAGCAGAGATGTTGTGTTTATGGAAGATCAAACAATAGAGGATATTGAAAAAGCAGAGACAATTTCTGCACCACAGGTTAGTGATGATTTGGATCCAGTTCCTCTTTCAAATATTCATACACAAGTTGATGAAGAGCAGCAGGAAGTCAATGTTCCAGATAACGCACATGTTCCTGAACATGTTGAAACGGAAAATATTATTCCTGAACCAGATGCTCAATTAGATGTTCCACTGGATGTTCCAGTCCGGAGATCCGTTAGAGACCGACGACCTTCCACCAGGTATTCTGAAGATGAGTATGTATTATTGACTGATACAGGTGAACCAGAGTGCTTTGCAGAAGCAATAGAAGATGAGTACAAAAGTGATTGGTTTGATGCTATGCAAGATGAGATGCAGTCACTTTATGATAATCATACTTTTGAGCTGGTGAAGTTACCTAAACGTAAAAGAGCTTTGAAGAACAGGTGGGTATACAGGTTAAAGTAAGATGAACATACTTCACAACCACGGTACAAAGCTAGATTGGTTGTTAAGGGATTCGGTCAAAGAAAGGGTGTTGATTTTGATGATATATTTTCTCCGGTAGTGAAAATATCTTCTATCCGTGTGGTACTAGGGCTAGCAGCTACCCTAGATTTGGAGATTGAGTAAATGGATGTCAAAATAGCCTTCCTACATGGTGACTTGGAGGAAGAGATATATATGGAACAACCTAAAGGTTTTAAAGTGAAAGGGAAAGAGGATTATGTGTGCAAACTAAAGAAAAGTCTCTATGGCCTAAAGCAAGCACCGAGACAGTGGTACAAAAAGTTTGCGTCAGTTATGACAAAACAGGGCTATAAGAAGACTTCCTCGGATAACTGTGTGTTTGTCCAAAAATTTTCTGATGATGATTTTATTATTCTCTTGCTTTATGTTGATGATATGCTGATTGTTGGTAGGAATGCTTCACGAATTGAGTTATTGAAGAAACAATTGAGCAAGTCTTTTGCCATGAAAGACTTGGGCTTGGTGAAGCAGATTCTTGGCATTAGAATTACCCGAGACAGAGATGCTAAGAAGTTGTTTTTGTCACAAGAGAAATATATCGAGAAGATCCTTCAGAAATTTTATATGGACAAGGCTAAAGTGGTTAGTACTCCTCTTGCTGCCCACTTTAAGTTAAATATGAAGCAAAGTCCTACGACTGATAAAGAGAAGAAAGATATGGAAAGTGTTCCATATGCCTCAGCTGTAGGAAGCTTAATGTATGCGATGGTATGTACACGCCCAGACTTGGCACACGCAGTTGGCGTTGTTAGTCGCTATTTGTCAAATCTAGGCAGAGAGCACTGGAATGCAGTGAAGTGGATTATGAGATATCTTCGAGGAACTTCAAATTTGAAACTCAGTTTCGGGACTGGGAAACTTGAGTTAGTTGGATACACAGATTCCGACTTAGCAGGAGATATTGATACTCGAAGATCTACTTCTGGTTATTTGATTTCTTTTGCGGGTGGAGCTATATCATGGAAGTCAAGATTGCAGAAGTGTGTTGCACTTTCTACAACCGAAGCTGAATTTATTGTAGCGACTGAAGCAAGTAAAGAGATGCTATGGATGAAGAAGTTCTTGGAAGAACTTGGGTTCAAGCAAAAAAGGTGTGTGCTATTTTGTGATAATCAAAGCGCAATTCATCTTGGTAAGAATTCATCTTTTCATTCTAGATCAAAACATATTGATGTTAGATATCATTGGATAAGGGATGTTCTAGATGAAAAGTTGTTGGAACTTGAGAAAATTCATACAGATCATAATGGCTCTGATATGATGACGAAGACTCTACCAAGAGAGAAGCTTGAACATTGCCGATTGATAACAGGGATAGAGAATCCCTCCACATTGTCGTGAGGGGGAGATTTGTTAGGCTGGGTTCACCCCTATGTGGAGGAAGTTCGATCGAGTGAGTTCTGGCCAAAAGGGCTGAGCCCATATAATAAGTTATATGGAGAAATAGGGTTTCTTACTATCGTTGAAGTTGAAATAGCGCAAAAGACGTAGTAACAAGAGAAAAAGAGAAAGTAGAAAATCTGAGGTTTGGGGCAAAGTCTGATTTACATCAAGTTGGCATCGGAGGTCGATTCGAGGTCCGATTGAGCTGAAATTTTGTCAGCGTGTTCGTGGTGCAATCTCCTCGAATCTGAACAGTTTAATTTTCGTTTGAAGCTCCCTATATCAGGTTTTTCGTGGATTGATCAAAACCTGCGTTTTTTGTCAGATTTATCCTTGATCTCTTGTGAAGTTTATATGTATTGCCAAGAATTATGTTCTTGAGTTCTTTGCTGCTATGTACCTCTAGTATTTGCTAGAGAAGAACATTGTTCACCCAATTTTATTGATAGTGAAGATTTTCGGGTGGACTCCGGTACCGTGGTTTTTGATCTCCTCACACTGAGGGGGTTTTCCACGTAAAAATTCGTCTTGTGTTTGCGTGCTTGGTATTTATTTTGCTCTACTATATCGGTTCCTATTAGGTTTACACAAGAGGGGAGATTATTTTATTCCGCTGCGTTAATTCGATATTGTTCGAATTGTTACCGTTCTCCCATCAAAATCATGTCAGATTAATGGTAATCTTAGACAAGCAACAGTATGGTCACGCAACTTTAGCAATAAATACGTTGCCGCCGTGTTTGAAATGGGTTGTTCACACCACTCTTTGTCACCTGACCGCGATTGGACAGTAGAAGTCCAACTATCTATCTTGACTAGTGATTGTTGAGATTCCACTACGCATGCTTGGATGGCAAGCGCATTAGTTGATATATGAGCAGGTACTTTTTTTTTTTATATTTTCGCTGGGTTTTTCTGCTTGGGTATACACTAGATGCTCATTATAAGTCATATATTAATGTCTCAGGATGTATTTAATTGTTCCGTGTTGACAAGGGTAACACGTTTACATTTTAATTAAGCATGTCTAAGCGTGTCGATGATAGTAACTACTATAATAGTTGCTGGAAAGATTGCTAGAAGTTGCAGCAACTTTGCACTGATGACTTTTATTGAATGAGTAAGTTTTCAAAAGCATAGAAGCCAAGCGGATGGCATGGTCCGAGACAAATTCCTTCCGCGCATCAGGCTTATTAGGACCATCAATCACAGATCTCATGATGCGCTGGAACTAGCAACGAGGATTGGCTTAGTTCAATCATGCGGGCTCAATGAAACCAAGTTTTATCTTCCGTACTCACCTAGAAAGCTCAATCTGTCATTACCGGGTCACGCTGTGGAAAATATGCGCTTGCGCTTAAGGCCACCAAAAAACCAATTTGCTCATCATTTAGAAGGCGAGCGGCAGGAAACTAATCAAAAGCTGTTCCATTGGAGAATAGGAGGGCATGGCGAAAATTCAAAGGTTGGCCCATTTGACTCCGACATTGCAAAAATAATAGAAGCAGGACCACCGGGAATCAATCAGAATCGTTCGGGTCGCTGTCCTGCCGATTGGGGAACGTCCGAAACGTTAGTGGGTCGCAACAAGTCTAAGCACTAACGTTAGTGTGTTGCAATAACTCCAATCACTCCAACCACCCCAATCACCATACGTTAATTTATACAACAAAGACTACTTTTTCCCGTAAAGATTACCATTGCTCAGGCAACAGTTTGGTACCGCTACTGACGTTCAATCTAGTTCTTATTAAATTAACGTATGGTGATTGGGGTGGTTGGAGTTTCTTATTAAATTAACGTATGGTGATTGGAGTGGTTGGAGTTTCTTATTAAATTAACATATGGTGATTGGGGTGGTTGGAGTGATTGAACGTCAGTAGCGGTACCAAACTGTTGCCTGAGCATTTTGGGGAGTTTCTCTACTTCTTCAATTTCTAGAGCAGTATTTATTCCAATTGATCTTTGCCTCTTGGATGACTAATGAGAGCTTGTAGGGACATCAGTGAAGCTTGCTAGATTCCCAAGTTGGAGTGATGAACTTTCTTTATTGAGGCCAAAACTAAGCATAAGTTGCAATTCACCATGATCAAAAGGATCTTATAACAATGGACCTCCCCACGAATTCTGGAATGATGGACCCAAATCTTGTGAAGACATTTGTGGTACATAATCGTATTCATCAACCCGTGTATGAACTCCATAGTATATCCTCAAATGGACATCGGTTGTTGGTCGGGTTGCGCAATAATCATCATAATGATCCCAAGAGATAGGATCATTGTTGTCTTTTGGCCATGTCTATGGTGGAATGACTCAATTGTTCTGACACAAAATCTCTACAATTCTCAATATTGGCAAGGGCGAACTAAGATTTTACAAGAAGAATTGTAAAAATCTCATTTGGAGCAGGTTGGGGTTTATATTTGGATACTCCAACATTTGCCGGAGTTTTGTACATATCTCCACTAAGTCATACAAACAATCATGGCCTAAAGAATAAAATAATTGTATGAAGTTTTGGGTTAGGTGTCACGCCCCAACCCTCGAGCTCACGACAATCTCAATTCACTCATGGTTTGAAATATGCGACCCCCAGGTTTTGTCGTCGATCAGTTCCTTTTATCTTATCATTAAGTGCATGCGAAAATGATACTAAACACGCCCAGTTAAACATCAAGTAAGGATAACAGAAAGATACATCAGTAAAACAACAGCAGCACATTTTATTTATTTGCAGAAGTTAGCCTGGAGAAAAGTACATGTACAAACCCTTTTTCGGGCGGTGTTCCAAAGGCCAGCATGAAAAGGGACCAGGCCTAACTAACCTACTATTACCAAAAAGGAGGGGAGGGTCAGTCAAAAGGGATTAGGCAACAGGTGCCTAATCACTAGCCTCAAAAGGGTCAGACTTGCCCAACAAGGGATCCATCACCGCGCCATCAGGAGGATCGAGGTCCATCGGATCCCTCGTGCAATGGAGGCCTATCATAGCCTCTTAGGGGACCGTACATCATGTCCTCCTACCTGATGTACCATGCCTTAAAGACGTGTGTTATGTAATGGTCCATTTCTCTCTCGTCCACCCATATCATCGTCACATGCTACTCGTAAACAAAATTGCGACCGGGACGAGTCGCATGATGACAGTGGTGCTCATGTCTACGGGGACTTGAAAAAGTAAAAGCTCTATCGTGTGACAGCTAATTCAATCCTAAACTTTTTAAAGCTCTTTCACTGACCTTATGCCATCTCAATCGTTGCTGGGTTTGGGTAGCCAGTAACCTAGGATCCAATCAATAGCTGAGGCACCATTTGGTGGATTCAAGTTCATTGTTTCTCCTTTTAGGCCTAGCTATTCAAAAAATTTAAGCTACGCTGGATTTCATTTTCTCCCCCCAATGGTCATATATACTTTGCAATAGGGGTGTTGACGGGTCAAGTCGAGTCGGGTCTTGATGTTTCCCGACCCGACCCAAAATGCATAAAACATAAAGAAAAAAAATGGGTCGGGTCAGGTTTCGGATTTTTTATTAAAATATATTACAAAGGGAATTCGAAATGCTCTTACGTAACACCGCGAGATCTCATCTAACTCGTCCATGAACCGTGACGCCGCGAAACCTTGTCCAACCCGTCCGCGAACATCTTCGCAAACAAATAATTTTTTAATAAAAAATATGACAAAGGGAATTCGAAATGCGTGATGCCGCGAGATCTCGTCCAACTCGTCTGTGAATATCTCCGCAAACAGATAATACTCCAACCTCTAAAGTTCTGCGTCAGCCGCGAAAAAGAAGCAAATCATATGGAAGATAGGGAGAGAGAGGGGGGAGAGGGAGAGAGATTAATGGGGGTCGACCTGAGGGACGACAACGACGAACCCGTGAGATGAGACGTATTGGATGAGTTGCGAGTTGAAGTTGTAGAGGAGATAGCTTGGATATGTGTGTTTGGATTGAAGCCTTTAATGTATTTGGGTCGGAACAATATTCCGATCATAATTTGACCCAAAACTTGTTGCTTTCGAACACGCTAGAATCCTGGAAAAAAATAAGGGGAAAAAAGCAAAGAGAACGTGCGAATTTGTCGCCACCAGACGAGACGAGCGGCGACCATTATCGTCATCTTTTAATTCCCGCTGCTCCCAACTTTTGAAAAAGCAAAGTGAAGGTGCGATTTTCTTTTCTTTGTTTTTTTTATTTGGCGAAAAAGCAAGCAAGCCCAAACCCCCCTCATCTTTGAAAAGACCCCCATAAAAAAAGACCGCCATACCAAAGCCTACCTTCATCGACCCTTCTTGCTTTCTTTAAGATGACGTACGTGCCCGCGTCACGTCCCACCCCCAACTAGAGAAATGCGTATACCTCTTGCGATTTTCTTCGCGAGTTCGAATGCGGCCTCTTCCGGATATTATAAATATGGGCATATGGGTCTCGTTTGGTTCATACAGCAATCAGCGAAAACAAGGAATTTGCTCAGAGTCCCAAGAAAGTTATTCGAATTTCGCTCGCGATTATCTCGAGACAAGAGTAGAGAGAAGAGAAGCAGGATGGCAGGTAGAGGGCAAGTGATTAGCTGCCAGACCGAGCAGGAGCTCCAGGACGGAATCAAATCCCAGAAACTGGTGTGTAATTTCACTTGCTCTGTCTTCTGATTAATTTTATAATATGTGGGTTTGATGCGATTCATGCAATGCTTCTTTATTGTCTTGCCGCTTCTCCATCGTGCTCGATATTTTCCTGCGATGGGTCTGGCACGGAGTAGGTTTTCAGTAGTTTATGTTTCAAATGAAGGGTTCGCTCGCTGGCAATTACCATGAGAGATTTTGAAGGGTGGAGGCAATGAAAGTGGAATTGTGTTCGATTGAATCTTGTTTTGTTTCGAGTTGATTCCGCCCCCATCAAGTGTTGGGGAGACTCGCATTCTCTGATTCTTTTTGGCGATACACATGAAATGAAAGGCCAAATTAAGTCTCCATTTCATCGATTTCTTCTGTTATCGAATATCTTCTTACACTGGTCTGTACAATCTAGAAATGTTTCCTGTATCCTAGCATTTTTCTTGACTGCCCGATTTCCAATTCCGGGTTCTTCATCTCTTCTTCAGACCTCGGGTGCAGTAGTTTTCGTGCTCATCTCGAGTTTGCATTCTTCAAAGAGAGCAATTGCATCTTGCATAGAAAGAAGCTTCTGTGTCTCGGTTCTCTATGCTGAGAAATTGGCTTAAACATCGTGATGAACTGCTCTCTTGAGATGATGTTTCGAATCTTCTTAAGTAAAGTTATCTCTAAAACTATATATATGTCACAAACGATTGTAGAAGCTTCCGAAAGCTCAAAGTAAAACCATCCCGTTGTTGTTTTTGTTCATAATGTCTGCATATGTTTTGGTGAACATAGCGCCTGTGCTGGTGCCAATTTATAGTCTATATTGTTGGAAATATGGGTAGATATAAACCGCTTCCTGGTTCAATCTTGTGCTGCAAATTGTGTATGTACTCTTGAGTAAATGATTTGGTCCGTTTGATAGGTGGTGGTGGATTTTACTTCTATGTCGAGCGGTTCATTCCATCTCACTTCCCCAGTTCTGAATGACCTCGCGAGAGAGCTGATCGATGTCCGTTTCCTGATGGTCGATGTCAACAAATTAAAGGTATAAACTATCTGGAACTTCCTCATTGCTTATGATATTACTTACTTCCTGGATTACTCTACCTCATTTCTCTGTTAGAATGTGTCTTTCTGCTTTGTTGTGATGGATGCCCCGAATTACCTGGTTATATAACTTCTAATTGGGAATTATCGTGTGATGAATGTAGTCTGTCGCTGATAAATGGCATGTGAAGGAGATCCCCACTTTTTACGTTGTGAAAGAAGGCACGCCAGGTGCCAAGACTGTTGGTGAAAAGAAGGATGATCTGCTGATGAACATTGAAAGTTGCATCCGCTACTAATGGTCTAACAAATATATTGTACACATAGCTTGCCGTTTGATTCGTCTGCAACATATCATCGTCCTTTCTTAGCCTGTTTGTGTCCATTTCTAAGGTATATCGATGTGCGTGTAGCTCTTATTGTTTTCTCCTTACTCCTGTATCGCTTCAGAGTCCTCCACTTTTCAGGCTTTGTATTTTGTTCTTTCAATGTAAGGAGGCTTGTGGAGAGCTATGTGTACTTATCCATTGAGTAATAAAGGCATATTTCTGCAGTTCTCTTCCCTTGGAGTAACATAGATTTTAAAATAAATATGATCATTGATCATACAGTAATCAACTAGGTTGGCTGTTCATCAAGAGCCTGAATATTTGCCCGATGGACAGAAAAAACATATAGAATACTGCCACACAAAATCACAAGCAACATCGTCAAGATTCAGAATGAAATGCGGTACAATGTTCAGTAGGAGCATAGTAGATATAGTCATGAAGAAGCACATAAGTATGGGACCCGATTTTTAGCTTTTTTAAGTCATAAAGTAGCTGCATAATGATCAAAAGACATACAGAAAGCGGCTACTGTTCATTAACATCTCCACCGTGCTCGACCAAACCATCTTCATTAAATTGCAGATGCTGAATTGGCACTTCGCGCCTTTGAAATTTCACAAGAGATGAATCATTCGGTACAATGACATGGATTATGAACAAATCGAAGCAAAGCACGAGCCCCGCTAATTTCCTTTCGCTATTCTCCAAACTACCCTACGAAAAGTTAAATAGACAAGCCTTTATCCGAGTTTTATCTCTACATTTATCTCCCAGAAAGGATGAAGGGCAACTCAGCATGCACCCAATAAAACCCAAGGCACCTTCATCTGTGAACTCCAATCTTTTCTATCCATGCCTACCTTGAATACATATGGAGAAAAGAAAGTCTATTCTCTTTTTATTCTTCAACGTGATGGTTCTCAGTTTCTTGTTTGGCCCAATGCACCAGCTGTGGAACAAGTATCTTCAATCTACGCCGACACCAGTCTCTTCACAAGTGAGACTTTTGATACATCCCCACCGAGTTCCTCCAAAATCACCAAAAGGTTCCCATTTGGCTTTAACCATGATCTCGGAACATGATACCTAATACACAAAATTTCAAATGAATCAGTGAAGAGTTTACAAATTCCGCTTCCTCATTTTATCAGCCAGCAAATGTTGCAGGTATTAATAAGATAGATAAATTCCAGTATGGTAATGAAATTTGAGTCATCACATCAAGTACCATCTTTGTGTTGGTTGGCCACAACCAGATTGGCACTTTGGAGGCCGAAAAGTCCCGGAATAACTGCACGAATCGCAGTTTCCATTTGCAAAAACCATCCAATATCGCCCGATACTCTGTCCATTGACCCATACCTGCCCCTTTCCCATACTTTGCAAATCCAAAGCCAAGGGCTCATCACCTTCAGGTGCATCAAAGTGGACCTGCAATTTTCTGTCCAACTTTTAGCTTTGCTTATACCAGACATGACCTTTGTTTCACCCTATCTGTTCTTTCACTGACCTTATGCCATGTCAATCGTTGCTGGGTTTGGGTAGCCAGTGACCCAGGGATCCAATCAACAGCTGAGGCACCATCTGGCGAATTCAAGTTCATTGTTTCTCCTTTTAGGCCAACCTATTTGAGGCATGCGTGAGACTAACAATTCTCGAAATTATGATGTATATCAAAAATACAGCAGATAGATGGATGAAAAATGATGTTGCCTGACCTGGTAGGACCATTTCTGCCACGTCAAATCCTTCTTTCCCCGGTCAAGACCGTCTAGTAAAACTGGACCTAGGATTCCAGTTTTCCAAGTTTCAAAGTGCAGCCCGACATTCTTCAAGTTTCATACAAGTAGAAAGACAAAAGGATCTCAGGTTTGTATCCAACTTCAGTAGATTTCATTTATAGAACTATAGGCATATAATATTGCAACTATGTTGGGCTTGTTAAGTAAACACACCGGTAGTCCCACCGCCATGCTGAGTAATGCAATTCTATTTATTCCAGCACGAAGGTTGACAGGTCCATTGAATGTGAAACCCCTGTTCTCCCTAGTCCCAAAGACAGATCCTGTAGTTATACAACACAGCGTCACTGACTTATATCATGTTCGCAAACAATTATGAAGGTGCGACTTGACTCATGCAAGGTGGATTGAGCTCAATAACTGACCAGAAAATTGCCCATTGATGAAGACATGAAGAGCATGCCCAGCTGACTGGACACTGAGCGTGGGCTTCTGTCCTCCCCGTAAAAATGATTCTGATGAACCAATTTCCACGCTGAAAATAAAGAACAATAGAGTCCAATAAAACTCACCCATGAACTTGAAAGTTATCCACCAAATAATGTGGCCTCTTTGAGATGTTTCCAAAATCAATTCATGTTAACAGTTTCGATAATTTACATTACAAGGGTTAAAAATTAATGAGATTTCCACTTGCCCAGCTCAGCACCATCTGTCAGTTTCCTAGCTTCTCTCACTTATACACATCATTATTTTTCTGGCCTTTGCATACCAAGGATGCTAAAAGGACATCCCATATTCAGACACAATTACATAATCTTGGAAAAATTCGGCCTAGACAGCTCCATCAGGGCAATTCATTCATTACTAGGTATAAAGGTACGACTCCAGAAACTGTATTTTTACATAACACAAGAAAAGCATCATGTGACACCAAACTCACCTAGTCATGTACCATAGGTAGTCACTGCTATCTCGAGTGACATTTATTTGTTCAAAGAGTCCAACAGCTGTAATTCTTGAGGCCTCTTCAAGTGAAGAAACATCCTCATCATAGGTCTCCCACGAAAGAAACAAAGAATTACTTGATAACATTTGGGTCTGTGAGGTAGGAACTTTCACCTAAACAAAGAAAATACAATACTGTTAGTTCAAAGAGAGAATTCTGTGGTGGATTGGTCTTTGTGGACTAATCAGGGCATTGCTACTGACATAAGAAGCCCATGAGACCTGCCCCACAAAATAAAATCATGCATACAGTACACTGAAAAGGAAGTCCTGTAAGAAATTTCCATCAAAAAGAGATGCAGCAAATGTGCTTCAGTATGTTCAGATTTGATTTGTAACTGTAGGACAATGGATCAGAATATTTGAGAACGTTGTACACCTTGGCTGTATTGAATACTTCGTTCTTGCAATCAGGAAGGATGCTAATGGACCAAGGAGGCAAATTGTAGTTCCTAGTTCCCGAAAGTCACCCTAGCAGCTGATTTTGAGTTGGAGTTTGAGAGAAAAGCTGCACAAACAGGCCCTGAAGAGAACACATGAGCCTGAAAGACACAAGAATAGTTGTGTCAGCAGAATGAAATCTTTGAAAGCGAAGTGGCTTTGAAAGATGACCTGCTGATAAGTTCCCAGTGATGTAACGGTAGGATCAGAAGATAGTAAAGCAGGTTCACATTGCTTAATGGCTTGATGAAGCTCCTTCAGATGACCATATTTGGGCTGCCGGATCAAACCTGAGTGGATTTAATCTTTAATCATAAATCATAACATTGTATTCCATTAAAAGGTGGTTAGAAATACAGCTCTCAGGGCAAATGGAAAAGATTCGAAATATTTTAGCAATGAATTCATGTATTATCATGCCACCAACATTAATCAACATTACTAGTAACAAGTTGCTAAATGTACGTCACTGCAGATGAGAAGGGAATATTTTGAAGGTTCTGAAAAAAAATTCCCAGGAAATTGATAAATGAAAATATATTTCTTTCTAATGAGCCTGGATGGTCACCATATTCATCTATTGGAGCATCATAGTCATAGCTGGTTGTGATAAAAGGACCCCCAGCAGTACGTCCAAAGTTGGTTCCACCATGATACTGCCATATCATATCATAGCTAAAGATCAGTTAAGTGCAAAACCTTGTTAGCCAACGCAATCATGAAGTTAGCAGTTAACTAACCATATAGTAATTAATGAAGGAGCCACCCTTTTGAATGAACCGGGCTACTGCAAAAGCCAAATCTTCAACTGGCCGCTCAGGAATTGTTCGGCCAAATTCCATAAACCTTCTCATTGGGAATAACCCGTAGATGGTTCAGAAAACAAAGTAAAGAAAGAAGTCCGTATTCACATCATTAATTTCATAGGCACAAAGGGATGCTTTACCAGCCACTCCAGGCTTCAGTCCACATTGTTGGCTTGTTAGGTCTATTGGGTGAGAAAGCATCACAGTAAAACCCATTACATGTATTTATCTGCAGCCAATGATAGAAAGTCAATCTACATAGGAAGCTGCAATAACAGAGAACTTAACAAGCAAAAATTTGAACCTCTTTTGGCATCAGACCAATTGCTATGGCTACACTTTTTGAGGTGATAATGAAATATTTAAAGAAACATTTAAGAGGTAAATTTCCTCACCACAGGATCTGGGGCATCATCTTCCTTGCACATCACCCATGGGACCCCTGTATCCAATCCAACAGCCATTTTTGCAGCCCAATTTATGTATGCATGACCAGCAGCTCCAAGTTGTTTGCTCTCTGGACCGTATTCATTTTCAATCTGCAGAGAAATTTTGGAAAATCAATGGTTCATATTGAAGCAGCAGTTCTAAGTGACAATAAACTTGGGATTCCTCTTCCTGGAAAACTTAACTTCAAATAAAGTAGTTCAATTTCCCAGCATAGTAAAACTAACCTGGCAAAAAAGAAAACTCTACTAGACTACAATGAAAAAATTACCTGAGATAGTATAATGGGACCACCTTGCGATACAAAAAGCTTCTCATCTTTCATCATCTGTACAATTTTCTGGGTGAATCCTTGCATTGCAGCCTTCAAAATTTCGACAATGAAAAGTCAGAAGAATCCATTCCCAAATAAGTAATTCTGGAAGTTAATCTTTCATGCGATTAGTGTCAAGATTTAATTCTAAAAACTTTAGTTCAAAGATATCAGGTGAGTGGAAGGGATGCTGAAACCTTGAAAGGCTCATTATCAGTTCTGAAGCTGATCCCAGGTACATAGTTCAGCCAAACAGGAAATCCCCTGCACAAAATGTGCCGTCAAACAAGCCACAAATCCAATTGAAAGTTAAGCCCCAGTGTAAATATGCAAGCCCATCAATCAGGAATATTCTGGGTTTACCAAGAGAAAAGGGCAATCTAATCAACTGTTAAAAGGCAACACAACAACATAAAAAAAAAGGAGGAAAAGAATATAAAGCAGATACCCAAAATTCCACTCTGCACAAACGTAAGGTCCAATCCGGAGATGAGCGTAAAGTCCTACTTTTTGGACCGTCTTTATGAACCTCACAAGGTCGTATCTGTCATCAAAATTATACTGAAACACACCCATCAGAAGCAGAAAGGACCGAAATGCAGGTCAAAAAGAAACTCAAATTTTGAGAAAATGGCCATAATTGACGAGACACAAAGTAAAGAGGGGGATTTGGAGGAGTACTTTGCCAGGAGAAGGTTCATGACCATTCCAAAAGACATAGGTCTCAATGACGTCCAGGCCTCCATCTTTAGCCTTCTGTATAAGGTCTTCCCACATCTACACCCACACCCATTGGAGAGAAAAGCCATGAGCCACATTCTCACCGGCAAGAGAAAATCCCACAATGCAAAAGGAAAATAATATAACAGAACCAAAGAAAGAATTGAAAAATGGAAGTGAAGCTAAAGAGTTGAGAGGCAAGAAGAGCTAGTAAGTACATCAGGAGTGCTTCTGGGGTAGTGAATGGAGCCAGAGATGAGGATTCTCCTCTGGCCATTGATGATCAGTGACTTCCTATCGTAGCTCACGCTGCACTGGATCAACTCAAAACCCAGGAACAGGTAGAGCAAGAGCAACAAAGTCTGCAACTTGGGAACTATGAAAATTCCCATTTTTTCTTTTCTGGGCTTCACACGCTTTCCCACTAAAAAATGGAGGTGGAAATGAAGTGGGCGAGAGTGGTTTCTCGAGTTCCTCTGACCTAGAGAAGCTATGAAGAAAGAAAAGCAATCTGGGCTTGTCGGTTGAACGGTGATGGTGTGAGCACACGGCTTGCTCCCTGGCCTACAGGGAACGAGCTTTGCCACTACTCTGCAGAGTATATACGACCATTGGGGGGAGACAATGAGATCCAGCGCAGCTTAAATTTTTTGAATAGCTAGAATATTTTATTATTTCTTATTTCCACACTTTTTCTTTCAAGAAAAAGCAGATATTTATTGTGGGACATGTTTTTTTACCGGGTAACTCCGGATAAAAGGTTAAAAATATCAGCTTTGTCTGCGTCTGCTGGGCATTTCTTTTTCTTCTTTTCTTTTTTCCTCCTGAAAATACTGTTACCGTACAGCTATTTTGGAAGCTGCTCTTTTTTTTTGGGGGTCTGGACTTTCACGCTTTTGCAATCGCACGAGTTTTGGTCCCATTCAAATTTGTTTGGCTTGATTTTAACTTTATATTTGGCTTGAAATAATCATGATAAGCGTGTTAAAACGTGTTAATTCCACATAAATTTAAATTATCAACAATCCATCCACTTTATAAATAATCAAAATCAGTACACCTGTTAGACTTGTGTCTTCTTTTGAAAAGATAATTTTGATTGATTTAAAAAAAATTATTATAAAAAATGCTTTTAAGACACATGTTACGCATTACTAATTGTGTTTTTAAATTCAAATATTAATGTTTGATGTATGCGGTTTTCTTGAAATTATTTTTTTAAAGTTTTGACGTTCATGTTCACTATTCTTAGTGGTCTTAGTGTACAAAGTACGCAGGACCCATTCTTTTTTTATACTTAACGTGTATGGTATTACTTGATGCAAATTATGCAATTGATCTTTTGATAATAAGAATGAGGTTCATTTCCATATTTGACATTTCCCATTTGAAGTTCTCTTTAGAGTTCTTGAGAAAGGTTCGTATGCCGAATCGCAAGTTCAATGATTGATCCATTTGACCAAATAATTTCCTTTCTTGTATTACTAATTAATTACTTGATGGTTATTGCAATATTATAGATTTGAATTGATTTTACAAAATATTTAATGTCAACGGAATATTCATAGTTTAAATTGAAAATTTGTCGCCTAAATTGAATATTGGGAAAAAAACCACCAAAAACCCCAAACTATACCCATTATAATACATTTATCCTAATTTTTTTGTTATATTAAAATTTTAAATTATATCTACTATGACACATTTACCTTAAAAAAATTTTTTTATTACATAAAAACTATAAATTTTTATCGATGGAACACATTTATCATTTACCAAGGTTTAGTCAAATCATTTTTCAACTAAAATAACATCGTTTTTATTCCATTTAAGTCACATAACCACCATGTTAACGTAATTTGCCTTATAGTGTCCATGTAAATAGATTTTTAACAATGCTCATTAACAGAACTTTAAAAAAAAGGTAAATATGTCACACAATTACAAATTTGAAATTTGTTGTGTCATAGGAAAAAAGTCTAAGGTAAATGTATTATAGTGAATATAATTTGGGGTTGTTGGTAATTTTTACCTTTAAATAAACAAGTGCAAGAAAATTTGAGATTTAAAGATCGAAAAGAAAAAGGAAAATATAAAACAAGAACAAACTTTAATATCTTCCCACATATGGTAACCCTAGGCCATGCATTCATAGAAGGTCCATTACATTGTTTCTCATGATAATGACAAAATTCTATTCCTCCGCATTATAGTATTGGCTATGTAGCCATGTGACCTGTCTACATAGATCGGCACTTCTTCTTCTTCTTTTCTTTTTTAAGTCCCGCATAAAGTTCTTCTGCTTCTTTAATGTCATCCTGGCTTTGGTCGCTAAAGCTTAATTGCGTAATGAGATAGCATAACTAGAAATGCCTATAATGACGGCTCTGAGGGCGAAGAAGCCCACCTAGCTCATGAACCCTAACTCAGTTTTTAATTTAATATTCCTTCAATTACAATAATCTATTTCTTATAGCATAGATGCAAACTGTTTATTATAACATAGAATGGAGGTAACCTACACTGCTACACAGTATACCATGCTTGCTTAGGCTTACATATGTAACTATAAGACCAACTATTGGTTTCTTGTTTTTAGTTTGACTCTTTTTGAAAGAAAAAAAAAAAGACAAATTGCTAGAATATTGAATTGAGTTAGAAGTTGAAATTCTTGACTTGGGTAGTTCGTAAACCTAATGAAGTAATTGAATCTTTTATATAATAATGTGAAGACCAATTCTCAAAGTCGAGCTTAAGCTAGAATTTGAACTTAAACTAAAATTTTCTTTTGAACCTGTCAACACGAGCTTAATGATACCACATGCTATCGACTTGAGCTTAAGACATCCATTCAATGCAATGATATGAACCCTGAATATTCAAATTGAGTTCAACGTCAATGATGATCAATCTGAATTAATTACATTCACGAACCAAATTAATTACATCCAACTAAAATGCAGAAAGGGGAAGGTAGAGCCTTAAAATCGATTGATTTAAAGAAGGCGAGTGAGAACGACCTCGTTGATAGAGAAACCGGGTCGTCATTTTCCTCTATACCCAATCGTCACAGCCTTTACCTAATCTTGTTTTCACACGCTTTGCTCTATTATCGTAGCCCATCTCATGCAGATATACCTAACAAAGGCTTCAAGCATTTAAAGCTGCTCGTGACATATTCCACTCTCCCGATTCGAAGGCCCACGAAGAGTTTTTAAGCTTTTCTTCTTTGATGGTGTCCAGATGGCCTCAAACCCTTGGCAATTCGGTCGATGGAGACTTGCTTGGAGGCATCGGTTGCACCAGCTACACTTTGTCATCTCTTGCTTTTTAGGTTTTTCTGATATTCACCGCCGACACCCGCTCTGCACCGCGGGTTCAGTCACCTAATGATTCGATTAAGGTCGTATCGAGTTTGATAACACGGTTCTGTGATGCCCGCACATATCATTCTTAACCACACCAACCAAACTGAGGATAAACTAATCTTTTGTGGAAGACTATTTACTTCTTTTCTTTTTTCTTTTTCTTATTTTTTTGGTTAACTTTGTTGTTTTGTCAAGGAATGCTTGTGCTTTGAACATGTTGCATGCGAATATGAAGTCCCCTTAGGGAAAAAGCCGAATGCATTTGTTTTTGCAAAAGAATGAATAATTTAAAAATTATTTTTTCTAAATAATCACATATAACAATTACAAAGATGACTTAAAGAAAAATATTTTTATCATTTACAAAAAAATTTAGACATAAATGTTTCTTTACAATAAATATTTTTCATTGACTAATTATTTCAAGTGATATAGGCAATCATTTTTAGGAAAATATTTTTGAAATTATTTATTTTCTGTGTAATGATGGAGTCAACATGTACTAAAAGATATTTCTAAAATATTTTTATGAAGTGATGTAGCGATATTATAAAAGGAGCTAACCGTTTCAATGCTTGATCCCGCTTTTTTTTTTTTTTTTTTTTTAAAATATGTCTTCTAAACTTGTAAGTTTTACTAAGGTTGTTTAATGCATATAATGGGAAAATTTTCCAAAAAAATCTTAAAGCCATTATGTGATGGCCAATTCAGTTCTAAATCTTTTAATTGTACCAATTTAGTCTAAACATTTTGAAGATTTGACAATTTAATCATAAACCTTTAATGACTTACCAATTTACTTGTCCCGGATAATTTTGGCGAAAATCACTAACATAAACACTGATTGTACTGCTTAGGACGACTAACATTGATGTAGACAATATTTTACATTTTAAAAAAAATCTAACTGTTTATTTTTTTAAAAAAAAAAATCTTTTTCTTTACTTTTTTTCCCCTTATTCCTTCACCGGTTGTAGACCTTAGCAATGGCTAGCGACTAGGTGAAGGTCAAGCCTCACCCAAACATGGCCTCCTTGCCAATGGTTGGGCGAGGTTGCCTTGTTGGATTCGACAAGATTGATCCTTGCTGGCCATCGTTGAGGCCTGGTAACTCGAAGAGGAAGAAAAAGAATAAAGGAAATAAAAGAAAAAATAAAAAAATAATGAGATTTTTTTAAATGCACAAAGTTGTCCACAATAGTGCTGGCTGCACTACGTCGAACGGCTAGCATTCACATCATAGATTTTTGGCTAAAATTGATAAATAGTCAATAGGTTTGGAACAAAATTAATACAATTGAAAAATTCCAAACTAAATTGACCATCGTATAATAGGTTTATGAGTTTTTGGACAACTTTCCCTGCACCCAACATTTTGCAAAAAAAGAATAATAAACCAAGTTATTAAATGATAAGGGAAATTACCAAAAATGTCATAAATCTATTGCATTCTTATCAATTAATAATAAACCAACTTATTCAATGATAAGGGAATTACCAAAAATGTCATGAACCTATTGTATTATTATCAATTCTTTCTAAAACTTCAATAGTGTCAATTAAATTATAAACATTTTCATGTTTTGTCAATTGAGTTCACTTGACTAGTTTTGGTCAAAAATCACTAATGTAAACGCTGGCCGTCTTACGTGGTATAACTGGTGCTAAGGATGGTAGGTATTCATGTTAGTAGTTTTTGGCCAAAATTGGTCGGATTTACTTAGTTGTAAAACATGAAAATATTTATGACTCAATTGGAAAAATTAAAATGTTTAGGATTTGAATTGACAAAAGTATAATTGATTTATAACTTTTTTTGTTAATTTTTCTTGAAATAACATGATAGCAAGAAATTATTTTGACAATAAAAAGATGTGTCATCCTCTCCTTATGGTCTTGATATGTAGCCTTGTTGAGGGTACTTTTTGAAATAAAATCCTGAACGTACTATACCGATGTGGAAGACTACACCTCTAAGATCCTTAAGGAGATAGACTAATTGAGGTGCTCATAGTTCGCTTGAACGGTACTTACCCTCTCAGCTAGAAAGGGAAAAAAGATAGTGTCAATTTGATTGCACCTCTCATAAGGATTTTCCAATCCTCAAAATGGTGTGAGTAAGAAACTCTTAGTTAGGAAAAGAAAATGAAAAGAAAAAAATAATATCAGGAGGATTTGAAGGATAATTTTAGGTCTTATTTGTTAAGGTGCTATTCAAATCACTCCATTACGAGATTTTACTATATCATATTCAAGATTTAAAACTCCTACTCCATTTTTGAGTTGGACGTTTTGTTATCAAAGCCAAGTTTCCAACTTGGTTAGAATGAGCACCTTCTTCACAAAAGTTTTCTTAATATTATAGGTATTCATTCAATGATTTTAGAACAAAATAAGTGTACGAGAGCGTTAGAGTGACCAATTAGAGTTTGGTGTTGCATCCCCAAGACTCTAGGGAGTCTTTTTATAGAGAAACAAGGTTAACCAGCCGTTAATCACAATTAAAACGGCTAATTTCTCCACTGTCGACAAAATGAGACATCCAGACATAAGTGGTCCAACGTCCGAAATTGGGCATAAAAAATTCCCCCACTACTATACATCAGAAGTGCCAGAAAAATCTGATATTGAAACTTTGGCGAGTCGGGCGTTTGAATCTAAAATGGATGGACATCGAACTTGGTCCGACTCTCGGGCACAATCTTCTTCAGTGTTGGACGACCATACCATAAATGATCGAAAAGTCCGATTTTGCTTGAACTGTTGACCCCAACTTACTGCAGTTTCCGACATTTCTGATCATGTATAAAATCGATATAGCGAACTCCACAAATGATTAGACAAGTTAATTATTCAATTTGAGAAGGTTTTGTAACCAGCAAATTAAAATGTAGGGTCAACACCGCATTTAATGGATCTTATTATGTATGTGGTCTCCCTCATTTAATATGTTAATGTTATTTATTGGAATTTTCTGCAGGTTCTGACACTAATGATCATGTGTAAAATCAATATAGTGAACTCCACAAATAAAAAACAGACATAAAAAAACGTCCACAAATAATTAGATAAGTTAACTATTCAACTTGAGAATTGTAATTTAGGGTCAACTCTGCATTTAATGGATCTTATTAACACCATTCATGGTTTTTATTTATTTATTTATCAAGAGGCCAAGAAACCATATGGCTTTTGTCTTTAGCACAATGTGTATACGTCTAGATGTTAGTAAACTAATTTAATCGTAGTCGTAGCTGTATGAGAGATGCTAGAGACATTTATCAAATTTTGTTTACTAAGTAATTTGAAAGATTGTACCACAAACTACTTTTTAAACATGGGTCTTATTTGTTTAAGAGCCTATAAACTATTCTTTCAAACTCTTTAGTAAACGAGTATAACTAAAGATTCTTAGGGTTTCCAATACTGTTTTATTTGTATAATCTCGATAAAACTTCCTCACATCGTAAAATTGGATGATAAGGTACACTAAATATGGGTAACCCGTTGAATTTTTCTTCATTTATTAAAAAAATCGAATTATCACTGGAAAAACGTTCCAAGAATTCATTTTCCAGGTTAAATTGAGTTTTTGTAAAGCACCAGGCCCATAGTATAGTCTTTTTCTTTTCTTTTTTTGTATTTAACACATGTGAATCATAACACCTATTCCAATTAATTGCAAGATACCCATATACCTACTTTATTTACCCCCAAGGCCTACTTAACAAGCCAATTGAAAATATTTTTTTATACATAAAAAAGGGCGAATACAAAAAATAAACATCTAGAATATACTACCCTTATTCGAGAACAGAATCTTCTTCTTTTTTAACCAAAGTTGGCATAAATTGAGGAGATTTTCAGCCCATTATCTAAAGACAGGGGTAAAGTCCCATCTTAGTTGAGGCTGACCGGGCGGACCGTGGAAAAATAAAATAAAAAGGCTCTCTAATAATCAACTCATCCGATATAAAGTAGCTGTGCCTTGACGTCGACTCATGTCTCGTGGATCATTACAATCAATCATCGATCAAACCCATCAGAGACGTTGCCAACTCGTCACTCCACGATAGAATTAACGTGGAAAACGCGAGAGAGAGAGAGAGAGACATGCGCACAGCGGTCAAACGGGGAGCGAGGAAGCATCGGGGCACCGTTCTTCTCGCCGTCTGCCGATCGATCTGCTTTCGGGTTTCTCGATTCTTTTTTCTATCCTTCAGGAAACCAGATCTAGACCTCCGTCCCGTTTACGTCGGTGCAAGCCGTTCTAGCGGCTCGAGATCAGATGATGATGTGCGCGTTGATGGCTGTCATTGTCTCGTGGTGGGAGCCGAGGAGCACTTCGTTGAGAGAGCTTTGGGATCTCTTGGCCATTAAAAAAAGGGTGCATTGGATCACGTAAGAGTTATCATCACTCGATGTCTTCCTCCTCATTTTTTTTTGAATTGGGATTGTCTTGATAACTGGTGATGATGACTGATTTCCTCACACATGCGAGTGTGACTTTTGCTAAGAGCAATGTCTGTCCGGTGTCCACTACGCAGTGTCCTCCCCCGCTTGTGCTGGACGCTAGAAGTGTCGATTCGGGAGCGTGATTTCACCTACCTCATGTCTCGATCCATCCTTTCGTGTTTGCATGTGGGTTTGCGTTTTATATGCAAGACTGTTGTCAAGTCGTTCTTCGCTCGAGTTTTTAGGTGATAACTACGTGAAAGAATAGGATTTAAAAGAAGTCAAGATATGAATTTATATGCGGTCTCTCTTCTTCCTCTTCCTTTTTCCTTTTTCATTTCCTTTTCTCTTCGTACCTAACCTAGCACCTCCTTCTTTACGTGCCCCACCATTGCCATCATCAGCCAAAGTCTCCTGTCAACATTAGCCACATCACAAGCGCCAGCGCCTTGGCCCATCGCGCTCAACATCCCTCTCGCCTCTACCTCTATGTGCCTCCCTCCTCCTCATCCTTTCTCCACGTATAAGTTTCATGAGATCGCAAATGTTAAAACTTATTATGGAATGACACTTAAAAGTGTCAAAAGTTTCGAAAGATATATTTAAATACCACTTTTTATGAAAACACATGGAAATTCAATGTAAGTTTTTTGTAATAATATAAGTTGTCTATATAGCATGCCGAAAAGTTGAATCAGCAATAAAGATGCAAAACGACGTCGTTTTGTCCATAAAATTGAATTTTAGTGTAAATATTAATTAAAATAAATTAAAAGAACTAAATTTTAAAGAAAAGGTGTTAGTAGAGTTCGGCCAAGGCTGTGGAGGCATTTGCCGCAATCGCCCCACCATCATCGAGAAGAGCCGACAACAATGGGGGAGGGTCGGCCGAGGTCGTTGGCCCTAGTCGTCGAGCCCTAGCTAGGCTGACGAGGGCCTACGGGCCCTTGTAGGTTGACCTTCCCCCCATTGTTGTTAGCCCTTCTTGGCGATGGTGAGGTGGTCAAACCCTCTCCTTTTTTTAATTTTATTTTAAATTTATTTTTGTAATTTAATTTAATTAATATTTATATTAAAAATCAAACTCAGGATAAAACAACATTGTTTTGGGTTTATCTAATCATGTCAACACCAAAAATAACATTTTGAGCTCATCTCACGGAAAAATACCGCATCAGCAATTTGGCTAGAATTTTTCACCGTTGGCATTTAAGTCATCTATTTTTCTTTGATTTGGGCACTTAAATATATCTTTTGACAGTTAAATGTTTTTATGTGCCAAGTTTTCGCACTTGCACTATACTTCTTCCCTTTGCACACCATAGATGGGGGAGTTCAAGCTAAGGCAGTTGCACGCATGATAATCTTGTTTGGGAGGGGAGAGATTTTGAGCAGTTACAATACAATGATTCAATATGTAATTTTTCAAAAAAGATGGTGTTTTTTGCAAAGTTAGGTTAATTGAGTTATGTGGATGAACTGGAGCCTTCGATTTTGCTGCTGACATGTCAACTACTCAAATGTAAATTTACACTTTAAGATTCCGTTTGTTTCGCAAAAAACAACTTCCAAAAAAACATTTTTAAAATTTTTCAACGTCCATTTCATAGAAAATGAACTAGTTGGGGACAATATCATTAATGGAAAAAAAATCTTCTAAAATAAGGAAAAATATTTTTTTCCCACGAAAAACATTCCCTTACTCTCTCTCTCTTATCTCATACTTTATTAGCCTCCATTTCTTTCTTATTTTAAAATTGAATTCTCAATTATTTTAATTTTTTGAAAAATTTCAATTATTTTTTTAAATCCAATTTTTAATTTTTGTTTGTTTCTTTTTTTCTTCATCCTTAGCTGGTTGCTAGCCATGACCATCAACTGATCATAGGCAAGGGACAAGCCTCACTAAAGGGCAACAAGCTCGTTATTGGCTGATTTGGTGAGCCTAGAGCTCGCCTTTGGCTAGTGGCTGGCAATTAGCTGAAGAAGAAAAAAAAAAGGTGGAAAAGAAAAAATAAAAAAAGTACAAAAAATTAAATATTAAAAAAAAGGATAAATTTTAATTTTCTGTAAAAATAAAAAAAAAAATTATTAAAAGGAGTGCAAGGAGAAATATCAAATCGAATTTTCCATATTGAATGACAGAAATTATTTTTTAGTTTATTTTCGAGTTTTAACCGAATACGGAAACATATTTTTATTTCCCTTAAAAATAGTTTCTTAGAAAATATTTTTAGAAATACCATATTTTCTACTAAATAAACAGATCTTAAGATTTAAAAAATACGGCACCAAATATAATTTCAACAAAAGTCATATATGTATGATTTCTCTTAGAATGATGACTAAAGTTGCTTGTGGATTTTCTATCACAATGGATGCGGCTATTTACTTTTGGATGGATGCATTGCTGCACCGCCCTTCTTGTTGAAAAAGGTTGTCATTCAGACTGAATACAATTGATGACAAGTCTTTAATTTGAAATTGCTGTCATGATTGCTTGAATTGTCGGTTCACGTGTCCCTTGACATCTGTAAAATTTAGATCCAATCATATCAATATGAGAAACCTAAATTCAACAAGGAAACCATGCATATCCAACATATTTCTTTGATTTTCTCCAGCCACAGTGTGAGACAAAACCCTAAAATATGAGTGCATGCCTCCACGTCTTGTACGAAATTTTGTATATAGCCTGGGGGAGTCGATTGTTCCCATTTAGCTCAAATATGTTTATCAAATTCACTGGGTAATTGCTTGTCGTCAATTAAAGTCGCACGATACTTTGTATGACACAAATCAGAACCTTTTCTACAATGGCTAGTTGGATGATTCTATTGATTGGTTACTGGGATTGACCACCAATCTCTACCTCCGTGACCTCCACAACATCGAACCGACAACTTCCTCCTCTACTTCATGGTCCCGATCCATGAAGTCTGCCACCAATTCCTCCACCGTAATCCTCCACACGTTCGATTCCCTTGGAAACCCATCCTCTCCTCTCTCTCTCTCTCTCTCTCTCTCTCTCTCTCTCTCTCTCTCTCAATAACCCTCCGGCCCTCCCCGCCGGCCCCTTCCAACTCCTCCTGCGTAGCATCCTAAACCGTGTTATGGATGGTGTACAATCTCCACTAGACATTACACACTGAAAAAACACGTTGTTAATCCGGCTCACGATATTTCTAGAGCTCGCCCCACTAAATTTAATCCCACCAGTTTAGCTTGATCCTCAACATTATTCTAAAACGTTGGATAATGCTACTTGAACCAGGAGGCCCATCCTCAAAAGCCCATCTAGTGAAATAAGAATTTCAGAGCGATAAAGATTCTACGATTCTAAGGGAAAACATGTTTTTGCAATGAAACAAATCTCTAGTTGGCCAAATCATTTCAGTGAATTCGATTCCGGTTTCACAATTTCCAATGAAGCAAATCTCATGGGCGTGGCCATGGTGCAAAAGCATTGTAGCCGAGGTATTTGATTGTTTCGGCCTTAAGCCCGCAGCAATCTTTCTTGTAATTTTCTCGTCAAAATTATACATGTAACTTTAATTTTTGGGAAAAAATGGCAAGCTCCTGTGAATTCAACTGACACTAATATATAATTTTGGAGATTTTCAGATTTCAACACTACATGAAGGTCTCGATCAAATCTCGAGGTATTTGATTGAAGGTCTCGATGAAATCAAAAGTCGCATTGGAGCTTTCTTAGATCTCTATCTTCATCCATTGATTAACTTTGTTAAGATAAACTTTGTTTTACTTGCTCAATGACCTGGTATTGATTGTACCTTCTGAGTTCAGACAAAAGGGCGTTAATCTTCTCCTAGTAAGACATGCCTTTTAGCCCAAAATTAGATAAGTATTGCCAAGCATAATAGACATCTTTCCAATTATTAAGTTGATTTTTAACAAGGTACAAGTATTCTCAGCAATTGGCCAAGGAAGAAAACAGAGCGCTTGAGGTTGACATAATTCACGTGAAATTTTTAGGTCGAGCAAAAGAGGTGATTTTGGAGCTTCTTGAAGGACGACATCAACCTTTACCTACATTAACAGATGAATTGGATGATGCCAAGTCAATGCAAGATGAAATGATGACCTTAACATCTCACCAACCATTTAAAGAAGGAAGTTTGAGGATGAAAAGTGAAAGAAAGTTCTATCAAGGGTTAATTGTCTTGTTGTTTTGTTTGGCCTATTTTATATGCTCAAATGTAAACTAAGTAATGAGAAGAAACTTCTTAGTCTACCATGACTGAACATTAGCAGAATGTGTGATTGTAATGGGGTAATGAAATCTAGTTATTGTCTTGTTTTGTCCTTCAACGTGCACCCCTGGATTCTTGACTTAGCTCACTTGGAAAGATCAACACCTCTAAACGTCTCCCAGGCTACAACAATATAATCATATTGTCTATAAAATTAAATACCATAAATTAAATGCACAAGACCTATAAAATTAACATTCAAAATGGTTGTGCCAATAGTAAAGTCTATAAACAATTCATAACTATATTGCCTTATCCATTTGCTAATAATAGCCTATCTTATTCGCTGTGGTGTTGAACTTTCAAAAACTTGATTAGATGTCTTCTTTGAACTTTAGAAAGACATAAGAGGTTTAAATTTTGCCAACATATGGACATATAACAACATAACATGAGTGATATGACTTACTTGACATTTCTCATTATATGTGAAACAGTCAACTCAGCAATTGGCTTTGCACCTACCCCTACATCAGGCCTTGTAGTAGTCAACTCGGCAATTGGCCTTGCACCTGCCCCTACATCAGGCCTTGTAGTTAGCCCTTCAATAGGCCTTGCATCAAGCTTGCTACCAAGCTTGGAGTTGTACCTTTAGTTGGTCATGGGGGTGGACTTGCAGTTGGGCCTGCATCTTTGCCATTTGTAGTAGTTGTGGCTTGCTGAATTCACAACCTGTCTTATTGTACCCTCCTTATGGTAATATGAGCACTTAATTTTTTATTAGACCTGCTCATCCTTTTACTTGTCATCTCAAACTTTAGCACTCTCCTTCCCTATTTAGCTTGCCTACGTGGTTTTTTAGTGACAAAGAGTGATGGGCTACAATAGAGTCCAAGTTGGGATGACAATGATAGAGAGAGATATGTCTATTTTGAGAGAAAATAAGGGTGTAGCATTCTTTAGGCCAAGCTGGCCACTTGATGTCCACATTAGACTTGTTCTTTTCCCCCATAAAAAAAGCCATGTATGAATAAACATTTTATTATAAAAGTCATGTAGGATTTTATGTCGGAATTTGTCACCGAAGGAACTTAAGTGAATGTTTTTCTCTGATTTGGCACTTAAGTGATCTAGTGAAAAATTTTGGCAATAAAGTGAACATTGTACGAAAGTTATGACACCTCTGGTGTCATTTTCCCACTTAGCTCTTCATGAAATGATTAATTTAAGAGATCGAATCTTCAAACTCAAAATCTTATGGAATGAACCGTAATAGAAGGTAGGTAATATACTTGAACCATCACCAGGAAGAAGATCTTAAAGCTCAAACTCAAATTCGACCTTTTTCATTACAACATGTGCATTAAAGTAAAATGAAGCATATGCCTCTTCATTCATTTTTTGATTTATCTATATGAAATACTAAAATTTTAATTTTCAACTAGATATTTCTGTAACCAAAAAAAGAAAAGAAAAAATAACTAGACAAATTGAGTTTACAGACATTTGATTTGCATTGCTAATGCGATATATATAGGAAATTTTTCAGCAAAAATTATTGATATTTCAATGGGTATAATTGTTCCAAGATGGATATGATGTCCTAGGAATTTGATTTTGGTTTGAAAGAGAGATATTTTGCTAGGAGACACAACTAGATCATTTCTTTTTACTATGTTAATAAAATGGCTAATATGTTTGAAATGTTGATCAATATTTGAAGAAAATATAAGTACATCATCTATGTAGACTATTATGTAATTGAAGTATGGATTGAATATATCATTTATAATTCTTTGGAATTTAGAATGGACATTTTTAAACCAAAGGGCATCACATTCCATTCATATTATCCAAAAGGGACAATGAAAGCAGTCTTATATTTGTCACCTTCATTGATTTGGATTTGCTAAAATCCTAATTTCATATTGAATTTGGAAAACATCTTTGAGCCGTGGAGTCTATTCAACAAATCATTTTTATCAAGGATGTGATATCTTATCTTTTTAAGGCATCATTCAATTAATTTATAATTAATAACAAGACAAGAAACTCCTCTTTTTAATTCAGCATTTTTGTTAACATAGAAAATAGAGCAATTCTAAGAAGATTGGCTTTTCCTAATGAGATTACTATCAAGAAGTTCTTGAATTTCATTTTGACAAAAATTCATTACTTTATAATTCATTTGGGAAGGCTGTTCCTTGGTTGGGATTTTTTTTTTTCCGGAGAAATATGGTTCATAAAGTAAACCAACAACATGACTCTTTCTTGGCTAGAAAGCATTCAAAATAGTAGAGTAGATTAAGTTTTCCATACAAGATTTAAGATTAGCAATCTTTTTGTAATCAAGATCTTCTTTTAGAAATTGAAGATGATTTTCTTTGTTTTGGATTACACAATTTATCTCAGAAATAGAATATTCATGGAGAATATTCAAATTGCGGGTTTGTGGTTTACTAATAAATTCAAAACAATCTTTATACTTATATATATAAAGAAGTTTCTTGTTAATCTCCAAGCATTGAACACCTCCTTTTGGTAAGTATTAAAGATGCTTCTAAGCATTATCATAAGATTCTTGTAACGTCATCAAATATTTATATTGAATCATAGTTTTTCCACACCACATGTTATTTAAGATTGGCGAACTTTTGTCTTTGTAATCCCACAAACTCGTTAGAAGTAAGAAGTCCCAACACGGGAATATGCCGCTAAGCGGGGCAACCGGAATCATTTAGGGATTTCTCACGATACGAATGACCCATTGTCGTTAGGCCAATCAATATGGCAGTGACCGGAAGGAAACGTAATTTTTTTAGTACCCAAAAAACTGCTCACGATAATCCACAATTTTTCGCCTCAGTAAAAATACTGGATAAGATAGCGGAAGGAACTCCAGAATGGAGGGAGGAGACTCCTCGCTGGATTTCCCCACCTTCCGCTGCTCCGCAGTTCGTCATCCATCTGCTACTTCGTGATCAGCGGGACTTGCAAGGCTCGAACAAGAAACCATTGATGAGCCATGGAAAACTTGATAATCCCATGCAGATCGAGGCTTCCCGTGGTGCCACCTCCATCGCCAACACCACAACCCAGACGAGACACCCCACTTGAATTCACCACTCGACCCTTCATTTCTCTCTCGAGAAAGACCCACCCCAGATTGGCCGATGCCCACTTGAACTACCTCTGCAACAGGGGTCATCTCCGCGAGGCCATCGCCGTTCTTGATTACGTCGGCCAGAACGGGCTCAAGGTAAGACCTAACACGTACGCCAATTTGGTCGAGTCCTGCATCACCGAGAATTCTATCCATTTGTGTCGGAAGGTGCACGCCATGGTGGACTTGGTCGAGGGTTTGCCCCTTTTTGTGGAGACTAAGTTGGTGGGTATGTATGCGAAATGCGGGAGCTTGGACGATGCACGAAAGGTGTTCGATGGGATGCGTGACAGAAACTTGTACACGTGGTCCGCGATGATCGGGGCTTACTCAAGAGAGAAGAGGTGGACAGAAGTAGTTGACATGTTCCACTTGATGGTGGAGGAGGGTGTTATGCCAGATGGTTTTTTGTTCCCTAAGATTTTGCAGGCTTGTGGGAATGCTGGTGACATTAGGACCGGCATGCTCATCCATACTATAGTAATTAAAAGTGGGATGTGCAGCTGTGAGCGTGTCACTAATACGGTTTTAGCTGTCTATGCAAAGTGTGGAGAATTGAACTCAGCCAGGAGGCTTTTTGACAGGCATGGAGCAGAAGGATACAGTGACTTGGAATTCTTTGATATCTGGGTATTGCCAGAAGGGAGAAATGGAAGAAGCTTATAGACTGTTCAATGCAATGCAAAAAGAGGGAACTAAACCCAGTTTGTTGACTTGGAATGTTTTGATTGCCAGCTGCAGTCAGATGGGGAAATATGACGTTGCCATGGAACTTATGAGCAAGATGGAGAGTCAGGGCATGGTTCCCGATGTGTTCACTTGGACTTCTCTGATATCGGGATTCAGTCAGAATAACAGGTGGAGTCAAGCACTAGGTCTTTTTAGAGAGATGCTAATGGTGGGCATCAAACCAAATGGTGTCACTATCACGAGTGCCATTTCAGCTTGTGCATCATTACAAGCATTGAACAGGGGGAAAGAAGTTCACTCTGTTGCCATTAAGATGGGTCTGATGGATAATGTTCTGGTTGGGAACTCGCTCATAGACATGTATTCCAAGTGTGAGGAATTGGAAGCTGCTCAATGGGTTTTTGATGTGATCAAGGACAAAGATGTTTACAGTTGGAACTCGATGATTAAAGGATACTTCAATGCTGGTTACTGTGGTAAAGCCCATGAACTTTTCCTCACAATGCAGGAATCAGATGTACAACCTAATGTTATTACATGGAATGTAATGATATCCGGCTTTATGCAAAATGGAGATGATGATCAAGCAATAAATCTCTTCCAGAGGATGGAAAAAGATGGGAAGATAAAGCGCAATACCGCATCCTGGAATTCGCTTATTGCTGGTTACGCTCAAAATGGGCAAAAGGACAGGGCTTTGGGAATTTTCCGGCAAATGCAGTCTCTCCATGTTTCATTAAATTCTGTTACGGTCTTGAGTGTCTTGCCTTCCTGTGCAAACTTGATCGCCATAAACAAGGTAAAAGAAATTCACAGTTGTGTCGTGCGCAGGGATTTAGAATCTGTGCTCGCTGTTTCAAATTCACTCATAGATACTTATGCCAAGTCAGGGAAGATTGAATATTCAAGAAGATTATTTGATAGAATTACATCGAAAGACATCATCACCTGGAACTCAATGATTGGTGGTTACATATGGCATGGGTGTCATAGATCTGCGCTTGATCTGTATGATCTGATGAGGCAGTTTGGACTGAAACCTAATAGAGGTACTTTTTTGGTATCTTAAACGCATATGGTCTGGCTGGGTTGGTGGAAGAGGGAAAACGGGTATTTTCTACGATTACTGAAGAGCATCTGATTGCGCCTGCATTAGAACATTATGTAGCTATGGTAGAGTTGTATGGTCGTGCTGGAAGGCTTGGGGAAGCAGTAGAATTTATTGAAAACATGCCACTGGAACCTGACTTTTCCATCTGGCTTGCTCTGTTATCTGCCTGTAGAATCCATAAGAACATCACCCTGGCAGTCCTGGCAGCAGAGAGGTTGCTTGAATTTGAAGTGGGGACTTATTCAATTTACCAGTTGTTATCGCAAACATTTGGTTTATATGGAAAACCTGAGCATGCTTTGAAACTGAACAGGCTTGAAAAGGATACTTTAGCAAGAAAATCGCAAGGAGAGAGTTGGATCATCAGGGAAAATAAAGTCTATAGATTTATTACTGACCGGTCTACACCATATTATGAGCATCTGCATTCATGGCTACGGGAAACTGATGAAAAATTAAGGGCATTTGAATCTTATGACAGGCTATGCATTGAGGAAGAGGAGAAAGAAGAAACTGGTCAAATTCACAGCGAGAAATTAGCCATAGCTTTTGCTCTTGCTGGAGAATATCACACACCTCAAACCATAAGGATTATGAAAAACTCTAGAATGTGTGAGGATTGTCACGAGACAGCTAAATACGTGACTCTCTCCTGTGGCTGTGAAATATATTTGAGTGACTCAAAATGCCTCCACCATTTCAAAGATGGTGTTTGCTCTTGTGGGGATTATTGGTGAATCTAAGGGCATGACCCGAAATTTGTGTTTTTGGGATTGATCTAACATCAGTTTTGACAAAAAGTAGAAACTATTCAAGACAGAGATATCTTGGCTGAGCTCTTACATATGATGAGGTACTTGGCTCCATCTTAATCATGTATTCACAAGCGTTCTTAATCCTTTCAGAAATTGTATATAGAAAGTTTTGGCAAATCAGAAGTGTTTATGTTCCTGTAGAAGCATAAATTATTCTTTTGACTGAATTGGGCGATGATTATAATTCCACGTCTGAGATTGAAGTTGGATATAGTTCCCAGTGGCAAAGTGGATTAATAGATGATCATCTAATGGGATTGGGAAGTTTCTTGAGCCTGCATGGTCATTGTTTGTCTTGTGACTCTTGTTATAAGTTGGTTGAGTGAAGCGTAATCATCTGTATGGCATCAGGAGTCACTCAATGCTTGGAATGGCTCATCGATTTCTCTTGTTTGTCTTCTTACAAATGAACAAGGACTGATTCATGAAAATCTCAAGGTGACATCTAGACTCTTAAGTAGAGGGTCTCAATTCCTAACATGATATGAAACAACGTGGAGACCATACGAAATTAGGAGATTCGGAGATGCTGCTACACACACACACAGACACGAGTACTTTCGGTTCGGCTAATTCAATTTTTTATTTATTTCTTTTATTTTCCATAAATGCATTTTTGTCTTGCCCTATTAGTTTGGAGTTCACTTTCTTTTAAGGAGAAGAATATAGGGTAGCGCCTATTAATATTCATATATTCCAAATAGAATGGTGTTGGGCTTTTTAGAATGAGTGGGCTGCTCATGATGGGCTGACCTGGCCCAGCCCATGTACGTTCAAATGTTCCCGCAAAAGGGAATAGTTTAAAGAAGCATGGAAAGAAAATTGTTTAAAAAATCTTAAACCTATTACATTTTTACTAATTCGATCGTAAACCTTTTAATTTTATCAAGTGAGTCCTAAAATGTTTTACCAATTGAGTTCATCCAATCAAGTTTAGCTGTAAATTGCTGACGTTGATACTAACTTATGTGGCATGATTATCGCCAATGTGGATAATATTTTTTAATATTTTAATATTTTTTTCTTTTTTCTTTTGCCCTTTTAACCTCCATAGACCATCGTCAATGGCTAGTGGAATTCGTTGGACCACGGTAGCCAACCCTAGGTGAGGATTGCTTGGATGAGTGTTGGATTGCCCTTGCTTGGCCTATCGATGGTTGCTCTCACAACTTAGGCTTGGGCATCCCTCGCCCTAGGATGGTGAGGGCGGCCCTCACTTGGGGTTGGCTACCTATGCAGGCCATTGACGAGGCCTTGCATTGGTCGAGAGAGTTAAAAGGGAAAAAGAAAAGAAGGAAAAGAGAAGAAAACAAAAAAGGAAAAAAAAATTCAATATTATTTAAAAAATTCTACATTAATATGCTAACTGTATCACATATGACAACCAACATCCACATCAATGATTTTCTGCCAAAATTGACCGAATAGATTCAATGGACAAAATATAAAAAGTTTAAAAACTCAATTGGCAAAATTGAAAAATAGGACTTAATTGATAAAAATACAATAAATTTAGGATATTTTAGACAATTTTCTCACTTATGCATGCTGCGATGTAAATGAAAATTTCAGAATTGCTCGTGTGCGTGTGTATGGTGAGACCAAGAAAAGAAAGAAAAAGATAAATCTCTGGAAATTTCGAGTGACAAAAGTATGTGTCGTGAGATACAGGTGTCAGTCCGAATTTCTCCATAACATGGAGCGGAGCGGAGAGCACAAATAATATGTGGAGCAATCTTGATTTTTTGAGACTTGAGGTGATATCAGGCGATATCCGACTTTCCCATGCTTTGTTTATATCCGCTAAATGTCATGTTAAGGTGTTTTTTGTGTGCACTCAATGTTTGACACTTTCAAAAAGACACAAGTACACTAGAAGTTTTACGATTTATCGTCAAAAATATAATTGAATTCTAAAATTTTTAAATATGCAATCAAATCATTTCATTCGCATTGCCAATTTGTATCATGAAAATGTTGATGTTTCATTTTTTAATTAAATTTTCTTTCCTACGTGATATTTTTTATTATTTTTGCTTTTCCAAATCATATTTAAATTAAATTAAAAAACTAAAAAAGGCTAAGTTTTGGCTAAATTTTAATTTGAAAAACTGGAAAAAGATAAGAATTGCAGAGTCTTCGGCGAGGAGCTACTATAGTCCATTGCTAAAGGACCGATGGATGTTGTCAGCCTTGGGTGAGCTTGGCTAGCCCTCACTAACCCCTAGCGAGGCCTCATTGGCCCTCCCCTAAGGCAGCAACCATCGCGCACCCTTGGAGAGACCTCGTCAACCTCAAGCGAGGGTCAACAACCCTTGCTTAGCACAAGTGAAGCCTTACAAGGCTCGCCCAAATTAGGTTGAGGAAACTCAGTTTTAAGCAACATCAACCCTCATTGAGGGCCGGTGATCCTTGCTAGCATGGGTGAGGCCTCATCAACCCTAGGCGAGGGGCAATGCCCCTTGCTAGGCCTAAGCAAAGGGCAAGGGCCTCGTGTTGCCTAGATTAAGCGTCTAAGCCTAGCGAGGTTGGCCAGCCACCCTTTTGCCATCGCCCCTTTGGCAATGGGCAATGGTGGTGGCAATGTCTTTTTAAGGAGGCCATGCCATTTTTTATTCCAGTTTTATTTTTCTTAAATATAATTTCAGCCTTTTTTAGATTTTAATTTAATTTAAATATGATTTGAAAAAAAAAATTCCATGTGGAAAAAATTAATTAATTAAAAAATGCCAAGTCAACATTTTTTGTTAAATAAATGGACGATGTAGACAGAGGGACTCGATCACATCAATTTAACAAATTTTAGGACATAATTGTCTATTTTACTAGTTTAATGATTCAATTTTACTTTCATGACCATTTTTTTTACTTGCAATGAACATATCCATTTCAAAAATATAAAATTACATGTTTCAAAAAATGTTTTGGTATTTTCTGTACGTTGTGGTTTATTTGATTGTGAAAAATCTTCAGTCATTTGGCCACACTATTTGTGACAAAGTTGGAGCGGAACTTAAAAAAGGTCGATTTTTAAAAAGGCCGAAACTTTGAGACAAATATATTTCTGGACAAATACTTATGTCTGATGAAATGCATGCCACATGAAAGTGCATCACACAAATATTTCTAATGACATAATATTTATAGTTTTTGGAGATCTATGGAATACTATTGGAAAACAAACATGATAGGTGTTGTGACGTTCGTACAATGTTTACTTTAGTATTATAATTTTTTAATTTGCGTGCTAGAAAATCTGATGTCCCATTTAATTTGATGACCCGGGGTAAATTTTTTGCAATGGTAAAAATTATGGATGAACTAATAATAATCAATGAATTTTAGTTCCACGTAAATGTGAATAGTAAATTACAAAAGGAGGGTCTTTTATGGTCTTTCTCGGGGAAATTTTGTAATAATGAATATTTTGTCGTCACTTGAGCGATCGTCTCAATTGTAAAGATTTGAATAGTTTTCATTAACAAATGATTGGAATGAAAAAAACGCATATTAAATGTCTACTGGATGTCTGGTCAATTTTTAAGTCCCCGGAGTCATTTGTCTTGGATTTATGCTTCGTGTTGAAGGGGACACAGCGCCTATAATTAGGCCAGGACATGGAGAACATCATCGGGTGCCAGAAATGGAGGTCCGATGGTTTTTCTACTATGTGGTCTTCAAGAATCGTGGAAGGACCGTCGATCGGAATTCGATTGGACGTCGGGAGCGCTCCCTATTGGGGATGTTACTGCTCTGTCGGTGGTCTATATATATGATGTATTTTATAAAAGTTGTTCTTCTGTTATCGTCATGCTATGTGTACTTTGACTAGATTTTAATTGCGCATAATTTTTTTCTGTGTGACATCATTGGCGGATTTTCGCATCTATGGAAACTTTGTCACTCGAGCTTTCTGAATATAGGGCCCGAACTTCGAAAAAGCTTCGAGATTGCAGATTGCAGATTTTCGGAGGTTAGGTTAAACAGAAAATCATGGTGAAAATTGATCTTTAAAATTAAATGAACTGATTAACTTTGATTAGATCAAATAATAAGTTTCCCGATTTGTCGATATCATATAACACTGGATAAAAAAGTCGTGAAATTTGAGATTGGCTCATTTGTTTAGGACAAATTGAGTATTAGTATAAAATATTACAGCTCAGTTATACACATGATTATTGAAATTTATTTCAGGTAAACGTGGGTCAAGTTTTTCGAAAATTTGAATGTAAAAGGTGAGGCATCTATATCATGTCATTGATGTCAAAGAGCTGTAAATTAGTAAAGAACCAAATAGGGGGGTAAGGGGAAAGAAAGAAAAAGAACTTCCCTCGAGTTGTCGCGTTCCATGCACTAACTTTTCCTATACCAATCCAAAAGTCGATAGCTGCTTTCCTCATTATTTATTGCTACAGCATTTGTTTAATATCCATTGAGCGATAGATACCGCATCAAATCGAAGGAAAGAGACCCCAATATCCCAAGGAATATTAACTGATGTCAGGTTTGTGAGAAAAGAGGCCGATTCTCTTTATTACACTAACACAAAACTTTGTTGGCACTCGTTCCCGGATCAGCTTGCTTTGTCCATGAAACAGCAGCTTTGTAGGCCCCCTACGCTGTCTGCCTGCTACCTCCCAGCAATTTGAGATGTTGCATATCTCATTGAAAATATTTGTTTTGATGAGGTCAAAAAACATGGAATAGTTTAATCTCCACTTCCGTCACGGTATGGTCGCGAGATACACTTGAGATTGTAGTTCCCTTTCCGCGCGATTTGTTTCGGCTTTTGAGGCGAATGGCGAAAGGATGACGACGCAATCTGCTCAAAAGGAGAGACGCGCAGCCCCTCTTTTCCTCTCTTTTCGCGGTATAAAAGAAAGTGAAGTTGAAACTTGGGAAGAGAGAGAGAGACAGAGAGAGAGAGAGAGAGAGAGAGGGAGAGCGAGAAACAAGACAGGAGAGAATTGATTCCTGTGAGGGGTTGGGGAAAGGAAAAGAGACCCGCCGGGGGACGCAGGCATCCGTGGCTTTTGGTTCGAGAGAAAAGTAGCTTCAGACAACGAGAAAGCAGAGCCGGATCTCGCCAATCTTAGGGCACGACCTAGCACTAGCACCCCCTCGTTTTGCATTCGCTTTTCGTGGCTTGGTGGAGTGAAACCTTTTTACGTGGACTTCTCAAGAATCGTGAATAGAGACCCATCGACCGGATGGCATTGACTAGGAAAACATGTAAATGCGTTTGTAGGAAAGTAAACTGGCTGAAAGTAAGGGAGATAACTCTTGTGTTTTGGTACGTTCCGGCTCATTACGATCAAATTTTGGCTCCATATTTGACGTCAATGAATGTTTCCCACCTAAGGGGTTGGCTGCAATAGCAGCTTAATTAGAGTAATAACTACTTCTGGTAACTTTTGTAAGACTCCTCCCTAAGAATTTGATTGCAATGATTATGCCCGTTCATTTATCCATCCCATCTATTAAGCTTCATATCAAACTTCGATTTCAATGCTTCTCCACTTGACTGACATCAACTTGACCATCATCGACTCGATAGATGAAAAATGTTCCCATTTGGTCGAGTTAATTCTATTGGTTTCTCAACCGATGTTTGACCATTGCATGTATCCACAATCATTAGCTGATTGCTTGTGCTGATCAGCATAGCATTTACCCCTTCACTCATTGACAAGCAACATGATCTATTATTCATCCGGTGCTCAACGTTCACCTTGAGTTCGTTTAGTCGATCACTTTGCTTTCCTGCACAAGTTAAGAACTTTCATTTCATCTCAATGGTTGAAGCACTTTTGCCAACATTGGCCTGAGTCAATATCATATTTGAAGCCATAGCCCATGTATAGTCAATAGCATCGATTATTTATAAACTCCAGCCCTTTGACAATAAAGTTGTCGCTTTTAGGATGGAATCCATTATTTTTATGAAGTACTATTGGTTTGAGCTCATAAAATGGGTCTAGGACCAATAATATCAATGGTATTTTGGCCACGGCCCTTCGCATTAAATGTAAAAATATGTGAAAATCATGATATATATACCAATTAGGGTAAGGTTTAGCTATAGTTGGGCAACAATGTTGTTAATCACATATTGGAGCTCTAATTACCAATGTGTAAAGTTAATATGAGGAAGGACTTTCCCATCACCCTTGGCCCTTCAAGAGAAGGTATTGGGCTTATGTTGCTGGCTCTCAACAAATAATATCAAAGCTAATGTCTGCGGTTGATGGGTAGGTGGGCGTTATGGTATAACAACTTGGGCTCGTAAGAATGAAGTTGGGCTAGAAGATACTTGAATTAAGGGGGAGCAAACTTAATACTAGAGCAAACATGTAAGGGATAGATTGTTAAGATATATGTGTGAGTTGTGTTAAACAAGTCTCACATTGGAAAATTGAAATGATGTCGAACAATTAATATATCTTAGTTGGCTCCTAACTTATTAATTTAAACTTTTGATTGAAGATAGGTTCAGCTGGATACGTTAACAAGCTTGGATTTTGGCTCTCTTTGGCAATCTCCCCAAATGAAAGTATGGTGCGCAGCAATGCCATTAATCTGACGTAGTCCCTTCCATATATTACAATTATAACTCTCTACTTAACATGATCCATATAATCTGGTCCAACTATAATGCCTTTGTTAGAGGCTATCTTATTAAACGTTTATCTATTTCCATTATGTATACTAAATAGAAAACATGAAATGCCTTAAGCACATGAATAACTTCGAAGTGCTAAATAAGTAAACTTAATGAAATCATTGTACAAAATCATCAATGACGTCCAATATGCCCATCATTTCAATATGTTCATTAAATATTTTGGACAACAATTCTTTTATTAAAGGATCTGCAATCATAAGGTTGGTGCTAATGTGCTCAATTGACACTATCTGTTTCTAAACTTTTTCTTTAAAGGACAAGTAATAAATTTCCATATATTTAGCACTCTTGGAATACTTGTCATTCCTAGAGAAAAAAAACTATTGTAGAGTTATCACATTAAATAGCCTAGCAATACTATCGACAATCACAAGACTTGAAATGAAGTTTTGCAGCCATAACCTACCAATAGTGGCCTCCAAGCAAGCCACAAACTCAACATCTATAGTGAATGCAATAGTGATTAGTTGTTTCTCACTTTTCCATGAAATTACCCCTCCAACAAAAAGGAACAAGTAGCCAAACATTGATTTTCTTGTATCGACACACTTGCAATATCTGAATTTGGATGTCCAATCATCTCAAGATGATCAAATCTTTTATAAATGAGCATATGATTCTTCGTTCCTTACAAGTATTTGAAAATTTTCTTTGCATTAGTACTTTGATATACACCCAACAATTTGATAGTAAAATTAATGTTTGGTCTAGTGCAAATTGGAGCATACATTAAACTCCCAACAATAAAAGTATAAGGAATATGGTTCATTTGCTCTTGCTCCAAATCATTATTCAGACATTGTATAAGACTAAATTTTTCCGATTCTTGAAATAGAACTACTCCTGCCAAACAACTATCCATATTAAATCTCTCTAGAATTTTATTAATGTGGTCTTTTTGTAACAACCCTAATATTTCTTATGATTTATCATGGAATATATCTATTCATAGCCCATACATTAAATTTTCTATATCTTTTATTTCAAAATTCTTAAAAAGAAATTTCTTGATTTCATGTAAAAACCAAGATCATTAGAAGCAAACAAAATGTCATTAACATACGGAGTTAATAAAATAAACTTGCGTTCAATAACCTTCATATTTACACCGATAAATAGTGTTTTCCTTAAATCTAAAAGAAGCTATGGTAGATACCATTGTTTGTTAGATGCCATTGTTTGTAAGCTTGTTTATGTCCATATATTGACTCATTTAACTTACACACCATGTATTCCTTTCCTTCAACTGAAAAATCCTTAGGTTGGTCCATATAAACCTCTTCCTTTAAATTCCCATTAAGAAAGACAAATTTGGCATCCATTTGATGTAACTCTAAATCATAATGAGCCACTAAAATCATAGCGATTCTTAGTGAATCTTTCTTGGAGATTAGTGAAAACATCTCCTTATAATTAATTCCTTCTTTTTGAGTAGAACCTTCAACAACAAGTCTGGATTTATATAGTTTTATATCATCTTTTAAGTTGTGCTTGGTCTTAAAGATCCATTTACACTCAACATTCTTACATCCTTCAAACAATTCAATAAGATCTCAAACTCGATTATGATTAATAGATTTTAACTTTTCTTCCATGACATGAAACTATTTAGCAAAATCTCATATTCCATGACTTGTTAAAATAAACCTAGATCACTATGAATTCCCAATTCAATTTTTGACTATTTTCTAACTCTTGTAGATAAACCACATAGTCATAAAAAAATAGCTAACTTTGAAATCTTAATACTATTTCTTGTGACTCAACTACCGTAGGTTCATTATGGACATTATTATGATGAAATCGTTTGATCATTATTTGTTGTTTTCATTTATTGATGGGTTGAACTATAATATTAGGAACAATTACTTTAGAAGTTTTGGATGGAGGATCTTTCGCCCTAACCCTAATTTCTTGTATGCAAACATCACGCATTCTTTCACTTCCATGATGTCACCATTTTTGATGAACCTAACGTTCTAAATTCAACAATTCTTGTATTATAATTAGGACGCCTTTTGAATTTTTCTACATAACCAATGAAGTAACCATTAGTTATTCTAAAATCTATATATATATATATATATATTTATTTATTTATTTATTTATGTCGATTGTAAGTTCTTACTTCTATTAGACAACCCCAAACATGCATGTGTCGTAAATTAGGTTTCCAAACTGTCCATAGTTCAAAAGTAGTCTCTAGAACTACCTTATTTAATGCATACATTGATAGGCATAAGGGTAATGATGAGTAACTCATCATAATCCTAAGCATGATTACTTTTTTTTGCTACAGTAGTTTATTATGGTGTACTTGACATCATGTATTGAGTACAAATATCATGTCTTTCAAAGAATCTAGCAAATGCACCTAGATATTTCCTGATTTATTATATTTTCTATAATGTTCACTACCTCTATCTAACCTTACTATTTTCACCCTTTTATCTAATTGCTTATTAACTTCAATAATATACACTTCAAATGAATTCATTAATTGACCATGACGTGAAAATTCATCAATAAATATGATAAAATTACTTTCTCTACCAAAAGGTGAAATATCAAAAGGACCATATAAATCACTGTGCATAATTTTAAGAAGTTGTGTGCTTCTTGTGGTACATTTCTTAGTATGTTTTTTTCATTTATCTTTAATAAAATAAATTCACACCTCAAGATCAGTAAAATCCAAATTTGAAAGAATTCCATTCTCTTTTAATCTTTGTATTGTTTCTTTGAATATATGACCCAAGTGTTTATATCACAAGTAAGTAGAATTCTTGTCAACTAAATTACATTTAGTGTTAACATTGAGATGCAAGGTCATTAAAGTATCAACAAAAGCATTATCAAGTTTAAAACTTATAGAGACCATAACATAAAATTCAGCTCCAATAATATTATTGTTCTTAAATAAATAAAAAGATCCAAAACCAAACTTAAAAAAAAAAAACAATTCCACTACATCAAGTTTTGGTAAGGAAACTAATTGCGGGAAACCACAAGTACAAAAAGGTTTCCAAACAAATCCAAATAATACTCAGTATCTAAGAATAAGTGTCAATGCCTTTAACTGAAGCATTGTTTCTATTCCCTATAAACACATAGCTCTCATTTGGTCTTATGGTTTGAATTGTAAGAAATCCATGTATTGTATTTGAAACATGATTGGCGGTACCAATGAAGTTTGATTCAAAATATATTAAAGCACGAGCCTTTATTTTCAAACCAAGCTTTACATTTCAAGTGATCTTTTTTCAAGTGTCCAATTTACTATAAAAGTGACACTTAATATGATTGTGTTCCTCCTTGTGAATTTAAAAAGCCTTAAAAGAGCCGTTCAAATTGTGTAATCCTTTCTTTTTGCTCTTTCCACATTTCGTTTGAAATTTTTTCAACTTCTTGATGACTTAAGAGATGAACAAAATGAGAATTTTGATTCTTTATCCTCGTTTTCTATTGGATAGGTATACTGGTCAATTCATTTACATTTCACTTATCCTTTATAATGTTATAATTCATTTGAAATGACACATATTGTTCATGAGGTAAGGAATTACGTATGAACAATATTAAAAAGTACTCATCCACGTCAATCCAAAGTCCTTAATTTTACTGATAAGTTCGCAATCTCAAGTATATGCTCATGCATGGTACATGAACCATCATATTTCATCATTGTCAAAGTGTTCGTTAATTTGCAAACAAGTGACTTATATTCCACAAATTTCATAAATTTCTTAGAACTGTCAATTTTGGAAAGAGTAGTATTTAAGTTGTTGCAACGATCATTAGTATAAACATTAAGCTTAATCTATTCAATCTTTCCCAATTTTATGGAAGACTTTTTGTTATCGATACTTTCATTAGTAATAGCAACCAATTCTTCAACTTGAAGTGCTAAATCAAGATGTAAGACACCTAAGTAAAACTGGATTTGTTCACATCAATCAAAGAAATTTAGTCCATTGAATAAAGGAATAGACGAAGCATACAAATGAGGATAGACATGTACAAATACTACAAATATACAAGAAAACACTCATGTTAATGATTTGAGAATATTATATAATCATATTCAAATTAAACAATAAATGTACATCATAGTTCTCATTTAGGTGATCTTATGATAGAAACATACATTAAACCATATGATACTAATAACTTTTATTTGGTAATTATATATACACCTCATTAAAATTTACTTGCTATAATTCGATATACAAACAAATCTAACAAGACATATAAATTACCAACTATTACGTTTATGAATTATAAGAAATTGATTAACCTTTGGGTAAATCCCTAAGTTCTTATAAAAAAAATGAACTTCAATATACCCATGACACCAATAGGGATATGTAACATATTAATTTCAATCGTAACATCAATTAATCATGGGTAATTGAAGAAAATATCATATAATTCTAAAAGTTCAAGAGACCTCAAGGTTTTGCCACTTTTGGTGACTAATAAACCATGGGAAAATTTTCCAAAAAGTTTTAAATTTATTGCACTTTCGCCATTTCAGTTATAATCCTTTTAGTTTTGCTAATTGAGTCCTAAATCTTTTCACATTTTACCAATTTAATCCATTCGACTAATTTGGTTGGAAATTGCTAATATGGACGTTGGCCGTCCTACATGGTGTAGTTGTCACTAATGTGGACAACTTTTAATGATATTGTTTTATTATTTATTTCTTTTTCCTTTTTCTTTATTCCCTTCATTCTCTAGTTGATTGTTGGCCTTGGGCAAGCCTTGCTCAGCAATGGTGAGGTTGACCTCATTGTGGTTGGGTGAGGCTTGCCCTCACCAGCCCAGCATGGCGAGCCTTGGCTACCCCTAGTAAGGCTCGACCTATGGATAGTGACGACGAAGTTAACCTCGCTAGTGGTTGGGTGAGGAGCAATGGCAAGGTTGAACCTCACTAGGGGCAAGCGAGGCTTGCCCTCACCGGATTTGGTTATGTCAACCTCGCCATCGCTAGACAAGGTCGAGGTTGACCTCACCAAGGGCAAGTGAGGATAGAATACAACTTTGTTAGTTACAATGGAGAGAGGATTAAACTCTTTTTGTAGGCTATCAATAAGTGCTTTTAATAGATGTCTTCCACAAAACACATTTTTTTTTATAAGAGTTGCACCTTCTCTAATTCAATAGGCTTTTGGCATTTAAATAATTATTAAATCATTAATTAACAATATCATATCGACCACAATTATTTTTAGAATACTAACGCCGTTTAGTAGTGGCTGACGTGAGTCTAGCGACGGCAGTGACGAAGAGATTGTGGAAAGAGAGAAAGGTGCTAGTTTTGGGTTAGAAGAGGGCTTTTCCTGAAAGATAATACCTTTCGTGTAAAGTGCACGTCTTGATGACTCATGCTTCTACGAACATGCAGCAATCGTTGTTTGCCTGCAGCGAAACCTCTCCCTTTATATTCTTGGTTAGGCTAGCAGTACCTCGTACACGAAAGGGGATCGCCCCATTTCTCGACAAGCCTTACGAAAGTAAATAGATTGTATTCGTAGTCAGATAAGTACACACACAAATTCATTTGGGTACTTATAGTTTGAAAAATTGACCAACTATCTAAATTGATGGTGATAGATGAGAGATGTGCGAGAGATTATCATACAGATGGTGTGCTTAATTAATTCCAAACTCAATAGAATTGGTAGCTTCACCCACGGCACTATAAAGAAGGAAGACATCCTCCTAATGCTTTTCAACCCGTCATCGATAACATCAACGTTTCGTAACATTCCATCTAATTGATATATTTTAAACCATTTATGATCTGAGCTAAATAAACAATCTATCGTTGCTGCGGAATATTTCTCTTTCTGATTATTTTACTAGCAATTTGGTCGGATCCAATTATTAGGTCACCAAATTGAATAATCTCTTTTGTCCTTTAACTAGCAACAACTCATATCTATGTTTGGCACTTTAAAAGGAGAGTTGCATGGATTCGAACATCGAATATTATAGAAATTAAAACTAAGGATTTGCAAGTCCCGTCAAAATCAGGGTCAGTATTTTATTAAGATATGAAAGAATAAAATGGTGGATCGTCTCCATTATTAAGATGGATATTTATGTCATATTCTTATCTACCGGATTGTAACTGAAGCATATGATGACGTGTCAGATTTGTTGTTTGTATTCTTCCCCATGAAATCTTGGGTACTCATCAATTGGATTCTTGGTCTGTTTTATTAGTGAGTTAGGTTTCTTCATTTGTAATGAAAGTTAATGCAAATGTAGCAATATTACAACTTTACGCTACCTTTTGCAGCTGTATCAATATGTATCTTTCTAATCGACATGGTAATTTCAAGCAACACCACGCTTGTTGCGTAAGCAAAGACGAGGACGATGGAAGGAACCATTCACACAAATTAGGTAGGTAAGAACCCATTCTGAATGAAAAAAGAAGCTTGAAGATTGAATTTCGAGTATCAGAAGACTAAAAGTGTACTTAATTCAAAATTGAAATCAATACATATTGATGATGCGTGTAACACGGGTGGGGAAAAACAGCGAGGCTAACTTACTTGGGACAGTACACATGACTATCTTGAAATTGAATTAGCAAATGCTATAATGGGTTTGGAGATTGAAGAAGTGATTTTTTTAGAGTGCATTTGTTTCATGAAAGCTTCATAATAAAGGGAAAAAATTTCTATGGAAACCATTTACAAAAAAAAATATTAATTTTCTTTTATTTGCTGGTTTAAAGAATATGATTTCCTTCTTATTAGAGGAGGAAGCCATTTTCCTCAAACTAAGCTTATTGTTTTCAACCCATAAAAAATGTATTCTATATATAGTTTAGTTATCTTTTATCCAAATCCCGAAAAGTTGGAAAATAATTGTTCAAATGCAGTTTTTTTAAACAAACGGACGTAGTTACCTGGAATCTACCAAGAAACGACTGAGGAGACTTCACATCTTCCCTGCAATTACACACAAATCCCAAAGAATTCAATTGTGTCTGTTCACACCAAAACAGGCAACAATTTGTTAGGTAGGAAGACCAGCACCCAATAATGCTAACTGCCCAACAATATTATGTACTATATAAATGTGAACTCAATTGGGAAGTGGAGACTCCACATTTTCCTTGCAATCACCTTCACATTTCCGGAGAATTCAATTGTAGGTTCGTACCAAACAAAACATCACTTCGTTGGGTAGTTACCCCAATGGGATAAAATTCACTCTCACATTATTTCGAATCCCTTTCGGTCAAATTCCTCTATTGCTTCTTGATTTTAGAAAATCCTGATTCATCCATGACATAGCTTCAATCTGTGCACCAACATAGGATGATTGTGGTTCTCAATTTGCATCAAATGGTTCAGCGGCGACTAATTGATTTAAAATGAGTAATGATTATAATTTAAATCGAACATTACAATTGCGGTGAGTAACTCGGGAAACTCCTATGGTAATGTTGAGGGTTGACTGGTATTAGGTGTCCTTCTTGCTTATATTAATAATAGCAGTACAATAATTTAATGCAAATGTAGAAAGAAAAGGAGAGCTAGCTGTCTTGTGGAGTACGGTGCCTTCACGTCAATGGCTTCCCTTTGGTCAAAAACGTCAACCAACCGAATGATAGTCTTCATCCATTTTTGACTTTCTCACAGTTCCATCCATCAACAACCAAAATAGTAAATACAAAAGCTATCAAAACCTTTCCACGAGGCCTCTTTTTTGGTGACGAAATTCTTAGTTACTAGATAAAAAAAAATTTCGAATTGGCATGCTCGAATTTTGAGAATAGTTTTGTATGGCAAATTTACCTCTTCTGTATTGCAAATCCACCTCTTTAAATGGCTTTTCTTTTACATTACCTCATGCTGTTAGGAGTGCAAATCGTTTGAAGAGAAAAAATAAAGAAGAAGACATGAATTTTTTACACGAATAATCCTTTCAAAATCAAAAAGGACAAAATTACGATGCCACACTAGATAATCTCTTTATTATTAGTGTTAGAGTTATTAATTTTAGGGTTACAACTAAAAAAAATATGTCCAAATATAAGGCGCAAGTTTAGGTATATATAGTTAGGATTGAAATTACATGTGGATCATTAGTGGTAAAATTTTTGAGCTTTCATTTTACTTTTGTATATCGGACTCCGCAATTGTATCATCTAAAAATTGATTCATATATAAAAATACATTTTGGATAGTCCACATTTTATTTTTCTCTAGTTGCTTTACCTCTCTCTCTTTTTTCCGTTCATTTTCTTTCTTCTGTTCCCCTGGCCCTCCTTCTCCCCCAACTCCACTCCACCTCTCCTCTCTCATTGCTATTGTGAAATTTTATTGGACCATAATCAATTATTCTAAAAATTTAAACTGTTAGATAAATATATAGTTTAATATTTAATTACTCTAACACACCCCTCTATGCTTAGTCCGATCATTTTTTGTTTTTGCCTAGTACTAATTAGGGAGACAAATATGACATGAAAAGATTCAAATTTGGGACCTCTAGTTATAATATCATGTGAGATTTGATGGGACTATGACAACTATTTTAAAAGCACGTGAAATTATGTGGGACCACAATCAACTACTCTAAAAATTTAAGTTATTAGATAAATACGTGATTTAATATGTATTTGCTCTAAAAACCATCACGAACCTCCATCTAAGCAACAGGGACCACCATAATCCTCCCCTGCTCCTCCTCGATCACGTAAATGCATGAGCGGTGGCCACTGGTTGAGTTATCTCTGTCTTCATTCAGAGAGGGTGGGAGAGATGTCACAACGGCGGGGAGTACATGACAATGGAAGCATTAGGTTAATTTCGTGTTTTTTTGGGATAAATTTCTCTAAAAGTAGGGACAATCTAATTATTTTGAAGAAACTAAAATTTGGACTATTTGTAAATCATCATTGTTCCTTTTTGTTCCATTTAAGGAGAAATTGCCCAATCAATTCTAAACCTATTTTACATAAGTACACGAAATTTTAATATAGTTCTTTCGGTCAATTTTTGTTGAAAATCGCTAATGTGGCGATTCATTCATTGCCAGTTATCTTACGTGAGACACCGGTATATTAGTGATTTCTGATGAAAATTCAATGGAGAGACTATAGTAAAATTCTGCACAAAGATTAGAACTAAATTGACAACACTGAAAAATTTATGACTAAATTGACTTATGTACAATAAGTTTATGACTAATTCGGTAATTTCTCATTTATATAATATGTCTTCTAGATATTATAATGACATTCTCGACTTGCTATAATTAAGTGAAAATTATGATGTGATTTCTCAAGTCTCACATGAGCACATTGACCAGAGGCCCAATTGAGTAATTCATGAGTCGACATCACTTCCAATTGGCCATCAGTCTATGTGCTCATTGAGAATAGTCCATTCACAAGCTTGGCCACGTGAAATGGATGAGGCCATTATAGACGGCAATAAAGTACTAGATGGATTACTACATACCCAATATAAGGAGGGTAAAGTCATGTGATTTGAGAGTGTTTGAATAAGATGCAATTCCTAACATACTTCTAAACCGGTAGAGATGACAACAATGGATTTGGTTGTACATCAAATAATGGAAGTATCACTAGGCAATGCGGGCCAACACTGATAACTACATTGATTCTTTGAGTGGACGAGTTTATAACATTTCGAATCTCATATTGATTGGGACAACTCAAGTTAAGGGGTTTGTTAATCAACACCCGCCTTGAAGCAATCACCATCATGTGTTATATATATATGAAGAGTTTATTCCATTTGGAACGAGTCTCGTAACATATAATCTATTTACGTCAATGATTCTTGTGTTAATTCCTGTTCAATATATCCTTGCACAACAGATTAGCTCCCCACGGAGCCATAATACTATATCAGATTATGTGAAGCCAGCTGACCTTCCATGTAATCTAGGAGGACTATATATATATATATATATATAATCAATTCTCTCTCGTGAAAATGCCAATGCAAGAATTTGACAGTTGGTGTATAGTGTGTATCGAGGATTTTGCGTCTGCTCTCTCCATACTGTACTCTGTACTTCCCTTCCGATATTTTCTGATTTATGATCCCATCTTTCTTCGGAAAAAGAAAATGAAAAGAATCCCCTCCTCTATAAATAAAACTTATGTCAGCAAGACGTCCCCTCCTTGGCAATTAGCCACCCAATGTGGCAACAGAAGAACTATTTATACAGCTACATACCAACTTGTTATGTCGCCACCTGTGCTCCCCACATCTTATGGTTCCAACATCGTAATTTACTTTAATCATAAGCGTGCAATATACTATGCAATATGCATAACCAAATGGAGCTGCAATCTAGGGCTGGATCCTTATAGGGATTTTAATATTGAGTGGCTCATACATAATTCATTCGTGATGACCGAATCATTATAAATAACATACGCACCATTTTTATATCGTCAACACATTATTTTTGAAATTCAAACATTCCAATAGCATTCGATCAAATCAATTTTTAAATTAGATGATCAATCGGAATTCTTTAAAATTTGTAAAAAAAGAAAATTAGAACTTTTTTTTTTATGGAGACCTGAAAATCCCAACGGTTTAAATAAGTCAAATTTATTACTAATTAAGGTTAATACCATGAAAAATCCCAAATTAGTATAATTGTGACAAATCTACTCAATATTAATTTTTTGAGGGCCAAAAACCCAAAACTGATATACTTGTAATAAATTCATCCAAAATAATTATAAAAATTTCAAACTGATATACTTATGACAAATTTACCTTAAAAATAATTTTTTGACTGCTAAAAACCCAAATTAATACATTTATGAAAAATATACCATTCATTAAATTGGATTAATACAACAAAAAATAATAAAACAAACGGAGAGTAAAAATCCCAAATTATAACACAAATCAATTATCACGTATCATCTGACTCAGTAATTTGACAATAAAATTTAATAACAGATGATAAATTTATTATAAATATACTAATTTAAGTTTTTCTTATTAAAAAATTAATTAAAATATATAAATATAAAAATTTTCACGATATTAACCTCACAATTATAATTACGAGCAATTAAATGTTTGGCCACTGATATTCGGTCCTGACTCCACCTGAGGTAGGAAATCGCCGTAGCGCGAGAGAGATTGAGAATCTTTTTCGGGGGCAGCACATAAACACAACGTCGTCCCCTCCCCCTTTCTCCTCCCTGTTTGCGCGCCCACGTGAACGCTTCCCTCCCTCGGGTCCCCACAGCAGATCCTCCGTATCCTGCCCTGGGTCCCATGCCGGAGGACGGTGGGCCCCTCCGCTCTCTTCCCCCCACACGTGTCTCCTCATCTCTGGCACGTGACGCCCACGTGTCTACGGCGACCCCCTGATTTTAACCCTCCCTCCTTGAGTTCCTCCGTCCTCCTATAAATTCCGGTCTCCTGTATCTGATATCCTCGACAAGAAAAAGAACTAGAGCGAGAGACAAAGGCTTCTCCACTCTCTCCCTCTTTCTCTCTCCCTCTCTAATCTTCGATCTTCTCCTTTTCTTGGTATCTGATTGTCGAAAGGAAAGCAAGTAAGAAGGAATCATTTTGCTTCCTTTGCTGGGTAGAGAGAGAATCAGTGCATGTTGCATAGCAGATCTGTTCAGACAGCTATTCGGCTTGCGTTGCCAAACCCTGATCCTAGCTACAAGGTTTGTCACCGACTGCCATCGTCCCCGTCGCTACCCAACGCCATTGTTATCGTGCTCCTCCTCTCAAAAAACCCTTTTCGTGCTTTCGGGGTGATATTCCTGTCCTGCTTTTGCTTGCAGGGAAAATCCTTAAAAAAAATGGCGCCCGGGTTCCTTTTGTTCTTGGCGATATGCAAGCTGATCATCACTGTTGGATTGAACGTCGAGCCGACGGAGCTCCTCCAGCTCGGCGGACGGCTCAGCATAGAACGGTCCGACGTGGAGTCCGCCTCCCTCGACTTCGGCATGATGAGCCGGGCCGAGCCGCTGGCGGTGTATTACCCGAGCTCCGCGGACGACGTGGCCCGGCTCGTCAGGGCGGCGACCGGCTCGGGCCGCGGGTTCACCGTCTCGGCGAGGGGCCATGGGCATTCCACCAACGGGCAGGCCCAGGCCGCCGGAGGCGTGGTCATAAAGATGAGCGGCGCGGGGCCGGGGGCCGAGAGCCGGCCCGCCCCGCGCGTGGCGGAGGAGGAGAGGTACGTGGACGTGTGGGGTGGGGAGCTGTGGATAGATGTGCTGAGGAGCACGTTGGAGCGCGGGCTGGCGCCGAAGTCGTGGACCGACTACTTATATCTGTCCGTGGGTGGGACTCTGTCCAACGGTGGAATCAGCGGACAAGCCTTCAACCATGGACCTCAGATCAGCAATGTGTATGAGCTTGACGTCGTCACAGGTTACATCGCCTTTCTCTTCTGCATGGTCTTTTCTTGCTCCCTTCTTGTTTGTTTCGGTGCCCTCTCAGTTTTCTTGCATCCTCTTCTCTTTGTTCTCTCTCTAGGGCTTCGAGCTTCTTTTCTATCGTATACGAAGCAAAATTACTTTCCACTAACATAGCAATATAAATTCTTTCTTTTGACAGTTCATGGGGGTCTTTCCTAGGAAGTCTTTTTAGGGTTTTCAGCCTATAGGCGTCCATATTCTCGGGTTCTCGAGATGATTGGAGGAGGGATCTACTCACATGACGGATTTTAAAAATCCATCGAGCAGAAGCGAATTCTCAATTATGGGGGGGGATTACTTTTGTTGGGATTCGTCGTGGGAGGAGATATTGCAAAGAATTTCCTAACATGGGTCGACGTAACATGCTTTTCTTAGTTTAATCGTCGTCGGATGTGCTATGGGACAAAAGATGTGCTTTTTCTCGGGTGACAAAATCTTCTATATGGCATAATACCACATGGGTTAAGTCAGTCATTTGGGAGCGAATACTTTTGAGCAGTGATTTCGTTTCTTTTTGTTGTCGTCGACGACGTTATCATGTTCCAAATTCCATCATGTGCAATGGCTTTTTTCATTAACTTTTTCTTTTTTTTATTTATCTGATGTTGGGGAGCTTTGCTGATGTCGCCAAAATTTCTCAGGCAAAGGTGATATACTGAGCTGCTCGGAGGAAAAGAACTCGCAACTGTTCCATGCTGTTCTAGGCGGCCTAGGCCAGTTCGGAATCATCACGAGGGCCAGAATCGCTCTTGAGCCAGCTCCTCAAAGGGTATCTTGTCATTTGTCATTTGTTTCCGTGTGGAGAAAGTGCACATGCTTAGACTAATAAAAAAAAATTGGCCAAAAGAGAAAAGAGCTAGAAAATCATTATAAATTATGGGCGGAACTATTTTGGAATTCCAAGAGAGAGTTAGTTGGCTATTCCTTAGCAAGGATAATACTATATAATTGACTTATCAAGTGATTTAACAATTTTCCTTTGAACGTTGAAAATAAGCCGCTTATTTAATTAGTTAGTCTCGTCTATATAAATTTTATAAAAATTTAAAGTATATTCCATGGTCCTGATAATATTACTCTACAAACAAATAATGACGCTTCCCAAAATAATAAGGTACACACACACATATATATTATATATCTTGGTGGAAAGAGATTTCCTTTGGATTATGCGGTGGGGCAGATATAAGGGTAAATTTTCCTAGTACTTGGGTTAATGACAAAAACCGAAAAAGCGACATGAGTTAGGCAACAAAGGTTGGGCTGGGTCCATACGAACTTTCTGAACCCATTCAAACGGCTGTGCTGAAGCTGGCAATGCTAGCGACATGTCGTTTTGCCTTCTTATCTCTCCTCTTTCTTGGGAAAATATTTGTACGGGCTTAATCTTGTAATCTCTCAAGCACTGGCATGGCATCTTGTAAATCACGCAAGATCTTGATCGACAAACAAGAAATCCCAAGGGGAAAACATATATATCAAGAACTCCTTCGCAATATGTTCGACTTAATCTATAACGATAGCAGCAAGCGAGTCTAGAGAATAATGCTTTTAGTATTTTGAGAGAGACGTTTCATACTTATTTGATGAATTATTTGTCGTGTTTGTACAGGTGAGGTGGATTCGTGTACTGTACTCGAATTTTTCGTCCTTTACTAGGGACCAAGAATATCTCACATCACTGCATGGAGGAGAGCCAGCTAGCAAGAAATTCGATTATGTGGAGGGCTTTGTCATTGTGGACGAAGGCCTCATCAACAATTGGAGGTCTTCTTTTTTTTCCCCTCTCAATCCCGTCAAGATCTCCTCTCTCGGTACTGATGGAGGCGTTTTGTACTGCTTGGAAGTCACCAAGAACTATGACGAATCTAATGTCGACATGGTGGATCAGGTATATAATGGTTTATCAGCGTCACATACTTAATTCTTTCACCATCAATCCGATAACATCAAGTCTCAATTATGATGCATCCAATTGTTTCATTGACTATATAAATGCATGCATGATGAAATGTGCCGATGCCTAGAGAATGGTAGGCAATAATAGGAACTCTCATAACAAGCTCTGACACACGTCATGTTCTTATCCTATGTCTAGGTCAATAAAAACCCATTTGCTATATTTCTCGAAGAATCTAGGGAACCTCAAATATTCATCAACAAATCTTGGTAGACGCCTCATCATACACATGTGTAGATATTATAAGATAGGGTGACTTGCTCTTGCACGATTGAGGAAGTGCGCCGCTTGGATAAACGATTCCATTTAGGCGGCTGTTAAGCATTGCGCTCACATGTAGACTTCGCAAACTTGGCTTTGGAGACTAGGAAAATGTCGTCGCGTAAGAAAGTAATTAATTTTTTATTCCTAACGACCGACGGACCACCTTCATATTTTATTTTAGGCAATGGAGAGGCGCAATTTAGGAAGAAAACTGCGCGTAAAGAAGTCCCTGTCCAAGCAAAACCCTTTTTCCCACTTATTGTTGTCGGGAAGGGAAAAGATGATAGAAAAGGGTGAAAACCTGTGTGCTATAGCCGAGGGAGGTGTGTCGTCTCAATCGACTCCACATCAAATCTTAGGTCATATCATGCGAGCAAATAAGTTTGGATTGTCCGTTAAAAGACGCTTTAGGTCTATCGCTGTCTCTGTTGTGTTGGATGACATCATTAGGCTCTGCTCTTTATGTCGTGACAAAGCGTCAATTCATGGAGTCTAATTAAAAATCAGGAGCCCACTGCCGACTGTGCTGGACTACCCAATCCTAGTTAAAAATTACTTTAGGCGCTGTTGAAAGTGGAAACTGTTGCTTCCTGGAAGTGACTTCCCCAATCAAACGCCAGTCAACAATTTTCATGAATTCTGCAGTTTAATAATTAATCAACCCATTAATTATTTTAGTTGAACCTTTCCTTTTCTACCAATCTTAGCTTATTGATCTTTCCTTGCAATTTGTTATTGTCCTTTCTCTCGCTTGGCCCACTAATCAAGAACGTAAGATTGTGATTACTCTAGAGGTGAATTGATCTAAGTCCGCATTAGCTTCTATAAAGTAGAACCAAACAGGCACAAGAAAACATGCAAGATCTTGTGCGATCTACCATCTCAGACCTGATTCCATGATTTGAACACAACCTTTCCATTATTTTACTCTTGAATGTTACACCACCTTTCTATACAAGCCGTCCATAGCCACCCCTAAATATTCCTCCCTAATCAAAACCCATTTGTAAATATTATTGAAAAAAGGAAAAGCCGGGTTGGAATAACAACTCAACCCTGACAAGAAAGCAACAGTTTTGTAGCGCCTTTCCTGCCTTTAATCGTACTTTGATCATTTTTAATCATTCATTAGTGATAATGACCTCTAGATTATAATTTAATCAAATCAGTGTTTTCGTGGTTTGCAGGAAGTGGAATATTTGTTGAAAGATCTCGACTTTATACCGACATCGGTGTTCACCACTGATATACCCTACGTGGATTTCTTGGACCGGGTCCACAAGGCCGAGCTGAAGCTCCGGTCCAAGAACCTGTGGGACGTTCCTCACCCGTGGCTCAACCTATTCGTCCCCAGATCGAGGATTGCCGACTTTGATCGAGGAGTGTTCAAGGGCATCTTGGGGGACAAGACGAGCGGGCCCATCCTCATCTACCCCATGAATAAGAACAAGTAAGTTGTTCTAGGCTGCAAACGAAACGTCATTAAATGCCTATCTTGTCGTGCGATGGTGAAGCTATTTGCATGCATGTAACATGCAAGGTTCGGATTTTATTCCTCCTTACGACATTATCCATCCCCAGCATGCGTTTTTAATGCTTGTGGTCACAACCCAGAGTCTATTACATTGGTAGGTCCTGTTTATGAATACAATATCCTATTTGTTGTTTCTTAAACTAAAGGATATGGTCCAAGAAATTTTGATACAGCTGTTTAATATGCATGAGTACCCTTAACAGTTGTGTGGTTGAAAAATAATGTTAGGCATACTAAAATTGAAAAATTGATACACTAATAATGCAACATACACTTATCAAACGTTAAAACATGGCTCGCTTTATTCTATAAGTTGTTTGTTGGCAGTTAATATATCTAGTTACTAAATCGCTCTAATTACATCCGGCATATTCATACCCACATGAATAGAGTTCAAAAATCTAAATTTTCTTCCTTGTTTCCTAGGGTAAATTGGAGCTAATCAAGAGACGAATTAGATCTTCATTTTAATTTTTTTTGCATTTTTGACAAGTTTACCGAGGAAATATTTTAAAGTCATGCCATGACAAACTATTCTTTTCAACCCCCAATTGGAGACGAAACTTCAATGGGTGTAAGTCGAGTCAATGATATTGATCCGAGAGCCGATTTTGTGTCGATCCAGCCACAAGTTAAATTCACCAGGAAAGACACGAGATGAGACGGAGCTGGTGGGGGCGGGAGGGAAGATTCCTGTGTCAGGAGATCTTCCGTCAGGGATCCCCCTCGACGGGGATGGGCATGTTGGTAAAAATCCCTCGTCGTCTTCTTCTTCCCGGTGCACATTTTTTACCCGGAGAAGTTCCAGAAACCCGATCCGTTAGTACAACAACAGCTGACGACCCCATCACCATGCATCGCCCCCGCCCCGCCTCTGATTCCATCGCAACCATCAAATCTCACCTACCATCACCATCTCTCATGAATATCTACCTAAATAGTACTTTTGATTGCTGCAACGTTTAAAAACCTGTCGTGTAATGGTTTGCTTATGTTTGGCAATTAATTGTCTCCATTAATGTGCAGGTGGGACGAGAGGAGCTCGGTAGTGACGCCGGAGGAGGACGTGTTCTACCTAGTGGCTCTGCTCCGGTCGGCCACCGTCGACGGTGGCGGCGACGCGAGCCGGAGGTTGGAGTACCTGGCGGATCAGAACCGCCGGATCCTGAAGTTCTGCCGCGACGAGGGGATCGAAGTGAAGCAGTACCTGCCCCACTACTCCAAGCAGGAGGAGTGGGTGGGCCACTTCGGGGAGGACAAGTGGGCCCGGTTCCACGGAACAAGATGGAGTTCGACCCGAAGCAGATACTGTCCACGGGTCAACGCATTTTTGAACCCGACTTCGGTTCTTATCCGAACGCCGCCCAGTCATCGTGATTTGACTACTTACCAGTTGCTGCACATAGGGCGGATCGAATTTAGGAAGATTCCTGTACAGATTAGGTATATTTTATTTCCTTCAATTATTAATGTTTATTAGTGTTCATCTCTTCAATTATTATGCCTTGACGATGATTACAAAAGAAGAGGTGGAGGAGAAGGCGTATGTATGATCTAAGGTTGTATCCTAATGTGTTTAACGTGATATCACCCAAAAAAATAAAATAAATAATGCATGTTCCCGATTCTATTCTAATATTCCGAACTAATGCTGGATTATTTATTCAGGTTTTCCAAATTTTATGTGAACTTACTACATCAAATCTCTAAAAATGACAAAACTTACTAAATGTTGTCGGTTTCATAAGTTTATGGAGTCATCATTTTTCACCATGACACCATTTTAGTTTTGTTATACCTTCCATCGTAACTTCATTGGCGTAAAAGATATTCAATCGGGATAGAAATCAAATGATATTAGCAAACTGTCACCTAGCTCTTCTATGCCTTCATGCTATCAATATTAACATAAATGAAAGTATTAGACAAGTTCTTATCACATTACCATTAATCACCGCCCAAAATGATCGGTGCAACAAGTGTTCGCAGTGATCGTGCAATGCTTAAATACGTTTTCTTTGTACGATGATAAATTGATTTCTAGACAAATATATGAGCTGGAATGAAGATTTAATCATTACCACACTGGTCACGAGCCATTGAGTACTAAATAAATGGACCAAATTTAGAATCCGAGAGTTTCACTTACCAAAAAAGACTTGACCTTGGGTGGAACTGAGCTGGATTGAGAGCCTCAAAGATTAACTTGCTAAGACACATAGATCACCCAACTTTGTTTTCCTCCACTATAATTATATAGGTGAAGCCAAGAAGTTTTGGGTGTTTGAAAGAGTAGAATTTCATTTGCTTTGCTTCTGTGGAGAATAGAGGGGTCAAGCGAGCTAACGGGTCAACATGGCATATTAACACAGAGGGAGATGTGGGAAGTTGGGGCTTTGATCCATACGATTATAGAAGTATGGAAATCGTGGATGCTTTGGCTGTGTTGTAATGAACGAAACCAAAAGACGAAGAGACCAGAGGGAGGGATGTCACTTTCAAACTAATAACATGTTCAAGTTATTTGCAAGGAAAGCAAAGGCAAGTAAACAAGCGTTGGGGGTAGCTTTAACATAGGTCCAAATGGGGAAGAGACTAGTGATAATAACCTTCAAAGGATGATAATTGATCATCTAAGCTATCACTTTCATATGAAACTCAAGTTAGCAACATATTCAAATTATCTGTAGGGAGCCATTGACATAGGTTCCAATGTGGAACAGACCAGTGGTGCTAACATTCCAATGGTAATAGTGTATGGACTTACTTATTTGTATCATATGAAATTCAAGTAACCTATCTGAGTTAGCAATATATGGCTGCTACTAGCTGGAAATACTACATTAATTTCATACCAAGATTTATGACAACATTGGTAAATTTAAAAAAATATGACTAAATTGGTATCCGCACAATAAATTTAGGTTATGAATATTTAATTATCCCACAGATAAAGTGAGGGTTCAAAAATCTTCAAATGTTAGATGAAATGAATATCTATTATAAATAATTTAAGCTAAAGTTAAGAGAATATCTACTTTTGTATTCACCAAGTGGCACTTTTCTTTAATTACGTGCCTGCTATGTGCCACATGGCATTGTTTTGCCATGTGTCCCAATAACCTTACTAGATACGATACATCATCCAGTTGTGACTCTCTTTTCCGCGACATTGATTGGGGGAAAATGATGGTTTTAGAGGAAATGCCCAAAGGTGGGCCAATTGCCCTCAATTAGACACAAACTCTCTCAAGCTCTTATCTTAAGCGACATTGGATTCATTTTAAGTTTAGTTTAGGCTATAAAATTCTATGTGAAAGGGGAGTCATCACTAGCTTATTAAGGTTGGCTAGAAACCATCTCACTTCCTATCAATCATAGATTATCTAGGATCAATGACTTGATTAAACTAATAATTTCTATTAGTGCCCATTTGGTATCTCTAAGATGATTGGTTTTCTCATCTAAGTGATCCAACAATTTTTGCTATTAATTATGAGTCCTAAAGTTCAATTGATGTCGCCAAGTATTCATGTATTGTTCTTTCAAAATTTATTATGATCCTAAGGCTAATCCTAATCATTCTAAAAAGGAAAAGACCGACCAATATTTTGGAAATGCAAGAATTAAACATCAAAGTATTGAAAAGGATTAAATTAAAGTATGAGAAAGGAAGCTCAACACTTGTCGGATAAATAATATACTTAACTTTTTTTGAACCTCAAGGGACATGATCCCTCGTGAGCTTGACCTGATATCAAGTCGGGTAAAGAGTATACAATTCTTTGGTCTTCAGCCTTGAGACATGATTCCCATGAGCTTGATGCTAAAGCTTAAGCCTACTTCCTAAATCTAAGCTAGATTGAGAGGGGCCTAGCTTCTACTCATTTTATTAGGTGAAAGTCCTAAACTAGACTAAGCTACATATTCATTTAGAAAGTGATTCTAAGTCTAGATTGATTTATATTTTCTAATTAGACTATTATAACTAAGTTCTAAGCTATTTTGGTTACTAATTCCTATGTCTGTTAACTAAACTAAACTAAACTAAACTATTAGGACTAAGTTAAGCCAGTAAACCCAAATTTAATCACCACTATGAATCGGCATTCCAAGCATCAGCAAATTCATTCAATCAATCATCAACCAAGAGTACCAAACTTAATTTGTGAATTTAATGTTAATCATACAATCCAATTACCCATCAACATCATAATCAAGTAGGGATTAATTAATCAATGCTAAGTGATTATTGACCCCTCTTGCAAGAGCAATCAATCATAAATTCAATCACAATAAAGTCAATCAAGCATACAAATTAACCTTATAAGCCATGAAATCAATTAAAAGACCAACTTTTCTATTTTACCCCTAATTCTGACCTTCTCAGTTTTAATATAATTAAGGTCTTAAAGAACTCCAAGTTGAGTGATTCCAATTGTCAATTAAACTTAGGATGTATGCTTCGAGTTTTATTTAAATCACTTTTCCTAATTATGGTTCAATTAATATAGAGAAATCAATTAAACCCAACTACTCTAGATTATGTCTTGTTCCAACCTAGCTCCTTCAAAATTCAGGAAGAATATCAAACAATTGTCAAATGGCGCCAAAATTTATGGAGAGACATCTCATTATGCCTTTTACAACTTTTATTATTTTTACTTTTGCAAACAAGCTCTCCAACTATGTGAAAGTGTACAATTTACTTTGAGGACTCAATCCATATCGATTTTGTAGATCAATTCCAACTTTGATTTATTCATTCAAATTGACCAACTTAATCCATGTAAAAGTTTATGAACTTTTGGCTAATTATAGTTGAGGATCTTTCCTACAGTTTTCATGTTTTGAGCTTTTATAGACTAGTCCTCCAAATATCAATTACTTGTAAAACAAAAATGGTCAAAAACATATTTTTCTGGTCTAACTCCAAATTCTTCAGTAACTTTGGACCAAAGTTCACAACCTTAACAATGATTAAATTTTATGAACTTTATATCAAATTAAAGTTATGAATAAGAACTATAATTCTCTAGAAGAAAATTTTCCAGATTATAAAATGATTGTTTTGAAAAAATAAAAAAAACACAAAGACGTCAAATCATATTACGAATTTCTAGATATCTTCAAACATTCAAAGTCATTCAACACATGTTTGTAATATTCATTTAGACTTAGAATATCTTCAACATAGCTATTTGAATATTCAAACTTGTCTCCAATCATTCAAATTTCAATGTTCAATTTACATTATTCAATCGAATCAATAAATCCTAAGAATCAACGATTAAAATAAACTCAATTTACCCCTAAATCATCATTCATGCAGCACTCAACAATTTTGGACTAACTAGCATTCATATCATCATTAAATTCAATTCTAAAATTTTCAGCTAACATGAGGATATTAAGGAATTGAGGCTATTCTAGTTCAATTAGCTAGGATTAGACATGATTATTAAGGATCATAGAATTAAAATTACCTAGACATGGATGATTTAACTTGAATTAACCATCGATAAACTAGAATCATCAAATTTCATATAAAAAGAGTTCAGCCAACATGAAATTGAAACCCTAAGATCACCTAAAATGCAATTGACTTTCAATTTCATCAAATGATCCTAAGTCTATAGGCAATTTCATGTGTTTTTTTGTTGTTGTCAAAAATAACTTTCCTATTCATTAACAAACATAACCAGAACATAAGATATGGGTTTCTGAATACAAAATATCTCAAAGAGGTTGAGGTGGTGAAGTTAACCAACTAGATGGGAAGATATTCCGATAGTGGGCTTTGGCAATCCAGTGAGAAGCTTGATTGGACTCTGGGGGACAGTGGATTAGGCCAAACACTCATTGCATTCTTCAATGATAACATGCTTGGCCCTTGGGGCTTTGAGATATTCCTAAAATGCACTTGAAAGTGGTAAGCTATCGCACTCTATCATTAAGCACATATCAATTCCTTCTCTCAATTCACTTTAAGTATACAAGAGCTGAAGTACCTCAAATATCATGTTAATGTCTTCAAATTCCATCATATCTTAACTTATGATTGATTATAGATTGAAGATATTACTTCAATTTTACACTATGATCAACCTAGGTATCTTAGAATAGTCCATTAGAATTGATACAAACGATTGAGCTCCCATCTTTGTTTATGATCACTGACAAGCAATGAGAGGATTTGGTCAAATTGAAGAGGCTTCGATGATAGTTGGAGGAAGCAACCACCATGGATAGGCATAGGGCACGTCAAGAAGGCTGGTCGTAAGTAGTGCGTCATTGTCAAAATCAAGTCGAAAATTATCCACGATCTCACTAGAGAGAGAGAGAGAGAGAGAGAGAGAGAGAGAGAGAGAGAGAGAGAGAGAGAGAGAGAGAGAGAGAGAGAGAGAGAGAGAGAGAGAGAGAGAGATTTCTTGTATTTATTTCTAGAGAGCTTTCTTCTTTCCCTTTTTTTTTATAATAATAATGGCTAAATTAAGAGTCAAAATTTGGACCTAAGAGTTGGGAGGGAAATTTTGGAAGGAAAAAAAAATCAAATTTAGAACTAATTCTAACTCTTTAACTCACCTTATGATCTTTCTTCAACCTTTAGCCATAGTGAAGGGTTTAAGCTAATCTCACCTTCCCTTCAATTTGTTGTTGATTTTATAATTTTATACAAGTTTTTTTTTTTTTTTTTTTTTTTTTTTTTTCTTCTCTCCAATTTAGATTTGGGAGCTCTCTTCTTCAGGTCTAGTTCTAGATCTAAGAGTATGAACTCTCTTAATTTAGTCCTAGACCTAAAAGTTCTTCTATCCTAATTAAGATATGTGAGTTTAATAATATTTTGGGGGATTCTATACTCCTGTATTATGTCCGTGTAAGGTTGCCTACCTCCAATTTCAGTGATGATCATAGTAACTTTCGTGTTTCATTGAAAGACGAAGATTTGCTCTTCCAAAAGTTAGATAAGTGTTTGTTCAACCAATTTTTGTTGTCTTCATATGGCGATGGTGTAAAGGAAGCCCGAACTTAGGGGTGCACTTCCAATTCACAATACCGTAGTTATTAGAGAAGAAATTTTGGCATGCGCTCATCATCGACGATAATACAAGATCCAATGATTGGCCGCTAATCATATTGCTTGACAAATCCATTCTTATGGAATGAATGTGTGCTCCACTTTGTTGGTATACTATTGATTCTTGTTTTCTAGATTTGGAATTATTTATTAGTATTTTAGTCTTTACTTTGCTTCGATTTGTTGTGCCATAAAAGTCATTGTACTTTTCATGTATTATTTTGAACAATGAATACAATATTATTTTGACCCAAAAAAAAACTCACCTTATGATCATATAGTTGAAGTTCTTTACTTAATGAGTAAGGAAATAGGTGATTGGGCCTTGTTATGTCGCATAGATGGGTGACATGGCACATCCTAAAGTCTAGATTAGAGAGTAAATGAATGACTAGATTAGAGAGTAAATAAATGAATGACTAAGATTAGAGATTAGTAATTAGGGAGAGAGAGGGCCGACCATGGGTCTATGGGCTAGAGTTCATTGACTCTTGTGTTGACTTGGTTGATTTAGGTCAACTTTGGTCAAACCGAGTTGACTTGAGGCTTCCTAATCATTCTATTTTACTCAAACGACCAAATAAGCTTGGTCATTCATTTGTTCGCCCCATTGGGCCAAACCTAATTAGATTAATTGGGCTGATCCAGCTCGACTTTATCTGTCTTGATACATTGTTTCATGCTCACTTCATTAAATTTTTGTGCCCAAATTGATATTGAAATTGAATTAGTTTGGCTTAGCATGATTGAGAAAACTTAATCATTGCCTTAAACTCGCATTCAAATGTGGATTGACTCATTTGAACTCAAAATGTTGAAATTGGCTTGAAATATTGAATTATTATAGTCCCCAAATCAAATACACTAAAAAAAGAATAAAATCAATGAATTTTGAAAAATATTTGTTGGCAAAAACTCAATTGTTGATGCATCTTACACTCATATATGTTTTTATCAAATAATAAATAAAGTCAAGGTTCAAACATCTTCAATACTAGATAATGAAAATCACATACATATCAAAACCTTCATAAAAAGATTATATAGTTAAATTTAGACAAAAAAAAAGAATTTAAGTAAGAATAGAATAAAGTTGTACGTTTTTTAACATATATCAAGAATTACTTTTTGGTTTTATAAATACATAGCACAAACGATTGTGGATAACCCATTACTCATATTAAATTTCACTCAATATTCACTAATTTGGACCTTGCAATAAAAGAACCAATCTTCTAATTTAAACATGCATGTTTAAATTTCATTTAATTTTGTTTCTTTGTTTTTAAAATGCAATTATATAAAAATATTATTTGATGCAAATTTGTCTGAATATTGAAAATGAAGAATAGTAACCTTGCAATGCTTTTCGTCCGAGTATGAATGGAAGTCAAATACTCGTTCAATATCATGAAGCCAATCAATAAAGTTGTATGGATTGAGGCTTCCCTCCAATTTTTGTGCTTCTAATTTCACTTCATAATCATTCTCCTCACATCCTCTTCTTCTCCTTCAGACTGGGTAATCCAAGTCACTAGAGTTGCTTCTAGTGTCGTTGGATTCATCATCAGAGTTTTGATGAGGATTTGGATTGTCATGGCATAGTTGATTAATAGGGGATAGCAATGGTGGTTCCTACCTCACTTGATTCTCGAGGTACGGACCCCGGGAGTGCCATAACTTGGCACGAAGAGACATTTAAGTGCCAAAAATTACAAACGGTATACTTAAGTACCAAAATCAGAGCAAAATGGATCACTTAAGTGCTAACGGCGAGAAAATTCGGCCAAAATGCTGACGTGGCATTTTTCCAGCGATCTGGGGTCGAAATGGCGTTGTTTTTGTTGCTGATGTGGTGAAGTAAACCCAAAACGGCGTCGTTTGCGTGCTGATGTGGCCACCGCACCCAAAACGACGCCATTTTAACTAAATATTTATTTTTTAATAAATATTAATTAAATAATATTAAAAGAGCAAAAAAAAAATTTTAAAAAAAGGGAGGGAAGGGGGAGTAGCACATTATGCCGCCTCATCGCCGATGGGGCGGCAACGACGGACGGCGAGGGTTGCTGACGCCTGGGTGCGGGTCAGTGACCCTCGCCGACCGGCGATGAGGGCCGGACGGCCCTCGCCAAATGCCGGGAGAGGGCGGCGACCCTCTCCCAGATCTGGGTGAGGGTCGCCGGCCCTTGCCTCGGCGCCAACGACCTCACCTAGTGCCACTGGAAACTCAGTGCGAGGTTCGGAGATCTACTTGCTTGGCCTCTTCGGGGAAACAACGTCAACAGCAGCGCCGGGCTGAGCAACCAGCGCCGCACATGGTAGCGAGACTCGGTTGAGTAGCAGTAGTGTTTGGGCATTCTATTGTCTTCTGCTCCTCTCTCCTTCGCGGCTCCTTCATCTCGTTTTTCTCTTTTTGCACCAAAGCCAGAAGACCAGCCTCCTAAAAACCCAGAACAACCCCCTCTTCCGGTCTTGCTGTCTCTGATTTTTTTAGTTTTCTTCTCTACCCAGTCACTCTTTATTGCTCACATTTCTCTGCTTTTTCCTCTTCTCCAGCCACTCGAGCTCCCTCTCTCTTTCAGATCTCGTCCTTGTCGTCGGCTGCCCTTCGTTCTGCATTTTTCTTATGTAAAACCAAAAAACCCCACTCCTTGAGTTTCTTGCTCTACCCCTGTTTGCCCAACCTTCTTTCATTGAAAATCCTCATCCTCCCCACTGAGTTTCTAGTGGCACTGGGCGAGGCCGCCGGTGCCAAGGCGAGGGCCGGCAACCCTTGCCCAGATTTGGGAGAGGGTCACTGCCCTCTCCCGGCGTTTGGTGAGGGCCGGACGGCTCTTGCCACCGGTCGGCGAGGGTCATCGACCCGCGCCCAGGCATCAACGACCCTCGCTATCTGTCGCCGCCACCTCATCGGTAATGGGGCAGCGGTGATAGGTTGCTTCGCCTCCCCCCCTCTTTTTAATTTTTGCTCTTTTAATATTATTTAATTAATATTATTAAAAAATAAAAATTAGTCAAAACGGCGTGGTTTTGGATGCGGTGGCCACATCAGCACCCAAATAACGCCGTTTTGGGTTTACTTTGCCACATCAGCAACAAAAACGACGCCATTTCAACCCCATATCGCCGGAAAAAGGCCACGTCAGCATTTTGGCCAAATTTTCTCGCCGTTGGCATTTAAGTGATCCATTTTGCTATGATTGTAGCACTTAAGTGTACCGTTTGTAAGTTTTGGCACTTATGTGTTCCTCCGTGCCAAGTTATGACACTCCCGCTGTACTTATGCCCTTGATTCTCTAGGAGGTTGAGGACTTGCTCTATCTATTGTTGAAATTCCGTTATGGCACAATCATGCCTTTCATTGTGTGCTTGCTCCAAAGTCAAGCCTCTTAGAACCGGATCATTCATTTTTTTGAGGAAAATAAGGGATGAGATGGGAAATAGGTAATAGAAGAAATCGCTCAAAACGAGTTCAACATTGAGCTTTAATATCAAATTGATTGGTTGTGTAGGGTAGGCAAGTGTCATTTTGAGTGATGTCGATCAAAATGTGTGGGGATAGATGTGGATAGACAAGTGTAAATAAAAAAAATAGACTACGATTGCTATCAAGGCCTAAAGGATGAACCACTAGCCAAGGAAGATAATCAGGATTTATGAATTTCACCACTAAGGCTTAAAGGATGAAGCACCCATCAAGAATAAAGGACATTGGGATAGAGAAGCTCACCACCAAAGAATAAAGGATGAATCATCAGTTGAGGATAAAGGGTTTCTTAGCTAGGATAAATAAACTAGGATGGGAGTAATCCACTTTGCAAAGATAATCATTCACACTGAGGAAGATCTCATATATTCATATTCTCAAATCATTGTCTACCTTTACAATCAAAATACACCTCTATTTATAGAGATAGTGCTAAACAAAAACAAAGACTCTTTGAATCCCTTAAATTGAAAAAAATTCTTGGGGAACTCACCTAATAATGAATCTTAAAAACAACAACGCAATAAAGACTTTTAAAAGCTGTGAATAAAGAGACTTACATGAATACGTCTAATTATTACAAGCATTGAAACTAGATAACTCCATCTAAATTCGTGTACCAGCCCTAGAAGTCAAATAATCATCATAGAAGGTCATCAAATGGCAGCAGAAATTGACCAAAATAGGATGCAGTTGTTAGGTCATTGATAAGGAGTCCTGTAACTAATAACAAGCCTTGGTAATGTCACACAATCGAATCGATAATAAGCCTCAGTAATTCTTTAGTCGGTAATCTCATCAATAGCCATCTTCTTGATAGCATCATTTTATCAGTTACTCCATTCTCTTGATCCATTAAAGCATGTTATGTCCAAATTCTATCTTGGCTTGAATGAGCATCGAGGGTGCTGAGTTTGTCAATGGTGTTAATTCGGATGCTCTTGCATCATCAATAGAGAACTAGATAAGGAAATATATATGAAACAAGCAATATGTTTCATAGCTGAAGGTCAGAAGCGTAAAGTTTGCAAGTTTTATTGCTCAATATATGGCCTTAAGCAATCATTTAGACAGTGGCATTTCCAATTTCATCAAGTCATAACTTTTTTGGATTCACGATGGTCGAAAAAGATCATTATGTGTATATTAAATAGTCTGAAGATAAATTTGTGATTATATTACTTTATTTAGATGAATTTTTTTATTGGGAATGACAAGAGTTTGGTTATCACTATAAAAGAATGGTTGTCTTCTAATTTTAAAATGAAAGACATGGGAGAAGCTATTTATATATAAATAGTTAAGATTGAAAGAGATTGATTGAGGAAACTCCTTACTATGTCACAAGAGTCTTATATAATGAAGATTCTTGAGCATTTCAATATGCAGCATTGTAATTCCATTAATACCCTTGTCATTAGGGGTGAGCATGGTTCCCAGGTAGAACTGGGAACCGGAGAACTAAACCGGAGGGTCTGGTTCCCGGTTTTAAGGAGTCCGGTTCTGATTCTCGATTCCTCATTTTTTGGAACTGCCAATTCCAGTCCAGCATTCCTCCTTCCCAAAAAATCCCCCAATTTCTAACCTAATTTTCCCCCCTCAGGTTTCTCTCTTCCATCTCTCCCCGACACCTCGCTTCTCGCCGTTAACGCTCTTGGCTTTTCACCATCGACACTCATAAAATAGGAATTGGCGGAAAACTGTGAAGACCATGCTTCGCCATCACTAACCCCCGCGCTAGGAGTTGGAAGGTGTGGGCCGTCGCATCGGGGAATTCCGCCATCTTGATTGTGGAGGAGATCGTGAAACTGGCCGTTCGACCACCACGACGGCAAGTCTTCCTCAGGTAATGCTGAACCCGATTGTCTCTCAATAGGACGCGCGAAGCACATTCCCAACAGTGCCACGGAGGAGTCATCGAGAGAATCGGTGTCGTTTCTGGTCAAGTGAGGCCTAGGTTCAGGTCCCAGTTGTGGATGCGCCTGCTTTTTGCACCGCATCATTTGTTAAAGGAGAGGAAAAAAAATTTATCCTGATTAGATATATTGACACAAGCTATGATGACCCCCTAGAAAGAAAATTAATAATCAAATTTTGATGACCTCGTCTATGTGAATGAAATTTTCTCTTTCAGTGTTTGGGTGTGATCTAGTGCCTTTGTCTTTGAATGATTTTATTTGTTGAAGACTTTGTTAAAGCACCCCTTTTTTTATTATCTTTTTTGATTTTTTGAGCTACTTTCTTGTGCATGCTTATAGCTCTTCGTGGGTTAAAGAATTGGTGCACTATTACTACATCTTGAATATTGCAACGCAAAGCCACTTACCTATGTTTTTGTCCTTAGTTATGAAAGTTTTGTCATATGTGTAATTTTTGGATACATTTCTTACTGGTGCTTGGGATTATTTACTACTATCAAAGATGACAGCTAGACCATATATTGTTCAAAGGGGAGAAAGGGTCATTCATTGATTATTCGATTCTCAGGACAATGAAAATTTTGTGGAAGATGGGATTCAGATAGAACCTTTCAATTTGAATAAAGAGTGAGAAGAAGGCTATTTTAATGCAGACGAAAACTTTGTAGAATATGTCAACGAAAATGAAATCAAGGTATAGTACTCTCTTTGGTAGTCCTTTCACAATTTCCTAGAGACTATAGTTTCTATGGGGCTCTTGTCATCCCTGCAGGATGCATGGCTTGACAGTGTTGAAGCACACACGAGTGTGGTTTCTAGAAGCTCAATTGTAACACTTGCTGAAAAAGATACTCATGAATTGTCGTATGATGATATTGGAAAGATGAAGAGACGGATTGCCAATGTTCTTGAGCCAGGAGAAACATTAAGCTTCCATTTTCGTAATTTCTGATAAAAGCTATGAAGCTGGTTTTTAAAAAAAATATTTTGGGGCTTAAAACCCATAGATAAAAACATGAATGGTGTTTGACAAGATAAAAGATTTCAAAGCATGAAATGGAAATTTGAATAAATGGCAACTGCTTCAATGATCCATTTTTAGTGAGAGGAGAGGAGGGTGGAGGGGGGTGGGTAGAGAGAAGAAGCAGGTGGTTTAAGAATGCTATTTCTTTCAGTTGCTTAGTCTAGAATATATGAACCAGACTATCACAACTATCTCTAGACATGATTTTTCACATATTGATCTGTTTTGAAGAGAGAATAATGTCTAACATTGGTGGACATAAACTTGACTTATGTTAAGCTGTGTTGTTTTCATTGCTAATGCAACTATAGCTTGCATAATTTAGTGGTAACCCGATATGTTTGGATTCTTATCCCAGTTTTAATCTTCAATGTGGTTCTAGTGTCATGCAAATTGCTATACTTTTCTTTGTTATCCTTATTCAGAGAAGGCGGTCTTAAATGAAGTGTAAAGTGACTGGTTTTACCTTTACCTTGACACCTTAAGGCTGTCAATGAAACCATGTCGCTTCAGTTTCCTATAAAGTTGCGTATCGATGTGTTCTTTCATTGAATTTAGTGATAAAACGTGGAGTTGATGGTGAATTATACTTCTTACTCTGGATTGCTAGTGCTTTGTCACCTATGTTTACTTCTACTCAACCTTTTGTGATTAATTTCATTCCATCGTCCATTTTGTATTGTATTTACTCTGATTCCTGATGTGGTGACTGTTATCTTTGCTTGTTCAGAGAAATTGAAACCGAATTCTTCGTTGAGTGGAATGGAGGCCTCGCAAGGGGGTGGATCTGACCAAATTGCAACGTAGACTGTTAGCTTCAATCAAGTTAATTGGAACTAATACTGAAGAAACTATGATTTGATTGCATAATTGTTGGTTGGATTTTGGTCTTGTAGGAGTTTGAGGGTGTTGTTGCTTGGATTGAAAGTTCAATTTGCTTGCAGCCCTTCAAGTGGAAGTGCAAGGATGGTTGGCGTCGGATTAACTTTCTGCCACGAAATTAGGAGATTTAAGGACAAGAAAGAGGTAGTAGAACCTGAAATTGATCCAGAAAGGGACTAGAGGGTTTTTGCTTACTAGGTAAATTTTTTTTAATATGTTTTGCTTTAGATTATATGAAATTGTCATCGTGTGACCTTATTTCTAATTATTGAGATGATTAAATGGTTGCTTGGTAGTGTTGTTTGTTGGACTTATCAAGTTAACATGTCAATGGAGGAGGAGGGATATAACTATGAGGAGATGACTCCTATTATAGAAATAGAAATGTCGGGCGATGAAAATGAACAAGAATAAGATCCATCCCCAAACATGAGTGGGACAAATAAGATACTTGGTTCTTCTCTTCCTCTTTGTGATAAGAAATATACATCTGAGTGTTGGAATCATTATACGAGAATCAAAGATAATGATGGAAACACATATCAGGTGAAGTGCATTCATTGTGGGTCTTTGTTAAAGTACCGTGTTTCTAATGGTACTTCCGCCATAATGAAGTATTTAACAACATGCAAGAAGTTTCCTCGTAATATAGAGAAGAGGCATAAATTTTTTGTACCACGTAATGTAGGTGGGGCTAGCAAGGCAAGAGGAGAATCTAGCACCGGTAATATCTTATCGACATGGTCATTTAATCAAGAACGTTGCAGGGAAATGCTCGCTCGGTTCATCATTATTGATGAACAACCTTTTTCTTTGGTGGAACGCGTTGGATTTCATGAGTTTGTCTTTGAGTTATAACCTCTTCTTAAGTATTTATCACATTTTATAGTGGCTAAAGATTGCATAAACTTATATTTCCACAAAAAAGCTTGTTTGAAGACTTATTTTGCTAAGATTAAGTTTAGGATTGCACCTACAACTGATACCTGAACTTTTATTCAAAACATGAATTATTTGTATCTCACTGTACATTTTATTGATTAAAATTGGAAGTTGCATAAAAGAATCATCAATTTTGTAGTGATGCATAGTTATAGAGGTAGGGAGATTGGAAAAATGGTAGAAAAGTGCATTAACGAGTGGGGAATAGAAAAAAAAAAGTGTCAACAATTACTATTGACAATGCTAGCTCAAAAGATGTTGCAATTGGTTATTTAAGGGAAAAACTTTCAAGAGAAATGGTGGCGATATTAAATAGTAGTGTTTTGCACATGAGGTGCACGTCTCATACATTGAACTTGATTGTGAGAAATGGTTTGAGTATGGTACGTGACTCTATCGCACGTATCCACAACGTGGTTAAGTATGTGAAAAGTTCTCATTTAAGAGCCAAAACATTTCAATCTTGTATTGAAAGTGAAAATATCACTTACAAGAGTTCAGTTATTCTTGACATAGCCACTAGATGAAACTTTACTTATCTTATGTTAGACACTGCTGTAAAGTTCAAAAAGCTTTCGAAAGATTGAAAGAATATGATTTATCTTTTGTAAGTGAGCTTAACTATGAGATTCATCATGATGATGATTAGGAAAATGCTGTTATTTTTTCAAAGTTTCTAAAGGTATTCTATGATGCTACTAATCAAATGTCATGGAGTTCATATGTAACTTCTAATGATTTTTTTGAGGGGATAACTCTTTTATATAAATATATGAAAGATGTGACAGATGACTCAAATCCTAAGCTTCAAGCTATGGGTATGAAAATGAAAGAAAAATTCAACAAATATTATGGTAACTTAGACAAAGTGAATATGATGATGTTGATTATGGTTGTATTGGATCCTAAAGCCAAGTTGAATTATGTGAAATTTTTGTATGGACAAATTTATGACGATAAATCAAAAGTTAATGACATGCATTATAAGGTGAAGAACCCATTGGAGTGTTTGTTTAAATTTTATGAGCAATCTTCTTTTGATTCAAGTGATCAGAATTTTGGTGTCCAAAATTTGAATGCTAGTAGCAGTGGTTCAAACACCGATGCCGATAGCAATGGAACTAACAAGAAGAAGTATGACACCCAAGCATGGTGGAAAACTTTTATGAACTCAAATCAATAATTGTGTGATGTCAATCTGAGCTTGATGAATATCTTGAAGATAAAACTGAAAAAGTTATTGATCTTGACATTTTGATGTGGTTGAAGACTAGTGGCTCAAAATATAAAACCCTATCTTTGATGGCTCGAGATGTTTTGTCTATTCCCGTAACTACCGTTGCTTCAGAGTCGACTTTCAGTATTTCGGGTCATATGCTTGATGGCTTTCGAAGTTCTTTGATTTTCAAAGTAGTGGAAATTTTGATTTGCACTCAAAATTAGTTGAGAGTCGTTCATGTGCCTATTAATATTGAAGAGTGCATTAAGAATGCAGAAAAAATTGAGTTGGGTAAGTGATATTTCTAGTTTTATATGTTGTAAATCCTTTTATATGCCTAATAAATGAATGATTAATTTAATTTCTCTCTTTTTTTTTTTATAAAAGATATGTATTGTTTTAATGAGGAGATCATCAGTAAATAGAGTTTACCAACTAAAGCGGAATAAAGATACGTGGTAAGGCTTTCTAATAATTATATTAGTTTATTGGATAGTAATTTAAATTTTAAACTAGGTGATCCCTGTTTTTTTTTCCTCCACAATTTGTTTAGCATATATGGAGACTTTGCACCAAATAAATGAGCATGTGAGATTTAAGAGAAAGCATGATTTTCTCTTAGTTATTGATGATGTAAGTCCCTCATTTTGTAGATAATCTTGCTCTTTAATTTGTGAGACTTGTGCTGTACCTCCTGCTTTGCAATATGATCAATATCCAGAAAAAAAAAAAGAATAATGGATGATGACATAATTGTTTTATGACTTATGGAGATCTTCATAGAAATTATGTCGCTATAATTATAAAGACTATGTTGGAAGGGGATGATCACGGTTCCCAGTTTTAGGGAGGGAGGTTTCATTCCCGATTCCTTTTTTTTCGGAATCGGAACTGGAACTGGTTCCACTTAAATGAAAAAGAGAAAAGAAAAGAATCTATTGGATCTTTAAACCGACCCTAGAACCTATGAGAGGATAGATTCTAGGTGTCAGATTTCGACGGGTAGGTTTCAAGTTCCAAAAAATGAGGAATCTGTACCCGAGGGTAGGTTCCAGGTTCCAAGCGGAACTTGTAAGGAACTTGGAACCGCTCACCTCTACTTATCATGTAAGACTAAGGCTTGCGCTGAGTCACATTCCCAGTTTTCCCAAACTTGCACCCAGCCCTTATGGAAAAACTCCATTTTTTATGTCAAACCATGAGAGGTTCTATGAAACTAATTCATAAACTCGAGCTGCAAACTTATGGCAAGTATGCTATCCCACACACGACTCTTCTGGCCTTAAAAGGGACTGCCTGTTAGCCATCAAGTAGCTTCTCAAGCCATGAGCTTAGATCATAGTAATCTTTAGAATATCGGAAATTCTGATGCACAGGATCCCCTAAGGGCAAGTGCAGAGCATACTCCAGGATTTTTCTCAATCATAGTTTTGTTCATAACTTTCGTTCTGGACTAGAAGAGAATAAGAGTGTTTAGAAGATTATGTTGGGAGTAGAGTACACAACATACTTCTTATTTCACTCTCTGATTTTTACAATGGGAACTCATTGCTCTTATATAGGCAAAGGAGGGTACATAAGACAAGAAAGAGCGCGGACGGCCTTGCTCGGACATAATTATGGAAGCAAACTAGCCACTTATGGGCTACACAACTAGGGAGTCCTAAAGAAATCCCGTGACAGGCTATAAACAATAGCCTCTTGCCTGGTGCTATAGTAAAAACAGACTGGATGAACAGTGAAAACAGACTGGGTGAACAGTGAACAGTGTTTTCGGGACGTCCGTTATTTCTCTCTTCCGTCTCTAGCATTGTAGTCATAGTCTGAATCATCAGAGTATGGTGAGCTATCTATTCCTTGAGTAATGCGTCCTCATCCATATCGGATGGACTGGAGTCTCCGTCTTTTTCTCTTTTGAAGGCACGGATGAGATTCTCGATTTCTTCTGCCGACAAGTCTGGTGGACGAGAGGAGCTAGCACCGAAAGAGCCAGGAAAAGGGGCGTAATTTGGGATGTCTCCCCATGGATCTTGGGAAAGTGGTCCCCCCCAGGGATCATAGGGGGTGGAGGAGTCTGGATTGTTTTGTTGAAAGATCTGGAGGGCTTCTTGGATCTTGTCTCGCGTTGGATCCCAAGCATCGAGGTGGTCCCAGGAAATAGGGATCTGGGCGGATAGCCATGCTTCTGGCGGGATGGTGCGATTTTCCTGACATAGGATTCTCTGGAGTTCTCTTGATGAAGATCGGCTGGTGGTGATGGAGTAAGGTAGTGTCTGGTGTATTTGTGCAGATTCTTGAAAAACCTTAGGCTTGTAACTTGACGTTCTCGCAATGAAGATTTGTCGAGATCCATCCAAATGGGATGGCAATATGTCCATGGGCGGTGGAACAGACAATAGTATGACGTTCTGTTCGGTCTTCCTTGACGATTCTGGATTTTGAAGAGTTCTTTCCAAGATCGAGTGGTTTGAACCATGCAAAAATGTCTAGGAGATATTTCTGTTATGGTCACATCCGGCCGCATCCTTGATGAAAACCTACAAAATTTGTTCGAGAGGAAATTCAATGGCTATTGTGTACAGTTGAACATGTACCAAAGTAACCATTTCATATCTTTGGGAAATGCATCATTAGAAGGCCATCGGAGGGGATGGATGAATGGATATTGTGGATGGAGTCCATCTGGTCTGAGCATTAGGCCGCCATGTTCATGAAAAATTCGGAACTGATATTCCCACATTAATTCCGGAAGTCTTTTTTTCAAGACATTATGTCGAATGGTCAATGGAATCTTAGGAGGATATTTAAGACTTGGCCAGCCACACTGCATGTCAGTGGTGCAGTATGTTTCTGAGAGAGGCTCCTTCTTGACATACATGTGAATTGCTTGAATTGGTTCCTTTGGTATGGATAAGAAGTCGGCTAGGACATTCTTAGTCCTTGGAATATGTTTGACTTCGAAGGAGTATTTAGAAAACCATTCAGCCCATCGGAGTAATTGTGGATGAGGGACTTGCTTTTGTTTAAACTTGAGCATCTAGGGAAATGAAGACATATCCATTTCAACAAGAAAATGGTGTCCAATTAGGTGGAATTCAAACTTCTTGATGCCGTATTTAACTACAAGTATTTCCTTGAAAGTGGAATGGTAATGGATTTCTGCTTGAGAGAATCGACCACTTTTGTAGGCATAAATATGCCTGTTCCCATCAATTTCTTCAAAAAGAATGGTTGCCTAATATTTGTCACTGGCATCAGTTTGGAGGATCCTTTTGCCAGTAGATGGGATCTTTAAGGGAGGAAGATGCTGTAGAAGTTGTTTAAGTTGGGAAACAGCTTGAGTTTGCTTGGATCCCCATGGGGGATTCTTTTTGAGCATCTTTTGGAGAGGTCTGAGATATTTAGAAATATGGGGAATAAAATCTCGCAAGTAATTTATAATGCCAAGGAATTGCTGGACTTGTCTGGCATTCAAATCCTTCTCAGGAAATTTTTGGAGTTCTTCAGCAATATGGGGTTCAAGACAATAGGTTCCTTCTTTCAAATGCATGCCAAGGAATTTAATTTCTGTTTGGGCAATAATCATTTTTTTTTGAGCAAGCATAATGCCATATCTTTTAACAATATCAGCAAATTTTGTCAAAAGTTGGCAATGAGATTTTTGATCAGGGCTAAACAAAAGAATGTCATCAATATAGATTTGAGAATTTGGAAGAATTGGTTCAAAGATTTTGCACATAGCCTTTTAGAAAAGGGAAGGTGCAGTTTTAAGACCAAAATGAACAACTGTCCATTGAAAGTGTTGGTTTGGGATACAGAACCTTGTCTTGGGTCTGTCTGATGGGTCAATTCCCAATTGCCAGAATCCTGCCTTAAGATCAAATTTGGAGTAGATCTTTGCTTGAGCAAGACTAAGAAAGAGGGAATTTCGATGGGGCAATGAGAATTTATCATCCTGGAGGAACTCATTCAGAGGTTGATAATTAATTACTAACCTCATTTTTCCACGGTTTTGTTTAGCTCGCTTGTTGACATAAAATGTTTCACATGCCCATTGAGAGTCATATGGTTCAATGAGACCTTGCGCTAACAGTTCTGCACATTCTTGTTGTGCAAGTGCAAGGTGTTCTAGGCTCATTCCAGAATGACTTGCTTTCGTCGGATTAATGTCTTCATTCTTCTTGAATGGAAGTTTGACATAAAAAAGGGAGTTTTTCCATAAGGGCTGGGTGCAAGTTTGGGAAAACTGGGAATGTGACTCAGCGCAAGAGGAAAGTAGACTCTGGATGATTGGGTCAAACAAGGCGGGTTCAAGTGTATAGAACCGTTTGGTTTCTACAAATTCCTTGAATTGGTTTTTGAAACGTAAACCACGGGAAAGTATTCTAAGCTTGGGGAGTTGGGTCAAAATGTCCCAGCCAATGATAATATCTTTGTCTGGGGATCTGGAACCAAGGACCCTGGTGGTGATAGAACACTGGGGAAAGAATTGAATGGTAATTGGCTTACTACGATATTTGGTAGCAAAGGTGTCACCAGAAGCTGAATTGAAATACCTGGTATAGGGCTTCCAAAATTCTTCTGGGAGGATCTTAGTGTCTAGAATGGAAGAACTTGCTCCAGTATCAATGAGTGCCACCAAAGGGATTGGTTTATGATATTTGGACAAAAGGATATGGATGGGGATGTATGGATGGTGTATTGGTTCAGTGGTGTGGATGTCATCAGGAGTATCAGGGAAGAAGGTGAAGACATCATTTTCAGAATCCGAGGCCGAGTCTGAGCTATATGTTTGGATAGTACATAGAGTATTTTTTGATGGTTGGTCGTCTAAGGAGAAGACAGACTCAATGTCAGAATCATCAAGCTGGATGCCAGTGCTCTTAGAGATTTTATCAATCAAATGGCTTCCACGACTTTTTGCCTTTGGACAATTTTTGGCAAAATATCCTTTTTTGTTGCAAACATAACATCTATCTTTGCTTCGTTTTTTGGAGGAGCGATGATGGCTCTTTCGCAAGAATTTCCATTTGCCTTTGCTTTTCCCTTTGCGTGTCTTTTTGAAGGAAAACTTTTTAAAGTGTCTCTTCTTTTTGCAGCCTGTACAAGAAGGATCGGTGCAATCTTTGGGACACTTGATCTTCAGACCGGGTTTAAAGCATGCCTTGCCAAGATGTCTGTTTTCTTTGAGGAAGCTTCGGAAGGCTTCTCTACGGAGACAAAGTTCTTCTATGGCGATATGAACAGCCTGTTGGATTTCACTAAAAGTGGCTTCTGTGATGCTTTTTTGTCGCTGTTGAAGGGTTTTTTCTGCATCTTGACTTAGTTCTCTTGGGATGGATGCCAAAAAAATAGGCTTGAGATTCCAATCTGCACCAAGTAAATAAAATAACTTGATCATGGCTTGAAAATGTTGGTCAAGGTCTTTGCGCCTTAATGAGCAACATTTTCGGTCGAATAACTCCTTTCTTTTGAGTTCTTTGGAGTCATCAGGTTTGCCAATGAAATATATGTGGATAATCTGGATAGCATTATCCAATGGCTGAGTTAAGAAGTACATCTGGTTTTGTTCGGAGGCAGTATGCCACCAATCTTTAAGTGCTCCTGTAAAGCAGCTGGTAAATTCCAGGAGAATATCATAGGTGCTGGGTTCAGATATGTGCCTGGTGGTGAGCCAAGCATGGAATTCTTGGAGTCGATTAGCCCACTTATGATACGGTATGTCATCCAAGGTAAAGTAAACTTTGGAGGACGAGGCAGTGAAAGTCTAGGTTGCATCAGGTTGCTCTGGGTGGTGTATTCCAGGTTCAGAAAATATATCTTCGTCTTTGACACTTTTTGCCATAAACAGATCTTCTTCCGAAGAGACTAATTCGGTAAAAACATCGAAATTGGATTCAGACGAAGTTTCAACCTGTTCAGCTGTGGATGGTTTGATGACAGCAATTAAAGGAATCTGCTGTCGAAGAAAGTTCTCAATGGGATTGGAAATGGTCAAGGTAGCAGGTGGGTTTCTGGGAGGATGATCATCGGGTAGGTGTTCAGGTGTACCAGAGGAGATGGTGATTTTGTAGGAGTGAAAGATTCATTTTGCTTTTGTTTAAGCTTGGGAGCTTTTCTCGAAGAATCAAGAAATTGTTCGAGGTGGAGGAGCAAATGAGTTGAGAACAACAAAAGAAAAGAGGATGATGATCCCGAGATGATTTCGATTTGGGTGGTAAAGAAGGAGAGGGGAAAAAGGGTGGATCAATTGGAGTGAAAGACTACTGACTTTTGAGGATTTGAATTTACCTTTTGAGCTTCTCAATTTCTGGCTTTTGGTCTTCCAAATAATGGCTAGGAGGTGCTTGCTTGGTTTCTAGCAGATGAAGCCTTTTCTGGAAGTCTTTCAGCATACGGCAAGATAAGTTAGTAGTCTTGTCTACACGTTCAAGACGTGTAGCAACACTGCCAAGAAGCTCATTTTGGGTCAAAGCATTTTCAATTTGCCAATTCAAGACAGTTTCAACAGCAGAGGGCTGCTTTCGTTGTCCTTGTGCATCAAGGCCAGTGGGGTTTGGTATCTTGGGGGAGTGTTGAAATCTTTGGTGAGGGTCGGAGAACTTTTCCAATGGAGGAAATTTCCGGGGATGAGTGTTGGTTTCGGATGATTCGGTGGTCTCGAGTGGAGAGAAGTCATCAGGATGGAACATACATATGCTGGGTAAAACAGGAGGTGGAATTGGTTGGGATATGCAAGTGCTTGGTCTTGGTAGGTTTAGGGGACATGAATGATTCTTCTTTACCCATTTTTGAATGGGCTTATAGAAAGGGGAAGTGATCATGGGTTTGGTTGGAGGTTGAGGAGGAGTGATTGGTTTGCAGGGAGGTGGAGGTGATGTTACCTTAGGAGTTTTAAGTGGTCCATAAGAGACAATAAACTAGTATTTACCACCGTCTTCTCCTAGAGGTCCAACAGTTGGATCTCCATCAAGATACCTTTGATAAAGGGTATCTTTTTTCTTTTTCTTCTTCGTGGAAGAAGGTCTGTCATCTTCATCTTCAAATTTGGTACAGGATGAACAAGCACAATCTGGATCCCAAAAGCAATGCCCAGCAAGGTCTTTAAAAAAGTGGATTGGTTGTCCCTGTGAATCAAAAGAGTGGACAAATCGTTTGTCATCTGGTTCACTTGAAACAGGGTCAGCAGGGAAGGGTGTAAAATGGAGGATGGTGGGGAAAATGGAGGAAGGTTCCTCTTTGGTTTTGTTAAACCTGATGTCAACAGTACCATTTTTTTTTCTGGTGAACTGTGGTTCACTTGACTGGATCGGTTTGCAACTCTGATGGAGTTTTTCATAGTTGGTTACCCAACTATCAAGGAAGAGCTTTACTAGCTCGCTTCGTGGAATCTGTCGAGGAATATGGATGCAAGATGTTTGGTCATGATCAACAGATATAACAAGAGCGTCTTCAGAGTTTGGAATATTGAGATCAATGGCATGGTTTTGGACACGGTAGATCATTTGGTAATGTAAGGTAGCAGCGATAAATCCAGGAGTTTGAGGAGCTCCAGTGATTTGTAGCTGAACCTTAAGAGCGATAGTTGGGATGGGATCTCGCAAGAGCAATGTTGAAATTTGGGAAAAGCGTGACAAAGACAGTTCCCGCATTCATAGTAGTCTGAATGGTGCCAACACAAGCTTGCTGGTATTCCAAAAATCTGGTGTCTAGCAAGGCTATTCGAGCTGTAACTGGTAGGCCTTTCCGACTATGAAAGGTTAAGGCAAGGCGGATAGCTCTAAAATGGAGATGAGTATAATCTTGTTGAATCCATTGAGCAGGAAACTCTGGTGGTATCTGGAGAGTGACAAACTGTTCTTGTTCAGTCGCCTGAATGGGATGCTGATCAAAGCTAGAAGACTGGACATACTCCTTCACAGTGCGAGGGGTATGTTTGATAAGGTGTCTAATGGATCGGAGAGGTGAAAATGATGGTGGTTTTGCAAAAGCGGTATGAGGGTTCATCATGGGAAGTTGAGTTTCTGAGATCTTACTATCCTCAGTGAGATAAGATACCTCATAAAGATAGTCTATCTTTAAACATGAGGATTTTCAAAGCTCGGGTGGAGGTTGAAAAGAAAGAGTAGAAGTATGAGAAATAGGTAAAGAGACAAAGGGCGAGTCTGAGGTTTCCATGGGATGAGAGTTTCTCTTCTAGAAACAGAACTTGGTTATGACCAAACTAAAATGATTCAAAGAAATCCATGGCTCTGATACTATAAGTTTGCAGCTCGAGTTTTTCGTGAACATGACGGCCTAATGCTCAGACCAAATGGACTCCATCCACAATATCCATTCATCCATCCCCTCCGATGGTCTCCTAATGATGTATTTCCCGAAGATATGAAATGGTTACTTTGGTACATGTTCAACCTGTACACAATAGCCATTGAATTTCCTACTAAACAAATTTTGCAGGTTTTCATCAAGGATGCAGCCGGACGTGACCATAACCAGAAATATCTCATAGACATTTTTGCATGGTTCAAACCACTCCAGTACTGGAAAGAACTCTTCAAAATCCAGAATCATCAAGGAAGACCTGAACCAGAACGTCATATTATTGTCCTATTCCACCGCCCATGGACATGTTGCCATCCCACTGGATGGATCTCTGACAAACCTTCATTGCGAAACGTCAAGTTACAAGCCTCGGGTTTTCAAGAATCTGCACAAATACACCGACACTACCTTACTCCATCACCACCAGCCGATCTTCATCAAGAGAACTCCGTGAGAATCCTATGTCGGAAAATCGCACCATCCCGCTGAAGCATGGCTATCCGCCCAGATCCTTGTTTCTTGGGACCACCTCGATGCTTGGGATCTAACGCGAGACAAGATCCAAGAAGCCCTCCAGATCTTTCAACAAAACAATCCAAACTCCTCCACCCCCTATGATCCCTGGGGGGGACCACTTTCCCAAGATCAATGGGGAGACACCCCAAATTACGCCCCTTTTTCCTGGCTCTTTCGGTGCTAGCTCCTCTCGTCCACCAGACTTGTCGGCAGAAGAAATCGAGAATCTCATCCGTGCCTTCAAAAGAGAAAAAGACGGAGACTCCAGTCCATCCGATATGGATGAGGACGCACTACTCAAGGAACAGATAGCTCACCATAGCTCTGATGATTCAGACTATGACTACAATGCTAGAGACGGAAGAGACAAATAACGGACGTCCCGAAAACACTGTTCACTGTTCACCCAGTCTGTTTTCTTTGTTCATCCAGTCTATTTTTACTATAGCACCAGGTAAGAGGCTAGTGTTTATAGCCTGTCACAGGATTTCTTTAGGACTCCCTAGTTGTGTAGCCCATAAGTGGCTAGTTTGCTCCCATAATTATGTCCGAGCAAGGTCAGTCTGCCTGCTCTTGTCTTATGTACCCTCATTTGCCTATATAAGAGCAAGGAGTTCCCATTGTAAAAACCAGAGAGTGAAATAAGAAGTGTATTGTGTACTCTACTCCCAACATGATCTTCTAAACACTCTCATTCTCTTCTAGTCCAGAACGAAAGTTCTGAACAAACACTATGATTGAGAAAAATCCTGGAGTATACTCTGCACTTGCCCTTAGGGGATCCCGTGCATCGAATTTCTGATATTCTAAAGATTACTATGATCTAAGCTCATGGCTTGAGAAGCTACTTGATGGCTAATAGGCAATCCCTTTTAAGGCCAGAAGAGCCGTGTGTGGGATAGCATACTTGCCATAAGTTTGCAGCTCGAGTTTATGAATTAGTTTCATAGAACCTCTTATAAAGACTCCAAAAGAACATAAAAAAATGAAAATTGTTCCTTATGCTACTACAGTCAAAAGTTTAATAAAAACTATTATATGTACTCGACCCGACATATGTCATGCCGTGGGGTTAGTGAGCCGATAGCAGTCAAATCTTAGTCAAGCACATTGAAAAATAATTAAGAGGATCTTGAGATACCTGAAAGACATCATGAATTATCGACTTTATTTTCAAGAGAATGATTTACGCTTAATTAAACTATTCTAATGCTGATTCTAGATATGTACTTATTTAATGAATGTGCAATTTCTGATGAATGTAAATCAACTTCTAGGTATGTACTTATTTAATGAATGTGCAATTTCTTGGTATAGTAAGATACAAGCATGCATAGCTCTATCTATGATGGAGGAAAAATTTACTGCATGCTCTACTATAGTGTAAGAAGTATTATAATTAAAACGTTTCTTGAAAATTTTAGCTATTATCACTAATGTTTCAAGAAGTATTAAGACCTAGATGAGCGTAAATCAACTTTTAGGTATGTACTTATTTAATGAATGTGCAATTTCTTGGTATAGTAAGATACAAACATGCGTAGCTCTATCTACGATGGAGGAAAATTTATTGCATGCTCTACTGCAATGTAAGAAGTATTATGGTTAAAACGTTTCTTGAAAAATTTAGCTATTATCATTAATGTTTCAAGAAGTATTAAGACCTAGATGAGCGCAAATCAATTTCTAGGTATGTACTTATTTAATGAATGTGCAATTTCTCGGTATAGTAAAATACAAACATGTGTAGCTCTATCTACGATGGAGGAAAAATTTATTGTATGCTCTACTGCAATGTAAAAAGTATTATGGTTAAAACGTTTCTTGAAAATTTTAGCTATTATCACTAATGTTTCAAGATTAGTGATCATTTATTGTGATAATCAAACAACCATTGCCTATGTGAAAGATCCCAAGTATCATGGTAGGACGAAACATAGTAACATAAATAATAACTTAATCAGATATACAATAATGCAGAATGAAGATACAATACATTTCAACCAACCAGAGGTTGCTTTTCCATTCATGAAAATTGTTCTTAGATATGTGTTCATGATCCACATGATGTCTCCAGAGTTACGTAGAATGTAATATGTAATGTTATTGAGGATCTTTAATTTATGTATATTTGAAAAATGTATAGTACTTGTTTATTATTTAATGCATTAATGTTCCATCAATAAGTACAAATCTACTATAAAACTAACACAAACAAATATATTGTTGAAATATATGTCAATAGGTAATGATTGACTTATTCACAAGAGCAATCACCTCAAGTGTTATAATTAGTAGATTGAGACGGGACAATACATACTATAGATATTGGAAGAGTAGTTTAGTGCATAAAATAATTTTATGACACTTTATTGGAATCAATATGAGATTTGTGATTTGTATGTGATAAGATCGAACATGATAGTTTTACAATCATGTACGCTTGAAGGAAATCATATGCAGGTACTTAATTGAGCGTTATAGAAAGCGAGCTGATATATCACTTGAGCTAAATATAAGTGTGTGAGAAACATGTGACTATGTTTAGGTTCAGATCCATATAGTGTTAATATTTAATAAATGACATATGTTTTTATAGTAAGAGAAATCTACTATAACATGTAATTTATATTAAATGTGCATTCTTTGACTGTTAAGGAATATGAGTAAAAATTATCCCTATTTACTCATCGCGCGAGTCCTTGACGAAACATACAATTTACCTCATTTTCTACTTTATGTTACTTCTAGCTATTTTCTTGAAGTAACATGTTATTCTATTTTAGCATGTTATCGGTAGTCATGAAGATATATGGCTTTATGAGACGTTTGTAGAAAAATAGTTCTTTTGAAATGGAGATGGATGGGTGTGAATGAAGATTATTATTGTTTTACATCTATCATGTGTATTTACTGGTCGATCAGTTATATTATTTTTCTATGGTTTTAGATATAATTGTAAATACATAATGTTTTGAGAATAGTTAAGTATAACTCTTAATGGATAGGTATACTTAAACTGATGTGCCAAAATATGTTTGGAGTACCATGAGACATTAATTGTTTATTTTTTTTGGGTAGTAGCCATTATGTTTTCCCTAATATATGCATAATTTGAGCTCTCTAGTGCAAGTGTATTCACTTGTCGCCAGACTTTCTTGCTAGTATGAATTGTTTCTAAAATAGATAAATATTAAATGCTTTATATTATTGATAAAGAATTATAAAGCACTTCGTGTTTGAGTGGGAGATATTATACTGTAATGGTTCACCCATGATTATGTGTATACATTCAAGAGGCATTGGTTTACCCATAATGAGGTGTGTTTGAAAAGCACCCTTTGAAGAGGTGCGAATGATGATCTCTTAAAAGAAGTTAATGTAACTTTCTCATTAATGTAATGAAGAGACAGGAAAAGAATGTTCTAACGAAAGTGAACATTCCCTCTCTCTCTCTCCATCAAAGAGAACACACAAAAAGATTTCTATTATCTCTTTGAAAAGACGATTGGCTTTAATGTTACAAAATAAGAATACCTAATCGTGATTATGTTTTGACTATTGTGAGATTGTGAATTTATCTTTTGTGTACTATCGATTCAATGTACATTATTAGGTAATTACTTTTCTTATATATAGAAGAGGTTAGTCATTCTCTTCCCTAACACTTTTATCCAACATAAGCTATGTTTTTTTTAATATTATTTCTAGTGGTAAATGTCAAGGTTGGTTTAAGATGATGCATTTATAGCATTGGTTCTCTTCTACTTTGAATGTATGTCTTGCCCTGTGGGTATTTGGACAAACAAATTTATCAAACTAGTAAAACTGTGCTTGTTTTAATGAATTTCTAGTAGTTGTCCCAGTTTGCACAAGATTCATTGCACAGCATGAAGAGAAGCCAAATTTGGTGGGTGTTTTATTTTGATGGCTCTGATCTTTATTTTGCTTAATTCAAGTAATTTATTTAGATATCAATAGAAGTGGACAAATCCATCAATATTATGAATCCAATAATAGACTCATTAGAAGGTGAAGAAGACCTCAAAGAGGTATCCAACACAAATAAGGTATCTAATACTTGTCCTTCTAAATTGCGGTGTTTTGCATTTAATGTCGGGGGTAAGTATACATATTGTATTGATGATGGTACCTATGCTATGTTGAAGCACTTGAAAAGGTGCAACAAGTATCCTTGCAATATATATAAAAAGCAAAAATTATTTGCTGCGTAGAGTGCATGGGACTCAAATAGCAATGAGGCATACCGGTACTCATAGTGCTAATGTCTGTTGACATGAAAATTTGATCAGATCATTGTAGGCAAATGCATGTTTGGATGATCATAATAGATGAACAACTTTTTCTTATGGCTAGATATTAGCACATCTCATAATTTATAATGGCTAGATATTGCGTGAAGTTGTATCTTTGTGATAAAATAAGTTTGAAAACTTACTTTTGCAAGCTTAAATCTAAGGCACACTCTTGATCGATATATGAAGTTCCAATTAGAATATTTATATCTCATTACGCATTTTATTGATGACAACTAGAAATTGCACAAAAAAATCATCAATTTTATGGCAATCCTTAATCACAAGGGCAAGGAGAGTAGAAAATGATTGAGAAGTGCATTTACGAGTGGGGAATAGAAAAAAAATTGTCAACAATCATTGTGGATAATGCTAATTCGAAAGATGTTGCTATTGATTTTTTGAAGGAAAAATTATCAAGAGAGATACTATTAATCTTAGATAATGATGTCTTATATGTGAAGTGCACGGCTACTATATTAAACTTTGATTGTGAGGGATGGATTGACAAAGTTACGTGATTCTATTATATGTATTCAAAACGTGATGTGAGGAGTTCTCCCATGAGAGCTAAACCATTCCAAGGTTGTATTGAGAGTGCAATGATTACTTATAAGGGTTCAAATTGTCTTGATGTCACAACTAGGTGGAACTCCACTTATCTCAAGATCAAAAAGGCTTTTGAAAAGATGGAAGAAGATGATCATTCTTTCTTATTTCAGATTAACTATGAAATTAGGGATATGCAACAGAATCGCTTGGATGACCAGTTTTAGGCAATTTCTAGGGATGTTGGTTCAATTCCCAATTTTAGAGTGGGAGTTGGACCCAACCAAATTTTTCATAGTTAAAAAGGAACTTTCCTTTATTGGTCTAACTTTTAGTACTTAAATGAATTGACTTCTATCTATCTTTTGCTTTAATTTGTTCAAAGGGTAGTTGTGGTAAATAAGACTAAGTAGCTAAACCTGTGACTAAGACAACCCTACGTACTTAACAAAATAGTTTGATGTGGTTTTTGTAAGTCCCTAATCACAAATCCCTAAAACCAAGTACATGTGGTAGGCATTTAGCCATAATGGTATAAATGACTCCACGCTAGTTCCCAAGAAATAAGAAGATAAAAAAACTAAAAAGAAAAAGAATGAAATAAGAAGGGGAAAAATGAAAGCCATGGCTACTCACTAACCATCCTTTGTGAAACTAAAAGTTTCAAGTTTGCAAATCCCTTAGATTTCTTTACTCTCTTTCTCTCTAGAAATATCCTTTGAAGCATTTAGTGGTTGTGTCACATGTGTGTGTGTGTGCATTCTCATGTGAATATGAAGATACAATGCAAAATGTGTGAGGCGGCGGAGTTAAATGTCCTTAGCCATACCAACGAGGTGACCTTGGGCTAATCCCCATAATCTCCACCCTCCGCCTCCCCTTTGCTCAGTGATTCGCCTCCCACCTCAACCCTCCTGTGGCCATCTTCTTTGACTTCTTCCTCGACTAGACCCTCAACTTGGCTAACAAGTTCAGCGCCCACCAATTCTGTTGGATTGCCCAAAAATCGGATCAGACTAGTTCCAGAAAATGGGAAGCAGTCTGGTTCTCGGTTCGTGAGTAGGACCAAATCAGCTAAGGAACCGATCACTTCTATATGATACTCCTAAACATAAAGATTGGGAAAATACCAAAATTCTTTCCATGGAGAATTTATGATACCACCCACAAGATGTTCGGGATTCTGCATTTCACTTCGGATATTATTTTGAGGAGATAGTTGCTTTTATAAAACTTTGAAATAAGTGGAGAAATTTTTGGATTTCAAGGCGAAAGTTATGGGTGTGAAGATGAAAGATAAGTTTGACGAATATTATGAGAGTTTTGAAAAAGTAAATATGATAGTGTTGCTTGCGATTATATTGAATCTAAGAAGAAAGATGAATTATTTGCAGTTTTGTTATAGACTAACTAGTGCGAAAGTTGATGAGATTGTATACTAAGGTGAGGATTACCTTGGAACGTTGTTTTATTTTTATGAGAAATTTTTTCTTGGTTCTTATGACAGAAGTTTGAGTGGTCAACTTTTGATTGATATTGGTTGTAGTTGGGATCCTGATAGTCACAAGGAGGCTAACAATGGTGACTTGGTTTCATTGTGGATTTCAATTTGGTAAAGGTGTATGGAAGCCTTCTTCACAAGGAGAGAAAAGTGCCTGAGTTCAACTTATCTAAGCTTGATAAGTATCTTAAAGTCGAACATAAAGAAACTCGTCATCTTGACCTTTTGATGTGGTGGAAAACTACAAGCCAAAAGTTTAAAATCCTCTCTTTGATGGTTTGAGATATTTTGTCTATTCTTGTAATAATCGTTGCTTTGGAGTTGACTTTCAATACATTTGGTCGTGTGTTTGATGGCTTTCGAAGTTCTTTGACTCTGGAATAGTGGAAGCTTTGACTTGCACTCAAGATTGATTGAGAGTGATTACTATGTCAATTAATGTTGAAGAGTGCATTGAAAATGCGCAAAAACTTGTTTGGGGTTAGTCAGAATACATGCTTTTATCTTGTAATTCTTTGTATATCTAATGAGTGAATGATTTATTGAATACTTTATTTTTGTTAGATATGGATAATGTTCACTCAAAGCTTACTAGTAAAGAGAGTTCTCAATTTACAAGTTGAAGTGAAAGGAATATATGTGGTGAGATTTTCCATTAATTATTTGAGTTAAAATTCTAGTAATTTTAGTTTAAAATTAATGTTCAGGGATCATATATGCTTATTGCAGGATTATCAGCAAGTTTAGCCATGGTTTTTGGGCTCTCTGCTTTGCATACTCCCCAGCAATATCATTTAGGTTCGCTAAGATGGATTCTCGCAAGTTGCACCGTGTCTGTGGGTGTTTGTTGTTCTGTTCCTGTTTCTTGATCTGCAGTGATGGTTCTTGTGTCCACTTGGTGGGTTTTTTGTGGTTGAAAGGTTGCGAGTTGGATTATGATTTTTTTTTCGACGATAACGGTTTCATCTGTGTTGGCCTTCTTGTTATAAAGGTGGCCAATCGTTTTGAATTTTTATAATTATTCATCTATTTTGGAGATGGATTTTATGTTAACTTGTTCTGATTTAGGCAAAACATTATGTTGTGAGGTATATGGTAATCTATATTATCCTTATGTTTCAAAGATTGCAAACAGTGGCTGACTTTTATTCTACAATTTTTGGGGAAAAGAATTACCTTCAGAATTTCCATTGTAGATTAAATTTCAAATTCTACATCATGTCTAGACTGCTGAAATTTGGATATGAAATTGCTAAGAGACTGGTTCCATTGGACTAATTCCAAAAACTAGGAATCGATCCTTTTGGTCTAGTTCTTGGTTCTTAGTTGAGACCAAACCAGACGGGATTCAAGAATCAAGAACCAGACTGAGAACCAATTACTTCTATGAAAAGCAATACTGAGATGTCGGCTAATGACCTGAGGTGGCGACTGAGAGCTTGAAGGCAGGTGGCTGAGAGTCCTCATAGTGGTCCATGAAGGTGGTAGTCATTGTGATTAGTTTTAGATTCAATTAGCCTAGTTTAGTGCTAACTAGGCTAGTTTGGTTAATGATTCGAGGTTTTGATAAGCAAGTTAGCCTAATTTTATTAATAAAACCAAAAATAGACTCAGAATCACATCCCAATAATGGTTAAACTAAGCTTAGGTTAGCTTCATTATCATAGAATAAGTAGAATTAGGCTCACCTTAGATAGGATTAGTATTGAATCTTAAGTTTATGGGAATTCATGTCCGAGGCTATAACAAGGCATCGTCTATTCTTTGCTGACTTGTATTCGGTTTTCTTTTCAGCATTCACTTTTTTTTTTTTTGGTCGAAAGCTTTTCAGCATTTACTTGGACTTAGACGCTTTCAATATTTGGTTGTTTTATTTGTCGCTTCACACTTCAATAATTGTTAATTAATTTCTTTTCTAGGGGGACTAGGATAGTTCAGGACTACAATAAACCCCCAAAGAACATTTGTATGATCAAGTATCGGCTTTGATACCTTTAGGATCATTACTGGTAACCTCTATATATGACCATCTAAATGAACAAAATCCCAAGTTTGGGGTACCGAAAGAGTGCCAATGAAAGCTTTAGCATAATTAAGTCCCCAAGCTAAAATATTTAATTGCGTAGGAAACGAGGTGAACCCCCTGTGCCTTGTTTGGTTTCTAACCAACCCTAGTAAAACTAGTGGTGACTAGGGATATGCAAAATGGACCACCAAAATAAGGAACCGCCCGGTTGGGACTAGACTAGCCAATTCGGTTCGATTTTTGGGAGTGTCGATATGGTTTCTAGTTCCCAAAAGTGGAACCAATGTTTGGGTGGTCTGGTTCCCAATTCCAAGAGGGGATCGGACCAAACCGACTATATATACCTTTTTTTTTTTTTTCTTTCAAAAAAATTAGAAAAATGTGAATTAAATAGTATCTCATCGAGATACCACAAGCTATGACATTTTTCACTTATTGTCATTTATGTCACTATCTTAAGATTTGTCACTCTCTCTCGTTGTACATAGCCATTGTTTAGTGGGGAAAAAAAAGTAGTTGATTTCATTAGACTAAACTGGAATTGACGGTCCAGTCTGATTCTTGTTTAAAGGACCAAATGGTTTGGTTCCTCGTTCCACCTTGGAATCAAACTATACCGAAAACCAATCATCCTTAGTGGTGATTCCTAAAAATCTTTTACGATAAATGAACTTAAAACAAAATCCAAAGTCGCATGAAATATGGACTTGAGAGAGCCCATGCCTAAATCGATGGGCCATTTAGCTTGCCTTTTTGGGCAAAACCCCTAAACCCTCTTCCCCAATGAACCAGAATAGTTGAGAGGGAAGCGACAACGAGTGGGGTTGTCCAACCCCAAGCGTTGTATGGCTGAAGTCATTCAATCCTAGGCCAAATCTGGCTAGAGTCATGCAACCTATAGGCCAAATGAGGTCCTGGTTGAGGGTTGTGCAATCCTAACCAAGTGTTCCGTCCAACCCAGCAGCGGTTGGTTAGGGCTTGGCAGCTCTTACTGACTTCCTTTATAATCAACCCACCTCTCTTGATCTCTTTATTGGGGTTTAATTTTTTTTCTTTAATTCTAATATTTTATCTAACCAACACATGGAAATTACATGGAAACATTAATCTATCCAATCAGTATGGACGTGGAACTGATGTATTAGTCCACGTCGGCATTTCCATTTATACTGTAACAGAATAACCAACTCAAATGAAAAATAATATACTCTAAGGGAAAGTTCAAACACATTACTGAACTATTTGGAAAAGTTCAGGTACTTGCGTGCTGTTAATTTACAATAATGACCCTATGCTATCAACTTATCACTACCATCTTGTCATTTCAGTCGGTGCTTCTTATATTTTATGCGGTACGGTATAGAGTAAATTAGATATTATGCATAAGTATATATTTATGAAACTATTAATTGACCAATACTATACTCTTATTACTATAGATGATTTAATTACATTTGTTAGAGAGAATCGAGTCTTTTCTCATGGTTTAAGAATGCAGAATTTTTAATATGAAGTAAAAAAATCACAAAATTCCATATTCATAGGCGTTTAGACACTAATATCAAAAACCATCGGAGGTATTTTAGGCATGCCATACTACTCCTTTCCAATTACACTAGTTATTCGCAAAATCAAATGGCGTAATAAACACGCTTTTCATTACTTAAACCAAACAACGCAAGGGCTCTCATATTCAATCTTATTTCATTACTGCGATCGGGCTATTAGTTCAATCCTCTAAGTTTCTTGAAGTTTTGCCAATTCTTGTACACTCAGACATTTAAGTCGCAATAGCCATAAACTGGCATTTTAAAGGACGATCAAGTTTCAGACGTCAGAAAACATGGACTACTATTTGAATAGAAATGGTCGTTAGGCCTACTTCCTTGCTGAATGAAGGAGGTGTCCTGCCAACCTAAGACCATAATGCCTATAATACGGCTGTTTCTTGGCAGAAAGGGCGTACATGATTTAGACCCTGAAGGCATTCCCCGACCGTTCTTAGCTGACAAATTAGCAGATTTTGTCAACCCATTACGTGAGATTCGGTTTCCTATTGCGACTGCCAATTCATTCGTCTTCGAGGTTGGTTGAATCCTCGTCAGTCATGGAACCTCTGATCAAAGGATTCGAGTCCTCCGATGAATCTGCAAATTCCTCCTTGTACATCTCCTCGATCATTGGCTTCCACAACCGAACCCGGGCATTAATGAACCAGTTCGAAACCTGAACAAAAGTTATGTGCTCACGCTCGTCAGTGAAAACAAGTAGCGCCAAAACGTTAGTTCTAGAGAAATCACCTGATTCTTGGTTAGCCCTGTTTGTGATGCCAACATATGCTTTTCAGAGTCATTTGGATAACTGTCAGCGGACCAAAAGAAACAATATTTATCACCAATAGATTTTCCAACTACAGCGAAAAAAATAGCTACTTTGAGCACTGTGGAATCGGGTGCTTACGGATGGAGGAAGTGTTCGAAGAGCCATGAACGAAGGATCGCCAGAGAAGTCTCCGGCAACCCTCTGATGGGCCTCCAAGCTTGCCTCTGACCGTGGATCAATCCGAGCTGTTGGAGAGAGAGCCTCTGCTTTTGTCTACATTCTCGATCAAACAGGCTCAGCTGCGACAGGCCAGAGCTAATTCTCGAAGAATCATCACGTAGTTTTCTCCTTGTGATCTTAATTTGAGATACTATTGCATCCCTTAAATTGCAGAAATGCCTAGTCATCGCTCGGAGGGCCAATGCAGTGTAGGATTTTGCCGCTCCCAAACCTGCCACCGATTCGAACGACAATACCACCTCCTCCATGTGGAAGTAGTATTTCGTAAATCTCGCTTCGACCTGTAAATTCGCTCCAGCAATGCAGCCGTAGTATGTTAGTGAAACAACGACATTACTTTTTGGCAACAAATTTGGATATGAAGTAAATTGAGAAGCTACTTTGTAGTTTGTGTAGGAGGCCCACCTCTTCCAGTAAAGAAACAAGCTTAGCAAGTTTAGCTTGAAGTCCATGTTTCTCTGCAGAGAGACCATTATTGCCAAATTCTTCCTTTAATTCAGAAACCAGCCCTAGAGTTGCTTTTCTTTCTGCTCCTCCATATAACTTCCTCAAGTACTTCTCATTGGCAATCTCGGCATCACTCCCACAAATACTAACAACCTCTTCCAAAAGGCACTGAGCTGGCTTCAAGTATCTTGAATTCCCAACATTGGAAGGAACCAAATCTGGCCTGTAAGAAGCGAAACACTGCCTGTTCCGAGGAGCTGAGGACGAAGCAAACTCAGAGTCATCACTTGTGGCACAATCTTCTCTTGATTCCCCTGGGACAACATAGCTTGAACTGCTGAAATCTGCACCGCTGAACAGCCTGTGCCCATATTGGACTGTATTAGGTTCAAGCAACCGAGAATTGAGAGAGAGCGTGAGGCTGTGGGCTTGGTCGTTAGGCACATTTGCCGCTTCAAGAAGATCCATCAAATGCCTGGTGTGGGTGATATGGGATTCAGCTGCTGTTACAGGACTGTGAACAAGGTTTATTGATCTGGGCATTCTTTCCCCAAGATATTGGATGCTTGGTATTGCGCCAATGGGCTCAAAGAATGTGGTGTTGCTTCTTAAACCAGAACCATAAGAACTCAAATCTGGTCCTTCGAATCGGCTCTCACGTGGAATGAACTGGCGCCAAGCGGTTGGCATCGGATTCGGTGGTGACTCGTGCGTAACCATGATATCCCCTGGTACTTCGTTGATATTACTTTGGATGATCTTTATGGAACTGATTCGCTCGACAAGATTCCGATTTCAAGAAAATTTATCATGGACAGATCATTTTCTCAAATGCGATCAGTTCTACTGTATGAAGTGTAGAATCTATCAAAAGACTGTAACAAAAATACACATAAAGGAAATCAATCAGAAACAAAATCATGAGCTTGGAAGACAATGTAGGCAGTTGTCGTCAAAATGAAGCCCCAGTGCAAAACCACCATGATGATTATTATGGTAATAGGGAAGGGAAGCATACAAGAGGCAAGGTACTGAAAAAAAGTAAAACAATACTAATATACTCCTCAAACAACCTAAACTCTGCCAAAATGAGTGAGATTTTTTTATGATAAGAGAGTTTAAAGAACTACTAAAACCTCAACATCCCTTGCAGGCCATAAGAGGTTGAAAATGAAAGATATAATGCAGGACTAGGACTTCAAAATGAGAGCATGATCTTCTTGGTGCAAGACTTGCCTCAGAACATTAATAATTCAAAGAGAAGGAAAAGCAGCAATGATTCTTTTCCTCTCTCGAAACGTGAAAAACCAAGCGGCAGGATGCTATTAAACCTAAAGACATAGACTTGTGCAGGTGCTCAGAAAGAAGCCAAGCTGATTGGCTCTATCACTGCAGGAAAAGAAAAATGACAGGGACAAAGGCCAAGGGAAAAAAATGGTCCCCTCAATTGTCCCTGACCATTAAAGGCATCAAATTTCTTCAGCTTTAGTTTGCCTGCCATTGCATATCATTGGGAGACTCAAAAAGTACTTTCCAATCTCAAAAGACTTACCCTATTCCTGTGTGCGAGAGAGAGAGAGAGAGAGGTTAAATTGTTCTGTCATCTGCATTGCTGTGATCTGTGAAAAGAGAGGGAAGTACTTAGGGAAACAGGGCAGAAAAGTGGGCTCACTTTGCACACTCCCAGTTTAAAGATTGTCATCTTGTGACCTGTGAGCATGTTGTCACATTAGAGTATCTTTCCCTTTCTTTTGGCCCTTTTTCCTTGTTGGGTGCTGGAATCATGCATGAGGATGCAGATGTTGAGAGTACACTGAAAATCACAAATCTCTTAATGAACAAGGCAGGAACGTAAAATGGATCATTGCGCACTAGAAAGAGACGGTTGACTGTGCTCGTGAGATCAGTTGATGCTGGTGATGAGAGAAATCTCTGCTCTGGTTTACCCTATCTTGAAAGACAGCGATTTGGAAGGCTCTGGATACTAAACTATCCTATGTTATCCTGTGAAAGACTAAGGACAGTTCGGTCTATGCTTAGGGGGCAGCTGTAAACATTAGCTGTACTCTCATGAACTGAACTTTTTTCTTTTTTCAATTGCCCTTCAATGCCTAAACTCGATGATACTCATGAGTGTCAGATTCAAGTCTGAAGCAGGCCAAAAGCATTTGCAAGTCGTAGAGTTTTTGACAGAAGTCTAATGGCTAGTGCCACGAGCCGTGTTTCTATTAACAAATTTACTGTTCTGCTCCCTAATTTGACCAGTTAAACAGACGATATTCATTATTCATTTCTATGATGCAAAATTCTCGTTCTGGCGTGACATAATTATCAAGAAGCTTACACTTTCTACAAATGTGAATCTCTATATGGATGGCTTGCTTTTAACGAGTTGATTCACCTTGTTAGTGCTGGTCCCCAAAGGATGACAGACTACCTCTTCACCACAAATCTACGAAGGAAAGGACGCAACAACATCAATCATGTCAACTACCCATGAGTTCTGACCCAAAAAAATAATAATAATACCGATGAGTCATGCTTGTTTGATAAAATTGAAAAATTAATACTGGAAATTTTAAAGCACACAATGTTAAGCAATGGAACTTTAAGGATTGAAAATGGAAATGACAAATTGTTTGATAATAGAAGGCAATTGAATAATGTGTTTCATGAGTTTCCTACCAAAAATGGAATAGTGAAAATGTTGACATTATAAATTGTAAGATGGTAATTTCTATAGTTCAAGTGGCGTTTGGTTTGGCTTTTTTGTGGTTATTGTAGTTGTGAAATAGAGCGCTTTAACTTTTAAGGTGTTTGGTGAAAGAACTTATAACTGCAACCTCTCAACCGGTACTTTCATTGCAACTTCCAAAAGCTGCTATGCCTAATAGTTTTGTAGCTTTGAGGTGCTGTAGCTTTTAGACTTTTTAAGAGAAAGCTACAGCAAATTTTCTAAAAATTGGAATAATGAATTATAACAATACCCTAATAATAATAATATTGCGATAACAAAAATAAAAATCTTGATGGCAATCACATATTATAACATTATTAATATTAAGGGATAATACCACAAAAAATTTCAAATTATGCCATTTGTGAAAAATTTACCCTGAACTTTTTTTGCGACATTAAAAATCCTAAACTATGCTATTTGTGACAAATTTACTTTAAACTTTTTTTTGTAACATTGAGGGGAGAGAGAAGAAAGGAAAAAAGAAGAAGGAAAAAGATGAAAATGTCATTCGGTCAAAGAGTTTGGGGGCAAATGTGTTACATGAGTATAAGTTTAGGGTTTTTTGGATCACTAAAAAAAATTTGGGGTAAATGTGTCACAATGAACATAGTTTGAGGTTTTTAGTATTATAAAAAAAAATTCAATGTAAGTTTATCACAAATGGTATAGTTTGGAGTTTTAGTGTCAAAAAAAAAGTTAGGGTAAATTTATCACGAGTGGTATAGTTTGAGATTTTTTGTGCCATTTTCCCTAATATTAATAGCAATAATAATATAACGTTTGTGATACTATAATTATAAGAACTAGATGTTATAGTCATCATCATAATTTTACTATAATGAAAACAAAAATAACTATGACATATGAATTTCTAAACATGTTATCGTTATAGTAATGACATATAGATGACATAGTTATCATTATGGATTATTAAGTGCCGATTGGGTTTACGAACCGAATGACTTCTTTCTTTATTGAAACAATGTCGTCTCAAGGATTGCTAGAAGAAGCCTTCGCAGCACCGTTAAGAGCCGAAGCAAAATCGAAACTGGCACATGCAGCAGCAACAGTTACGTGGCTATGCAATTGATGGTGAAGGGTATAACAATAGAAGGAGGGAGTAGCCAATAAAGCATCATGTTCTGTGCTCTTTCTCAGCCAAATCCTAAAACAAATACATTTGAACTTATGCTTGCAGAACAAAATATACCCACTTTTCAAATGATCCGAAAAATTACACAAAATTACACTTGAGAGACATAAATAGATATCGATTATTATCCATCCATACATGTAGATCCGGTTTTTAACATGGATATAGGTCGTGACATGTTTGCCGGCATGTGTACGAAGGGTCAAACCGCATTTCTCTCATCTGAAAATGATGTTGTTCTTGAGTCTTCTACTTTAATGACTCATTTGTTTCAACGAGAAAAGAGAGAATATGAGAAACCCGAGCTTCTTCTTTTTTCTGTGTTTAACCCCAAATTGAAGAGCTAGGTTCTTGAACTGAGTTCTTTCTGCCCTTGTGGACACCTGAAAATACCCTTGCTATCACATACTGCTCACGAGGGCATAAAAAGGGACAATACGACCCATTTTGTTTAAAGAAACCTAGAATCACCGGCATTCTTGAAGGGATTTAAAGCTAGGTGTCGATGGGAATCTAGATAGATATACTTGAGTTGATGGAAAAATACTTCATTGCCACGTGTCAGGCTATGAAAATAACAAGTTGGACTTGGAATTTAAGTAAAATTGGCATTTAATTCTAAGCAAGAATAACTGTTGTAAGTAAGTCCCGGGAAAATAGGAAAGTAGTTATTTACTTGATGGGCAAGTCATGCAAGCTCCATCAACAAGTCAAGAGGTGGTCAGCTGTGGATAAGGTGGTCAAGAAAAGAAAAAAAAACGTGGGAAAACCAAGAGTGTTGCTCAAGGAAAGCAACTGACTAAATCAAACTATAAATACCACAAGCCACATAATTGAGAGCCCTTTGAACATCACAATAACTATCTTTGCTTTTATCTTTAATTTATCACATTTTAGCTATAATCTTTCAGATTCCCATCATAGATTAAATTCCAATGTGTATCTCTATCTAGCTCAGCATCGTCGATTAGATTTTGGTGTTATTCCAATAGCTTAGTGCCATCTATTAAATTCTGACATTGAGTTTTCTATCTAGGAATATTGTTGTTGATTAAATTCCATATACACACCTAAGCAAGCTATGTCGTTGATTAAATTCCAACATAATTTAAGTTAGATCCTAGGGTTATACATACAGGTTGGGAATAAAAATCGCATTTGACATTCTCTGTCCATACTTAGCACAGAACTTGAATCCTCTACAATAAAACTGAAATGCACCATTCGGTGAAAGATTTTTCACAGGAATCTAAAATGGTGAAACATCTTTTTAGCACGCCTAGTGGGACCGTTGTGTTGAGTTGAGAGAGTACTATGACATGAACCTGAAGTCGAGCCCACTTGAATAGTGCTATTGATGAACAAACATCATTGATGGCAGAATATAACACACGTGAAGAGTTATCATTAGCTCGACTTCCTTGTGACAAGGCCACAAACCAAGTCAAAGAGAAATGGACTAACATTCCAAGGTAGCGTGTGAATGAAAGAAGGTAGCTAGATCTCACACTAGTCATGATTGCTACTGTGAGACAAGTAGTTGAGGAGGCTCAAAATGAGTTTGCTGATCATATGGTCAGATGAATGACCGATGTTGTCAAGCCCTTGATCATCAATACTTACCATGAATGTGCCCAAGGACAACATGGAATCTTAATAGGGTCAGTGTAGCCGTGGACAGGGCAAAAACCTGCTTTGACCGGGCATGTTCTTTTAGCTCCTGCTTATCGAGTAATATCGCATAATGCAGGACAAAGTGCACCGGCTTGGCCTCTTGTTAAGATCTTGCAAAAGGGAGAAATCCATGCGGCTACATAGATTGATAGATCAATATTAATGTCTACACGAATGTTGATCAATTTCTTGCAATGTCCAACTCACTAATGACTCAACAACCCACAACATTCGAAAATGTCTTAGGAGTTAGGTTGGCTCCTTAGCCAAACTCTATTCCTATACCACAAGAGAATGTAATACCGATCATGATGGTAGCTTTAAAAGTTATAATGACTCCAACTAGAGGGTAGGAACAAGTGCATCGAATAAACGTTCAACCACAGGTGTCCCGGGCTGCTATGCCTAATGTGTAGCAATAGATGCCTTTGGTTGTCATGCCTAATAATCAACATGTTTCTTAAGTTGTGATCCCTAATGTTCAACAACATGTTCCTTTGGCTACCATGCCTAATGTCAAACATCATGTTTCTTAAGCTATGATACCCAATATTCAACAATAGGTGCTCCTCGCCACTATGCCAAATATGTAACAACAAGTGCCCCTGGTTACCATGTCCATTGTTCAACAAAGCGATTCTCAATGTTCGGTAACAGGTGTCATAGGCTACAAATCCCAATGTCCAGTCATAGCCATAGCCCTATAAGCCCGAACAACAAGTCTATTGGAATCTCAGTAGAATGCCCAACTAACTATTGCAATCCAATTATGCTAGGCAACAAGCCCTAGGATTGCCTCTTTTGGCTCCCATTCAAAACCAACTGATGGTTGACCAAGTATTAAGGTGATATGGTCACAATGTGGCTTGCCTACCTAACATATATAGGAAATTGTATCTGGATTAGATGGATATTGTACCAGATCCAAGGGCATTCAAGATGCTTGAATTTACCCTATTCATTAATGAAGAGAATCAATCAACATTCAAACATATCAATCGTTTATTGGCACAATGTGCAGATGTAGCTCGTACTGACCATTGGAAACTCATGTTGTTGCCTTTATCACCATCAAAGACTGCTTTCACTTGATATACAGCATTGCCACCAAATTCTATTACCTCATGGGAGAAAATGAAAAAGATTGTTCCGCACCCAGTTCAAAAGAGCAATCTCAGATCTGTTAGTGGCTGACCTGTCAACCATGAAACAACATAATAATGAGTCAGTCAATCAACTTATTTCTAGGTTCAAAAGGGTTAGGGATAAATGTTTGGTCCCATTACTTGAGAAAACCTTTACGAATCTTGCTATTAATGGATTGAAATTTGAGATTTGTGAGAGGATGGTGGGACAACCCTACTTGTATTTGTTCCGGCTATCTACCATTGCCACAAAACATGAATACCTACTCATGGGGAAGGACAAGAGACATGATAGACGAATAGGTGTTAATTGGGCTGACTTAGTAGAAACCGATAAGGAACTAAAACAAGTGGAGATGGCAAAAGTGGTTGTTACTAAAATGGTTATTGACAAACCCTATACGTGTCAAGCATTAAAGCCAACCAAAATGAAGGAGAAATCCAATATCATGCCAAAAGCAAAAGAGGCCATTTATTACTCTTTTGATGTCAATAAAATTGAGGAAATATTTGATATTTTATTAGTTGATGGGCAAATAAAGCTTACCGAGGGACATAATATACCTACTAAAGATGAGCTAACGGGAAAGAAATATCGCAAATGGCATAACTCCTGGAGCCATAATACTAATGATTGCTTGATATTTAAAAAAATATATATTCAACATGCAATCAAGTAAGGAAAAATAAAGTTTGCTAATGACAAGAATAAGGCTCCTATGGAAGTTGACGTTGATCTTTTCCCTATCATGATTGATATGATATCATGGAAAATTAAGCCCTAAAGATACTAGTAGCCATTGTTTTGTGCAAGATGCAAACAAGTAATTAGGCAAAAATAGCACCGTCCTATGTTCAAAAGCCATCAATACAGGCAAAGCTCATATGGTCAGGGCTCGATACCTCAGTCCCAAAAGAATTTGCTTGGAATAAGCCAAGCCATCCAAAGAAACATTATATGTACCAAAAAGGGAAATTCTCTTCATCAAGCTCTCATCTTAGATAGTGTCAAGGTTACCTATTGTGTTCAAGGTGTAGGCAATTGATTAGTTAGTAGAAACGCTACTCTAGGGGGTAGCACAATCAATACAATACTATGGTCATAGGCAAAACGCAACAACTAAATAATCAAATAGAGTATGTCCTCTATCAGACAAAGCATCCCAAGAAGTATTGTGCTCGTCGACAGATTGCTAAGTCATTCAAATAAAGATATGAAGAGGGTCCCACAATTGGAACCTTGGGAGAACATAATGGGAAATATGATTGTTGTGTCATTTATAGTCCACTCCCCATCTACCCTCGAGTAACAAGCTCATCTAGATGGGGATTTGAGTTCAATGATGAGGTTCCAACAACTAATAATCGTTGTTTGATGAACCTTAAAGATACCCCATGAACCACCTATCAACAAGTGGTACAAGGTTGATAGATTCCGGTCTACGGGGAACAAATTGACGCGAACTTAGAAGAGGAGGATACAAAGAAAGAAAAAAGGTGTATATGCTCTAGAAGTAGCTTGATCAAGTATGTATTACACATGTCAAGCCTGCTTTGGTAGCTGCTCATAGGCCAAGGAGACCCAAAGTTAGGAATTTGGTATGGAGAAGAAAATTAAATGATGAGGGTGTGACTTCCAATCAAAGTGGTAAATTGGACACACAAGCAGTTGCCCAATCGCTATAGAAGGTGAGGCCATTATCAAGGTCAGTCTCATCGTTGAGCTCTTACATGATGCGGGTAAAGCTTCCTATTGAGTTTCACGTAATATCTTCCGGTACTAAGTTATGTAAGGAAATCCTCATGAATGAGAAGGAAGAGGTGAAATTCTATGTCGACAATGAGAAAGTAAGGGAGTTTGAGAAACCTCTTACACAGAACTCAAATCATTTAAGGGCATTAAACATTAATGCAAAATTAATGGTTGCCCTTTATCCTGTGTGTTAGTTGACGGGGTTTTACTTTAAATCTCATTCCTTATCATTTTTTACAAGAAAAATAGAAAGGAAGGATAATAAGATTATCCCATCAAACATTTAATTGTCAGACTATATTGGAGACGTCTCAGACGTAAAAGGGATATACGTGGTTGATTTGACTGTAGGATCTAAGACCTCTAGAACTTCTTTCTATGTGGTCGATGCTGATGGATCATATAATTTGCTACGTGGAACATAGAAACCAATGCGTTCCATTGACCCTGCATTAGATGTTGGCATTCTAGAATGGTGATAAAATAGAGTATGTTAAAGCCAATGCGAAGCCGTAAGTGGTTTGCTCACAAATGGTAAAGGGATGCCAGGAAGCACTAGAAGACAAAATTTGTGTAAGCAAACCCTCATTAGTAGATCCCAACAATATCATGTTCTACTGTTTTGATAAAGGGATTGTTAAGTCGGTTCTAAAGAGTCAACTAGTAGACTAATTTGATAAGATTGTCTATGGAAAAACTTATATTATCAAGAGACCTCATTAGGAGGTACTCGGCCTATAGGGCCGAATAGGCAAAGTAGGGTGTAAAGGCTGTTGAAGGGATATTGGATTTTGATGACTCACCTATTAAGGATAATGATAAGATGATTGAAGCTCAAAACCCTTTGGAAGAAATTAACCTTAGCTTAACTAATGATCAATGCCATATTTGTGTAAGGAAGTACAAGGACTTCTTTACCTAAGATTATGATGAAATGCATGGACTAGACAGAGATGTTGTAGAACATCAATTGCCAATAAAGAAAGGTTTCAAACTACACAAGGACCTCTAAGGCTATTTTCACCAGAAGTCATACAAAAAGTCAAAGAGAAGATTGAAAGATTGTCGGCAGTAGGCTTTATAAAAACTATATGGTATGTCGAGTGGTTATCGAATATAGTGCTAGTAGAAAAGAGGAATGGAAAGCTTAGAGTTTGTATAGATTTTTGTACTTGAATGCAGCCACACCTAAGGACGAGTACCAAATGCCCCTGGCTGATATGCTTGTCAACTTTGCTTCTGGTAATGAAATTATGTCACCCATAGACAGTCATTTGGGCTATAATCAAATATTCATAGCCGAAGAAAATATCCATAAAACATCATTTAGTGCCCAAGTTCGATTAGCACCTTCGAATGATCGGTCATGCCATTTGGATTGAAGAATGTAGGCGCTACATACCAAGGGGTGATGAATTTTATTTTTCATAATATGATTGGCGATTTTATGGAAGTCTACATTGATGATGTCATCATCAAATTGGACTGGATAAGTCATTTTAATTATTTAGAACGAGCCTTTTTTAGGATGTAGAAATTCAATTTGAAAATGAATCATTCGAAATGTACTTTTGGGATTAAGGCTGGAAATTTTCTAGGATTCTTAGTTGATAAGAGAGAAATTGAAATAGATATAAATAAGGCTACATCTATTTTAGAACTGACATTTCCAACTACTAAAAAACAACTTTAGATGATACTAGGGAAGATAAATTTCTTGCGTTGATTTATTACTAACCTATTAGGAAAAATCGAAGTGCTTTCCCCGTTATTGAAGCTTAAATATCAGGAAGAGTTTGTCTGGGAGGACAAGTATCAATAGGCATTCAACAAGATAAAAGATTATTTGATCAACCCCCCAGTTTTGATGCTATCCAAGGCAAGTAGGCCATTGAAGCTGTACTCGTTGGCCACCGATACTACCATTAGATGCATGCTAGCATAAGAAAATGATGAGGGCAAATAACAAATAATTTTTTATTTGAATCAAATGTTGAATGATGCAAAGATGAGATATATAGCTATTGAAAAGTTGTGCTTGTCACTGTATCATACTTGTACCAAGTTACGTCATTATATGTTGCCAACTATGGTGCATATAATATGCAAAACATACATGATCAAGTATATGCTAACTCGACCAATAATATGGGGTTGAATTGCCAAGTGGGCATTAGCACTCTCATAAATTAATTTGGTCTATGTCCTACTTAAGGTAGTGAAGGGACAAGTGGAAGCAAATTTTATTATGAATTACCCAAGCATCCAAAATGATAGTGATATGGAAGGGTGTCTTTAGGTAATCCCTTGGACCCTATACTTTGAAGGTCAAGTGTAGTCGAGTCAGCAGGGGTTGGAATTCTAATAGTCTCTCCTCAAGGTCATAGGACAAAAATGACATTTAAGCTTGACTTTACTTGTTCAAATAATCAAGCCGAATATGACGTATTGATTGTAGGTTTAAATATTTTAACTAACATGAAGGCATGTTTATTAAAATTGTGGGTGACTCTTGGTTGATTATAAAACAATTGTCTAGAGAATACCAATACCTTAATGAAAATATCATATCTCATTATATGTTGGCCAAGGATCTCTTAGATCATTTTGATGATTTTGTACTTGTTCATGTCAAAAGAAATCAAAATGTGGAAGCCAATGAGTTGGCTCAAATAGTTTCGGCTTATGAAATATGTAAAGAACTGGCGAATCATATCATTACCCAAGTTAGGACATTACCCTCCACAGACAATAGGTTCATGTTAATTCAAGATACGTAGGAAGCAAGTCATGATATGGAAGCTCAAGATTGGAGAACTCAATTTATCGAGTATTTGAAAAATCCAGTTGTCAATGATAAGAACTTTAAAAAAGAAGAAGAAGCAATCAAGTACTTATTAATTAGCGACGACTTATATAGACGGCCAATTATTGAACTATTTGGGAAAACGAGAATCTATACTAGTAATGGCTAAGGCACATGAGGGAATATGTGGTGTGCATCAAGCTGGAGTTAAGATGAAATGGTTATTGTGTCGACATGGTTATTTTTGGCCTATGATAACTCAGGATTGCATTGACTATGCTAAGGGGTGTGAAATGTGTCAAAAGCATGGCCCTATTCAACATGTGCTGGCCTTGGTGATGAAACCCATAATTAAACCTTGGCCATTTAGAGGATGGGTGATGGATATAATTGGGAAGATATATCCTCCCTCATCTAAAAAACATAGCTTCATTCTCGTTGCTACACATTATTTTACAAAGTGGGTTGAAGCAGCCTCATATAAAAATGTTACACAAAAAACAGTAAAAAGGCTCATCGAGGAACATATTATATAGATTTGGCATTCCAGAATCCATTAATGCAGATCAAGAAATAGTGTTTATTGGGTATAAGGTGTTGGATTTTACTAAGTCAAGGGGAATTAAGATGATCCATTCAATGCCTTATTATGCCCAAGTGAATGGCCAAGCTGAAGCCTCCAATAAGTTAATTATTGGTCTAATTAAGAAACATTTGGAAGATAATCCAAGGGAGTGGGATTCTTTGCTATCGATAGTGTTATGGGCATATCAAACCTCTAAGAAGTCTACTACTAGAGTTAGTCCATATGTTGACATACAGCCAAGAGGCTATACTCTCTTTTGAAATTACAGTCTAGTTCTTGAGAGTAAAACTTCAAAGAGAATTAGCTAAAGAGGAATTGACTTGGGGGATGACCTGGCTCAATGTACTGCCTTGTCCATTGTGGTCTTAGTTCTCTGCAGTGGACTCAGATCCATTTTCAGCTCTTCATCTAAGCCTTTTATTTTACCAACCACGAAGTCATGAAGGGCTAGAAACTAGGAGTGCATCATCTCAAGTGAGCTTCAAGCGTTCGCTAATTCATCATAAATGACTTCTGAACACCATATTTCCTCTTGTTTGCACTCATGGGCATGCATGGCGGATATGTAGGCATCGATGGTGGTATGGTTAGCCTAGAATGATGCGAGATTGTGATCGAAGTTGTTCACGAACTCTTCATACCTGCGTAGGAAAGGGTGACCACTAGAGACATGGTCAGGCCTACACTGGCAGGTCAACCTGCGAATTGCTTCAATGATCTTTGGCTGTTTGGAGATTACAGCCAAAGTCGGCATCAGTTTGGAGAGCAGATCCCTCCACAGAATGAGAAAGTTGTCATTAGAAGAAGAGGATGAAGAGCAAGAGGAACGCTCTGCCATATCTTCAAAGAGACTTCGAAGTCAAGATAAGAAGTGAGAACTTGAGGATTTTGGTGTATGGGTGAATGTAAATCATCCCATATATGTCCCTTTTATAGAAGTGGGAGATATGGGGATCGAAAAGTCACCAATTTTCAAATTAATCAACGTGATAGATTTCTCGAGAAGATTCGTTGCTTGTTAATTACGTTGGGAGAAATCGAAGCATCGTAAATATTGGGTATTGATATGAATCGGTTTTATGAGGCCATTTAAAAGGCGTGAGCGTTGATCCAAGACTATTTGCCCAATTTGAATGAGGCCACAGACCCTAGAGATTATCTTTGTTATATTTAAATGGCACAAAGTTATTAAAAAAAACAAAACAAAACAAAACAAAACAGAATTGCCATTTATTTGCTTTCATATTTATAGGAGAATAGATCAAGCTATAGTTTACTGGTCTAAACCAATATGGCACCTGAATCTAGAAACAAAATCAGTAGACGACTTTCTAAATTTCTATTCTCTTCAGCAGCATGATGATAGGCAAGATGTTTGCCTATCATGGTCAGCAATGTCCTGCGACAAAGCCCCTCCAGGCCTATAAGGGCTTCTTGGTAGTTTTTAATTTTCTTTTCATGGTTTTGCACCATTTGTTGGCAGAGGGCAATTTCTTCTTCAACCATGACCAGAAAATTGGATAGCCCATCGAGCTCAACATTATATCTTTCTCTGGCTGAGGGCGAATTGCGATCAGGACACCACGTTTGAATTCTCGACAATTCCCTAGCTAGCTCATCTCTGGAAGCAATTGCCTGCTCCACCATCTATTGGAATCATCTCTAATTCTGCACCAATTATTATACGCCTCTTGAAGACGTCGACAGATATTGGTGCCCATCTTGTATTCCTTGTCTAGTTGGTGGTATAAGGATATCATTTTCCAATTTCTTAGAAATAAATCCAATGCCTCATAGAAGAAAAGGCAAAATTCCTTGTAATCCTTCCTAAAGCAATGATTGGAAGGAAGATAATCTAGCTTGCCATCTATGACGAAGTTGAGGATGTCAAAACCGTGAAACTCAAAGTTAGTTTCACGATTAGCTCTTTCCAAGTATCATAAAAAGAGCGCATAGATGGGCTAGAGCCAAAAGATTGAGATGAAGAATTGCTTGCCATGGATGTAAGGTGAGTTTGAAATGTAGATAAGGCGAAAGGCAGCTTGAACACTAATCGCGGAGCAACAAGAGTTGGCCATAATGGATACGGAAATTGTGAGCACTTAAGTGTGGTGCTTGGATATAAATAGGCTCAACCGAATAATTGTTTACCTAATTCTCAGGGAGAACATGCAAACATAGGAGCAAGCACTTAGGGAGCCACTGTAGAATGGTGTGCATTTCACGCGAAAGTGGAAAATTTAAAGGGAATTCATCTCATTTATTGGTTGTTTTCCTGGGGTACAAGAAATATTTTACATCGTATTGCAAACTAAGTATCTTTTTATCAAGGCTACCCATCTACAAAAGATGCTCATTCTTGAGGTGTCAGTGCTGTACCTCCCTATCTAGTACATCAGCATGCTCTTTTCTCTTTAGATCTCTAAGCATGGTCACTTCAAAACTTAGCTTTGCCTCTACCTTTGTTTGTTGCTCGAGCTTGATTTTTCTTCTCTCACGGACATCTTCAAGTGCTTTAAGGAGACGAGTTTCTTCTTCATCAAGTCCAGATAAATCACCGATGATGGCCTCTAAGGATCTGCTACATTCCGATGCATTCCGACTGAATGTTATTTAGGCATCATTGGATTCAGTGTTGCTTTCTTCAGGAGAAGTTAACGTCTGCACTTGGCTCAGATGGTAATGATATTTATCAAAAATGTCATGGTATTCCATAGAAAGCTTCTTGAATTTATCTCGGAGTTCTTGAGAAAGTGTAGCCTTGGTTTTGTTGCTATCGTCACTAAGTTGACCTGATAAGTCTCCAAGTTGGTGGAAGGTTTCTTGTTTGAGTAAGATTCTGCAAACTCCTCTAGTAGAGAGGTCCAAGAACCTTGCCAGCTTATGCTTCATCTTGCTATTGTTTGTGGAATCGGGGACATGGCCAAATGTCAAATCATAAGAGTTAACTTTCAGAACGAGTTTGGCCTTATCCAAAGTTTATAATGCTTTAGCAACAGTTGAAGGAGACGATGCTTCTGCCTAAGGATTAACTTGATGGGTTGATGGGGAAGGCATAGTTGAGGTCTTAGCAGCAAACACAGGAGGCGCCAGGTAGGTTAACAAAGGAAGACGACCAGCTAAACAAGGTGGAATTACTGAAATAAAGAGTATGAATAAATGAGATTTTCATAAAGTGTTTGAAAAATGAGCTAGTCAAAGCACATACTGGGGTTTGAAGGTATTGTGGGCGTCAAGATAGTAGTTATTTCTTCAGCTTGCTCGTTATTGCCAAAGGTAACAGAGGGATTGGCTGCTAAGCAAGACATATGGTTATTACTGAATATATGGAGAATATCCTTAAGGATAACTTATCATTAGACAAAACTTACAGTAAACAACCAGTGCAAGAGGGTTAGATTTCCCCATGGTTTAGTGAAATGGAAGAATAGGTAGCAAGATCAGCATAACTAGTGCTGTCACCAGGATTGCCGAGATTGGAGGACTCAACATTGTCAACAAGTGCTTTAACAAAAAAAAAACATTGTCAACAAGTGTAAGAGGCTCCTTGTAAGAACCAGCAATGGTTAGATCATCGAATGTAGAGGTCTCCTTTGAAGGAACAAGGATTGATGGAGTATTAATACTCAAAGACTTCTTTAGAAGTGAAGATGGTTGAGATAGGTACGTCAGGAAATACCTTGGGCTATTTCCTTGGCAAAATAGGGGATGCTGTTGATGTATCAAGACCGCACCATCTGTTTTTTTCTTTGTTTTGTTAAGTCAGTTTGTTGATGTCCTGTTTTCTAGGAGTTAGTTTATTGTCATTTTACTTGGTCAATCCTATTTTGTAGGAGCAGTTATCTGCACGTTTTTTCTGCTGTTCTGTTAGTTTGTTGCTGGTTTTGTGGACCAAGTAAGCTGTTAGTGGGCAACGTGGGTTTATGGTTAAGTTTTAGTATGTATTTAAGCATTTTTCAGTTTTCTGAGTAAAAAATGCAGTTTTTGCTGTCAATTTTTGCTGTCAACTCCTTCTCTGTTCTTTAGAAAACAACACTGGTATCAGAGCCTTCTTGATCTTAAGGGGCTGTGAGTGACTTGTGAGATTGATTGAGAGGTGTGTCTGCATCCATAGAAGCTAAAAGCAAGATGGAGGCAGGATCGAGTGGTTTTTCAGCAATGGCTCCACCAGCGTTTGATGGAGAAAATTATCAAGCCAGGCGGTGAGAATGCGAGCCTATCTAGAGGGTTGTGATTTTTGGGAAGCTGTGGAACAAGATTATGAAGTTCCTCCCCTTCCTGAAAATCCAACCATCAATCAAATCAAGTTTCACAAGGAGAAGACAACGAGGAAAGCAAAGGCAAAGTCTTGTTTATATGCTGCTGTCTCACCTGCCATTTTCAGCAGAATTATGGCTTGTGAATCAGCCAAAGATATCTGGGACTTCCTCAAAGCTGAGTATCAAGGAGATGAGAGGATTAGAAGCATGAAGGGGCTAAATCTGATCACGGAAATTCGAGAGACTACATATGAAGGAGTCTCGAGACAATTAAAGAGTATTCTAATAAGTTGGTAAGCATTGCAAATCGGCAAGAGCTTTAGGCACCGACCTCTCGATAATAGGCTAGTGCGAAAGATTCTTGTCTCCTTGCCCGAAAGGTTTGAGGCAACCATTGCCTCTTTGGAAAATACCAAGGATTTGTCTCGGATTAAGTTGGCAGAATTGTTAAGTGCTTTGCAAGCACAAGAGCAGAGGAGGTTAATGAGGGCCGGAAGGAAGTACGAAAGGAGCTTTGCGGGCCAAAGAACAGCGAGAATGTAGAAGGAAGAGTCAACAAGTGGAAAGGGAAGAAAGACAATGGCGTGGTGGTTCGAAGCTGCTGCAAGAGAGAACAATGCGGGCAACTCCAAGAACAATTGGGAAGATATTCCTCATGTCAGCACTATGGAAAAAAGAATCATCCACACTTTAGGTGTTGGAAGAGGCCGGATGTAAGGTGCAGAAAGTGTCATAAGCTTGGACACATTGAGAAGTTTTGCAAAGAGAAAAGAAATCAACAGCAAGGTGAGGTACATGCTTTGCAATCCGGCAAAGAGGTAGATCAACTTGTTTGTTGCCTCTTGTTTCTCCTCTAGTACTCCATGTGATAGTTGGCTTGTTGATAGTGGTTGCACAAACCATATGACAAGTGATGAAAAGCTGTTTATAGACCTTGACAAGTCATTAAAATCAAGAGTGAGGATTGGGAATGGGGAGTACTTAGAAGTGAAAGGTAAAGGGATCAGTAGCAATGGAGAGCTGTCTTGGAACAAAGCTGGTTTCGATGTGATGTATGTGCTTGAGATTGATCGAAATTTGCTGAGCGTGGGGCAATTGGTAGAAAAGGGATTTAAGGTGATATTTGAAGAGGAGAAGTGTTTGATCTTTGACTCTAGTGGTCGGAGTTGTTCAAGATAAAGATGCAACGAAGAGTTTTTCTTTGAATCCTCTTGAGAAGGAGCAAATGGCATTCAAGTGTCGGGCCAATAATTCAGAAATATGGCACAAGAGGTTGGGGCACTTTCATCACAAAGGCGTGCTGTTCATGCGAGAGGAATGAAATGGCAACTGGGTTACCAAGCCCGGAGGAGCATATCACAAGGTGCAAAGCTTGTTTGTTTGAGCGGCGACAAGACTTCCCTTCAAGGAATCCACTTGGAGAGCTACGGAGAGTTGCAGGCTGATTCATACAAATCTTTGTGGTCCACAAGTGACTCCTTCACTAAATGGCAGCGGGTATTTCATCATTTTCATTGATGATTATACTAGAATGTGCTGGATTTATTTCATGAAGCAAAAGTCGAAGTTGCTGAGGTATTTCTGAAGTTTAAGAGATGGGTTGAAAACCAAAGTGGCTGCAAGATTCAGGTCATCGGATGTGATAACGGAATGAATACACTTCACGAGAGGTTTAACTCTTTTCGTGAAGAGGCTGGAATTGAGCATCGCTTATCGCTCCTTACTCTCCACAGCAAAATGGAGTTAGTGAGAGGAAGAATAGAACCATTATGGAGATGACTAGGTGTCATTGCATGAGAAAAATCTACCAAAAGAATTTTGGGCGAAAAGAAACACAAACACAGCGGTTTTCTCAAATAGACTACCTACAAGGGTATTGGAGAAGAAGACACCCTTTGAAGCTTGGTTTGGTGTCAAACCAATTCTAAGAAATTTGAAGGTGTTTGGTTGTTTGTGTTTTTCTCATATTCCACAGTCAAGAGAGACAAGCAAAGGGAGAGAAAGCTGAACTTGGAATCTTTGTTGGCTATAGTTTAGTGTCAAAAGCTTACAGAATCTATCAACCACAGACAGGGAAGGTGATCACTAGTAGGGATGTTCAGTTCCTGGAAGATGAGAAATGGGACTGGACAAATGAGCCACAAGGCAAGCACAAGGAGGTCTCATTGGAACTTGACGAGCTAGTGGATGATGTTCCAATTAGAGGTACCCGATCTCTAACTGATATATATCATAAGTGCGGCGTGGCTGTTTTGGAACCCGCGGGTTATGAGGAAGCTAAAAGTGATCAAAGGTGGATGAATGCAATGAAGGAAGAATTGGCTATGATAGAAAAGAACCGGACATGGGAGCTAGTGGAGAGGCCTGAAGACAGGAAAGTGATTGGAGTAAAATGGGTTTTTAGGACCAAATTTAATCATGATGGCTCAGTGAATAAGCATAAGGCCAGGTTGGTAGTGAAGGGATATGCACAGGTTTGGGGAGTTGATTTCTCAGAAACCTTTGCTCCCGTGGCAAGACTAGATACAATTAGAATGATTCTTGCTTTGGCGGCTCAACAAGGATGGAAGGTATATCGGTTAGATGTGAAATCTGCATTTTTGAATGGAGTGTTGCGGGAGGAGATTTATGTTGAGCAACCGAAGGCTTTGTTACACCAGGCCGGGAGGAGAAAGTCTATTTGTTGAGAAAGGCTCTCTATGGCTTGAGGCAAGCTCCCGAGCATGGTACGGTAAGATGGATGAACACTTGCTAGGCCTAGGTTTCAAGAAAAGCCTAAGTGAATCCACTCTATATGTCAAGAAGTTAGTATCGACTTAGTGGTGGTGTCTCTTTATGTGGATGATATGCTGGTGACAGGGAGTAATGATGCTCGACTCGCATTTAAGCAAGAGATGATGAAGATGTTTGAAATGACTGATCTTGGTGAGATGTCATATTTTCTAGGAATGGAGGTTAGGCAAAATCAGAATGAAGTTTTTATTTGTCAGAAGAAGTACTTGAAAGAGATCCTAAGAAGATTCAACATGGAGGAGTGCAAGAGTATGAGTACTCCAATGGGTCAAAAGCAAAAGCTTCAAAAGAAGGATGGATCAAAACTTGCAGATGAAAGAGTTTATAGAAGTTTGATTGGTTGTCTTATGTATCTCACTTTGCAACTAGACCGGACATCATGTTTCCCGTAAGTGTCTTGTCTAGATTTCTCAATTGTACAAGTGAGTTGCATATGGTAGCTGCAAAGAGGGTGTTGAGGTACTTGAAAGGTACTCTTTCATATGGGATTAAGTTTTGCGAGTTCGGGAGTTTAAGTTGCAAGGGTATTCGATAGTGACCGGGCGGGATCGGTAGATGATATGAGGAGCACTTCGGGTTATTGCTTTACATTTGGGTCGGCATGTTTTTCCCGGTGTTCAAAGAAGCAAGAGATAGTGGCTCAATCAACTGCAGAAGCTGAGTTCATTGCAGCCACTGCGTGAATCAAGCATTATGGTTGAAGAAGCTAATGGATGATCTGAATATGCAGCAAGAAGAAAACATAGAAGTATTTGTGGATAATCAAGCTACTCGGCCATTTCAGAAAATCCAGTATTTCATGGAAGAACAAAGCATTTTAAGGTTAGGTATTACTTCTTGAGAGAAGTGCGAAGGCTGGAGATGTGAAACTAATGTACTGCAGTTCGAAAAAACCAGATTGCGAGATATATTCACGAAGTCATTTCATGTTGGTCGATTTGAACTTCGAGGGCAAAGCTAGGAGTGTGCGTACTTGATCCAGGAGGAGAGTGTTGATGTATCAAGACCGCACCATCTGTTTTTTTCTTTGTTTTGTTAAGTCGGTTTGTTGATGTCCTGTTTTCTAGGAGTTAGTTTATTGTCATTTTACTTGGTCAATCCTATTTTGTAGGAGCAGTTATCTGCACGTTTTTTCTGCTGTTCTGTTAGTTTGTTGCTAGTTTTGTGGACCAAGCAAGCTGTTAGTGGGCAACGTGGATTTATGGTTAAGTTTTAGTATGTATTTAAGCATTTTTCAGTTTTCTGAGTAAAAAATGCAGTTTTTGCTGTCAATTTTTGCTGTCAACTCCTTCTCTGTTCTTTAGAAAACAACAGATGCTCTCTTCCTTTCTCTTACCAACTGTGCTGATGCCTTACCATCTAAGCACAAAACACAAAATCCTTTGTAAGCAAGGATATTAATGAAAGGATTAAGAATTATAGTGCATGGTCAGAGACAGATACTGTCATTAGAGATGTCAGTAAGGTTGATGACTTCATGGTCAAACCTTAACTCTTCAGGCTCAGGGAGGCTTCGTAAACTGCTTTCATCATATGTTATTAAGTTAGTAGGAGAAATAGAAATGGTAATTTCCTCACTAAGCTTCGATTTTCCCTTCCATTTAATGTGAGCGACTACTATCTCAGTATCATCACTGTAAAAACCTTCATGGGTATAGGCAACCCACCATGTCGACCATTCAGAGCTCTAGCTAGGACAAGGTTGAAATCTTTTATCAAAGTCTGAAGAAAATTGAGTGTATATGGCCTTGGTGATTTCAGCACAACAAGTTAATAAACCATGGTTCTCCAAGTCATATTTCTTCTTCTTCGTGTGAAGGAAGTCCATTGAACACGGAATAGGCATTGGGATAGCTTAAAAGAGACCAAATTGCCCTACGCAGTAGTGAGGGGGTAGACTTCAAAACTAGGATAGAATCTGCCTTTCAAGGATAACTATAATGGTAGATCTATTGGGGTAAATGCATGAATCCAAGAATTCTTGAGAAGTAGTGCTATTGTAATCATTAAGATAGCCAATTCTTCATGATCATAATGGCAAAATTTGATGGTCCTATGATCAACAACTAGTAGAATCTTGAGGTAATAGGCAAAAGGAGACATGTTTGAAGATACCTTCTTGAGCAGCCTATTTAGCAGCGATAACTTAAAGGGGGACTTCCGAATGCATCACCTGAGTAGCAAGGAAGGTTGCAAAAGCCAAGTTCGAAAAGCAACAAAGTAATGAGCCATCCAAGCTTGTAGAATCCAAAAGGGGTTGGAGATGGTTCCTTACTCCTTGGCTTTCATAGACAATGAGGCATGAGTAAAACCTCTATACAATGAAGCTAAGTTAGTTTGCGCAAGAGTAATGCACTTGCCATGTGCAAGATTAGCAGCTATTCGAAGAAAATCCTCGCTGACCTTAAGCATAGGGCTGAAGAATACTTGGATAGCCAACAAAAGGTGATGTGTTCATTACCATCGATAGGCCTAATTTCTACTAAATCACTCAAGAAACTTGCTATATGCGAAGACTTTGTTTGATATGAAAGGGGTTTCAAACTCTTGCAAGGATTTAGTAGAACGGTCAACCAATTGAAAACCCACGAGGACATGCATATCTAAGAGAATGATAGTCATGAGTCCCCAAGGAAAAAAGCCATTGGTCAAAGGGAACCAAAAGCTTATGGCAAATCCCAGTAGTCCCCAAGTTATATCATGAGAGTACATGATAGCTTCAAGTGACTTATCAATTCTCGCATGCCTCCAAATAAGTCCACTTGCTTCGTCATCTCTTAAACGAAGATACCATTTATGGAAATCCTCTTCAAATGAGGGAAATCCACGAAAGTGAGAAGAGGTCGAAGACCAAATGTCCAAGAAAAGGTGATGTTGGAAAGTCGAGGTCTCACTTTGCTTGGTGGGAAAGCAAGCTTTGAGCAAGGAAGAAATCTTGTTGTGGTCCTTGAAGCTAGGGCCAGAAGAAAGTCACTCTCCACTTCTTTAACATTGGTCAACAAATCAAAGCAATATTAGCCGGCGTAACTCTCCCGATTGAAGAGCGATAAAATTGTTGATATAGCTAGATGAATCATAACCTGGAGTCTTTTCCGATGCCATGACGGATGATGAAGTGGAGATGAAGAGAAATCACAAAAAGGTTCGGAATTTGGGAAAGGAGATGAAGAGCTATTAGAATCCCTAAGGAGATACTGGTAGAAGATGACAATTTAAGAAAAGGAGACAATTATCACAAGAATAAGAATAAGAATAGATGTGGAGAAGGGAACCATATCAAAGAAAAGATGTCAGAAGACAAAAAGGCAGTATCACCTCGGAAAATCACGTGAAGAACAAGGTACTCCTTTAAAAGAAATAAATTCAAATTTATTCCTTTAAAAAAGAGGCACATGTTGACATCCAAAAATACCCCTGCTATCGCATGCTAGTCTCGAGGGCATAAAAAGGGACAATATGCCCCATTTTGTTTGACAAAACCTAAAATCACCGGCATTCTTGGAGGCATTTAAAGCTAGATGTCAACAGGAATCCATATGGATATATCTGAGTCAATGGCAAAATACTTCATTGCCACATTTCACGCTGTGAAAATAACAAGTTGGACTTGGAATTCAAGTAAAATTGGCATTAAATTTTGAGCAAGAATAACTAATGCGAGTAAGTCCTAGGAAAATAGGAAAATAATTATTTACTTGATGGGCAAGTCCTACAAGCATCGTCAACAAGTCAAAAGACGGTCAACTATGAATGGTCAAGAGAAGAAGAAGAACATGGGAAAATCAGGAGTGCTACTCAAGGAAAGCAACTGCTAAGTCACACTATAAATACCACAATTCCCACAATTGAGAGCCCCCGAACATCACAAGAATTGTCTTTACTTTTATCTTTATTTTTTTGCATTTTAGCTATAATCTTTCAAATTCCCATCATAGATTAAATTCCAACGTGTATCTCTATCCGATTCAGCATTGTCGATTAGATTCTAGTTTTGTTTCAATAGCTTAGTGTTATCGTTGATTAAATTCTGACATAGTTTTAGTCAGATTATAGGGTTGTACATACAAGTTAGGAATAAAAGTTGCATTTGATATTCTTTGTCCATACTTAACATAGAACTTGAATCCTTTATAATAAAATCGAAACCCACCATTTGGTAAATAATTTTTCACGGGAATATTAATTGGCGAAACAGCTCCAAACAGAAAATCATTGTCCAAAATGGGAGAGAATTCATTAACTTTCACGAATTGAAAATCTAACGGTGGATATTTTTGTCCTTCGACAAAAGTTTGTGTAGTTATTTGGATCGTTTGAAAACCATAGAATATATATATATAAATATATATTCATTTATTTATATATCTTACAAATATAAATTCATTTATTTCTTTTGGAATTTGGCCGTCTTGCTTTTGATTAAACAAAATGCTTGGATATCGTAAAATTGATAAGGAAAATTACAAAAAAAAAATCATAAAATTATTGTAATTGTGTTATTTAATTTGAATATTTTTGTTTTGCTAATTGAGTTTTAAACATTTTGTGTTTGTGTCTCAGTTTATTAACCAACTAGCACTAACATAGATTTCAATTGTTCTACATGAAACGGCCATCACTAACATGGATACTATTTAATAATATTTTAATACTTTTTAAAATAATTTATTTAATTATTCATTCTTTGCTTTTTCCTTCTTCTTTTTTTTTTTACTTTTCTCTCTATGTTTTTTCCCTTTTTCTTCTCTAGCTGATCACCGGACCTTGGTGACTAGCCAAAGGGAAGGACTAGTGAGGTTGACCTTGCTGGCCTTGAGTGAGCCTCGCCATTGCTGGGCGAGGCTCAACCCTTGCCAAGGGTGGGCTAGGCTCGCTTGAGGCCAACGGGGTGATCTCACCCACCCTCAACTCTGATTGGTGACCAAGGTTCGACAACTAGCTAGAAGAAGAAGAAAAATAGAAGAAAAAAGGAAAGAAAAAGGAAAATTAATAAATAAATCAATAAAAATATTGAAATATTATTAAAAACTATTAATATCAACTCCGACTACTCCATGTAAAACAACTAGCTTCTATATCAACACTAATCAAGCTAAAATTGACTAGGTGAATTGAATTGTCACATATACAAAATGTTTAAGACTTAATTGGTTAAAAAAAAAAAGATACATGACAAAATTAACATAATTGTAATAAGTTTATGATTTTTTTAGTAATTTTCCCAAATTAATATGACAACATATCAACTTGATGGACAATCATGAACAAAAAATCTGAAACTTGGAAGAGCATCCGTACAAGAATATCACTACATATTATGTACCATTGCCTTTTTGCTCCCTAAGTGCAGCTAATGAAAATTGGACAAGAACTATCCATATGATTTTCAAAAATAGCGTGAAGAATAAGTTACCTGATGGGGTGTCGGCCATACCTCATTGACAATGGGGCAATAGTCACTAGCAGGATAGGAAGGCCAACCCTCCCCCTATATACTTTTATTTTTAGCCTCTCTTTTCTTTTTTGAGTTTCTTTTGAAATAAAAAATGAAAGAAAATAAGGGACCAAAATACTCGTGACTAGTTGGTGAAGTCAAGTATTTCTTTGAACTAACTTGACTACTTCAAGCTTTTATTTGAGAAAATAAGATACTTCAAGTTCACTTGAGACAAAATTTTCTTAAAATCCTTATTTGAGAAATTGAGAATATTTTGAGTTTTTATTTGAAATTTTTCAGATGTAATTTGGAGTTTTTTTAAAAAAATTCTGTTTCTTATTACCTGTGAAAATTTATTAGTGCTTAGGTCATATCCCCGTTTTATTCTGTTAGTAGAATCTCTGTCGGAAGCGCGAACCTTTGTAAGAATTATCCATTTCTTGGAAACGAGTAATTTCATTATCACCCCCACTTAATTAAATTTCAGACCAAATTCGATCATTTGTCCACACCACAGACCAAAACGTCGAAAGAAATAAAGAGTAAAAGAGGGGAAAAGACAAAGCAAGAGGAGGACACCCGGTGAACGAAGCAAGAATTTGTTTCCTCTGCTCTAATTCTTTTTTCTTTTTTTTTGGTTTTTGGATAGACAAAGCAAGAAGAAATTCTTGTGATGGCATGCTCGTCTCTCACCAGCAGGCCGTCTCCATTGGTTCACCGCCCATGGAGCTTGAATCCAACTAGGAATGGCAATCGACCCATCTTGCTATCTCTCAAGATACGACCTTTCGATCCTTCAAGATTGGCTAAAGCTGTCCGACATGGGCTCGGTGTTGTATCCCCCGACAACGTAGTAGCCGTAGAAGTAGAAACCCCGGCAATCGAAACCCAAGAAGAGAAAGAGGAGGTTGGCGGGTCCCCCGGTGGAGTTGCAGAGACCCATTTGGGAGATGATAGCAAAGATGTGACGACTTCGTCAACCAGAGTGAAGAAGAAGAGAGAAGACGATGACAGCTTCGATAATAGGTTCAAAGTGCGAAATGGAAGAGAGGTTCGTTTTTCTCTGCTCTTTTCTTAATAATTTCTTTTTCCATTTGGGAATTGAGCTGTTTGCGCGTCATTTCGGTTGCTTAAGAATGGTCGAAAGAGCTATGGTCATGAATGGAACCGTCAATATAGGCTTGAGTCGTGCTGTCTATGAAGAAGGGAATGAATTTTATTGCCTGTGGGGTTTCAAGTCGTAAGCTTATCCACTTCTGGATATTGCTGGAATACAATTAGTTAGTGCAGTGGTGAAAAAGAACAATAGGAGGTGTCCATATTGTGTAAGATCCCAATGAGTGAACTATAATGATCGAGCACAATATTTACTTTCTGATGATTTACTCAACGGAGGCTCCTGGGACTGATATTTTGGTGTGAACTTCTGTCCTGGATTTATTCCCATTTCTTTTGGCAACACATTGGGGGCATTCCCATTTCTTTTGATAATATAAGGAAATCAGTAATATGCTAAAAGATGCTCAGCCAGATCTGCTTTACAAGTGCGCTGGCCATGAGTTGTACTTGCAATGGTTAGCATGCTTCTTGTGAACATCCTAGCATGGATTTATTCATGGCTAAGCTGTATAAGCTCTTGTTATGAATCTGAATTGCTTGAGGATGAATGGTGACTCCATAGTTTATGTCTATCTTCCAAATGCAGTGGAATTATGATATCAGATTTTGTAGAGTTTATTGTTTAAAGACTAATTTTGATATGATAACTTTTGTGGTTGCATAGTTGGAGGAGGTGAATTCAGTGGAATTATGATGTCAGATTTCATAGAGTTCATTGTTCAAGGACTAATTTTGATATGATAATTTTTGTGATCGCACACTTGGAGGTTAAGGTGAATGTTGTGCCAGAATGTCACATGCTTGTTGCTTAGTAATTTGGGGAATGGGAGCACTAAAGAGTAGATTATTACAGAAGCTGAAGCTTGGGGTTCAAGTGGGCTTGTCCAAAACTAACTCTTTATCTCTCTCTCTCTCTCTCTCTCTCTCTCTAATTTGGTAGAGATAAGTGCATCCAGGTTGTGCACAAGTGGGTTCTGATTTTTAGTTGTTGTCACCAGTCTGAATCATCTCTCTTGTGCGACTTCTATAAATGTTTGTCTTAAAAGTTAATTTGATTCAGTTTATTTGTCTTAGAAGTTAATTTGATTCAGTTTATTTGCCCTAGGTCTTTGAAGAGAAGACATACCTCATGGGTGTTGAGCGTAAAGGTGATAGGGAGTCTTTTGGAATAGATGAATCACTTAAGGAACTAGCTCAGCTAGCTGACACTGCAGGACTCATGGTTGTAGGTTCTACATATCAAAAGTGAGTATATGAATGCTTTTAGCTTTCCTGTGCTTATGTAATTTTCTTGGCCATTGGTTTTTTATAGATGAGCTTCCACTGAATATAACCTGTCATGAACTACGTGTTTATATCATTATTAAAGGATCTGGATCACCTACATCTTGATTCCTCCATCCTGTTTCATGGTTAGCCTTCCACTAATGAGGCCTTACTATAGGAGCTATATATTCAACAATCTCAAATACGCCTTTCTGTCAGCCCCTTTTCACCCTCAGTTGGTGAATGCAACGCACCTTAATGAAGATAATTTTTTGCCCAATGGTTAATATCTTGTAACACAGAAGCGATGCAATTGGTACAATATAGGTTCACATTGTAAAATTTGAAATGAGAAATCTATAGATTGCTCAAATGGTAATTGGATGATCCATCCCTTAGTCTCTCCACTTCCTGTTGTCATCCTGTAATATGGGCGATCCAAGACTTAAAAATTTCTAGAAAGAAGAAAGCATTCTCCAACCACAAGTCCATGGTTATACAGACTGTGTTAGGCTTCATCTTGTCCCTTTCTCAAACTTATCAAGTATGTTTCTTGCATGTTGATTAAATTTTTGGTGGTACTGTGGATGCAGACTATCATCTCCAAACCCGAGGACATATATTGGATCGGGCAAGGTTTCAGAAATCAAAAGTGCAATTCATGCGCTGGATGTGGAGACCGTAATATGTGATGATGAGCTTTCGCCAGGGTAAGATTCAACCCATTATCGATTTACTTCCATTTATACTGTTCAAAGACAAGTGATGATGGCTCAACCTTTGCATCCTCTTCAAGTTGCCTATGCAATTAGCACTACACTTTATAAATACTATGGAAAATAATACTAGCATTGCTTCTTCTACAATGGTTCTTTTAGCATTTTAAGAATTTGCAAAAACTACATGATCTCAGTTTTCTGGCTACCCTTCCTGGGTGATTAGAGTCACTTTGACCCATTTCTGCAATGCAACCGTTAAAAGAATGTTATCCTTTATAAATTCCTGGAAAGTGCCACTTCCTAGATTCTCAATTGCCTAAGTAGGACAAGAAGTTTCAACTATTTTCTGGCATATTATATTAGACTTCTGAGCCTCTTTATGTTGTTGAACTTTCAAAATTTTGGTACAAGATTCTTGTGTGTGAGTGGTTTACTGTATTCAGCACAATCCTGTTCAGTGAATTGCATGTGAATTATTTAGCAGATTGCACCACTCTGATGCAGATTAAATGCTCAAACAGCATGTCGATGGCACGCTCTTCTTGTCTTAAGATTATTGCGTGTCAAATTATTGCAAGTTCCATGTTTTCATTGTGAATTGAAGTCAGTCACTAGCAGCTTGTACTGAAGCAAATCATTACTTGTTCTATCTCCCATGGGCTTTGTTTTATCAATGCTAATGACATACTAACTGGGTTTTAACACCCAGGCAATTACGCAATCTGGAGAAGGCTTTTGGTGGAGATGTTAGAGTTTGTGACCGCACTGCTCTTATCCTTGATATATTTAACCAGAGGGCAGCAACCCATGAAGCAGCATTGCAGGCAATTTCCCTCTTCAAATCACTACGTAGCAGTTTGCAGCCTCTTTTATTAGTGCTTCTGATTGGTCATTTCTACTATAGTTTTCTTAAAAGAGAAGTTTTCACTTTAGTGGGATCTTGCCATGTATGTGACTTCCTGTCTCCTTAATCTTCCGAAGCTTAAAGAGCAGTTTCATCTGATATGACATGATGCTCATGCCTGTGCACTGCAACTTGTTAATTGTTCCTCAGGTTGCATTGGCACAAATGGAGTACCAGTTACCACGGTTGATGAGAATGTGGACCCACCTTGAGCGTCAAGCTGGAGGCCAAGTGAAGGGTATGGGAGAGAAACAGATTGAAGTGGATAAGCGTATATTGCGGACTCAAGTAAGTAGCTCATTGGACAATTTATAAAGACTTATGTTTTGGCTATATTGAGCCACCATCAAAGCATCCGGATGCAATTCCTTAATGGATGTGCTGAAATTCATGATTTCTTCTGTGGATAGATTGGCATCCTCAAGAAAGAGCTGGAATCTGTTAGAAAACATAGGAAGCAGTACCGTAATCGGCGAACTTCTGTTCCTGTGCCTGTAGTGTCACTTGTAAGTTAGGTTTCATAATGATTTATACAGACATTTGTTCCCTGCATGAGTAATGATACATGAATACCATTGAAAACCATTTTAGGTTGGGTACACAAATGCTGGAAAGAGTACATTGCTGAATCATTTGACAGGAGCTAATGTCCTTGCTGAAGATCGCTTATTTGCAACCCTAGACCCAACGACTAGAAGGGTCCAGGTCAGTTTTAGAGGAAAGTCATTTGTTACCAGGATGTAAAATGTTATCTTTGGATGAGTTTTGTGCAATTTTAAATCAATTGTCTGATGATCTCATTGACAGTATATTAACAATTTGGTTTCATGTGTACCATCCAGATAAAAAATGGGAAGGAGTTTCTACTGACAGATACTGTTGGTTTCATCCAAAAATTACCTACTATGCTGGTGAGATAGTTTATCATCCATTTTCATAACTTAGTGAAAGTTGTCATCATAAGAAGCAAATGTTTGTTTATTTATGGCGTGATCATAATGAAGATGCTGGTCTTGGTCTTCACTATCGTTTTAGGTGGTGAATTGCAATTTATCTACAGCTGACTACATTTTACAGGTCGCTGCTTTCAGAGCAACACTAGAGGAGATATCTGAATCCTCACTTTTGGTGCATGTGGTGGACATCAGGTACCCTTGGCACACTCTTTTAAGATAATCACTGTCTGGGAGCAACTTCATTTACTTGCACTTGCTCTTATACTCAGCCATCCTCTAGCTGAGCAACAGATAGAAGCTGTGGACAATGTTTTATCAGAGTTGGACGTGTCTTCTATTCCAAAGTTGATGGTCTGGAATAAGGTACATACAATATCTTGCTAATTAGGAGAGTGACATAACATTAATTTTCAGATGAATACATTACATGATGAAAGAATAAATGATACGAAAGGGGTCTCAAGAGAGGGAGAAAAACCTGTGAATGGACTCCGTTTGCATGCTGTTTGGTTCATCAGTCAAAAAAGAATCTGATATAAGTAAAGAAAATCAGAACAAGTTTTATCTTGAACAATACCTATCTGATTAAATTGAATTCCAGCTGGCAAGCCATGATTTTATGTGAATCACTCATGAAAACCTTGACCTCATAACATTTATTACAGGTTGATAAAGCTAAAGATCCTCAAAAGATCAAGCTTGAAGCTGAGAGGAGGGAAGATGTTGTCTGCATATCCGCATTGACTGGCGAGGGCCTAGAAAATTCTGTGATGCGGTTCAGGACAAAGTGAAGGTCTTGGGTCAAAACTATCTGCAATTTAATTATTCGACTGTTGTATGCATTCATGATAGATAGAGAAGTATTTATTTCCTCCACTCCTTTTTTCTCAGGATTCAATGGTTTGGGTGGAAGCCTTGGTCCCATTTGACAAAGGCGAACTCCTCAGCACCATCCATCAAGTAGGAATGGTGGAGAAGACTGTGAGTGTTACCCGCTTCAACTTCTTCTAGTTTCTTACCTAATAATCTTGTCAGGAACCCTTAGGTTCTGTTGTTTATTCATCGTGCTCCTTCCTTGCCTTAAAAAATACAGGAATATATGGAGAATGGCACATTGGTGAAGGCACACGTTCCGCTGCGCTTTGCGAGGATGCTCACACCAATGAGGCAAATACGCATATCCTAGCCTTGCCCCTAATACATTGCACATCTCTCGTTCCTTTTCCCTCTGCCCCCACTCTCTCTGCTGATGAAACGCATAATGAGAGAGAGAGAGAGAGATACCACTTTTCTTCTAGAGAATGTTGTACAGCATTAGGTGGTAGACGAGCAGGAGTCCCCCGATGGACTTCGTATACAGTTGACCTGATGTAAATGTTTTTAATTCTTTTTTGTGCCTATTTTGTATTATTCTTCTTCCGTTACATCTATGGAAATTCCATCTGTTGCTACATTAACTTTTTATTGAAGAAACTTTGATTAACAATGCTAGAGAAAATGACCCGCATGTGTTTATTGCACTGACTGCGAAGTCAATGGAGGGCTAGATATGCTACTTGAAGTTGGTAAATTTTACATATACATGACGTTTGATGCAAAGGAATCGAATGTGATGGAAAGACATCGGATGGAATGGATTTGATTTTGTTATGGAAAGGGCATCTCTATTCAAGGGAGGGATTTGGATTTGATTTTGTTAACAACAAAATACTTTTCTAAAAATCGGATTGATCTATCCCAGTTCTTGAATTCTCATTCGAGGAAGCGTGATCCTACAGTCTTAATCGGCCAAAGAAACTAGAAAAGCCCGACGTATGAAACAACAAAAGCAAGGCTTACAAGTAGAACAGAGTCTACTCACCACATTCTCAACATTGGCTTGACTTTCATTCCAGTTCAATTGGCGCCGCGCACCAAGCGCAGGATCGAGAATTAAGCTGGGGAGGCCGATTCAGGTGTACCAAACATGATGTCAAAGCAAAAAGCATAGGTAAAAAGGAACAGAAAGAAATGGCAAATAGAAAGGGGAGCCACATGGAGGTGATCTTTGGAGCAGGTAATACCAGAAACACCGTCTCTCCAGCCTCATTTCGCTCATAGTATAAGCCATAGTGGGAGACGGACAGCTAGTTGACACGGTCATTGCAATCCACATTAGGAAACTGTGAGAGGATTTGGTACCAAGAGTGGTTGATTGTGATCAGCTTTCCCTTCCCTTCCCTTCCTATAAGTAACATCACCCTAGAGGACCCCCTCTTATCCGACCACACCCTCTGACTCCTTTCTCTCATTCTTAATCATGGTGGCTCTCTCCAAAGTCGTCCTCGCTCTAGTGGCCTCGGCTTTGCTGTTGTCCACACCGTCTGCGGCTCACCCAGGCCTCGGCTTCGGTTGGGGTGGAGGGTCCAGCGGAAGTGGCGGGGGTCATGGCCTGTTACCTGAATACTATCTTTACTCGTGCCCTCAAGTGAATGACATTGTTGTTTCAGTGCTGGAGCAAGCCATCGAAAGGGAACCAAGGATGGCCGCTTCCCTGCTCCGGCTTCATTTCCATGACTGCTTTGTGCAGGTTCGATTTCTTAGCTTTCCTCGGTTCACAAGTTTGACAACAGGTTTTATGATTGCTTCAGAACTCGTTAAGATATATTCACAATGGCAAGAAAGATAGTAAAGTGTATTGATGCAAAACGACGAGAGCTTTCTTAATACATTAGAAAACTAACGAAATGTCAGAGAGGCTAAAGCATACGCCTATGTTACCTAAAGAAATGTCAGGGCTGGATATGCTAGAGCTGCTTAGTGACTGCAATGTAGGAGTAGCAATTGCTTGAAAAGCTATTTGTTGTAGGGATGCGATGCATCAGTTCTGCTGGATGATAGTGCGACCATAGCCAGCGAGAAGAGGTCTCTGCCTAATGCAAACTCCCTCAGGGGGTTTGAAGTGATAGATGAAATCAAGGCCAAGTTGGAAGAAGTGTGCCCTGGCATTGTGTCTTGTGCAGATATTGTCGCCCTTGCAGCCCGTGGATCTACTGTTCTGGTAAATTAGATACTCCTTTTGTATTCCTCACTCTTGTTAAATGATTAAATGTCAACATCAAAGCTGCCAGTCACTTTCTACTTGAACTCCCCAGTTTAAACTTACAAAAGGTGTCCATATTCAAACATGTAAGACGCCCAAGACCATCAGGAAGTGACATTTCTTCTGTAGTTTTACTTCCTTAGATTGGCTAACAATTGAGATTTTACAGAGCGGTGGACCGAATTGGGAGCTTCCTCTTGGAAGGAGGGACTCTAGAACAGCTAGTCTCACGGGCTCTAATAACAACATTCCCCCTCCAAACTCTACAATCCAAAATCTCATCACGCTCTTCCAGCGCCAAGGCCTAGATGAAGCCGATCTCGTTGCTCTCTCAGGTACCACTCATTATTCATCACTGAAAAATCATTAAGTAGGCTCTCTCTGTCACTGATTTACTAAATAAATGTTGATTACAGCAAGGCAAGCCCATGGAAACTGATTTCTATTACTGATTTCTTTCCTTTTTATAATCAAGTTCTGTCAATGTAACATATTGTGAATTTTATTGTCGGTGTTTGCAGGAGGGCACACAATTGGGGTGGCGAGGTGTACAAGCTTCAAGCAGAGGCTGTACAACCAGAATGGGAACAACCAACCCGATGCAACTCTCGAGAGGAACTACTACCAGGATCTGAAAACAGTTTGCCCTCGGTCAGGTGGCGACAACAACATCTCACCCTTGGACTTTCCTTCCCCAGTAAAGTTCGACAATTCCTACTTCAAGCTCATATTGTGGGGCAAAGGCCTTCTCACTTCGGATGAAGTGCTCTTAACCGGAAAAGTGGGGAAGACAATGAATCTGGTCAAAGTCTATGCCGAAGACGAGAGCCACTTCTTCCAGCAGTTTGCCAGGTCCATGATCAAGATGGGTAACATCAGTCCTCTCATTGGGTTTAACGGCGAAGTTAGGAAGAATTGTCACCATGTTAATTAGTCTAAGAAAGGGCAGTTTATCTAATGTGGTGTATACTGCTTGGGATGGTGATTTATGTTTTCCAGAAAAGTTGAACGCAAATTGTGGATGTGGTACTAGTAATGCTAGCTTTATGAATGAGAAGCTTTATGTTGTACTGTCATGAGAGTTTTTTTTTCTTTTATAATAGTGAAGATGCATGCGGATCCTCTTCATCGCTCAATTCAGGCATTGAAGACAACGAAGTAATTCAGTTCACCCACCAACAGACGCAGTTCATACAATCTAACGGCCAAAGAATTGTCCTAATCCAATTGATGATACATGTGCCAGACAAATTTTCGATCACCCTTCTAGTAATGAAAGAATCCACGAACGTTGGTCTTTAAAAAAATTTTACACTATCCTACCTCTCACATTGCAGTTTGTCCTTGCACTACTACAGGGTTTAACCAGTCCATTTAGAAGCGGTTCTCTTCGTGAGCCTGTACTTCACCATTCTGACGATTTTGTAGAACCAGAAAGCACTGACCAGCTGCAACCCCAATGCCATAACCTGAGAAGCCATACACACAAAACCTTGAAATGTTTAATATATAAGCCCAAGACCAGATGAACCATGAACATAACCAAGAGAAGAGTGTTGGGTGCCTCGTAACCATAATTGTGGACATCTTGATTTTGGCAAGTACCTTGATTATCAAAGGGTTGTCAGCAGATAGGGTCTTGAACATGAGGTAAGGCCCGACCAGCATCCTTGCTATCGAGAAAATGACAGCAAAGGCAATCTGTTTGTCCCCAACGCACAAATAATCATCTTCATCACTTCCTCAATTTCAAGTTAAAGCCTGTGAATTTCTGCTTCTTTTGCAATGTGAAACAGTTTGTTATTGTGAGTCAGGACGATGGAAAAGACTTACGTCGGCCCCCAAATTGAGGCTGGTGTCCCTGTAACCAAGCTCCTTTGGAAGCTCTCTCATGTGGAGAAATGGACTGGACAGCTGTCCTATCCACAGTGCAGCTACCTGCTCTGATCCACACTGGCACATCATAACACAAGAATGACATACACACATATTAGCAATATGATAGCACATTTAACAAAGAAAGCATTTTTGTGTAATTTAGATTGAAGTTAATGCCCATGTTATCAAGCCTTTAGCAAGAACACATCATGGCCTCTGATTGTTAGTGGAAAATGGGATCATACTGTACTTCCTGAAGTATATCCAAATAAAAAAATTGCATGTTTTGAATGATTTTTTATTGATACAAGAAGAAATCATGTTTACTATAATATTTAGACATAAATTATTATCAATAATGAAAAAATCATTATTTTAAGTGATATAAGTAATCGTATTTAGGAAAATATTTTTTAAACCATTCAGTTTCCATGAAACAAATGTAGCCTAAGATAAAAATTCAAAGATCAGTACCTTTTGATAAACTAGGCCTGCGATGATTCCGGTAATACAAATAAAATGGTGAATCAGGTGGTCGACATTCACTTTCTTGTCAAATAGGCCACACACCAAGTCATCGATCAGATATGATAGAGTCACGGCCAATGCTCGTGCCTGTCCCATAGACACCAAAAAAAAAAGAAAAAAGATCGAACGCACAGTTGCAGAACTTATCAAAGCTAAGGCAATTCAGCAACTTCAAAAACAACCAATTCATAGAAAAGCACATCAAATGTACATAATGTAATCGAGTCTTCAGCCTCTTTCAATTGATGCGATTCTAGTCCTGGACCTTCTTCGTATAAAGTGTAACCAAGCCTTCCGTCATCACAGCTCCATCTTTTATCTACAGTGCCAAGGCTGCCACTTGGGCTAAACAGCACTCTCAAGAATTTAAAAAACCCAGTGATTCACTGAAGAAGGAGCCAGCGACTGTGTACCTGGCGGGAAGATGGTTTGGAGGCCAAAGGAGAGATCGGGGACGTCCAGTCTTGGACCGAGAGAGATGCTAAAATCACAGCCAGAGTTGCGTGAATGGTCGACACCGTCCGTTTGCAGAACTCGAACGAGCGTTTCGGGAAGCTCTTCCTCATCATGAGAAACGCCATCGTCCACGAAACGACTCCGCCGACAACCACATTCGCAACCTGCTTTTCCATTTGCTCTTGTTGATCTTTTCTTGGCCTTTTCTCTCTTCTTTTTTCCAGTCAATTTGAAGTGTCGGAAGAAGATGGTGGCAACTTCAGTGAGGAGATGGTTTTGATGGGAAAGGAGTGAAGTTTTCTTTCTCCACCTGCAATGATGGAGAGAGAGATAATGGCGAGGAAGGTCAAGAAGATTTGTAACATATGGGCCAAACAAGCCAGCCCATCTTCATTTCTCCTTCTTTTGCTGCGCCCAAGTCAGCGGGCAAAATATAACAGAAGAAAGAAGCAGAAGCAGAAAACGAGAGAGGAGAGAAAGAGAAGGAAAAGAGGAAAAGGGGCAAAATGAGAGTATTTTTGATGCACTCATGATCCGGACGACTCACCAAGCCAACTCAACACTATTCTACGATGCTGGTAAGTGATTAGGGTCTTTAATCGTCATTTGAAAGGAATAGTCGTGATTAGGGCTTGAAATTCGGAATTAGTGGAGATTTGTGCAGCGAAGTCCGATTTTTGAGTCGTTGAGCTGTGAATTTTTATGAGAATGATAATTTAGGATGTTATGAAACTATAGCATTTTGTGGATCTTAATTTGAGCTTACGGTTTGTTCGGAACAGAATTTTTAAGTTTGGCGCGCGTTTTGTTACTGTTCCGAACAGTAGTTTCGGGACTGATTTTCAAGCTGTTTTCAGCAAGGTTTTAAGGCGGCTGAGTTGAGGTTGCTGTATTATGTCAAAAGGGCTTTCTAATGACTATAAATTGGCTTGAAACCGAATTTTGTGGAGAAAGTTATGGCGCAATGAAGTTTAACGCACGACCTGTGTCTTGCGGATAACAATAGATTTTCATTAAATGCAAGTTTTCCGTTGGTGCGTAGGTGTTGTTTTATCGATAAATAGGTATAGCACAATCAAGCCATTTATTAGAATGTCTTTTTACTAGGTCTTTTGATTTTTTTTCAGTTAATTGTTAGGAATATGAGTGCAACGATGGCTTGGATAACTATTGTAGTCTATTTTTGGCTTTTCCCAGTGAGTGATTATATTTCTTCCTTGTATTTTAAAATCATGTTTGAAATACATTATGGGTAATATATGCTATTAGTTGAAAAAGAGCATTCTTTGTTGCATAAAATGGGATCGGGCTCTTACTACCATTTGTTGTTTAAGTGAGGGAATTATGCTTGATTTTAGTTGGAATATTTGCCTGAAAGTGGTTTGTGAAACCTTTATCAAAAGATCTTGGAAAGTTTATGGTTTATGTAAATCATTTACATATTTATTAAATGTTTGAATTGTGAGATAATTCTGATTCTGTTGTAAATCATTGGGGATTTGTGATCGTTGGTTGATGCTCAATGTCTCTGTGAACCCTAAGGGGTGTGTGTAGGTATGCTCATACTAGTATAGCATATCTTGTGGGCCAAGCCACCGGCTTATAATAGATGGAGACCTAACTAGGGAATCTTGGTTGTCTTTCTCACAGGCGTTAAGCGTGACCATGATTGGACATTTGAGCCTAAGTTTAGTCAATGAAATGAACCATTGATATTTGATTTGAGTTTAGTTGATGGAATGACCATCAACCTGTGTTTTGACGAGTTTAGCCAATGGAATAGACCATCGGCATGTGTTTGATGAGATTGACTAATGGATTCGACCATTGGTATCTATTTTGTTAATTCTTGAGATATTCTTAGTATGTATATATTATGTTAAAGTGGATTATGTTGTATTGTAAATGTGCATAGTGATTTTCCGATCCGTTTGGAAGAAATGTGTTACTCATTGAGCCGTGGTAGCTCACTCCTCTTATCTTCATGTTTTTTAGGTCTCTCAGTTAGCAACTGATAGAGCGAGAGCAATAGTGCGGGAACTTTTGGGAGCTGAAATTTTGAGGTAGTTTAAGACTACGTTCTTTAGACAAGAAAGACGGCCGTGTCACTCCCTTGTCCTTTCAGGATTTGGGATGGGACATGTTTGGTTTCTCAGAACTTCCTCAGAACAAGTTGGAGATACCAGCAACAAAGCAACAAGAAATTGCATTGTTCGGGTCAACTGTACGAAACTAAATAATTTTGATAGGTGAGAGAGGTTGGCTTCTCTTCAATGCGATTGGCCAAACATCAAACGGCTAAACTTGCACCTGTATAATTTATTGTTCAACGTGTTATTGTTGGCTGTACAATGCCAGAAGCTTGTATGCAGAGAGAATTGCCTCTCGTGCTGTTGTCACAAGATCAAGGATCTTCTTAAGGAATAATTCTTTTCAGGACCACTTTTGTCGATTGATTGAAATCATAACCCTTGATTTTGTTAAACTCACGGATGGGACGGGTGGGACTCATGACGGTTGTGATTCATACGGTCCACTAAATCCAAGTCAAGTCAAGAATTTCTCTTGATCGAGAGAAATTAATATTTTTCCTTATTAAGACTAAAAAGAAGACAAAAAGGAAAAAAACTTTTGCACGGCACACAAGCAGTGCCAAATTTCTTTTAGAGGAGAGCTTGCGATCAAGTTGTTAATGAACATTAATATGGACGTGCATATCCATCTCTGTAAAGAAGAGTTTACACAAGCGGTGTTCATCAGATTATTTATTAGATATTCACTTTCACTTTCCCTGTCAAGATTCGATGAGCTAGTTCAAGAGTTTTGCAAGAATAGGGAAAGATGGCAGGTTGAATGCAAGTTTAGTATTTTAGGTTTCTTTTTGTGTTGGACAACTGAATAAAATGAATTGGAGGAGGCAACATGAGAAGTGTGTTGTGGATTTTTCTGTCTTTTTCTGGGTGGGCGTTTGGTTTTTTTCTTATGATATTTTATATCTTATCACGTAGTTTTCAGTGATGAGTATATGGCTGCCTTGCTGTTGGATTCCCGGCCAACCAGGGCATACGGAGGACAACGGAGATTTCAGCGATGAGAATATATGGCTGGCTTGCTGTTGGCTCTTCCCTCACGAAAGAAATATATTTAGAAAAGAAGGGGGAAAAAGAAAGAAAGAAAAAAGACAAGGATCACATAGTTTCTGCTTACTAGTGTATTTGAGAAGAAATTTTGCTCCTTAATTTTTAACCTTAATAAATGGTAATCAATGATTCTGGGGTTTCACGTTTGAGGATGGCCAAAGTAAGGGAAGATGATGAAAACGAAGATTGAAAAATTGTTGGAAAACTGTTTTGGAGAGAAAAGAAAAATGGTTGGTTCGACTTTGTATTGTTGAAATTTCAAAGCATAGCCTAGTGGTTTATTTCAATCCAAGGAAAAATAATGGCTTTTTTACATTGACTTTCCATGCATAAGCACTATATAAATGTAAAAATTGACTTCGACAAACTAGGAATATATAATTGTATGAATTCCAAGACTAGTGTTCAATCACATGAGAAAATTTAAAATGAAATGCAAAAGACAATAATAGGAATTGGACTTTACCCCCTCAAAAAGCAAATTTATGTGCCATTGTTGCCTTTGCCTCATATATAAAGATTTGAATCACTTTGAGGCATAAATCAAGAAGATTATGCATTAAAGAGAAGAGGAGAAGTTGAATAATTTGTATAAATATAGATTTTAAGCAGAAGGGTAAAAGCATCACTTACTTATGTATTGTCAAAAATCTTAAGAGCTGTTATAAACTTTGAGAATTCATAATTCATAATTTTTGCATGAAGTGTGAAATCATCATTCTTAAAAATAATTTCCACCCTTTAATAAGTGGAGTAGGTGAGATGGGCTATCCTTAAGATTAAACACTGTCTAAGTTTACATTCCATAAATTTTGCTCCTGAAGGTAAAATAACTTATCCCAAGTTTGGTTTTGTAAAATATAGTTAATTTTATTTTGAATATTCTTTTCCACAGAGGTGCACTAATTGCACTAATAGAAGAAATAACATTGGAATAATTTATAGGATCATCATTCAAGTAGCTCAATTAGTGAATCAAAAATGAAATAAAATTACGATGAATTATATCTTATTTAGAAAAATTAGTATATTCCACCATTGATTGAGTGGAAAATTATTTTAATGGGCATTAAACTGTCCAAAGTTTCGTTGTCAAAAGCTACAAAACTAATTTCTGATATTTTACCTTCTTCTTCTTTTTGAGAAATCAATACTATTCAATATTCAATGTTGGACTCGTGCAGAATTTTTATGTTTTCATCCAGCATTAATAATTGGCAGCACTTAAAGTAAGTATTCCACAGCTTTCACCTAAAGATTGGAAGACATTGTTTTTCCACTTTGTATTTAACTTCATTATGATGATAGGGAGGTTCTTGATTGCATTTAGAAAAAGAATAGAAACAAAGATAGTTTGTGATCACCAAGCTGTTCACCGGATTTGGTCCGAAAATAACATAATTGTTTTCATGCATTTAAGATTCATACTTTCACTCTCTAAAGAAGCTAACCAAAACAACCATTAAAGATTGTTCCCCCTACAAAAACAGAGGAGTCAACCTAAAAATCAATGCAGTCTTTTTAATCTAACCATTAAAAAGAAACCCACATCATCGTTGTAGCAATTGAAATCTTCCCAAATTGGTCAGCCAAGAAAAACTGACAGAGAACATGTCAGCAGATAAAGCTACTAAAACAGAACACTTCACAGTTCGCACTAGACAAATTGCAGCCATAGTGGAAACGAGCCAACGTACCACTGAAAGCGATGCCGGAAGACATCGCCATGCAGGTCTGGATCACCGTGTTCTCCTGCCATGTGAAGGGGACCTGGAGCGGCCTAGAGTTGTCCAGGACCTTCGTCCAGGTCTTGACAAAGAAGAACCCGAGGAGCCCCAAAGGGACTTTTCTCAAAAACCATGTTATGTCAGTGCAATATTTGCATCAAACGGATCATATGCACGCACTTTTCACTATATGAACTAACTATAAGACGGCAATAAGTGAAGTACCAACACAGTTTATGCCAAAAAACTAGTGGCAGTTCATTCATAAAAGCAAAAACAAAAACCAGCAACACAAAATTACGCAACAATGGGGTCATTCGAGATCCTTTGAAACTCCATGCAATAGACAAAGCCTTGCCCAACAAAATAAATGCAAGGACTTTGTGATTCACAAAATCAAGTAGCTATATAAATATGGAGAAAACCCTAACCTTCGGAGGCTGGGGACGAATCAAAACCGCCAATGGAGCAATGGAGGGGCTCGGGGAGGCATCACCGTCGGTGTTCACGACCAGGGGTGCTTCACGGAGGAAAGAGGGAGAGCAAGCAGAGCAATATTTGCTTAGGAAGGGAACAAGGCAAGGGCAGGACACTCAGGGAAGTGAGAGCAAAGGTGGACACGGCGTTGGCAAGCAAAGGCTCTTTGCAAAGGAGAGAGAGCATAGTGACCTCCGCTCGGGGGGAGAACACGACGGTGAGGCACTTAGGGAGGCGACAACGGAGGTGGCATCGGTGTCAGGGTCGGGGTCCACAAGCGGGGCGCTTCGCAGAGGAGAGAGAGAGAGAGAGCATAGCAGAGGTCGTGAGAGTGAGGGAAAACGTGACGGTGGGACTCAGGGAGGCGGAGGTGGAGGGGCGTCAACGTGGTGGTTCTTCGCTTGAAGAGAAGCGCGATGAGGAGAGAGAGAGTAGAGATTTGAATCCCTTTGGCCTCTTTTCACGATTTTGTCTTCTCATTCGTAATGGAACAAAGTAAATTCAATGGCGGGAGAGAGAGAGGAGAGAATAGGGAGATGGTACGGGAGACAGAGGAGACAGAGGAGAGAGGAGAGAGAGAGGTTTAGCTTTAAATTTTCCCTACCCCACGTGTGGGCCTACCATCCACATGAATGACACGTGTCCGATTTTGAGTGGTGAGTTGCACCGCCCGTATGGAGTATGAAACTCAATCAATATTTTCTAGAGAAATTCTCCTCCTCACTTTGGATGAAGTGCTCTTAACCGGAAAAGTGGGGAAGACAATGAATCTGGTCAAAGCCTACGCCGAAGACCAGAACAACTTCTTCCAGAAGTTTGCCAGGTCCATGATCAAGATCGGTAACATCAGTCCTCTCATCGGGTTTAATGGCGAAGTTAGGAAGAATTGTCACCGTGTTAATTAGTCTAATAGAAAGGGCAGTTTATCTAATGTGGTGAATACTGCTTGGGGTGGTAATTTATGTTTTCCAGAAAAGTCGAACCCAAATTGTGGATGTGGTACTAGTAATGCTAGCTTTATGAATGAGAAGCTTTATGTTGTACTGTCATGAGATTTTTTTATTTTTTTATAATAGTGAAAATGCATGTGGATCCTCTTCAACACTCAATCCAGGCATTGAAGACGACGAAGTAATTCAGTTCACCCACCAACAGATGCAGCTCATACAATCTAATGCCAAAGAATTGTCCTAATCCAATTAATGATACATGTGCCAGATAAATTTTTGATCACCCTTCTGATCATGAAAGAACCCACGAACTTTGGTCCTTAAAATTTTTTTACACTGTCCTACCTCTCACATTGCAGTTTGTCCTTGCAATAGTACAGGGTTTAATCAGTCTTTTTGGAAGCGGTTCTCTTCGTGAGCTTGTACTTCACCATTCTGGCGATTTTGTAAAACCAGAAAGCACTGACCAGCTGCAACCCCAATGCCATAACCTGAGAAGCCATACACGCAAAACCTCAAAATGCTTAATATATAAGCCCAAGACCAGATGAACCCATGAACATAACCAAGAGAAGAGTGTTGGATGCCCACGTGACCATAATTGTCGACATCTTAATTTTGGCAAGTACCTTGATTATGAAAGGGTTGTCAGCCGATAGGGTTCTGAAGGTGAGGTAAGGCCCGCCCACCATCCTCGCTATCGAGAAGATGACAGCAAAGGCAATCTGTTTGTCCAAAATGCACAAATAATCATCTTCATCACTTCCTCAATTTCAAGTTAAAGCCTGTGAATTTTTGCTTCTTTCACAATGTGAAACAGTTTGTTGTTGCACGTCAGGACGATGGAAAAGACTTACGTCGGCTGCCAAATTGAGGTCGGTGTCCCTATAACCAAGCTCCTTTAGAAGCTCTCTCATGTGGAGAAATGGACTGGACAGCTCTGTTATCCACAGTGCAGCTACCTGCTCTGATCCACACTGGCACATCATAACACAAGAATGACATACACACATATAAGCAATATGATAGCACATTTAACAAAGAAAGCATTTTTGTGTAAATTAGATTGAAGTTAATGTCCCTGTTATCAAGCCTATAGCAAGAACACATCATGGCCTCTGATTGTTAGTGGAAAATGGGATGATACTGTACTTCCTGAAGTATATCCAAACAAAAAAATTGCATTTTTTGAATGATTTTTACTGATACAAGAAGAAAGTATGTTTACTATAATATTTAGACATAAATTGCTATCAATAATGAAAAAATTATTAATTAATTATTTCAAGCAATACAAGTAATTGTGTTTAGGAAAATATTTTCTAAAAATATTCATTTTCCATAAAACAAATGTAGCCTAAGATAAAAATTCAAAGATCGGTACCTTTTGATAAATCAGGCCTGCGCCGATTCCAATAATACTGACAAAATGGTGAATCAGGTTGTCGACATTCACTTTCTTGTCAAATAGGCCACACACCAAGTCGTAGATCAGATACGATAGAGTAACAGCCAATGCTCGCGCCTATCCCATAGACACCAGAAAAAAGAAAAAAAAAACAGAGAGAGAGATCGAACCCACCATTGCAGAAATTATTAAAGCTAAGGCAATTCAGCAACTTCAAAAACAACCAATTCATAGAAAAGCACATCAAATGGACATAGTGTAATCGAGTCTTCAGCCTCTTTCAATTGATGCGATTCTTGTCCTGGAACTTCTTCGTATAAAGTGTAACCAAGCCTTCCGTCATAACAGCTCCACCTTTTATTTACAGTGCCAAGGCTGCCACTTGGGCTAAACAGCACTCTCAAGAATTTCAAAAACCAAGTGATTCACTGAAGAAGGAGCCAGCGACTGCGTACCTGGCGGGGAGATGGTTTGGAGGCCAAAGGAGAGATCGGGGACGTCCAGTCTTGAACCGAGAGAGATGCTAAAATCACAGCCAGAGTCGCATGAATGGTCGACACTGTCCGGTTGCAGAACTCGAACGAGCGTTTTGGGAAGCTCTTCCTCATCATGAGAAACGCCATCGTCCACGAAACGACTCCGCCTACAACAACATTCGCAACCTGCTCTTCCATTTGCTCTTGTTGATCTTTTCTTGGCCTTTTCTCTCCTCTTTTTTCCGGTCAATTTGAAGTGTCAGAAGAAGATGGTGGCAACTTCAGTGAGGAGATGGTTTTGATGGGAAAGCAGTGAAGTTTTCTCTCTCCACCTGCAATGATGGAGAGAGAGAGAGAGAGAGAGAATGGCGAGGAAGGTCAAGAAGATGTTTGGTTTCTCAGAACTTCCTCAGAACAAGTTGGAGATACCAGCAACAAGAAATTGCATTGTTCGAGTCAACTGTACGAAACTAAATAATTTTGATAGGTGAGGGAGGTTGGCTTCTCTTAAATGCAATTGGCCAAACATCAAATGGCTAAACTCACACCTGTATAATTTATTGCTCTACGTGTTATTGTTGGCTGTACAACACCAGAAGCTTGTACCCAGAGAGAATTGCCTCTCGTGTTGTTGTCACAAGATCAAGGATCTTTTTAAGGAATAATTCTTTTCAGGACCACTTTTATCGAATGATTGAAATCATAACCATTGATTTTGTTAAATTCGCAGGTGGGATAAGGGGACTCATGACGGTTGTGATTCATTCGGTCCACTAGATCCAAGTCGAGTTAAGAATTTCTCTTGATCGAGAGAAATTAATATTTTTCCTTATTAAGACCAAAAAGAAGACAAAAAGGAAAAGAACTTTCGTACGGCACACCAGCTGTGCCAAATTTCTTTTAGAGAAGCAAGCTTGAGATCAAGGCACGTGTTCATGCGAGTCGTTAATGAACATTAATATGGAAGTGCATATCCATCTCTATAAAGAAAAGTTTACACAAGCGGTTTTCATCAGATTGTTTATTAGATATTCACTTTCACTTTCCTTTCCCTGTCAAGATTCAATGAGCTAGCTCAAGAGTTTCACAAGAATGGGGAAAGATGGCAGGTTGAGTGCAAGTTTAGTATTTGAGGTTTCTTTTTGTATTGGACAACTGAATAAAATGAATTGGAGGAGGTAACATGAGACGTGTGTTATGGATTTTTCTGTCTTTTTCTGGGTGGGTGTTTAGTTATTTTCTTATGATATTTTATATCTTATCACGTAGTTTTCAGTGATGAGTACATGGCTGCCTTGCTGTTGGCTTCCTGGCCAACCAGGGCATACGGAGGACAAGCGGAGATTTCAGCGATGAGAATATGGCTGGCTTTCTGTTGGCTGTTCCCTCACGAAAGAAATATATTTAGAAAAGAAGGGGGAAAAAGAAAGAAAGAAAAAAAAGACAGGAATCACATGATTTCTGCTTACCAGTGTATTTGAGAAGAAATTTTGCTCCTTAATTTTTAACCTTAATAAATGGTAATCAATGATTCTGGGGTTTCACGTTTGAGGTTGGCCAAATTAAGGGAAGATGATGAAAACGAGGATTGGAAAATTGTTTGGAAAACTGTTTTGGAGAGAAACGAAAAATGATTGGTTCGGCTCTGTATTGTTGAAATTTCAAAGCGCATCATAATGATTTGGCCTTTCTACATTCCCTAATTTATTTCAATCCAAGGAAAAAAAATGGCATTTTTACATTTACATTCCATGCATCAGCATTATATAAATGTAAAAATTGACTTCGACAAAAAAAAATGACAAACTAGGAATACCTAATTGTATGAATTCCAAGACTAGTGTTCAATCACACGCGAAAATTAAAAAATGAAATGTGAAAGACAATAATAGGAATTGGACTTTACCCCCTCAAAAAGCAAATACAGATGCCATTATCGCCTTTGCCTCATATGTAAAGATTTGAATCGCTTTAATTAAAGAGAAGAGGAGAATTTGAATGGTTTCTTCTCCGTGTTGTCATAAAAATCCCGATAGCCGTTATAGAATTTGAAAATTCAAATCATATGGTGCACTAAAAATAATTTCCAAGAAAATAGCATTAGAATAAGTCATAGGATCATTATTAAAGTAGCTCAATTAGTGAATTAAAAATGAAATAAAATTATGATGAATTATATCTTATTTATAAAAATTAGTATATGTGTCCTAATTTTAAAAATATATAGAAGTTAAATCATAATTTAAAATAAAATAAATAGTTCGCTTAAATATGCAATTTAAAGCCTAGCGCATTCACAATTAATATAGGGTTTAGGATAATAAATAAATAAATTATCTGAAAAGCTAATAGAATATGTCAAAGCTATCATAATTTGTTCTTCTATAACTGTTAGCTTTGATCTCACAAATTTTGAACAATCAAAAATGAGTCATGGTCTTGAACTTTAACTACACTGAAAATATTTTAATTTCAATATATCTCATAATTTTGTTCAAAATTATGAATATCGTCAATATGCAAATTATAAAAGTTACAGCCCAATGAAAATTTGAAAAAAAAACAGTATGTCCTCCTCCTATTATCTTTGGTGTTTCGTATAAATATAAAGGTTGGCTCATACTTTTTCATATGATTCATGCACGACTAGAGCAAGAAGATACAAAGCGAAATTCATAAATAGTGGCCAAAAAAAGATACTCTAGATTTCAATTTTCTGCATCTTTTTTATAATTTTTGTTTCCTTACATCTTAGGAAGATATGAAATTCAAGGGAGAAGAACACTAGGAATGCCACAACTTTTATACGAAGCTCATTTTGATGCCAAAACTTTTTTTCGCTCATTTAAGTGTCACAAGTTTGAAAAAATGTCACAAGTTTGAAAAAACATTTTTTCTTTTTTTTCTTTTTTTCTTTTTTTTTTTTTTTAGAGCTGGCGTTCATTTAGTGTCACTTTCGGCGGTTGGTGAGGGTTAATGATGGCCCTTTTTTTCGACAGAGCAAATCGGAAGTGGCGGACTGTCAATTACGATCCGAAAAATGCAAGGCACGATGGACACGATAACGTGGCTGAAAAAAAAGAATTAGCATCAAAGTAATTACCGTACAAAAATTATAGCACTCTTAGTGTTTTTCTCCCGAAATTTAACGGTGGGAGGTCCGATTTTCCTCTTTAAAATGATAATATTTACATTACAAAATAGCCGAAATTCAATTTCCTCGAATAACATTTTAATATTTTTATTTTTTTGAATTTTTTTCTTTTATTTTTTTGTTTTTTTTAGAGTTGGCGAGGGCCACCATTAACCCTTGTTGGCTGCAAAACCCTCGCCGTCGGCCGTAAAGGCCTTGGGTGAGGTCATCGTGGCCAGGTTTGCGGGCCAAATCTAGGCGAGGGCCACTTATGGATTGCTCAATGTTCTTGTCCTGGCATTCTTATGGATTGCTCAATGATCTCACATGACTATACTGTGCGCATTTTTTAACTTCTGTACTTTAATCAAGTGCACATTTTCTCCACCACTCACCTATTTGCACATACCTATATAATGAGGGACATTGTTACAAAGATGCAGACAATATGTTGCTGCCACTGTGCAATGTTCTTGTCCTGGCATTTAAATGGATTGCTCAATGATCTCACATGGCTATACTGTGCGCATTATTTTAACTTCTGCACTTTAATCAAGTGCACATTTTCTCCACCACTCACCTATTTGCACATACATATAGAGGGTAAAAGACAGGGAAATGAAAAACAATTGTTGATTTTTTGGACCTTCTTAGAAAACCTGTTGGTTTCAATTTATTACTAAATCCAAGAAACATGGATTCATCAACTTGAGTCTGAGGCTTACATGGCTGTAGCACTGATAATAGGTCGCTGAACTTATAAAATTTAGCTGGAGGTCCATTTGAAGTGATGGAGAGAGCAGAGTGACAATGGAAGTTAAAAGAAGATGAATGAATGTCCCTTGATGAACTCAATTATAGCTTAATGTGCCTTGACAAGTTTATTAACTGGTTGTGCTGCTCTAGTGTTCAAGTAAAAAGAGCAGGATGAATAGTACTCTCCCTAGTCTCTATAATTGGGGATCATGTATCTGATACCCTGTTAGCTTCACTCATGACCTTGGTTAGGCTCGAGGCATTTAGTAGTCTAGAAGGTGTTTTTATGTTAAAGCATCTAAGGCAAATCCAAATGCTAGTTCTGGAATTTAGCCTGTATTAACATCTTACATTGGATTTCGGAATGATCTGTCCCGATTTTTTAAAAGTAGAATGACGTTACACTGATATAACTGCAAAGATTAATCTCTTGCACATAGAGTAATGTGCAATTCTCTGTCTAATCATGGTTCTTGATGTCATTGGGTTGTGTAAATTTGTTTCTGATTAATAGGTGTGTATGGAGATTGCGGTGGTGCATGGGTGGATGAGGAGTGAGTATTAAATAACCACCTTTAGATTCTTGTAAGATGAATTTACTTCATTGCTAAACACATATGATATCATGCGGCAGTTATCCAGCAAATCCTTCAACTGAGTTGGCTAGATTGAGGTTACGTGCTGAGGAGGGATGGCTAGATATGGGCCACAATCTTGGAATTTCTTCCCTGGTATTCCGACTTGGAGGCATATATGGCCCTGGAAGAAGGTTGTGGATGTATTTGGCATGAGTTTCCTTAATTCTATACTCAGATCCTCAGATCTGCAACATGGTTTTTTTCGTTATTAGACAACAGAACCACTTCAAACTTTATTGGTTTAGGATTTTCCATACTCTAGAAATCTGTGAACAGTCAAGATTTGAGGTGTTATAAACTGTGTTCCATTTCGTAGTTCACTTTACCTCCTTTTTGCTAACATGCTTGGCAATAGATGATGATTTAGTTGAACTTTTGCTTGGTGACTCTTGTTTGCTATTGAATTCATTGCTTCTTTCACTTAATCTGATCTTCTTACATTCATCATTGCAGTGCCCTTGATACAATAATTAGCAAAAAATCTTTGTCGGACAGGCAGAAGATGAGATTATCAAGGCAATACACTTCCAGAATTCATGTCGATGACATTTGTCAAGCACTCAGAGCTGGTATTTATGTGCCATTTTCAAGGTATTGTTTTAAAATTTTGTTGTTATCATGCATTATGTTAAGTCCGTAAACTTGAAAAATTAAGATATTCTGTTGTTCCTATTGTTTTCCTTCTTAAGGTGCTCTTTCTTTTCTTTTCTTTTTTTTTTTTTTTTTTGGGAGGGGGGGGCAGCATTTGGGGCGATAATTGGACACAGTGGAAATGGAAAATCATAAATAAATCTTGTGTGCACACAGAATGGCACAACAGACTTGAAGCACGACTATTAATACTACTGTATTCTGAGAAAAGGCAATGGTCCATTCAAGCAGAATAAAGTAAATGAGAACCATTCAAAACCTAGCAAAACCCTAATAAATTCAGAAAGTGATATTAATCAGAATTAAAACAAAAATAATAATGAAATAACATGTGATGGAAAAAATGAGTCTAACTCAGAAATGGCCCTAAAGTAAATAAAAAACTGTAGATTTGTTAATCTGAGAATAGCCTAAATGGGTAGTATGGCCATAGCATTGTACTCTGAATGAACGAATTTGCAGGATTGGCATTACATGCCTCATCAATCCACTGGATCAAAAGTTAGTACTGTCGAAGCAACAATGCACCAATTGTAGTCCCAATCCTTGTCTCTTTCACCTTCTATCTCTCAGATCACTCCAAATCATATCCTGGTGAATAAACTTTGCTAGATGACACGTAAGGGGAGCAACTTTATTATGACAAAGAACATATGACAGTTAGATGAAAACACATGGAATAAGCAGAGCCACTCTGGATCCCTGGCTTCTTTCCCCTCTTCATTACTCTTGCATACTAGAAATGTATGTAAGCTAATGGATGCACTCCTCTTTACTGTCCAGCAATATATACAATGTTGTTGATGATGATCCAGCACCCAGGGAAGAAGTATTCAAGTATGCAGAGGACTTGGTGAAGTCAAAGTTTTCTGGCTGTTTTCAAGAGGACAACTATCCAGATCAAACAGAGGCAACGATACAGAGAGTGAGTAGAAGGGATGAAAAGCGAGTTCTGAACAGTCGTTTGAAGCAGGAGCTAGGAATTAAGCTGCTTCATTCAAGTTATAAATCAGGGCTGCAGAGCATTATTGAGCAGATTGACGTGGATCAAGGATAGTCAGCTAGGTGGACCAGTGACAAAGTTTTCAGGCATTTGACAACCTCAACAGCTTGATTTCTTGCTGTCATTTTGTAGATCTCCCTATGGGGATCTCTATGAACGCAGAGCAGCACTGCAAGATTGGCCACCAAGCATGGGGGTTTTTTCCACTAAAGGAAAGTCATATCATCACCCTAATGCCATCTTTCACAGTTGGCTGAGGCAGCTTAATCTTCAGAGACGATGCTTCATCCATAGCAACGTGGTTCAAACATGGTGTATATGCCACGTGGTTGCTACTGTCTAAAGCCAAAAGAGGAAAAACTCTTTCGTGAAGTGCTTAAGTGAGTAAAAGATCCAGCTGGTTATCCATTAAAAGTACCTTGAAATGTCAGTTTAAAGCAACCAAAATCTTGTGGTAATAAGAGTCCCAATTGCCATAGATTGATACAAGAACTTTTACTGATAGCTTTGCGTAGGGTGTTGCTGAAAGAAGTGCGATTAGTTTCTTATTAAAATTTTGCAGATTATATAAAGCATTATGTTCAAATGTTCTTGATGTTGTTGAGTTCGAGAAGCTGGAGTCTCAAATTGTGATAACAATATGCAATATGGAAACAATATTTCCATCGGGTTTCTTTTCCATTATGGTTCATTTAGTTATTAGTTTAGCAGCAGAGGCTAAAGTTACTGGACATGTGCAATGTCGATGGATGTATCCATTTGAAAGGTGAAATGTTTTAATCTAAAGATTCCTTCATTTCTTTTTTGAGATACACTGAACATGAACTGCATCATTTGTCCATCGGTACTTCTTCTCTATGTCAACATCGTATGTTCGAAATAGAGGACATCCCGATGGTTCCATTGCAGAAGGATATCTTACAGAAGAAAGTGTCGCATTTTGTTTGAGATACTACAATAAACCTGATTCAAGAGGGAGGAGTCAATCTGATAGAAATCTTGTAATATAATAAAATAAATTTTCACATTAGCATATGTCCTGCCATATAGGATGTCTAGTATTCATCAATTTTCAGGAAAAATTGATTGAATGGACCATATTAGCAAATCATTTAACTAAATTAGTCAAATGAAAGGTTTAAGACTTGATTGGCATATAAATACAATAGGTTTAGAACTCTTTTTATTTTTGTAATTTTCCTCCAAATACTTGAGGAGAAGATTTAACAGTTGTCACTCTTTCATGTAAGATGGGGGAGGTGGGGGTTCAAATCCCCATCTTTTCAAGGGGGTGAGGTGGGAATGTTTAGCTTTAAATATGAATTTTGACTCATACATTTTGTAAAAAGATAGGACAAAAATTTAAGAATGAGTTGAACGTTAGAGTATAACAAATTTATAAAAAAAAAAGATTCAACGGCTATGTCATAAATGGCATCCGATTTCAAATATGAGATCACGAGAAGAATAGACTGACTAAAATAGTGAACTTATCATCAAGTCAAAGATTTCATGCCACGCAAGTGCAAGGGACCAACACCCAATTATGGTGTGATCTCACGAACTACGGTAGGAACTCGAGTGATGATCCATATGTGTTGGTCCCTCAGGTTCAACAAAGTATCTTTTGTGCAAGATGCGTGGGACACATGATGAAGGTGGGTTGCTGTCAAGATCCTTGCTAGATACCTTCTTATACAGGCGATCCCTTCACTAAAGACAACAGCACAAAGATGGGGAATGAATTCCTTGATTCAGTTGAGGACAATTTCAAATGGGTTCGAGATTATGCTGATGGAAATGCTGATTGACAAGCCACTCGTGCTTCAAGCCATGGAGGAAAACGAAAGTCAGAAGTCCGAGTTCGAACATAATGATGTTTGAAGTTAACTTAGCTATGGCCTATGAGTAACCTGGAATAGCTTTTATGTGAGCATGCTTCTTAGACTATTTTCTCGACATTTTCTTTTACTTATTCATATTCGATTTGTTGCATTGAACAGACGTTGAATTTATACGTTGGTTTATATGGGTTCTACATTTTCCTTCTGTAAACCTTATTTTGCTGCACTTTAACCACAGTAAGAAGATTGCATAAACTTGTTCACTTGCAGTTTTTTGAAGATGGCGAACTCCAGTTTTTTGTTTCAGGATTGTACTTGGTGGAAATATGAAAGTAAAATGGTTTAGTCATGTTATGCAGTAAACCTGGCAGCTTAGGATTGCAGCCATTCAACTTGTTTTTTCTAAGCATAAATTTGTGATAACCGATCAATCCCAATGATTTCTGCCTTTGATTTCTTATATTATTTGGTTTTCCAATCAAAGTAGCCTCAGATGCGTGCAGGAAATTTGTTGTAACCATGACAAATTCAAGCGATCAACCCTACCAGGAGTTGATCTGTATTTGAGATACAAGGTACGGCACAATTTTGAAGATATAGCCATCAATAGCATGTCATAACAGCCGCCTGATCAATACATAAGCAGCCTATGATGTCATTAGATAATCTAGGGCGAGTCACATTGCTCCTGAATCCAGAGTGGGATTCACATTATACAATCAGTAACCTAATGAGGTAAGCCATTAGCGGGCATATAAAATCAAGCCCCATGCTGCCTAAGGTGAAACTGGCTTCAATGGAAATTCGGCATACGAATGGGCAAAACAGGACCTGGTACCACCGTAACTTCAGATCAACGCCATCACATCCCATGTGCCACTCCTGATATTGATGGCGTAGATAGTACCAGCATTAAAAATGCTGTTCCTAAGTTTCACATATCAGACTCCATGGAGCGCTTAAAGCCCGACCAAGCGATCGCTCCCAGCATACCTTCTTAAAGATAGACTGTCATGGAGACAAAGTAAGTGAGCCCACAAATTACATATGCATAATAAGACTTAAACTACGCAAAAGCTCAATAAAACCAAACTAAGAATATCTGTAGAGCTGAAGTCTTGCACTGTGCTTTGACTACTAACCTCTCAGTACTGTTCAATCTCTCCGATATCTTGACCAAAAGCCCCTCTTCCTGGCAGAATCATTCTCCGATAAGGACCTGCCCCACTTGGATCCTAAAGAGAAGTGCCTTCTTAAGAAGGGCTTCGCAAAAGAGCTCCCTGAGCTGGAACTCATTTCTAACCTGGGAATTTTTCTTTCTTGTGCCATTGCTTTCCCTTTATCAAAGATCTTCGAGTCACCATCCCCAGCCCGTTTCTTGAATATCTTATAGCTCCTCGACTTTACCTCAGCTTTCTTAGACATCTTCAATACTTGCTTCTCTCCCATTGTACAAATTGGGCAGTTCGGGTCATAACGGTCTGTCTCTTGAATCATAATATCTAGGCACTCTGCATGGTAAACATGCCCACAGACCAATACCGCAACCACTGCAACCTCATTGCTGGTAATTCTAAATGATGATCTCTCTGTCAGGAGCTTAGTACAAGCGCCACATGTTTGCAAATCAATGGACGGTGAAGATGAGAACCTGCTGCTACATCCACTAATCTTGCCACAACCAGAGCTGAACTGCTCACTGTCAAAAGACCACCTCTCTTTCTGAGAAGAGGCCACGAGCTCAGAAAATGTGCGCATAGACCAGCCGTCAGAGAAGCCACTTTGGGATCCTGTAGTGAACTCATTGCTACAAGGGGACAGGACAAATGATGGCCTTCCTTCAGATATTGAGTTCCTACATGGTGATTTCATTCCCAAAATGCGACTATCAGAAATTTGTCTCAACAACTGGTGTCCTGCCGAACATTGGGCCCGTCTTGAGGGGGTAGAATTTGGAGGAACAGCAGGAGTATGGGAAGACAATGGATCTGATATTGGCATTGAAAAGGATGAAGGTATGGTTGTGGAAAATGAGATCTTGGGTGCAACTGATTCAGGAGATTCTGCTGCATTCTTCAGCTGAAAAATTAGCAATTTTAATGAGAACATCATCCTAAACTCTTCCCAGAGAATCAGCCTCAATCAATTCAAACTAACCTCTGCAGAGTCATTGTTTGTCCTGGATATATCTACATTGAACAAGAAGATCATCAGATTTAGCACTACAAGTCCAAAGAGAAGCACGTTTGAAGCAAAAAACAAGCTGGTCGAGGCAAAAAACGACAGTGACTAACAAGGCTCCCATTCATCTCATTCTGAGGAGTCCCAAAATAGCTATAACCTATTAACACGATGGTAAATCAACATGTTTAGTTATTAGTTTGTAGTGGCGTGTACAACCCGGAAAAGCTTGCCACCTGATATCTTTCACTAGTTGTACTAGCTCTCTGCAATAATCAGCAACATGTGTTTATGATATTCCACCACCAAGAGCAATTGCCATTATCATCAAATGGGAAGTGAAGTTCTAATAAGCACATTTAGGACAAGACGAGACACGTTTTGGAATAACTAAGAAGATACACACTGCACCAACGGCTTGAGTGCAAGAAACCTCTTGACTTAGAAGACAATAAATGAACAAAGACTAATATCTAGGCAACATTGCCGTGTATGTTAATCATGTGACCATCAGCCCAACCCTTCCCAGCTTCCAAGATTATAGCTTTCCTGTATAACAACTTCTCCAGGGGAACTAGTGACTTTGAAGTTTCCCAAATGGACCCCAAGACAAACCTTGTTAAGTAATACCGTGTGAAATGTTCCTCCAGAGATGACACAATTAACAGAATATCATACTCACCAGATAATGTTGCTGCTGAATCAGCTCCTGCTACATCATGAGCTGGGGACCGTTGAGAGAGTGGAGTTCCCATAGTTCCCAATGGACTTCTTCCATCTGATATGTGGCCTCGTCTTGAACTGATTGGTTCCTTAATCTCAGTGGAAGCACAGTCACTATTTCCATGATTGAACTCATATGGTTGATTGTCAATTTCACCAGCCACACGTCTTCTATTTTCCCAACGGAAGCTCCACGATGGTGAATATATTATATTCCTGTGCAAAGTCTCATTGGCTGTTCGGCAGGGAACAGTTCGATCTCTGGAAGCAACACAGCAAGCTGATCCCATGATTCTTTCACAAGCAAATATTTTGTCTGACCATCATTCTCTACTTGTAGAAGTGCACTGAGTCTAGAAGGAATCTAGCGCTGTTAAACAATGATGTCATCCAAATCTAAGATGAGCATCAAGATTATTCAGCCATCGTTCTGGAATACTATCCAAAAGACCAAGGAAAAGTACCTCAAAGCAATGTAATTCTGCTCAAAGTTTTCATGCAATTTCATCCTGCATAAAATGGAAGCAACCATAAGTCTTATGCAACAAAATGGATACCATATGATTAAAACTACCCTTGGAATAAAGTTTCAAGTTAGAACATATGGAAGAGTACGAGACAATAAAGATTCAAATGAACCAAACACAATCAAAAGCTATTGAGCAAAACAAAATCACGACTAACAAACAAGAAAATCCAAACTGTAAAAAATGGAAGAGAAATATATGCTCCAAGCTTGTTCCAATAACATGGTAATCATGGATATAAATGCATGAAAGGGAGGATGCCTAGCAGGCCGGTACTACCAGATTAAAACGTGCAGAGAAAGATTATTACATGTTAGTGTCACTTTCACATAATTCATGGATGGAAATGCAAGTACTAGCGTGGCTCTAACCAACATGTGAAATACAAAAAAGGGATTTGGCAAAGCAAGTTCTTCCAAAGTAAGAATATTTCGCCTTTGCACTACAACAGATGGAAAAACAGAAACAGGTCATGTTCATAGACCAGCAGAAGGACAACAAAACATAAAATCAAAAACACAAAAAATGCACTCTTTATTACTTACAAAATTTCTAGAATGGAAGACTTCACTCAATTACTTCCGACAAAACCTGCTGAGCTTTGTAGAATCTTAAAGACGGGATCCCAATACCACGCATCATAATCCTAAAAGCATCCCACCTTATTTCAATATTCAACAATAGAAAGGGACTTAACAAAGCATCAAAGATCAACAGCAAACAAACAGATAAAGAAGAAACCCCGAGCTCAATCCAGAGGCCCAGCAGCTCGCTCAAGCATCGACAACTGAAGATAGGCCGCGGCGGCGCCTAATTTAGCAACACCATCCGCGAAACACGACCAACATAAAGAATAGAGTACACACCCAACCCAACTTCCATCGAAACACGAAGAATCAAATCTCGACAGAGACCCAGGAATCCGAAATCCCCATACGAAGCGCGCTCTAACCGACAGTTCCCACAAAATGCGACATCGACACACACAATCACATGTCGGAAACGCGCGGAATCAAAGCGCGATGCAATAACCACCGGGAAACCATCCCCGAAAGAAAGAAAGAAAGAGAACAGCAACCAGATTCTGGGAATCTCAAAGAGGTTCGTGGCAGGGCCCTTCGATGAAGAGCACGAAGCTTTCGCGAAAAATGGAAACAGGAGAAGAATCAAAAGAGGTGAACACGAACCATTTCCTAGGGCTTCCGAGCGAGAGAACCCTCCAGTTTCTCTTCAACAGAAGAGAGGGAGAGCACAGAGAGAGAGAGAGAGAGAGGAGAGAGGAGGAAAGAGCGCTTCGCTTATAACGGCGTGACTCGGTGGAGTGGGGAGGGCGTCGCATTCGCGGCAGAGGAGGGAGCCGGGCCGTTATAACGGCGTTAAGGACGGGGGGTGCGGGAGGAGGAAGGAAAAGCTGAAAAAGTGCCTTGGTTCTTGCTTTTCTTCTTCTTCTTCTTCTTCTTCTTTTTATTTTATTTATTTTATTTTTAGGAGCTTTTTCTTTTCTTAAATTCCTTCTCGTAGTCATTTTCCCGGTATGAGAATAAGTACTGGGATATTTTTATTCTTCGTTTCACGAAAGTAGATGTCAACAGGCTGAAAACAAATCCGAGGAATATAATTAGTAACCTTTTTTCTTCTCATTTTTCTAATTTAATCTTTTATTAATTAGTTACATGGACTTCTCTACTCTTTAAGCAAATGATATGCTTTCGAAAACGTACTTTTAAGCAATTGATGTATCACATGTAATTTTGTAGAGTGTGAAAATATCATGATTGTACACTTTTCAATACTTCAAAAGCACTAATGATTTCATCAAAATTGATTTGATGAGTGAATAATCTAGCATCATGTATTTTTGTGAAGGCTAAACATCACAAACAAACACAAATACTCCAAACAATTTATTTACTATAATAAAAATATTCCCAACTTTTTTGTATCACGGAAAAATCAAAACTGGTGTGTGACATATTTAAAAAGTTTAAGACATTTATATTATAATAGACAAATTTAAGATACTTGAAAATATCTAGACATAGTTTTAGATTTTTCGTTGCCCTTAAAAGAATAATTTATTATTTCGTGTTGACAACAAGGAAGTCATTTATTTTCCTTAAAAGTGTGTTAATAAATAAAAGAGAGAGAGAGAGTGTGTGTGTGTGTGTATGGGGAATTGTGGCGCTGGCTCACTCATGACTTTTTGCAAACCGAGAAAAGTGGCGCCGACGGATGGGCCACGCCTTGGCCCAGTTCGCCGGCTAAGGTCGTCCTCGTCAAAGAAGCCGAGCCCACACGGCGAAGTCGTACACCCCGATGGAGGTCGACGGTTGACCGCCGACCCGGGGAGCAAATGATCCGACGGCGCACGCTCGCTCGCTTTTGCCGACCTTTCGTTGTGTCGTTCAGGGGAGTACTTTCGTGATGGGACCCATTCTAGAGTGTCGGGCGGGGCAATCGCTCTCGGGACGGGACACATCAGTTTTCGAAATCACCCTTTGAATTTCATCTTCTTCTTTTCTACTCCGTCCTTTTCCTTGTTCTCCTTCGAGGAATTGACACGAACGGATTTTAAACTTTAACTTAATGTACAATTTGATATCTGAACTTTAGTTTAATATGTAATAGAATCCCTCAAATTTTAATTTATTCAATATTATTTATAAATATTTGATACATATTCAATATAGTTTTGAAACTTTATAAAAATAGAGTTATTCCATAATTATTCATGACTAGAGATTACATTCAATATTTTTATACAGTTCAGGAACATTATTGAATATGTCTGCTTCAAACAATTCAACATATTAAAAGTTCATGGATTATATTATATTGCACGTTAGATTGAGATTCAGATATTACGTCAAATAAAATAAAAATTCAAGAATAAATTGCATATTATGCCGAAATTTAAAAACCATCTGTCATTATCCTTTCTTCATTCCCTTTTTCTTCTCCTTTTTCCTTCTTCCCCTTTAGCCCTATCTTGGATCTCTCCTCCACGGTGCATGTGGGCTCGGTCCAATTCCCTAAAAACAACCTCTCAATTTTAGATCCGATTCTAATTTTATCCTAAACTCAAACCACAAACTCTTACTCGAATCCTAAATGGGTCCCTTGTCAACCCTTCATCCAAAGTCACATTTAGTTGTCCAAAGTGGCATTTACATCTCAGCAATAAATCCACGTCAATAAAGTGATATGGATTTAACTTAAAAAGCATTATTCACAGTCACGAGTTACATTCTCAAACCCCTTTTTATATTTGAGCTACACCACACACAATCGAAACCAAGTCTCTCTCTCTCTCTCTTCAGCCCCTCAACCACAGATGTAGACGTCGCCACCGTCTCCACCTCCATTCACCGGCAAACCATCACCCCATTCCGTACCATGCCTCTAGTTCTCGTCATTGTCTTCATCTCTCTTCTTTATCCTCGTTGTTTGCAACGGAACTCATAGTGATGGAAGAGCTCATGCATGGTCGTCGTCCTTCTAAGCTCGATTCCTCGATGGAGGAGCTTGCGGCGGCACTGACGTCTGTTACAAAGGTCAACATTGCATCCGCTTCAAGGCTTGACGACCATGAAGTCCGACACTGACACTCCAAATTTGGATCTAGAGGCTCAGCAGCCATGAAGTCGGGGCCGAGACTCCAATTCTGCATTTGGAGGCTTAGGCCTAGTTGCCGAGGGTGGAGCCCGATGATGCCGTGAAGTTGGGGCACAAGGCAAAGCCCTGTCATGGGCGATGAGCTCGACATCGACACCATCGAGCTCGCCTTTGATATAGAGAGATTGAGAGATGGTAAGACGAACGATGATGGTTGACAGTTGCTCACCGTCATCGTCCGCCGAGAGGGCCTAGTCGTAGGAAAGAGGGGAGTTTGGAGGCAAACGCGACTTGACCAGGGAATCGGCTGGGCGGTTGTCATGGGCGGAGTGAGATCGAATCTGAGGCATTGTAGGTGAGGTTGGCACTGATGAACAATAACATGATGAATAGTAACGGCACGTCAACAGTTGACATGGATTTTTGTGAACGTAGAAATGCCACGGAGGGTTTATAAGGGACGGATTGGGAACTTGAGAATAAATTTGTGGTTCAAAAAAGTTTAGGAAAAAATATTAGAACTGGATCTAAAGTTGAGGATTGTTGCGAAATTAGGCCATGTGAGCTCCTATGTTGCTGCTGCTACCAAATGGCACAAATGTGACTGTGACAACCACGACTCTTGTCATGGCATGACCTTCCCTCCCATCTTTGATAATTTCTTCAAGGCATGGAACAAGGATGGCATCATTAGAACCTTAAGTAGCGTATACATATTAGGACATTTAGCACTAAATGTGCAGCTCGTGAGAATAAAGGCCAACATACACAAAAAACTTCTTACAGGGAAAATATGATGGAGTTGCAGAGGCAAGCGATTGAATTTTGAGTGATGTCGAAGGAATCGAGGATAGATTGGAGTGTGTGGAATGGATGTCGATGGAATTATGTAACCATAGGATAGATTATGATTACCACCAAGGCCTAAAGAATGCACCACTAGCCAAGAATCAAGATTAAAATTGACAATAAAAGGACAAATCACTTGCCAAAGATCAAGGATTTTGGGATAAGGGAAGCTCACCACTAGAGCCTAAAAGACAAACCACCAGTTGGAAATAATGGGTTTATTGGCTCACCTCAAGGAATAATCCAATTTTCAAGAGTAAAGAAACCAAGATAAGGGAAGTTCACCACTAAAGCTTATAGGAAATTCCACCAATCAATGAAAAGGGCTTAATTGGCTCTCCATCATGGAAGAATTCACCTCCCAAGGACAAAGAAACCATGAATAGATAACCCGCTCACACAAAGGAACATCTCATATTCATCATATTCAAGTCTTCATCTTTTACAATGAGATTACACCTCAATTTACAAAGATATGTCTAAAAAGAAAAGAAAAGACTTTTCAAATTTTTGAAAACCAAACAAACTCTTAGGGGAATTCATCTAATTGTGGCTTTTAAAAACATCACTATAATAAAGACTTATAAAAAACTGTTAATTAAGAGATTTTAATGCATGTGACTAACTACTAGGGGTTGTCTTAGATAATAAGGGGAAGTGAGGAATTTAATTTTCCACCTTCTCAAGGGACTAGAGGTGGGGATGTTTAGTTTCAAATGTAAAGTTCATTTTTCATGCTCTGCAAAGAGACAAAGTAAAAATCTGAGAATAAATTAAGAGTTAGAATAGAATAGACAAAAAAATGCATGCCACTAATTATTAAATGCATTAGAACTTAATAAAACTCTTCTAAATTCGTGCATCGGTCTTGAAAGCTTAACATACATCTTAATTGATCGACAACCATGAAATTGACAACTTGTTCATTGAAATGACAACTTTGTTGCAAAATTGACATCTTCAACTTAAATCATCAAGTCAAAGTTTAGCTGAAGGCCTTTTGCTTCCAAAAGTAAGGATTGAGCCGGACTAATCGACAAGGTTTGAGTTGAGTTTGTGAGTTGATCGATAGAGCCTGATGCTCCCACATCAAAATACTACCAAAAATCCTAAACTATGTGATATCAATACTCCAATTTTTTTTTGTATTGCCCAAACCCTCAAAACTTGTACCAATGCGACAAATCTACTAATATGAAAAATTCACTTACTATATGACATCAATATCCAAACTTTTTTTTTGTGTCTTCAAAATTGTATTGATGCAATAAATAAAAGTATCACATTGGCACAATCTTGGTGACACAAAAAATATGTTTAGGGTGCGCATGACAACGTTTCTGTTTCTAGGAGCAGATTCTACTCAAAAATGACTTTTTTTGTTTTTGTTCCCGGAAACAATTTCTAAGCATTTAAAGGCATTTGACAACTGTTCAAAATTTTTACTCCAAGAATAGAAATGTGTTTGGTAAAAATTTCCAATCTTTTGATTCTTTTAATTTTCTTTTTTTTCTCCCCTTCTTTCAGTTGGCCGCCACTGGCGAGGATCGGCCTCGCATAGATCTGCGAGGCCAAGCCTCGCTTAGCCACCATCGGCGAGGCTCAAGCCTTGCCTAGGCGGCGAGAGGTCGAGCCTTGCCCTAGCCTGGCGAGGCCAAGCCTCACGCCAGCCAGTGAGGCTCAAGGCTCGCCTCCCTAGATCTGGGTGAGGCGAGGCGAGGCTCGGGTGAGCTTGTCGAACCTCACCCTGGCCTAGGGAGGCGCCGACGCGGCGATGGGGTGGCTGAGGAGTGAGAGGAGGAAGAGGAAGAGGAAGAAGAAGAAGAAAAGGAAAGAGAAAGAGAAAAGAAAAAAAAAGGAAAAAAAAACTGATTCTTAAAGCTGTTTCTGGGAACAAGAAGCAACTTTTTTTTGTTTCTGAATTCTAATCTAAACTTGTTCCGAGGAAAAAATTTGTTCTCAAGAACAAAAAATTTACCAAACGCATTTCTGTTCCTAGGAACAAAAAATTTGCTCTCGGGAACAAAAGAACAAAAACAGCTGTTTCGAAAATGTTACCATGCAGCCTCTTAATTTATCAATGTCACAGTGGGAATAGTCTAGTATTTGTTGTGACACAACAAAATGTTTGTGAATATTAATTTTATAGAGAGCATATTTTATGATCTTTTATTTTCATAGGGGTGGCTGGATGGCCCTCAACTAAGGCCGAGGGAGGGTTGACAGCCCCATCGTTGAAGATGGGGCGACAACGTTGCTGAACATCCCTATTTTGTGATTTACTTCTATTATTTTCCAACCTTTGGTTTTTTTTTTTTTGACCTTTTAAAAGTGCCACATCAATGCCATTAGTCTTTGAAACATTTCTCTTCTCTATTTTATGTTACTCAAATTAAATGAAGTTAATAAAGTCATTGCTTACACTAATTAGACAAGTTTAAAAGTTTGATTGCACTATTTGAAAGTTTTAAGACTCAAGAGTACATTGACTATAAATTGTAGGCTTCTAGTGCACTTGTTGTATGATGATAACTTGAATAAAAGTCAATATTAGTTCAGAAATATTAATCCTCCAAAAAGAAATACAATAGTGTTGACTGTATCAATGAGCAATGGATGGATGGATGAGTCACAAGAACAACAACAGTCACCACATTGGACAAGTCGATATTTGTATATTTCGAAAATTTTCAGGCACTTGGCTTAAATAAAATTAAAATTACATGATGAACCATTAGATTTAAAAGGTATGAAAGTTAAAATAATTCCGACTAAATCTGCAGAAAAAGCTAAAAATCAAATCAACTATCAACTGAATTTACACCATAATTAAATCAATCGCCAATTTAATTAAGTGTACACTCGCGAAGTATGATTCCAACTTCATTCATCAATTGCATTAGGAGAATTACTACAAAGGAGCCATTTGTTGAAATTGAATTATAAATACTGACAATTTAAGTACCAAATTTGAGAACTGGACAATTCAAAGTGCTAAAAATAGAAAGAAATAAGGTATTGATCATAATTAAAAATGCAAAACAAAATATCGTTGGTTTAACATATAATTAGGTAATGTCGGTATGTTTTATATGCTTAATGGACAATATTCTAATTTTCAAAAGATACCTTTCTTTACTCAACTTATTAAGTGAATTTGCGACTTAATTAAATTTTTTAAGTCAAAACCAGATTGCATCAACAAATGAGTTCAATTTTATTTAGTGCCAATTATTTTACTTTTCAACACTTAATGCGATTATCAAACAGGCTTGCCTTGACTAAAGAAAGGCTTTAAGCCCTTTTGAAAGCTAGAAAAACTACTTATTACTCCTATTACATTTTTCTTCAAAACATAAAAATAAAAAGGAACGGTTTCAAGTATGGAATTATGAAAGAGTTATAGATGATTATACAAGTCAATAGGAAAAGTGTCAGAAAAGTCTTAACCTCCTAAACTTTTTAATGGTATTAATTTAGTCATAAACATTTTAACCTAGTGCCAATTTAGTCTTTTCAGCTAATATTATATCCATATCTATTGCTAATGTTTATGCATTGTTAGTTTTGCTTTATCTTATAACGTTAGGGGGATTACATTGTTATTTTTTTGTAAATTACTGTAAAATTCAAAGCCGTATATGATATTAGACGGTTATAAAACATGTTATAATGAAAACATGGTAAACCTTGTTCCTAAACTGAAAAAATAGGGTCGGGTCCTAAACGAGGTTCAATAAAAATAAGGTATGGTATAAGATCCAAAAAATGGAAATTGGTTATAATAAGATTGGGTATAGGGTCCGTGTTTGGACCCTACCCACCCTGAACCCGATTTCACCCCTAAATAACATGTACTTTTAGACTATTCAAATGAGCAGGATAACGATTTAAGCCTTTAATTTCTTATCTTGGATAACTACAGTGGAAGAACATGCGTTTTTTGACTAATGGACGGCATGATGATATATTCTAAAATTCTACGATTGTGTTAGATATTGTTGGCATCCTCGCATGCATTTTTATATGAACTTGAAAGCAAGGACAGTCGGGACTTACCTCGAAAGCGCCAACGTCTCAATACTTCCAAAATCGGGAAAACGCGTGAAAATGAGAGAGGTGACGATTGGCCCGAGTTGAGAGAATTTCAAGAGCAAAAAGTCAAAGGAGAAGACTTGGCACCGTATGAAAAAGAAGGAAGGGAGGGGTTATATATAGTTGTACTTGGCCGCCTCAGGAAGAGATGCGTGCACCTCCAGTCGAGATTCACTCTTTCGAGGTCTGTATCGCGTCCGTCCAACGTTTGATTCGATGATTGTTGTGCTGTCTAAATGCTTTCAGAAGCTGTCTGATGAGTGAAATATTACTAGATGAAATTGCGAAATCACGGAGCTGATATTTCCACCTACACCAGGGCCTACGTAGGACATCATTTTTGTGACTTATCATTTGTAAAAATCATCATTTACCATAATTTAGAGATCTGGAAAGCTTTGTTTGAATCCGTAACCTTTAGGTTCGATTTCGGGCCCAAGGATACTACTATCGGGTATCTAAAGGTTAGACTAAAGTTTGACCCACGATTACTCCCTTGTCCTACCTCCGTTCGACCTAATTTCTATTGCATTAGGATGCTCCTGATCCCTTGTTTTGGCATTGTAATCTAAAGCGAGAAATCACAAGCTTTCAGACAATGCGAAAATAAGTTATTGGTCCCTCAGGGTCAAGCTTGACTGGCGGATTCCGGTTGCAATATGAATATAACAAAACTAGCTTTGACAAGTAGAACCCATTCTCAATATCAAAATTAATAGAGATCAGGAAAAAAAAAAACAGACGAGTTTTGTCAAATGTAGAATTAATGTCTATCATGCGGCATATATATAATTTGATTGCTCAATTGAACACATTTGATTCTCAATTTGTATTTTGCGTGAATTATGCAATAATCATGCTATTCACATTTAACATTAGAGGAGGAAGTGAACGCAACAACATGGTCCGACAAAGGCAAGGAGTAGTTGTTGAGGCAAGAGGGCTTGGACAATAAGTAGCTTGTAGCATGCTTCTAGGATGGCAAGGGGCTTAAATAAATCGAATTGCAAATTTTAATATGGAAAAAGTGATCTTGGATTGAAACTATAGTTAACTTACAAAATACGTTTTTTGACATAATAACAAGTTTAGTATTGGAGAGCACTACGACGACAAGTGATCTCTTAGGAAAATGCATATATATGTCAAAGGACAGAATCGTGAATCTCCATACGTGACAAATCAAAATAGACAATACCTCTCAAATAAATTAATTCAAAGATCATAAAACCACTCAAATTAATTGCATGTTTTTTTAGAATCAAGGACAAGAGACACTAGGAGTGCCCAACGGAAGCTTAGGATGAATTTTGCTGGTTTTTAGACTTTTGCTAAGCACAGACATTTATTTCTTTGTGATTCTTTTTTCTCTATTTCTCTGATTTACAATCTCTTGGGCATCAGGAACGAGAGAGTATAACAGGACAAAAGAAACCTAAAATTATCTCATTTTCTCCGTCGTTATAGAAGAGCTGCAGGGTAATCTCCATCGCAAGCCAAAATGAGGAATCTCCATCGCCATCAGAAAACATTTTTCAATCAAGCAACTTGCATTGGATCGTGGCACGACATTTGATGATGATGATGATAAATCGATTTGCCCCATTAAATTAGTCCCGAGTGGGCGGCTTTGGCACGCATTTCAAGCGTCCTTTCTTTCCGAACTACCAACCAAAAACTTGAGCCAGGACATCGACATTAATAATAACAAAAGAGTACACACAATACAATATTACATGACCATATTGGCCTCGAACGATTCCCCTCCCCGGCGAGAACCTCCACGCCATGTCCCCACGCCGTGCCGATCGGCCCCAATCACCTGACACGAACCCACAAAACACCAAGAAACATCGAAACCCCCCACCAATTGCCTAGACAACATGGACATTGACATTGACATTGACATTGACGACGACATTTACCAGACATTCACATTTCATTTAAGAAACACATCGAAGGCCATTTTACCTAATTAACCCTATTATTTAACAAAATTAACCAAAAAAGTACCCTAATCTCGTTTACCCCTCCTCGGCCACCCGTTCGTGACCAAACTTCAAGAAAGTCATCAACCACCGCCCAGATGGTCCGACCCCATCATCGGGTGGCTCAGGCACAGCCCAAATTCATCGGACTCGTGAAGAATCCGTCGTAGGGAGAAACCAGGTCGAGGCCTTGATCGGCGTCGGAAACCCCGCTGGATTGATAGATGGAGTTGAGGATCTCGTTAAGGGAATCGAGCCGGTGGCTCAGCTCCGTCACCTGAGCCCTCAGGACAGAGTTCTCCGAATCGACGTTGGTCAGGTGCTGTGCGGCGACGTTGATGCCCGTCAGGATCTGGTTGTTCTCCTTCACCAGCCGAGTCACTTCGGCTGTGAGGTCGTCCAGGTGCTTCTGCTTCCGCATCCTCGAACGCCTCGCCGACTCGCGGTTCGACTCCATCCTCTTCCTCTTCCTCTGGTCCATCCCGGGCTGCTGCTGCTGCGGCTCGCCCTCCGACCCCGAGTTCTGAAGCCGGAGGGTGCTCGAGGAATTCCCGCTCGACGAAGCCATCAAATAATCTCTTCTCGACCGAGCAGATTTAGGATGATATTTCGAAACTAGAAGAGGGATCGAATTCTTCTTCTTTTTGGTTCTTTTGGATTTTGACTTAGAGATATCGTGAGACGCAGGACCCAAGATGATAATAATTTCTTGGGCTTATGTATATATATCTATATTGATATCAGTAGTCTAATATATAGGCTAGAAATGAAGGGGAGACAATTTATGAGAAAACATAGAACCAGTAGAGGAATCGAACAGAGAAAGATTGAACTAAGTGGGTCCTGCGTCTGATTGAGGAACCGATCATCAACCCGGAAAGGAGGATTTCACTGAGAACCGGAGACATGAATGAAAAACATCAAGTACACAGAATATGCATCAAACCTGAACGGAAGTGAGGAAAGATTTCTCCAACAGGGAATCAAAAACCAGCCACGGATCTGAACAAAGACCAGATCTTTTTCGCGAATAACAAAGGTTTTCAGCGATCGGACAAATGGGTTTTGTGCCAAGATCCCGAAAGACCAAAGTTTCAGCTGCAAAGAAACTAAACTTGGCTCGGACGAAGAATCGAACAAGACAGCGTGCTGCCTGGAGAAACAGAGGAAAGCAGAGCAAGGGGCCTCTATCGAGGTCAAACCAGCAGAACCTCAGAGCGAAACTGCAGAGAGAGACGGAGAGGCAGAGAGAGAGAATAGATCTAAGGGAGGGGGGCTAAAGAGGAAGGAGAAAGGAAGGAATTGAAGAAGGAAACAAAGGGCGATTTTATAGAAAAACGAGCGGGCGATAAAGCGGGAGGAAAGCGCAAGGAAAGGGTAATAAAGAAAAAGGGGGATCGGCATCTCCATGGGAGAACAGGAAGAGAGTTTCTTGTTTGGTGAGGAGGTGATTGGCCATGTGAGGTGGAGACGAAATTTCCGCTAGACTCCAAGTCCAGCTGGTGAGCAACAACGACGTTAAGCTTAATTTAATCATCGTCAATTCGTCATGACTCAGGAGTAAATTATAAATCAATCGCTAAGGTCTGTATCCATGTCTCTTCGACCTTGTATACATACATGTACCCGTACGCAGGAGGTGGGGCAGGGCTGCTGCTCTCGGCTCTTCGCAGCAGCAGAGGAATCTGGCAGGAGCATCGAGGAGCATCAGAGCAGCATCAGGCGCGAGTCCTTTTTTGCTTTTTTATTGGATTAATATCACTAAAATTCCAAAATAGTATAAAAGTAATAAAAATTACTCCAAATCAATTTTTTAATCACAAAAATCTCAAATTAGTACACTTTGCTTAATTTTTGACAAAAAAAATACAAACTAATATATTTATGATAAATTTATCTTCCGTTAGTTTTCATTAAATTGGATTTATATTATGCATCTATGACAGACGGAAAGCAAAATCATAAATTGATATATTTGTAATAAATTGACCATTCGTTAGTTTCCGTTGAATTATATTAATATCACGAAAAATCACAAACTGCTAAATCTATGACAAGGATTGTAAAACCGAATCTAGTACAATTGTCACGCGTCATCTGACTTAATAATTTGACAATAAAATTTAACGAAAACTAATGGATGGTATATCTACCATAAATATATTGATTTAGGATTTTTTTATAATCAAAAAATTAATTTGAGATAAATTTACCATAAATATATTAATTTGAGGTTTTCCACGATGTTAATCTTTTTTTAATTTTATCAGATCATGTGAACATGGTTTGATCTTTTCTTCGGCTATCAATTTTCTTATAGAGTATTCGAAATCAGTTTTCTATTATTCATTAATAAAATTTAGAAGACCCAATCATTTCACACCACTTGTTAAAAATTACACCCTGTTATAGTGCATAGCATCAAAATGAGAAAGTCAATTCAATAGGGTTATGTTAAAATCTGCCCAAGAAACTAAGGATATAAATCAAAATTACGAAAATTAGAAAGCACATATGTACGTGTAGCAAAACGCATATACTAATGTCACAGCCTGAAGGAACAAATAATCCAAGAGGTTCTTTGAGCAAAGTCCGTGACCAATCCTTGAATGAGTGACCCTCAATCTTATCTCCTGAAGTTCTATGGTTTTCTCAAATATTCTAAAATACTCTTGGATAGGTGATAGATGAGGAGATGTATTATCCACTATTAGATTGAGAAGAGATCTATATATATGATTTGTCTTGTACTTATTTATATAGGGGTCTCATTTCCTTCATTATATCATCTCGTTCAAAAATGATATACAAGTTGAAAGCTTCTTTATCTACTATCTCTAAATCCTTGTGAGTTGGATATGAGTAAGCTGATTTGAGAGAAATTCTAAGGCCGCAAAGATTAGGGAATAGTTGATTGATCAACCTATAACAAGTGGTATTAAAGCAAGTTTGTTCCAAAGCACACTAGCTAATCCACGTTCCAATGTTGCGATCATCATGGGTGGCAATCATGAGAATTGTGGAAGGGCTATCAAGAACGGTGGTGCTAGGGTGAAGAAGAGCCATGCTATTTCGAGTTCAAGGGATCCCATGGGGGACTTGGAGAGCCAAATGACGAAAATGGAGCTCATCATCTTTGAAGTCCAAGGATCAGTTGAGGACTTGACCCAAACCAACGAAGGAGCAGAAGACAGAAGGGAGGAGCTCGTGGTCAAGGTGTAAGAGTTCAAGATCGGTATGGGAGAGCTCCATGAGGAGATGCTTGGACCTTGACACAAGAACTCCAACAACAAGATGAAGCCTTGGAGGCCATGATGGCAGCCATGTGCACGAAAAAAGCTGAGCTCAAGAGGAAGCTCACTAAAGCTAAAGTGGCACGCATGAATGAGGGGATCATGGTGCAAACAAATCCACGAATGGACATGCCTAAGCCAAGAGAGTTCAAAGGCTTGTGGGTGGCCAAGGACATGGATAATTTCTTGTGGTACATGAAGTAGTACTTCCAAACCATGGGGATTGACGACAATGCTTCTCAAGTAAACACTACAGTTATGTACTTAGTTGATAATGCATTGTTATAGTAGCATTGTAGGTCGGACAATAAGAGTGGGGATTTTATCACGACATGGGCTAGGTCCTTTGAGGAATTTTGATATAATTACTATCCTACTTTAGCAGAGGAAGAGGCTTGCGATGAACTCAAGAGCCTTGAGTAAAAAGGAGTGTGCAAGTATGTGAACCAATTCTCGAAGTTACTACTCTAGATCCTATCGATGAATGATACATAGGCATATCATCAATTCATGAGTGGCCTCAAGTCGTGAGTCAAGTAGGATCCCAAACATGCAACACGAGAGATTTTACGATGGCTCTATTTGTAGGCGAGTCTTTTATGGAGTACAAACTGCCTTCCACAACTAAGTCACACTCTCGTCCAAAGAATAAGGCCAATGTTAGGGGAGATCGTAGCAAGTTTAATCAACCAAATGGAGGCAAACTATCATTAGCCTCTTCTAAAGCTCAAGCAGAGACAAGTGGCAGAGGACATAGGGAAAGTATGTACGTACAAAATTTTCTTTTGTGATGGCCTACACATGGCTTGGGATTGTTCAAAGAGGGCCAAGCTAGTAGCCCTCTGTAAGGAGGATGAGCCACAATAGGAGTCACGACTTCATAAGTTACAAATCCTTAGTTCCATCAAGACCAAGAAGGTGAAGGAGCTCAAGGGAATGATGTTTGTGAATGTAAAGATCGAAAGTACTGCAATGAGTGCGTTTATGGACACTGAGGCATTCGACCTCTTCATATCACAAGAGGTTGTGAAGAAGCTAAATATTCGAGTCGAGAAAGGAGGAGCCGGTTGGCTCAAGATGGTGAACTCCAATAAGATCCTAACTAGTGGCGTAGCTAGGGACGTGAAGCTTCACATTTGTCCATGGTCTAAGAGAATATCGAGGTAATCCCTCTTGATGACTATGGCTTTGTTATGAGTCTCGAATTCCCTAATAGGATAAATGTTGGTGTTGTGACTTTCACCATCTGTATATGCATCTTGGATGCATGATGTCAATGCGTGGTCCCTGTCCATAGGGAGTTGGGCCATGATCGTAAGATGCTCTCGGCGATGTACCTCTCTAAAGAAGTAAGGAAGGATGAGGTGATCTTCCTAGCGCCCCTGAAGGATGAGGCTGCCAAGGGCAAAGAGAGTGATGTCTTGACAGAGATAGCCCAAGTCCTCAACTCATTCAAGGATGTAATGTCTCTTGAATTGCCAAAGAAACTTCTACCTCAAAGGAAGGTGAATCATTGCTTGAGTATATTGTTGCATCACTGGCGAACGACATATAATACAACATAAGGCATGAGATACCTTGTTTGTCATTCACCATTGTTCTAGCTCATGGCTAAAACTTCTTGCACACAAAATCCTATGGCCAATTGGCCATGCTTAGTTATGCCCCGGATTCACGAACCAGTTGGATATGTGCGTTTGAGCTACGCTTGACTTTCATCGGCGGCTTTTTTAGCTCTTTTTTTTTTTTTTTTTTTATAGCTGTGGGCTAATAAATATTATTAATCGTAATGCTACGAGTTACGACTCAAATCTCCAAGCATGTTCGTTCTAATTTCCGGGCCGCAATCCTTAATTTCCATTGATGAATTTGGCCCCCAATTGGAGGAAAGGGGAAATATATGGGCCGTATCCATAAAATCCTTTGAAGGCCCACTGGATTTTTTATTGACAAAGTGACATTCGAAAGAGATGGATGGAGGCTAATAAAGGTTTTCTTTTTCTTTATTTTTTCTCGGGCATCCAGGTCAAAAGAGGTTTAAAAAATCGGTTGTCAATTGAGCTTGTGTCATTTTTTTTTTTTTTTTAAGATATGAATGACCGAATATTTCCAAGATATTTCATACTTTGCAAATTTTCATGCAAACAAACAAAAAAAATGGGAGGAAAAACATGGGATAATTACTCAATTAGTCACAAATCTATTCTATAAATATCAATTCAGTTTTTAATTTTTCAATTTTATTAATATAATCCTAAACTTTTGCATGAACTCCAACATAGTCATTCCAATAAATTGCCACTGGAAGTTAATGATGTGACAATTCACAAATTGTTCACCTTAGTATGCCACATAGGACGAGCTTTTCGATAATTTATAGCAAAAATTGACTATAATGTTTATATTGGAATTTGGTGTAAAGATTTGGGATCATATTGACAAAATCAAAAATTAATAATCTAATTGATATCCGTATAATAAATTTAAGGTTATGATTGGAAAAATGACAAAAGAAGTGAAAAGTGATCGTTGCAACAGCCACTTTTAATGCAGCAAAACTCGGTACAAAAGAAATATCTATAACTCACGGAACAGCCCTCCCTCCTCCCCCGGGGCGGGGGTGATGAACCGACACCAATTTTGGTGCCCATTAATTTAGTGGGTTTTTTTTTTTAATGTGACCCATAACTGTCCAATTAATGGTAACATCTTGCATGCTCCTTTTGTCCTTCAAAACTAGCTTTTTCTATAGGAGAAAAAAACTATAATAAAAATTGCAAAAAAATAAAATAAGCTTGTCATATCTTTTCCACTCGAATTTGTTATGCTGAGTTTCTTATGCACGTTTGATTATTCTTGTGGCAGAAATTAGAGTTGTGTAATGGGAATTGCTCAATATGGAAATTACCTAGACCTGATCGAACTAGCCGATTTTAGATAGTTTCCATAGCCATCGGTCCGATTCCTAGCTCCCATTTTTGGAATCGGTAGCTAGTTGGTACGATTCCCGATTCCAAGGTGGGAATCGAATCAACCAAACCAGTCGGATCGGACTAGTAATTTTTAACATATATATTTAAATTTCTTAGAATTCGAAAAAAAACAAGAAAATTCTTAAGAATCTTAAATTTTTTTTTACTCTTTTGTATGGATAAATTAGTGCATGAATAAAGTGGGTTGTTTTTGAGAATGTGTTGCAATATTAACTAATTTTAAGTCGAAAAAAAAAAAGTTACCAATTCCATTGGAGTAGACTGAACTAGTCAATCTGTCCGGTTCCCAATTCCAAGATTCATTGGTATGGTCCACAGTCCTACAATTTCGGAATTAGTTCTCCCAAGTGGAACCGAGAATCGGATGGTGGAATTGAGAACCAAACTAGGAATCAATCATTTTTAACGGAAATCAATCAATATGAATTTAAAAATTTCCAAGTTGTATGTATCAAATTCTTATCGATTGATGTAATAAATGAAAATGATGTGGCATTGCAATGATTGATGGGGCGCGCAATTCCGTGCGATTTGCTTTTAAGATGAGGGATTAAGGAAAGCTTCTAGCCCTTGCAGGTCTGCCGGAGATGTCAGGCAGGGCTTGATGGGATCTTGAATCTCTGAAGATTCTCACTTACCAACGTTATCCATGTCTCATAAGATTTTCTAAGTAAAAGTATTCTACAACTTAGGAAGATTCTGAATAATACATATGTATCGATGTTTACATCTTAGAGATTTTTGAGCTGTTCAGCCTCCAACACTAAATAACACTAAATATTAATTATATGTAATGTCTAGATGGTTGAAATACAAAACTACAAATAAGATTCAGTTTGAATTTATCATCATAAGCTATGCTTTACATTCGCGTTTAATTTATTTCACAATGGGTTTCACTAGTTTGAACATTTGTTTAAAATGCGGGCACATTTTATGATTAAATTATTATTTTTTAAATTATTTTTATGACGTGCTTTATCATCATTCAATTAATTACTATGTATCGACGCTGTGTTCATTATCATCATCAAGATAGATGAAAATGGGAAAGCACTTAGCATAACTCTTGAAGAGTAGCAACTTGTGATCAATCGAATCATGAGGACGATAAGAGTAATCTTTCGAGAGCAAATCCAAAAAAAAAATAAAAGAGGCAAAAAAGGGAAAATGTCTTCAAGTTGAGATTGAAATAAGTATAAATTCATTCTAGGCATCAAGGCTTTTGATCTCTTAGTCCCTATAGCACCTAAGAGATCAAGAGCCTTTAAAGCAGCTTCCATGGAGTCTACCTCCATGATGTTGCTTTCGGCTCGTGAATGATGATTGATGCAGTGGGGGTGGTGGCTCTCTTCACTTAAGTAGTACCGATACCAATAAGCGACATGTGACATGATACGACAATACACGTCAACATATCATTTCTTAAAAAATAGAAAATTTCGACACGTTGGGATACTTTATATATTAAATATATATTTTTATAAATAAATGATAAATTATCATTTAAATTCACAAATAAATAGTAATAAAATAGCCTATAATGAATTTATACTAAAAGCATCAATACGATATTTATTAACATCAATCATTGTTTTAATTTCGCAAATTCAACTGCATTCTATTGCAATAATCTAGGGCTCGAATTGGATAGATCGATGGAAGGAGAGGGTGGAGAGAGAGAAAATCAGAGGTTCAGATGGTGAGGAGAGATAAAGAAAGAGGGGGGTCGATTTCTAGGGTTTTGTATGGGGGAAGATGGAATGAGTGAAGTTAGAACCGGTAACACTGAGATTGAGAGAGAGGGAGAGAGAGTACGTGCGTCTGCTCTTCTGCTAGTAGCAGACTGCTACTATGGGGATTGATCGTGGTGGGTATTGGTGGACTTTTCCACTCTATACTACACGGGGGAGTACGGATATACGCGCACACACTATGCCGGTATAAATTCATTCCCCAAAATCAGATCTAAATCTTGAATATTAAAGGTTTATATTATGAAACGTTGAGAGAAGGAAGAAGTGAGAAAGAGTGAGAAGCAATTTTATTTCTTTCTCCTTTATTTTTTTATATTTACATTTTGACCCCTAGTGTATCTGAAAATTTTTAAAATTGATCCTCTGCCTGTCGGAATTGTATGTTGGAATTCGGGACTTGCATGTCGGGGAAAGTTGACCAAGTGTTGGATTTTCCAACACGTGTTGACTGCGTGTCTGAATATGTGTGAGCGTGTCGAATACATGTCGGAGTGTTGGACACGACACGAAAGTTCCCGGAGTGTGTCCGTGCTTCATAGCACATGACCTGGTCACACGAGTTGCCCACGTCCAAGTCTGAACCATCCTCCAATCCACTGTCCACAAAAGCCACTTTTGAGCACCAAGATCATGAACCAAACGCCTAGTCATTAGGATCACCCAAGAGCAGCAACCCGCGCTTTACCCAAAGCATGCAATTTCCGATTTCATCGGCCGATCCTTCCTCAATGCCCATCCATTCATGCTCGATCATTGGTTGCCTTGCTCACGTACGCTCAGCCCCTGATTGTGATCCGTGCTTGGCACAAGCTCAAAGCCACAGCCTGTGCCAAGCCAATGCTCTGATTCAAGGGTCTAATAATAGGCCACTCAAAGGATACAATGTCTTTTGATCCCTCAAGAACCCGAGGAATCTGCCAAAAGGATAACAAGAGACAACTCCCAAAAGGAAAATTTATTAAATAACTCAATCGTCTTGTCTTATAAGGAAAACTCAAAGAGTATTTATTAGTATCACAGTGTAATTGTATTATGTAACTTCCACGTAAGGTAAAGATAACTTATGTAAAATATGCAAGGAAAATAAGAAACATTATAATCAGATTCCTATTCCAGGAGAGAAGAATCCTGAAGAAATTGAAATCATAAGATAAAAACCAAGAAGATATGATACCGCTAGATTTACTAAATTATAATTCTGCTGAATCCTACTTCTAGAATAGGACATCAGTTGGGCAAAATATCATCATCAGATCTTGATGTTCTCCTCATTGCCTCCTGTGTTACACAATCCAGCTGATGTGGCAGTTAGAGAACACTGGAGTGTGATGTGGATTCCATATATCCTACATAGACACCCACGACTGATAATAAATGGTCGGAAAAATGAAAATAAAACAAAAGAAATAATGTAATTCATTCACTATCCATGTCCACAAAATGTGTTCACATAGGCAATAGTTATTCCATGCCATGCTTTGGCATCGTCTGATGGCTTTGGACTTGATCGGATTTTGTATTGGAAGGACTAATTTACCCAACTTTGTATGAGTAGAAAGAGGATTTGAATAGAAAAATCAAAAGTACGAGGACTAAAGAAAGTATAGAAACGAAATATAAAATGTTTCCCCAATAGTATATCCCGCCTCCACGAGAGAGATTAAATATCAATTCTATGGCCCACAGGACGGCTAATTAATTAACTCGCGGGTATGCATGGTGATACTGTCAGTTTCGATCTTGCTATCGCATTAAAGATGACCAACGCCTCGGTTGTCGGCTTCATTTTTCCATTACAGTTTTATAAATGCCTAGGACATCCATGGTTCATTTGCATACACATTCGCGCCTCCAGAAACAAGAAAAACCCACCTCATATAAAGAAAAAAAAACGTGAGTCGGTCGGAACAAGCTCACAGTACTTGCTTGAGACCACATACATGATAGGACCCATTGCAGTTTTCATATATTAGATTAATGATCACTATCAAGTCGGTGTAACTTTAATTTTCTTCCACGCGTGTTATTAAGTGATATGCTACATATTCAAAATTGATCCGTTGCTAAATAGTTTAAACTTTGAGAGAAAAACTTTACCTAACGCTATATCTCACAATAAATTAAAGGTCACGGTGTAGACTTTGACACTCCTTATTTTGTATCGTGTCTCTTTTTAATTCTGGTCCTTCTCCTAGCTGAATAAGCTTGACCTGATCACTTACACAGGAAGTATCATGTGATTCTACATATAGATAGTGGGCCAAGGAAAATGGAATAGACGATGATGATCATCAAGTGACCATTCACATGCAGAATTCGTCCAGTCTTCCTTAGCGCCATGTTTCACCAACTTTTGAGAGCATTGGAGGTAGGTCAGGATAACTTCCTCCTCTAGAAGTTGCTTGTCCGATTCTATACCCCTCAATCGCACCGTGGTCATGGGATTTGAGCGCACCACCTTCCTTCTGGAATTTTTCGAATTGATGACATACATCTCAGTCCTTGCTTTGCAAAAGATTAATACGTTATTGCAAATAAAGGGCCACACATACTAGATATACGACGTACAAGTTGCAAGAAGTATAGATCGCCGGTTTATCGGTGAAGTCATCTCAAGAAGCGGGAGGGACGAGGGTCTGAAAAAAAAGGAAGCTTTCTAGTCTAGAAAAAAAATTGACTTTATTTCAATAGCAATCCGTCGCTGCTTGGATTTCTAAGTACACTAGTCTTCAACTCAAAACGGTTCCCTTTTTCAGGGAAAAAAATTTGGAAATTATAATAAAGTGAAGAGAAGAGAAATTTGATTCCAAAAGATATCTGTTGACTGTTTTATTCTACTTCCATGCCTGAGGTTGCTCGGGCTTAGAGCATCCCTATGTCTGAAAAATATTTTTTCTCAGTGACATGTAATAAGCAGAGAAAGTGCCCGTTGTTTGTCAAGAATGACCTTTTTGTTTTACAAGTAAAAAGGTGAGAAGGGCGACCGACGCTAGCTATCATTCCTTCGCGTTATCATAGGAGGTTCACATTCACTTCAATATGTATTCTTCGAGCCATAGCTACTTCATATCACTCACGACTTGTAGGTCTGAGGTTAGTGAACCTATAACTATAATTCACACATAATCTGATGAAAGATAGATAAGCCACTTACCATCGGGCTTGCGTCCTCGGTGGTTTGTCGAAAAGAAGGCTACAAAGGGAGACTATGCCATTGCTCAGACTTTTGAGTACCGAGTAATGGTCCATAGCATTCCATCACTCCATGGCACGATTAACGGCGGTTGATCGTCCCCATCCTTTTTGGGCCAATAGAAGAGGTGGCCATGATCATTGAAGCCATTAATCGTGTGGAGCTGAGAGTGAGTCTCATGAAATCCGTGAAGGCCTCCACCTCTAGAAGGACCTGCGCCCACGATTAGCCCGCCGATGCCCCGAGTCGGTAATTGGAGAGGAGAGTGTATACTAGGAAGTATCAAATGAGGAAGAAGCTTACCTGAATTGCCTACTCTGTGTAAATTATATTGGTCATTGGACGTTGGTCGACAAGCAGCTATTTTATGACATGCGGTGGTTAAACTGCCTTCACTGGACAATAAACTCTAGAATTTATGGTTCGACTTTTGCCTCTTCCACTGGGATAGCTATTGAGTGAAGGTATTTTCAATGATCGCCTTGTTGGATTTACTCGACTCGACTCGACTTTTCACCTGTATATCGTCTCTCCTTAGCTGAATCATCATCAATGGCTTAGATGAGCTTGGCAAACCACGTAAGATATCGAGAAGAAAATCAAGTGAAGTCATTGCGAATACTTCATCAAAAAGTGGGACCAACTAAAGCAGTTTGGACTTTTTTCTGTCCGCACAAGCTTAAAAAAAATCCTTTGGTAATGCTATTGACTTCCACATCCAATAACTTAATTAGCAAGATCCTTAGTTCCCTAATGGTGAAATTCTTTTTCGAGTGTGTACATATTCATGCGAATTCATTGAGCAATTTGGAATTCATAAATTTAAAATTATGCCATCCTTGTATGTAATAAAGCTACATTACCATGAATGGATTGATGAAAACAAGGGATCCAAAGACATAAAACAAACTTTGATGCCAAAAGACCATAGCTGTGATTAGAGGCTGGAGCCAATGTAGTTTACATGAATGTTTGATCATTGTCGTGTCCAGGCAGTTTTAATTTTTTATTATGGAAAATGTTAAGTGATATACTCTATATTCATATTGGTCTGTTTTCAAACAGTTCAAGCCTTTGAAATAAATAATTTGTATGACTTGGTATCGCAACGAAAATCATGATTGTGGACTTGGACAATCCTTATTTTAGTTCTTACTCTTTCTATTTTACTAGTTTTCTTACCTGTCCTTATCTGTTTGACGCGGTTGTATCCACATCTCCTATAACGCCCTACTTACACGGGAAGCGGAGTATTAAGGGATATATTTTCTAATATCTTTAAATTGCTGGAAATGAGGGTTTTTCTTATGGTGTGAAAGTTGTTGTGGGTACTTCGGAATAGATAGTGGGCCAAGGAGGTGAAAATATTCGGTCATGAAAATTGACACGTGTCCATGACCCGCCAAGTAAATAAAAAAGGTCAAAATTGAACTTCTGTGTTTTCTCTCTCATCTTCCTCTGTCTACCATCATCTCCTTCTTTCGGTCACCGGTGGAGCTGCTGGCGCTACATCAAGCCAACCATTACTGCACGTCGAACGAGCCGTCCCTCCTGGCCTTCCATCCATAGAGCACCACCCTATCCATAGTATGAAACATCCTCCATTTTTCTTTTTTTGTTCAAAATGAAGCTCCCTAAGTGGGGGAAGAGAGAGAGAACTAGATCTTGAGCTCAAGAGTGAGACCCATAGCCAGCATTAGGGGTGTCAACGGGTCGGGTCTTGATGTTACCCGATCCGACCCGAAATGCATAAAACATGAAGCCAAAAAAAACAGGTCGGGTCAGGTCGGTTCGGTTTCGGGTTTTTTTATTAAAAAATATTATAATTTTTTAATAAAAATAGGATAAAGGGAATTTGAAATGCTCTTACGTGACGTCGTGAGGCCTCGTCCAACCCGTCCGTAAACATCTTTGTAGACTTATAATTTTTTAATAAAAAATATGACAAAGGGAATTCGAAATGCTCTTATGTGACGCCGCGAGACCTCATCCAACCTATCCGTGAATATCTCCGCAGACAGATAATTTTTTAATAAAAAATATGACAAAGGGAATTCGAAATGTTCTTACGTGACGCTGCGAGCCCGTCCGCGAACATCTCCGCAGACAGATAATTTTTTAATAAAAAATATGACAAAGAGAATTCGAAATGCTCTTATGTGATGCCGCGAGGCCTCGTTCAACCCGTCCGTGAACATCTCCGTAGACAGATAATACTCCATTCTCTAAAGTTTTGCGTTGGCCACGAAAAAGAAGCAAATCATATGGAAGATAGAGAGAGCCGTGAACATCTCCATAGACAGATAATACTCCATTCTCTAAAGTTTTGCGTCGGCCACGAAAAAGAAGCAAATCATATGGAAGATGGAGAGAGAGAGAGAGAGAGAGAGAGAGAGAGAGAGAGAGAGAGAGAGAGAGAGAGATTGATGGAGGTTGACCTGAGGGGTGACGACGATAAACTCGTGAGACGAGACGTGTTGGATGAGTTGCGAGTAGAAGGGGAGAGAGATTGATGGAGGGAGAGAGAGAGATTGATGGAGGTTGACCTGAGGGGTGACGACGATAAACTCGTGAGACGAGACGTGTTGGATGAGTTGCGAGTAGAAGGGGAGAGAGATTGATGGAGGTTGACCTGAGGGGTGACGACGACAAACTCGTGAGACGAGACGTGTTGGATGAGTTGCGAGTAGAAGGAGTTGTAGAGGAGATAGCTTGGGTGTGTATGTTTGGGTCGAAGCTTTTAATGTGTTTGGGTGGAACAATGTTCCGACCCTAACTTGACCAAAAACATGTATTCCATTTGTATTTATAATTGTTACCCAAACAATATTAAGACCTGACACATGTACCATACTTAGTTCGTGTTCAGGTCATGTTCGGGTTGAGTTGGATGGGTATTTTGGACACCCCTAGCAAGCATAATCAACCCAAGCGACATACAAGGTCGGAGCAGAAAGCATGTTTTCCCATTTGGGTCTCGCTGGGGTCACCGACATGTGGTTGAAGCCTTCATTTATGCGTTGGATTGGGGATAAAAATATAAACTTTGAGGGAGCGAGAGAGTGGATTGATGTTGGGTTGAGTTTGGACCGAGAGAGGAGGGTGAATATGAGATGAGATGGTGGAGATCTAGAGGAACTAGTTGATCTTCCATCTCTAGGACAAGCTCCGAATCTGAGGCCATGGCTTGTTGATGGAAGGCCATGAGCGACGACGGTGCTTTGTGGATGGAAGGTCTTGAGCGATGACGTGGGTGACAAGCAGTAGTGGTTGAATGAAGGAGATGGTGGCAAATAGTACCTTGCCAGTGACGTAGCACCAATGACTCTACTAATGACTAAACGAAGGAGATGGTAGTAGACAGAGGAGGAAGATGAGAAAGAAAACACATAAGTTAAATTTTGATTTAAATTTTTTTGGTATTAAAATGGGCGAAGCCCAAAATTTGTAGCAGAACCCGCCGAATGAAATTATATTCAACTTGATCTCCTATTAATAAAGGAATAAAACATCTTGGTGGCCTATCCAAGATTTAAGTGTTATCCGCATCACAAGAATGAATGGCCCAATTTGCTAACCAATCAAAACATGAGTTTCCTTCTCCAAAATTGTGCAGAGTTCTAACATGCTGAAAATACATTAAAAGTTTCTGAATTTAAGAAATAAGTGTGTCACAAAAGTTAAAAGTAGGAGTTGACTCGGGAGTAGTGAAATAGTGGCTTGTGAGTGCACCTCCACGATAAGTTTGGGGATATCCAAAGAAATTGCCATTTTCAAGACCCAAAATGATACCCCATAGTTCTACTTTGAGAGAAGAGCACACTCCCACAGTTTGAGCAAATCCAACGAGCCAGCTACTTGATTCATTATGCAGAAGCCTACTTGCTAAAGCGGGGCCTAGGTTACCTTTAAAGGCTCCATATGCTTTAAGCTTGACCCGCCCAGTTGGAGGGGCGGTCCAATCTACAAACTTATATGTTCTTTCTCTTTCAAGAGACAATTTATGTTATGTCAGATGAGCTAATATAATGTCCTTAACATAATCTAGAATCAAGCATAAAGGTTCTCTAATAAGACAAAAATCCTTCTCAAATAATCGTTTATTCCTTCAATTCCAAATAAGGGACTAGTTATCTTGGACCCTAGTTGATGAATTAGATAGATTTGTCATCAAACATGGGTGTAGCTCTTGGGTAAAGAACTCACCTCAAAAACTTGCAAGTAGAATCTTTTGTCATATTGCCTTTACTTGCTTACAACCTCTAAGTACTTGTAGGTATAATTTTTTTTTTAATTTTTTTATTTACTTGCCACATCAGGGATCCATGTCTATTTTATGTTGGCTTTCAGTCAAAAATATATGCCACATCAACCTATGACGTGTTGATATCTAACCATTGAATATTCCTTGTCAAGGAGAATGGAATAGATGGTTTCGTTTCCCATTGATCAAGCATTTGTCCACATTGAGAACATGTCTAGTCTTCTTCAGTGTCATCTTTCACCAAGTGGAGAAATTTTCTCCAAAATCACTATCACTTCAATTGGGATGTGAACTATGAAGATGACGTATGCTTGGGGAAAGATCGTAATTGCATTTACCTCCTATTATCCTTGTACAAGTACATATTTATAATACAAAAAAGAATAAAGGAAAGAATAAACACGATTACAAAAAAAAAGATTACAATTTCCTACTTTACTTCTAAGTATCCTTGACCGAATCAATTAGAATCAAGGTCAAGAATAAAATTGTAATACTAATATTCTCCAACAACAAATTAACGTGATTCCCATATTATCTCTAATTGACAACTCATGCCAACACTCCCCCTCAAGTGGGTGAAATTTGACAAGTGAGATGTGAAAGGCCCTACTTGACATTGCCTTAGTAAGTATGTCCGCCAACTAATCTTCAAACTTGACAAAAGGAAACTGAACGACCTTGGCCTCTAAATTTTGCTTGACAAAATGTTTATCAACCTCAATATGCTTGGTTTGATCATGCTGAACTAGATTGTGAGAAATATCAATTGCTACTTTATTATCACAAAACAATCTCATTTGAGATTTGGTGGGAAACCGAGTTCTATCATCAACCTCTTAAGTCATGGTAACTCATACAATCCTTTTGCCACCCCTCGAAACTCCGCCTTAGCACTAGACAATGCTACTACCTTCTACTTCTTGCTCTTCCAAGTAACCAAGTTTCCTCCCACAAATGTGAAATACCTCGGTGTAGACCTTCTATCTAAGATGCTACCTACCTAGTCTGCATTCGTAAATCCCTCTACCTCAAGATAATCGTTTTTTGCAAAGAACAAACCTTTTCCTAAAGCCAATTTCAAGTAGCGCAGAATTTGACCTACTGCATTCATATGATCTTCACTTGGGGCATACATGAATTGACTCACGATGCTTATGGCATATGCAATATCAAAGCGAGTATGTGACAAATAGATCAATCTCCCTACTAACCTTTAATATCTATTATTATTGGTCGACACCTGATTCGGATATTCCCCAAGTCTATGATTCCGAACTATAAGGGTGTTAGCAGGCTTACATTCCAATATTCCAACTTCGGCTAACAAGTCTAGCACATATTTTCTTTGAGACAAAAAAATACATCCTTTCGATCTAGTTACTTCAATGCCCAATAAATACTTCAACCCTTCTAGATTCTTCATCTCAAACTCTTCAGCTGGCTTCTTTTGGAGTTTCAAAATCTCTTTATGGTCATCTCCTATGATTATCATATCATCCACATATATAATTAAGGTCGTTACCTTTCCTTGACGTCGCCTTAGGATCAATATATGATCTGAATTGTTTTGAAAATACCCATATCTTTTCATTACTGAGTTAAAGTGACCAAACCATGAATGGGGTGATTACTTTAACCCGTACAATGAATGTTCTAGCTTGCACACTATGTTGGGTTGAGTGGCACAACAATACCCAGGTAGAACTTCCATTAGATTTCTTCCTCCAAATCCCCATGAAGAAATGCATTCTTCACATCAAACTGATGCAACAACCAATCTAGATTTGCTACAAGAGACAACAAGACTCTCATAATATTGAGCTTTGCCATAGGAAAAAACATTTCTTGGTAGTCTACACCATAACTCTGCGTATATCCCTTTGCTACCAGCTGTACCTTGTATCTCTCAATAGAGCCATATGCTTTGTATTTGATAGTAAGAACCCATTTACACCCCATTGGTTTCTTCCCTTTTGGTAACTTTATAAGTCTCTAAGTCTTATTTTTTTGTAATGTTTCCATCTCCTTTTTCATTGCCTAAACCCACTTAGGACCCCTCAAAGCCTCTTGCACCCCACTAGGAACTTGGGTTGCAAAAACATTTGATACAAGTGCTTTCAATAGTTTTGACAATCTCCCTGTCGAAACATAATTTGCAATAGGGTAGTTTGATTTATGTTCCTCCACATTTGGTGAGTATCGACTAGGGGGCTTGCCATGATTGTGCCTGTCTGGTAATTTATATCCAGAAACCACATTAGAATTATCATAGGAGTCGGGTGTGGTACAAGATCTTACTTTAGGATTGTCCTCAAGAGAATGGTCAGGTACTGAAGAGGGGACAATTTGAAGAGATGGCTATTCTCGAGGTTGTTCGTGTGCACCCTATATCGATGCAAACTACTGATCACCTTCTATCGGACAATGACTATCCTCTTGTGCAACTTCTATCATCAGCCATATCACGGCTTAATCTGTTGCATTTTCTATCGATGACACCACTATTGGGGCCTGCCATAAGTCAGACCTAGTCCTAGCCCTTGCTAAAACACCACCCTCCCACCAATTTTCCCTTTCTCGATGTATCTCCCCCTAAAAAGGACAATTGGTGTTAGGGTAGAAGAATTCTGACTCAACAAATATCACATCCATAGTTACACGTGTCTTCTTAGTAATTGGGTCGTAGCAACGACATCCCTTCTAATAGGTTCCATAGCCAATAAAAATACATCGCACATCACAAGGATCAAGCTTGGTTTGTTGGTTCTTGTGAAGATGTACATAAGTTACACACCTAAATACTTTAGAAGGAAGTGTCAAGACTAAAGGAAGAGAAACATGTTCTAAAAGAACTTGTAGCGAGGTTTGAAATTTTTAGCACATGGGAGGGCATTGGGTTCATCAAGTGGACTATAGTAACAACATCGACATCCCAAAAATGATAGGGAACATGACTACCCACCAAGAGAGCCCGCGTTGTCTCAAGAATGTGGCGGTTCTTCTTTTCTATAATGACATTCTACTGAGGCGTCTAGGTGCATGATGTCTCATGAATAAGGCCATGTTCTTGAAAGTAAGGTGTGAGATATTGATTAACATATTCACCCCATTATCAATACAAAGGACATGGAATTGCGCCCCAAATTGTGTTAGAACCATGTGGTGGACCATACAAAATATTTTAGAGATCTCATCCTTGTGCTTCATCAAATACAACCATGTCATCCGTGTACAATCATCCACAAAAGTCACAAACTAGGGAATTCCCAAAAAGGTGGTAATGGGTGAAGCACCCCACACATTAGAGTGGACTAATGAAAAATGTATTACACTGTTATTGAAACTCAATGGAAAAGAAACATGATAACTCTTTCCCAAGATGCATGTTTCACACTAGAATACAGAATCTGATAAATTACTAAACAAACTAGAAAATAATTATTTCAAATACCCAAAAGACGAGTGCCCTAATCAATAGTGCCATAGCCAGATGTCTTTCTCTTTACTAGTAGATTCATCGCAAGTGTGATTCACTCTGCTAGTATTAAAATCATCCATGTAGTACAGCCCCTCCCTCTTAGTACCACATCCAATAATCTCCTTCGTGAGGATATCTTGAAATAAACAAAAATTGGTATACATACAACACTGCAATTTAATTCATTAGTAATATGCCCAACAAATAGCAATAGGTTAGATAAAGAGGGCATGAGCAAAGCGTGAGATGAGGAGAGGGAAAGCGTGAGAGTAACACTTCCAGCCCCAGTCATTGGATAGCTATGACCATTTGCATTATAGATACTTTGTCGATGTAGAGTGGCATGGCATGTGAGATCGTGAGGATTGGGTGTCATGTGATCGATAGCGCCGGAATCAACAATCCACCTATTGCCCTTACCTTGATGAGTATCGACAAAAGCACACCCATATTTACCTTCAAAAGCTGAGATGGATGTACTAGTGGAGTCTACTTGAGGAATCAAGGAGAGAGGTGAGTCCCAAGTTGCCAACGACGCCTATCCTTTACCCCTACTCATTGCAATCTCAGTTTTTTTCTTGGCTTGAAAATCTTTCCACCAATTGGGGTACCCATGTAACTTGAAATAGGTCTCCTTGGTATGTTTAGGATTTTACAATGGGTGCATTCCTCTACTGGTTGTAGCTTGTGGTTTGAACTTGCGTTGAACTTGCCCTATCCTATCGTAGTGCTCGTGGAGGCTACTTGTAGAGTCTGTGGTTCTAGGTTACCCTCAAGAAACCACGAGCCCATCTTCTCCCTACGTGACACCATTGTAGCAGCAGTGGGAGCGTTTGTGTTAGTCAACATCACAGCTTGATGCACATCCTCCCACTGGACCCGTGTATAAGCTTGTTCAACCGTAGGAAACGATTGTATCTGTAAGACATCTACCCTAGCCTTGTTGCATCGATCATTAAGACCATCAAGAATATGTAGACACGATCTTCTTGGATAGCTGTATTGTAGCGCTTGATATCAATGGGACACTCCATAGGGTTAGGACGGTGAAAATCAATCTTCTGCCAAAGTCTTTGAAGATCATTATATTATTTTTTGATAGGGCCTTATGCCTACTTCAGTTGAGTAACTTGGTGCTTCAAATCATACACCAGGGAGACATCATTGCCGTTAAAAAACATGGTAGCCACTGAATCTCAAATTGCTTTTGCGGTTGAGAATCGGATAAAATTGCCATTTAATGCTGGGTCCATGGAGTTCATTATCCATCCTTTCATTGTAGAATCCTTACTCTTCCACTTCCAAAAGCTAGGATCGGTTGAATGAGGTTAGGGAAGATCCCCATTAATATATCCCAACTTGTATTTGCTTGATATGTACATCTCGACAATTTGGGACCAAAGACCATAGTTGTTGCCATTTAACTTGATAGTAATAGGTAGAGCCAGTGCCTCAACCTGGGAATGCGGCGTATGATGCTTGGTTAGAAGTTGCTTCATTGCCATTGTCAAATCTTCAAGGATCGCCATTACCAAAGAGCCTTCACAAGTTGGTTGTGGGAGAGTTAAACTAGTGCATCTAGCCATGGTGAGATTAAGTCCTAGGGTAGAATTGCTTTGATACCATGAAGGCGAGACGTATACTTAGGGAAAGATCGTAATTTCGTTCACCTTCTATCATCCTTTTTTATTTACATATTTATAATACAAAAAACAATAAAGGAAATAATAAACACGATTACAAAAAAAAGATTACGATTTCCGATTTTATCTCTAAGTATCATTGATTGAATCAATTAGAATCGAAGTCAAGAATAAAATTGTAATTGTAATATTCTCCAACAGTAAATTAACTTGGAATCCCATATCATCTCTAATTGATAGCTCATGCCAACAAATTGTTGTGTTACTTTCTCTTCCATCACATCTTCCATCCTTGATGAATCTTGTATTATCCTTGCTGAAATTTCCTTGACTATGCTAATGAAATAATAATCAACTTCATGATCAAGTAACATCAATTAATTGCATCAATAACATGTCACATCAAAATTGGTTTTCTTGATGATGGCTTCTACATTTATGATAATGATCTCAACCACAAAAATAAATGACCAGTTGTCTTGGACCCTAGTTGATGAATTAGATAAATTTGTTATCAACCATGGGTGTAGCACTTGGGTAAAGAACTCACCCTAAAAACTTGTAGGTAGAATCTTTTGCCATACTGCCTTTGCTTGTTTACAATCTCTAAGTACTTGCAGGTAGAATTTTTTTTTTATTTACTTGCCACATCATGGACACATGTCTATTTTTTATTAGCTTTTAGTCAAAAATATATGCCACGTCAACCTATGACGTGTTGATATCTAACCATTGAATACTTGCTAGTCAAGGAGAATGGAATAGATGGTTTCGTCCTCCATTAACATCAAGCGTTTGTCCACATTAAGAACATGTCCAGTCTTCATCAGTGTCATGTTTCACCAAGTGGAGAAATTTTCTCCAAAATCACTATCGCTTCAATTGGAATATGAACTATTGTGTCACTTTCTCTTCTATCACATCTTTTGTCCTTGACGAATCTTGTATTATCCTTGCAGGAAAGTTCCTTGACTATGCTAATGAAATAGTAATCACATTTATGATCAGGTGACATTAATAAATTGCACCTAAAATGTGTCACATCAAAATTGGTTTTCTTGACGATGGCTTCTACATTTATGATAACAATCTCCACCGCAAAAATAAGGAACTGGTTATCTTAGAACCTAGTTGATGAATTAGATAGATTTGTCGTCAACCATGGGTGTAGCTCTTGGGTAAAAAACTCACCCCAAAAACTTGTAGGTAGAATCTTTTGCCATACTGCCTTTGCTTGCTTACAATCTCTAAGTACTTGTAGGTAGAATTTTTTTTTTTATTTACTCGCTACATCATGGACACATATCTATTTTTTATTGCTTTCAGTCAAAAATATATGCCACATTCGCCTATGACGTGTTGATATCTAACCATTTAAAACTTTGTCATCAAGGAGAATGGAATAGATGGTTTCGTCCTCCATTGACGTCTAGCTTTTGTCCACATTGAGAACATGTCCAGTCTTCTTCAATGTCATGTTTCACCAAGTGGAGAAATTTTCTCCAAAATCACTATCGCTTCAGTTGGGACGTGAACTTACTCGCTACATCATGGACACGTATCTATTTTTTATTGGCTTTCAGTCAAAAATATATGCCACGTTCGCCTATGACATGTTGATATCTAACTGTTTAAAACTTTATCATCAAGTAGAATGGAATAGATGCTATTGATGTCAAGTGTTTGTCCACATTGAGAACATGTCCAGTCTTCTTCAGTGTCGTGTTTCACCAAGTGGAGAAATTTTCCCCAAAATCATTGTCGCTTCAATTGGGACGTGAACTTACTCGCTATATCATGGACACGCATCTATTTTTTATTGACTTTCAGTCAAAAATATATGCCACGTTCGCCTATGATGTGTTGATATCTAACCATTTAAAACTTTGTCATCAAGGAGAATGGAATAGATGGTTTCGTCCTCCATTGACGTCAAATGTTTGTCCACATTGAGAACATGTCCGGTCTTCTTCAGTGTCATGTTTCACCAAGTGGAGAAATTTTCCCCAAAATCACTATCGCTTCAGTTGGGACGTGAACTTACTCGCTACATCATGGACACACATCTATTTTTTATTGGCTTTCAGTCAAAAATATATGCCACGTTCGCCTATGACGTGTTGATATCTAACCATTTAAAACTTTGTCATCAAGGAGAATGGAATAGATGGTTTCGTCCTCCATTGACGTCAAACGTTTGTCCACATTGAGAACATGTCCAATCTTCTTCAGTGTCGTGTTTCACCAAGTGGAGAAATTTTCCCCAAAATCACTGTCGCTTTAGTTGGGACGTGAACTGCCGTGTCACTTTCTTCGATCACATCTTCCATCCTTGATGAATCTTGTATTATCCTTGTGGGAAATTTCCTTGACTATGCTAATGAAATAGTAATGACCTTTATGATCAAGTGACATTAATCAATTGCGCCTATAACACGTCATATCAAAATCGATTTTCTTGATGATGGCTTCTATGTTGCATTAACGATCTCAAAATAAAAATAGAGAGAAAAAATAGCTCGAAAGACTCATCGGATTTTTGAAATTGAAGAAACAAATTCATGGTTTACTAATGCAGCTCAGGATTGCATTTGAGAAATATTAAGCTTTGGATTGTTGACTTACATCTAAGTCCTTGCTCTAAAGAAGACTAATAAGTCTTTGCAAATAAAGGGCCATGCATACTAGATATAGGCTGTATAAGTTGTGATGAGAGACGTGTGCCCACGAGAACTACACGTCTATCTCTTTGCTGATGATCGTCGGTTTATTAGTAAAGGAACGTATTGTAGAATCTCTCCCGATAATATATCCCACACCTCCACGGAAGAGATTAAACATCAATTCCATGGCCCGCGGGACAGCTAACTAATTAACTCGCGGATGTGCTCGGCGACAGTGTCGGTTTTAATCTTGCTATTGCAACGAAGATGACCAATGACTCGGTTGTTGACTTCATTTGTCCATTACAGTTCTATAAATGCCTATGACATACGTGGTCCATTGCTAACGCATTGGCTCCTCTAGAAAGAAGAAAAGCCCATAGCAAAGGCAATTTTTTGATTTTGATTTAATCAATTTAAATTTACAATTTAATTCAATCTATAGTCGCCATTAATATATTATGGATCAATTAAAATCCCAAGTAAAATGTAGGAGAACATTTTGTCTTTGCAAACAAGGAATTTCATGAATACAGGGAATTGATTATTTTACAAGTAATATGTGATGGGTGATCATACCAGTGCACAAGTAAGAATCTATCACTCAATAATCAAAGCATATAAATAAGTTGCTAGAAAGGGCAAAGAACCTTGGTGCGTTAAGCAAAGGGAAAGCGAACCTTTATTATCGTCCAATGCATCAGGTGTTCTGCAAAATATTAGTTAACAAGCAACTAATGTATACATGACCTAAATATTTCTGTAAATGCAATGTCAAGTAATTCTCTTGGGTTTTTCAAATCTAACATAAACATGAATTAATTTAAACTATAATGAACTTGGAATTAAAACTACGAGAACATGGTTCATGCGTAAAAAGGAATAAAAACAAATCGACTTTCATGATGTAGCAGGGGTGACAGTGCTAATGCGAAAACAATTACGAAATGAAAATGCAGGATACTTACCATTTCTGTCTATGATATAACAAGGACAAGAAAATTCTACCAAAATGGCCATGGATGTCTAATCAAATTTTGTTGCAGAGTACAAAATTCGATGTAGTTATTTAATAAAACAAAGCTGCGATCTAGAGTAACAAATATTCCACGGGGTTCTACGAAATATGCATGATCTTAACGAGATAAGCGAAATGTAAGTCCAGGACTACGGCACTCAATGACTCAATTTCACTCCATGGCAAATGATATTAGTACGTCGCAGAATTGCAATATGGCCTCATGGTAATATGAAAAGTAAATAAACAAAACGTGAAGAGCCTGTTTCATTCTCTTAATGTCAACCTAGAGAGCTCCACTTTCATTCTCTGAATGTCCTCTTGCGTTCTTCCCCTGCCGAGTAGTCTCCAGTTAGCCAGAACACTCCCCCAGTCGATGAACACCACCGAAAAGCAATTTCGCAACAGCATTGCCAAGAACCTGTGGAACAGAACTAAGATGGTTAGACCGTGTTTGATTCAGCTTTGGAGCTGACCTTCAAAATGCTAAAAGCCCAAAGCTAGTAGGGACAAACTTTGGGCTTTCAGCATTTGGCCAAATGCTAAAATTAATTTTTTCCTTCTAAAACTATTTTCACTAATTCTTCATATTTCTAATTTTGCCCTTGATTTTTTTTTTAATTGAGAAAGGAGGCAGCCCTTTGCTGGACTGACGAAGGGCTATGGTCGTCGACAAGCTAGATTTGGCACCGGTGGCTGTCGGTGGAGGTCCTCGACCTCCGGTGACCTCTGGCGAGGGTTGCACGACCCAGCCGAGGGTCGCTCGACCCAGGCACGTCGCGACCCAAGCAACCGTCGCCTAGGTCTCGCGGCCTCAGGTGGCCCTCGCCTGGGTCGAGCGATGCTTGGGTCAAGTGACCTCTAGCAACCCTCGGATGGGTCGCGCGACCCTCGCCGGAGGTCGCCCAACCTCGGGCAACCTCCGCCGACGGTCGTCGGTGCCAAATCTAGCTCATTGGCGGCCTTAGCCCTTCATCGGTCCGACAAAGGGTTTAGTTCAATTTTAAAAAAGAAAAAGAAAAAATATATATACATATATTATACCTCTCAAAGCCCATTGCGAAAGTTTTTTTTACCAAACGCACATTTAACTCAAAGTCCATTTACAAAGAAATTTTATCTAACACAATTGAATTGTCCCAAATAGCTTTGGGCTTTCAGCATTTGTATTAGACTAAAAATCCATTTACAAAGCTGAATCAAACGCACCCTTAGAGCGGTCGATAAGTTGAGGATACTGTCGAACAGACTTGGACGTGATTGACCTGTGCGATGGTGTAGTGGGTGATGCCGAACATCGGCAGAATTGGATTTCGATCGAGCCCAGACCTCAGCGAATCGAGTAGAATTTGAACAACTCGATCGACTCAAGATTCGGACTAAATACTCGGACCATCTACCGTCACTCTTCTTGGATCCATACAGGCTGCAACTCCCCAGAGCTTGCTCCGGAAAGACATTGAACCATCGGTCAAAACAGAGGCCCCATCCTTCAATTATTGGGCAAAACTTGTCCAGCATTTAGTTGATGCAGTTCGAATTCTTGAATCTGTTTACTTGTGTTTTCCCCAAAGCAAATTTTAAACATATTATTTAAATTCAAATTTGAGGTGTATCGAGCAAAGAAAAGGCTAATCACAAGATTTAATTTCAATAAAAAGATAAATATAGAAATATATGCTTAAAGTTGAATAGGTCATATAGTTGATACTAACCGATGTGGATTATTTAATGTAGAGATAGAGTGATCAAGTCTATCCTAAAGTCGCCATAAATCGACAAAAACGATTGGACTGCTTTCATGATTAGACGATTAGCATTTTGGACTTATTCATCAAAATCTTTAAGTATTTTATTTTTTAAAATAAAATATTGGCGATCAATCTTGGGATTTCATCGAATGAAAGGAAAAAAGAATTTAAGAAAAAGTTGTTCAAAAAATCCTAAACTTATTATGTGGTGGCCAATTCAATAATTAACTTTTTAATTGTGTTAACTGAGTCTTAAATCATTTGACAATTTGTCAATTTAGTTTTAAACCTTTCAAGTGTGCCAATTTGATACTAAACTTTTTGAAATAGTCATTGCTTTCATGATTCAATGATTTTTTGTCTGAGATTTTGTTAATTTATCATTTTTAATGCTCTGAAACATTTAAAAGTCTAGAAGATGCTTTTCACGAAAATTCTATTCAGCAAAATTAATACACCCTAAAACGAATTTCTCTTCCAAGGACTTAGACTTGGATATTACTAGCACTGACAAATGACTCTTGAAATCAAATATTCAATGGCTTTACGAGCATAATAATTTTTGGGTTACTGTGAAAATAACACTTATTATGAACCATAAATCTTTTAATGAGTGGACCTCACAACAATTTATAATTATTTGTTATTTAATTTTTTATGGTCAAAAGATTAAACAGTGTCATCTAATTATTTCTCTAAATACAACAATATCAGTCAAGTGGCAAGACCAACTATTGATGAAGTCAATGTAGGCGTATCAATTAGTAAAGTGGCAAGAGATGAAGTCAATGTAGTCGATTTGAGGTTTTGTCAGCATTTTATTCGATTTGAATGTTGAGGGCCCTTCTTCACTGCTCTTGAAAATGAAAGCTGTCCTGCCGCTGTCTTTATCACTTGGCATGCATATGAAAACTTATTTCTCAACTCCGCGTAGATAGGAAGGTCTCCCAGATTTCTGCTATGCGACTGGACAGGTCTATTGAAATGAGTATAGGCAACACTCCCACTTTCATAGTTGAGTTAGACCCACCCTTCGCTAACGGGGGACTCAAGAAGATAGCGCTTTCTTTTCCATGGACAGAATACGGTATAAAAGTCGTTCTTGAAATGGCACCGGATTGAAATTTTCTCAATCCAGAAAAGCCAAGAGCTGTCATGGACAACTGGCATTGGGTGAACTGTGTGAACGGATATTGACTTGGTCTTAGATGGCATAAAGATACCACTTCATTCTACTACAAATACCCCGGGCACTCGCATTGCCGTTAACAAGAAAAGCCCCTTCCTCATAGCTTAAAACATCCCGTCCAATGGCGACATCATCTGAAAAACAGCTCTCAACGCTCTTCCTAGTTTATGTCCTTCTCATGCTTATCATGCGAGAAGTGTCTCATCCTCCTTCATCCAGAAGCTCCCCTCTGGATGAGGAAGTGGAGGCACTCTTAAAATGGAAATCTAAGCTCAGCAGTGAGAGTCGCTCTATCTTTGTCTTCATGGAATGGAAGCGACCCCTGTTCTTGGCTTGGACTCAGTTGCAATCCTCTTGGGAGCGTCATCAGTTTGAACCTCTCGAGCTCTGCCATCTGTGGTACATTTCACGATCTCAATTTCTCCTTGTTGCCCAATTTGGTCACCCTTAAACTTGACACCAACTTGCTCTTTGGGAACATCCCCTCGAGCCTCAGCAATCTTTCCAAGCTTGCTCACCTAGACTTGTCTCGAAACCACCTTTCTGGACACGTTCCAACCCAGCTTGGAGCATTGTGGTCTCTCGAATTTCTGGACTTATCGTCGAACAACATCACTGGTCCAGTCCCCAGCTCTATAGGAAGTTTAAATAACTTGATTAGGTTATTCCTTCAATACAATAAGATCTCCGGGTTCATCCCTCGAGAAGTAGGGATGCTCAAATCTCTCATGTATCTATTTCTATATAACAACCGCATTGCCGGTCGAATTCCTTCTTCCATTAGAAATGTGAGCAGCTTGAAAAAGTTATATCTGTCACATAATGATCTTGACGGGTCCATTCCAATAGAAATAGGGATGCTGGAGTCTCTTGAAGAGCTTGATTTATCAGAAAATTACCTTAGTGGATCTATCCCTCCAACTCTAGGAAATTTGAGTAATTTAGCATTACTTTATTTCTATGACAACCAACTCTCAGGCCACATTCCTGAAGAAGTTGGAGGAATGAGATCCCTCATAGAATTTCAGCTGTTAAACAATAATCTCTCAGGATCCATGCCGGAAACAATAGGGAAGTTGGGCAACTTGGCCGTCTTGTTTCTCCATGGAAACAATATCTCCAGCTCTATACCTTCTAGTATCGGAAACTTAAGCAAGCTCAGTGTATTGTCCTTGTACCAAAATAAGTTGTCTGGCTTGATTCCGAAAGAGATAGGAAGACTACGACTCCTTGTTCAACTGCTTCTATTTCAGAATAGCTTTGAAGGCTCTCTTCCAATTGAGATCAACAATCTCACATCCCTCCAAAGCCTACAGCTATCTGAGAACCAGCTTGTCGGCCAATTGCCATCAGGTATATGCAACAGTCAAGTTCTTGTTAAATTCAGTGCTCAGAACAATCACTTCATGGGAATGATTCCGCGAAGCCTGAAAAATTGTACGAGTTTGTATAGAGTTAGGCTCCATAATAATCAGCTAAGGGACAACATTACTGATGCTCTCGGCACATACCCCTACTTGGATTACCTCGAGTTGAGCAATAATGAACTTTACGGAGAGCTTCCACCAACGGTGGGCACATGGAGCAATTTGACGAGCCTGAAAATCTCTGAAAATAAATTATCGGGCATGGTACCGCCTGATCTGGGAAAGATGACTCGATTGCATGTACTACACGTGTCTTCGAATAATCTTGTCGGGGAAATTCCAAAAGAACTTGGAAAATTGCAGTCTCTGATAGAGCTTTCGCTGGATGGCAACCATCTCACAGGCTATATTCCTCGCGATATTGGAGCATTGTCTAACCTGGAACAAATTAACATTGCAGGAAACAAGCTAAGGGGCTCAATCCCCAGAGAACTTGGGGAGTGTTTGAAACTTCGGTATCTAAATTTAAGCAGAAATGATCTCGAGCAGAGCATTCCAATTGAGATTGGCAATCTGCACCCTCTTGAAAGTCTCGATCTAAGTCAAAATTTACTAACTGGAGATATACCTCTACAACTTGGAACGTTGCATAGTTTGGAAACACTCAATCTCTCACACAATCAACTATCAGGTTCAATTTCACCGACTTTCAATGACATGGCAGGCCTGATATCTGTTGATGTATCCTATAATGAGTTAGAGGGGCCTTTACCAAACATTCTAGCCTTTCATAATGCTACCATTGCTTCTGTAAGAGAGAACAAAGGCTTGTGCGGAAATATTAGTGGTCTCATGCATTGTCCAAGGATGGCGAAGGAAGGGAAAGACAGAGTCAAATATTTGCTGCTCATTTTACTCCCTACTTCTTGCCTGCTTGCTTTGTTTCTAGCTGTGGGAGTTTCATGTATTGTATCCCGAAGAACAAGGCCAGGAGAGACTGTCTTGATGGAAGCGAGCAGTGAAAGTATGTTCGAAATATGGAGCTATGATGGAAGAACGGTGTATAAGAACATTATTGAAGCCACTGAGGAGTTCGATGCCAAATATTGCATTGGCATGGGAGGACAAGGGAGTATTTATAAGGCCAAGTTGCGGACAGGTGAGATAGTTGCTGTTAAGAGACTCAACGAAGCGTTGAATGTTGAAATGGATAGTCGAAAAGCATTTGAAAGGGAGATTCATGCTTTGATGGAAACTCGACACCGAAATATAGTTAAGCTATACGGCTTTTGTTCGAGCTCAATCCATTCATTTTTGGTTTATGAGTTTCTTGAATTGGGCAGCTTGGAGGATATTTTGAAGAGCGAACAAAGGATAAGAACGTTTGACTGGAATAAGAGAGGGAATGTTGTTAAAGGTGTGGCTAATGCTTTGTCCTATATGCACCATGAATGCTATCCTCCAATAATTCATCGAGACATATCAAGCAAGAATATTTTACTAGATGAAGAATATGAAGCTCATGTCTCGGACTTTGGCACAGCTAAGGTTTTAAAACCTGATTCATCCAATTGGACTTCGTTTGCAGGCACATTTGGATATGCAGCTCCAGGTAAATTCTTTTTCATGAGATTTTAATTCTTTTCATTTCTAAGTATGTGATGTTTCCCACAATCAACAAATCCTACTTAAAAGATATATGAATAATTTGGCTCTATTTGTTTAACAGATACCTAACATAAAATTCAACGTTCTTCATATGTTTTCCTTTGAGCAGGGTTATTGAAATATAAGTCACGCTAAAGGATAAGACAAAATATTGTTGTTGGTGAATGGGAATTATCCAAATCACGTTGAAATCTAAAGAAAGTACAATGTGATTTGCAGTAGAGATGGTTGGCTATGATAAAGAGTTGGTGAGAGTTGCTACTTTCATGAAATTATAATCCCTAAAATTTGGAGATTCAAATGGTTGATGTCATTCTCACGTATTATTTTTTCAAGACAATAACACTCAAGAACAAAGAGGAGATTCAAATAGTTAAAGAGTACTACAAAAATAAGTCCTCTTCTCGGGATAAGGATTCGATATGAGTACTTAATTGGATAAGGATTAGCACATGTTTTTTCTGTTTGAAATTTAAGGCTCGATCCAATTACAAGGTTTTTTTAAACTGATTTTACTTAAATGTGATCTAAAAGTCTAAAAGATCAATTTAGAAAGCGTTGATAAGATTAAGTGAGAAAAAAGAGCTCTTCTATTTGCAGAACTTGCCTACACAAGGGAAGTGAATGAAAAATGCGATGTCTATGGTTTTGGAATCATAGCAATGGAAGTAATAATGGGAAGACATCCGGGTGATCTCATATCATCTCTTTTGTCCTCATCTCTACCATCATCGAGTGATTCAACAATCCCACATATCTCGCTGAAAGAAGTTTTGGACCAGAGGATTCCATACCCTGAGGGCGATTTGTTAGGGGAAGTGGCTCTCATGATGAAGATTGCATTGTCATGCTTGAGTCTGAAACCAGAGCATCGTCCAAGCATGCACCAAGTTTCTCAAAGGCTATCGGCACATCGTTCATTCATGTTTAGTCCGTTAGAGAACATAATATTGGAAGACTGAGCTAATATTAGAGGCTTCACTTGTTGAGCAATTGTTGTCATGTCAATATATTTGTATCGGTTATCCAAGTCATTTTATATTGCCCTATTATTATTCCTAATGTGATTACAAAGTACTTGCTATTAAAAAATAGTGAAAATGCATCAATTCTTGTTAATTTCAAAGTTAATTTACATCCTATTGTGTCGATTTCATCTTTCTCTCATCAAATTGCAGTCATATTTAAGTCTTGCTCTCATGTCCGCCACTGGAATCGCCACCTCAAGTCTTGCCAATACTAGAAACTATGAGCCATTAGCTAATTCTATTCGCAAAACTTCAAATGCATGTATCTCCTCGGTCCGACATTAGTATTTGCGCGATTCTTGTGGCGATGAAAAGTTTCTGATTTCCAGTTTCTAGGAAGTGCGTGGATCCCAATCTCATAACCGGAAGACAATGCACGAGCACCACCTGTGTTTTTGACGACTATTCCAGATGAACTTCAGTTGTTCATCAATAAACTAAAAGTAGACTCGCCCTCAGCTTGGTTCTAGTCCAACCAGACTGTGGGAGTTCACATTCAGTTCTTTGTCAGCCCTGCGGCCTTACATTGTTCTATTCTTGTTTCGTCCTTATTACCCAATATTTCGTCTTAGATCCAATTGAAGTAAGTCACGATTATCCGGAAAGCTCGCAAACACAACTTTCAAACGGTGCCGGCTGATTAAAAGCTTGCAAGATTCCAATCAAAATTATAGATATTTATGTATATGATATCTTCATATCCAATCGTCGGGTTTCGCCAATTTGGATATGCTTGGGATGCTCTTGATAGATGCTACCAAATTATTCCATTGAATAAATTATCGAACATGTAAGGCTTCCAGTCAAACTTGATAAAAAAATCTTAGGTAAGAAGAAGTTGTCTACGTTTCTGTTACCCTATATATATATGGTCCAGATGCTCTCTACATTCTTGCTCTTACAGCACATAAAGAGCGCAAAGACTCCCAATGCGGCAATCAATTCAAACTTTTAAATTAGATTTCTTAATATTGTATTGGAGCCACGTTCCACCCTTATTTATTTCCTAGACCTCTCCAACTATTAACTTAAACTTTCGGGTTGAACTTTCTAATAAAAAAAATGAAATGATAGTCATTTTATAATTGAGTAAGATTTACCCAATGTTGCCTATTCCACGTCGTGTCAAAATTATTTTTCTTGATGACGGATTTTATATTTTATAATATAAAAACAGAGAGAAAACATAGCCTGAAAAAGAAAATCAAAAGTAGGACTTTCTTGTGCATTTGTTGAATTTCACGCTTTGTTGGCAACGAATTCATATCTAGTTTAATGCAAGTCGGTATTGTAATTCAGCAATATTGAGTCCCTACTCTGAAGAAGGCTAAGAAGTCTCTGTACAATTTGTGATGGGAGATGTGTAGTGTGACGTCGTGAATTTTGACCCATTTCGAGATATTGGAAATGGTTATTTTATTAATGCACTATTAGTTATGTTTATTTTAAGTTGGCTTCTCATAGGTTAACTAACTATTTGGAAAAGCAATTAAGGATCGATATGTGTACCACCAGTGAATTCAATCAAGGATAGGCCATTTGATCATAAGGATTAAGAGGGACAATACCACGCTGTTGTTGGCTAATTAGCGAATGTAAATACATCGATTCGATAGAAGTATAATGTCCAATTGCGAGTGATTCCGTATGACTACTAACTGCGAATGGCGTTAAACCAATTTCCTTTTAGCTTTGTGCTCAAGGTGAGCAATCAATTCCTTAATCACATGACAATCAAGGATTGCTATGATTTGAAGATGCACAATTGTGAATTGAAAAGCTATTAACCATGGATCAAACGTGCGGAAAACCCCTAAACGTCACCCGCTAGTTAGGTCGTACTAAAGTCGTGATTGATCGATTTTAATCACAAATTTCAATATGATTTCGAGTATTAAACTTTCAAAGACGTTGAAACTAAAATGTTGGACAACGCCTAATTGATTCTCAAATTTATTGGTAAGTCCAAACATTACCAGAGAAGGACTCAACGGGTCGAAAATTGGAGCCCACAAGGAAATTGGCCGAGCAAAGGCCCATTGGGCCTCACACCCAAAGTGGGCAGCCACAAGGTGGGCCCACTTAAGCCCATTAGGTCCACTTAACCATTTTCAAGCCCATTTCTCCACAACCAATTTTATTTAAGCCCGCCTTAAATTCTAGCCCGTATACATGTATAGTACAATATACTATACTTTGAAAAATTACAAAATTGCCCCTTCTAGAAGGTAGCATTTAATTTTGGAGGACAAAAGGGAGGAAAAAAAATTCTTGGATGATGATGAAAGTGCATGGGAAATTGGTCAGCCTCATAAAGCACTCGATTCCTAGGACACGAACTAGCATTCAAGCAAACAAGCATACAAGCATGAGCCCACGACACACCTAAGATACCATACACAATCACATGTGCAACATTAAAATAAGTATTTAGAATCATATTTGGTTCTGAATGTATTGATTTGATTTGAGTTGGGGGGGGGGGAGAGGGGGGTTTACTTATCACTTTGATCTCCTAAATCTTCACAACAAGAGCCGCACGGGTCATATAGCTTCTAGATAGAGATATGCCCATTTTCGAAAGCTCCACGCATTCATGGAAAAAGCATGGTGAATATGGTCCGCAATGCACAATTTGCACCCACTACCTGCGTGATTAGAGAATCTCAAAGTCTCCCATATTAAACAAAAGTGGTATCTCACGCCCTAACACCTACGTGATTAGAGAATCATTGTGTTCTAAGCAAAACGCTCTCCTTCAACTATTTCTTTGAATATTGTATTTGTGTCATCCAAGTAATTGTGCTAAAAATTAAGTATACAAAAGTAAGAGTAGCAGTTAAGTTCTAATAGTGTGATTTATTATGTAGCAGGATCAATGTTTGTCGATTGTAACTTTCTGAATAGATTATTAGTACAATCTAACACAACTTGTGTCTATTAGTCAAAAGAGTGGATGTAGGCTTAAGGATAAAGCCGAACCACTATACATCTTCATGTGCCACTGTTTTTCTCATATTACTTCCACAAGTGCACATTTTGTTCACAAGCTTTGAATCATCACATCGATCAATGTCGCAACCTATTTTTTCCATCCCAAGGGGAAAAGAAATACATACATAGGTTTAGGGGTATTATCTAAAAGATGAATTTAGGACCCTTAGTTAGACGTGGGCTCTCCTAAGCCCATACCCCGTGTGACATTGGGTGTTCATTAAAATCTTCAAATGAAGGGTTGCCACTAGCCTATTGGGGTCGGTTAGAAACCAAGGGAGGCATGGGAGTGTGCCTCCTTTCTACGCAACCAGAGAATCTAGGATTGGAGATTTGATTACACTAATTAATCAATTAGTGCACTTTCAGTACCTAATCTTGTTTAGTTCAAAATGACTTTTATCAGGCAGTTTGGATTAATTTTAGACTTATCCACTAACATGTGAGATGATCATGCGTGGCGCAATCATCAAAATAACAATAAGCAACCAAAGGAAACATTTAATAAATTGCAAGAGAAAATAAGCACCTAACATTAAGAGATAAATAAATGACATCCTTAATTAGACTAAGGAGAAACTCTAATCATTGCATCATAAGTGTACAATCAAGGACAATTATATCCGAGGATAATTAAAGCCTTAAGGTGAAGTCATAAGGGCTTGTTCAATTTTAAGCACAATCTTAGACCGATAATTGTCCCACCTTTTAAGAGAGGATTGTCCAAGGACTATTTTAAAGCCTTTTAGGGAACTCTATTTTCTAATTAAAAAATTTGGAATTTTTTGGAATTTTTGATGAATTTTTTTTTAAATTTCTAATATTTTTAATATTTTCGATTTTTTAAAAATATTTTCTGAAATTTTTTATAAATTTTCAGGTTTCTGGATTTTGCATGAATTTTCTGAAATTTCAATTTTTAATGAATTTTTAATTTTGTTGTCATTTTCTATTTTTTAATTTTTTATATTTTTTAATATAAAAATAATAATTCGGGCTGGGACCCGGCCCTACTAAATCGACTCGGACCCTGTCTATCCAGGTCGACAAAAAAAACAACCGAGTTGGCCTTAAGCCCACTAAGGATTATCCAAAGACCCACGAATTTAAAAAAAAAAAAACCCAATCTTGATTTCTATTTTTTAGCCCAGCTAAAAGCTCATTTCCAATTTCTACCTCCATCTAGTCATCCTCAACCCATGACCAAGCCCATCTCATTGCCATATTTGAATTTTTAGCCTTTTGTTTTTCTATTTTTTTTCTCTCCTCCCTATCGTTCATCTCCTTCTCTATTTCCCTACACTTCGCCGAGGCCCCTACAACTCTTTTAGAACAAGGTTGGCATCACTGCAACCGCAAGTCTTCACCAGCCCTTAGGAGGCCTCTATACAGTCGTTCGGTGTCAGCCATTTCATCCAACTGGTGCCGAGCATCGTCGGCCACTAACTAGCTGGCACTCCCAAAAGTCACCAGATTGACGCCGGCGACATGCGAATGCCTAAACCAATACAAACAGTGAGGGGTAACCCACTGAAAACCTAGGAACATGTCGAAAGCGGTAAGTGGCAATAGTATAACTCCTAGCAATGCAGAAAAACTAAAATCCAAGCTCCGCTCAAGGGTTAGGTTTGGTGTCTTTAGTGGGGCATTTCATCAAACATCTAAAGGGCATTACCGAAGGGGAGTCTACGGATTCAAATGAAGCATCTTAGAATGCGTAGTAGCATCGACAAAGGCTTGCCGGGGCCGAAGCTCACACAAATTGGTCAATCGCGAGCTCCGACCCAGCATTTTCTAGAAATAGGGCACCTATAGTTAAGGGGGGGTTTACCTTGTTCGGAGGATAGGTCACGGTGACAATGGTGGGTGGACGGGCCTCGGGTGATGGCAAACCACTCTCTTGAGCTTGCTTTTTCCTTCTGGTTCACCTTCTCACACTTGAACTCTCTTAGTCTCTCCTGAATATCCTCTCCCTCTTGGTCTTCTCTCTCGGATTTTTTCTTTCGATTTCTCCTTTTCCTCTTCGCCCCCCTCGGTCTTCTTTGTCTGACCCTTATTCCGCTCCCGACAGGTGCGCCTACTCCTACTTCACCAACCTGTCGACCGGCCTGACCTCCTGACCCACGGATCGCACCGAAGCTGCTTTCATTGATCCTCTATTGCTTGTACTTTAGCTTTTTGTTCTTCTTGCAGGGAGTAGTTCTATGCGAGGGAAAATAGGGAAAGGTGGGGTGGGCCGAGCCAAGAAAGAAGAAAAAAGGAAAATGGGCCAAGCCCGTGTCGGGAAAGGGAAAGGACCACGTAGGGGCCGGGCCAGCCTATCCTTGGCTCGACCTCTTTCCTTTCTTCCCCACTTTTTTCTTATTTTGAATTTTTAAAATTTTTAAAATTAATTTTTTTTTGTAAATTTCTTTTTGATAAATTTTAGAACTAGTGATGCAAGTGCTCCTAATGTCTATATACGATGCAAGTTTAATGAAATTTTTTGTTAAGGGGTTAGACATTAATCCCTAATTTTCCAATGTGATTAATAAACAATTAAATAAATCACCAAAATTTAGGTGTCAATAGCTGCCTCTCTTTGAATGAGAGCTCGAAGAGGTTTCTTTGAAAGACAAAAGATACCTAAATTTTGTTTGTGGACAATGACGATCGGGGTTACGGATGAGAAAAGGATATGAAGGGATGATCTTACTTTGTAAAAATGTCTCTTGACCAAGATAGGAAAGTCTTATTGTATGGTAACTAGTTCCGACTAGAAGGGAGGTCTTACCGTGTAGAAACGGGTTTTGACTGGGAGGGAGATCTCACTATGTAAAAATGGGTTTCGACTAGGAAAGAGGTCTCATCGTGTAAAAATAGGTTTCGACCGGGAAGGAGGTCTCACCGTATAAAAACATGTTTCGACTGGATATGATAGTCTCACAATGTAGAAACAGGTTTCGATTAGGAATGAGGTTTCACCGTATAAAAACGGACTTCAACTGGATAGGACAAGTGTAGTTTAAGGATGAACCCACAAACCATATGGTTTAGGAAAAATCATCAACCACGTGGTTTAAGGATAAACCCACCAACCATGTGGTTTTGGATATACCACTAATCCCATGGTTTAAGGATAGATCACCAACCGTGTGGTTTAAGAATAGATTCATAAACCGTGTGGTTTAGAATAGATCACCAACCCCGTGGTTTAAGGATATACCACTAATTGTGTGGTTTAAGGATAGACCCACGAATCGTGTGGTTTTAGATAGACCACTAACTCCATGGTTTAAGGGTAAACCACCAACCGTGTAGTTTAAGGATAGACCCACAAATCGTGTGGTTTAGGATAGACCAACCAACCGTGTGGTTTAACGATAAACCCACGAACCGTATGGTTTAAAGATAGACCTACGAACCCTTTTGAGAATACATGATTTCGCTGGAGGAACCAGATAAGATCAACTCAAAAGAAGTTTCATTAGAGACAATCTTGAAAAATATCAAGATGAGAAAGTGTCGATTGCATGAGCAAATCAAGCTAATTCAATTATTTGGTAAATACATGACACTGCTTGGTATTACAAAATTGTCATCAAGTTTGGAAGATATCATCAATTCTCAAATTTCTTTAGAAGAAAAGTCCATATCAAAGTAATCTTGACTTAAGCGAAGGGTTCATTAAACATACCAAGCAATGGCTTTTAGTTAAAAAGGGTTTCTCACATCTTCTTGAGAAAATGGCTATTTACTCCCATCCCTTAATTTGGGAAGCATAGTTGATTATCGGGGGTATCTCACATAACCTATGTCAAAGGCTTTGAGAATCATTTGCAGTAAGTACATATTGATCAATCTAAAAGGTCTTTTAGAAGGGCCATGATGTGATTTGGTCAAGGTTTTAACAAAGGATAAGCATCATTGGCTATGCAGTGAAATAGTCATTGATCAATGTCTTCGCCAGGTTTACAAGTCAGGATTACAAGTCAGGAAACCTTACGAGGCAAGACAACTTTATCATCTCTTCCTCAAACGGTAGTTTCTTTGAGAAGTCCTTACTTTCACTTGAGTCATTCCAATCTGAAGAGACTTTGGGAAGGGATTGTAATGTTGGTTCGGTTATAGGCTCAAAAGGCTTAGAAGTTTTTTTAAAAGAGGGGTTTGAGAGTTGGTGATCATCATGGTATCGTTACCATTTCATCCAATTTTTTTTGAAGGCACTCGACTTTTGATATCCAACTTTGTCTCAAAAGTCCTTTGGCTAATCATCTAAATGTAAAACTTATGCTCTCTTTTTTTTTCTCTAATGGCTTTTGCAGTTGCAATGATTTTCTCAATGCAAACATTTTGACTTTGACAATTTTTCTTTTTTCCGATGAGATTTTCCTTGCTCTTTTTTTTTTAAAGATGGGCATTGGCCTTGCTTTTACTAGGCACACTGCTTTTTCATGCCCCTTAATTTTCATTGAATTTTTTGAGCCCTTAGGACTTTCAAGACACTTTCCACATCTTCATATAGATGCCAATTACTTTGATAAATCATATGCCTTGTCCTAATGGGGGGAGATAATCACCATTTGGGCTTTAGAAATGAATGTTCAGGCTCGACTTGGCTAAGAAAAGGGCATGAGTGTTTAGGTAGAGAAAGGAATACTCTTCTTCATTTTGGGATACTTCGAGCTTCCATAAAAACTCACTTGAAGCTACCACAAAAGATCGATGCGAGTGAGAGCAAAGTAGTCTTTCTCATCTTTCTTCTCCGAATAATGCCAATCCAAACCTCTATAATTGCCCCATTGTAAGGTAGTTCTTGACACGGATATTTTGTAAAAAAATTCTCTATGTTTTAAAGCTTAAATGTGCTAACTATTGTTACCTGCGGTGTGTAAGGTAATAGAAAGAAATGCCCTTTTCACTTTGATCCATGTACCACTTGCAAATGAATCCCTAGTCCTTAAATGACACGGCTTTTCTTTTTTTGTTAGACTCTCAAAATGTTTAAAGGACATGTTTGGAGATGGGTTGCCTTTTCTCATCCTAAGTGTTTCTCGCTTAGCATGATTAACATCCCAATTTCAATTGGTCAAAATCATCCAAGTAGATTAATCTCCATGGGGAATTTTGATTCAAAATGAGTGATCTACCAAGCGGATAAACAATTTTTAGATAAAAAGATGTTCAAAGACTTTGTCGAAATTTTTTTTCTCAATTTCCATTTTTTATGCTTGTTCCCAGGAAAACGCCAAAGATTTCTTTTTGAGATGAAAATTATCCATTCATTTTCCATTTAATTTTGAGAAGAAGGGTATTTACCTGCTATGAGGCGACACGACAACCATTTATCATTTGAGTGCTAACATCACCCTTTTGGATATTTGGCAACTCCAAATCTTCTTGCATTTATCTTTACATGTCCAATGTTTCCCTTCATGTGCTTTTGTTCTTCGAGCATTAACAAACACTATCAAGAATGACAACGAAGCGTGTTAGGAAAAGATTATCAAGGGTAAACATGATCAATGAAAGAGTTTTTCGACATCTTCAAAAAAGAAATACACGCAAAGAATCTGCGTTTGACATGCATAAAACGAGTTGTCTAAGTGACTAGGATTGCTTGAAAAAAATTGGTTATGTGATCTTGATTTTATTCATGGAAAGCATCTCTTTATTGCATACAACGTTCCACAATGTTCAACTCTTTTTTTTCAAAAAAGGCATCTAATCAACAGGAAGTTTGAAAAACTTAGAAGTGAGTCATTAAATGCGTTTTTAAATTTTCCATTAAATGGGCCATTTTGATGTCATTGAATTCACTAATCCTAAGTGAGCGTCAAAGATGAAAAGAGAGGGGCATTCCCTATTTGGACATTCGAGGGCACTATTCCTTGGATACTTTGCCCCGTTTATTGCGTCAAAATGGACGATTGAACTTCAACATGCTTCTTTGATGGAAGGCATTGCTCCCATAATCGTGTGTGCCTTTTTTTTTCGTACGAAATCCATTGACTCTCCTTTATCTTGCTTCATGGGGGAGAATCACAATACTTTGAGTGACTTGCCCCATCATTGCCTCGTTGGCGATAGGCATTGTCCCTTTGACGAACTCTCTTTCAACATTGGTTGCTCTATCACGCTAACCTAGTGGACTACCATTCATCGGTCAAATGCTCTCTGATGTAACTAGTGTATGCACCTAAAGGGGGGGTGAATAGGTGTTTAGGAATTTTACGCGCAACTAATATCAGATTATTGCAATCCACAAACAGAAAGTAAATAGAGAGAGTTAGAGAAGATTGCAAACACGATTATAGTGGTTCGGCTTTAGACAAGCCTACGTCCACTCTCCGGGCGACCAGCCAATCGGCTGTATTTCACTATATGATCAACGGTGATTACACACTTCCGAGTGTTTATACTTGGTGAAAATCTGTCTCACTAAGTCACTCTCTTTTTATAATACACTGAGATCACTCAAATACGCTCTATGAACAACAGTTGAAGAACGGAATCAGCTTTGGAATAATGTTCATCTAATCTTCTCCCTAAGTCTCAACCTATCCTTAAATACTCTCCAAGCCACATTCGACCGTTGGCTCTTTCCGTGAGAGTTCCGTCTTCCCTTTCCTGGACAGACTATATAAGGCAAGTCTTTTTGACCGTTGAGAGTAGATCGATCCCCTTAGATTCTCGTTCGCCCATACAATCGAATATGGGCTTCCATAAGTGCTCTATTCTTCTTTGGAAGTTGTCCATTAATTGATCCCGTGAATCGATTAACATAACAGAATCAACATGAATAAGGTAAGTGAAATACTCTACCGTTGGTGATCTTATCTTGTAGATACATCTTAAGTCCGGCGACTTAAGTTCTCCGAGTCCGCTTAGAATTTCGATGCTGTACGGTCGACTTTAATTCTCGGCCTCCGGTACGGTCGACTTTAATTCTCGCCCGGTAGACTCTTCCGTCTCAAGCCGGCACTCTAAGGCACCCCAAGCTTTATCTTCTCTCTACAAGCGTACTTTAAAGCCTAAGTCTTCCCGAGTTCTTTTTCTTCAAGAGTTTAGTAAGAATCTCATTCATAAAATGTTTTGTAAACATCAAAACTAGAGTTTCCTCAACAATCTCCCCTTTTTGATGATGACAAAACATTTCATTCATATGGCTTTAAGTTCTGCAAAATATGGTTAGATAGAACCTACTTCCAAATATCCTGCACAACTTATAAGAATAGCTCATATCAACCCCGTATAGATAATACAAAGAAGAACATAACCTCATTTCATCGTTGTAATAAGCATATAAGAAAATATTATCATAATAAAACCAGAAACCAACTATGTCATGCATCCAACTATCAAATCATCAACAGTTGATAACCATCAAAAGTCAAAAGCCATATTACTCTCCCCTTTTTGTCAACCTCAAAAAAATGAGTCGGTTCAAAACAGTTTCTAAAAACAAGATGTTTTTAAGAAGATTTCTTGTTTAGGGTCCGAACAAGGGTGAAATCCTCCATATCCGATGCAGACTTCTCACTTCTTTGTCAATACATTGATTGACCGTCTTCTCAAGAGTTTCCAGTCTGTTTGTGAAGGAGGTTTCCATTTCAATCCGCGATCCTTGATCTCGCTAGAAGTGCCAAGATCTTCGATAATCAGCATTCCCGCATGAAGCTTCGGTATTTGAAATTCAATATTTTCGAAAGATGCTCCCCCGAATTGATGCTTCATTCTCGTCCTTGTTGTCCTTCCTTTTCCCCCTCTTTATCACCTTCTTCTTCCCCTTCTCCTCGTTTCCTCTTCTTCTTGATCTTCTTCTTCTCGGATCTTCTTCCTGGATCTTCTTCGATCTCCCGCCAATTCCGATACATCATTCTTCTCATGTTCTCGTATTGAGAATGTTATCTCGCATTTGTTTCTCGCTTCGGTTCGACATTCTCTCGAGAAGTTTGACGCATATTTGCCGAATTGCGGAGATGCTTTCTTCTTCTTCTTCTTCATCTACCAAAGAAGTTGTCTTCTCTTTTTAGAACTTGGCTCAAAAGAGCTAACTCTTTTTCCTTTTCTTTTTGCTGTCTCTCGCTCTAGCCAATTCCTTTTCTTTTCGTCTCCAAGTCTCCGCAACGTCCTTCAATCTCATCTTATTGATCATCTTCATGTCAATAGCCATTGTGGGAAGAGTTTTAGTGCTGAATTTACTGGGTATGTCTATTTTTAGATGCTCAAAAATCCTTGTCACTAAAGCTCCATAGGGTAGCTGTCCTTTCTCCTTCGACACCGTCCGATACATGTGCAGTAATATTGAGTGAGGCAAAGAGAACAATACTCCCTTTTCAATAGCCCACATTAATTTGGCCTCAAATTTAGATACATCGCCTTTGATGAGGCTTTTGGACGAATACAAATGATAATAATCTTATGCAAAATAGTTCTTACAGAAGTTAGAAGAGGATAGGTGATAGTGGCCCTTACAGACTTTGTAAGAAACTTACAAACTGTTTCATAGGAGACGTCTATTGGCCTGAATGCTCATCTTTCAACTTTTATAATGTCAGCCAGAGTGTCTGTACTAACATCATAGAACCTGTCATTCACACCGAATTGCATTCGATCCGGAGAAAGAAATGTCAAATTCGAGTAAAAATATGCTGTTAATTCAGATAAACAAAGAAGCGAGTCGGGCAAAATTGGTCCATATGCAATTTTTCAAGGCATTCCCGCAGATTTACTTCAAGCAAAGATCCAAATAATCAAAATCCACAATTCTCGTGGTTCCCGATTCCTCGATCCATCGGGCCCGTTGAAGAAGGTTTTATGTTCTCTCGGATCGAAATAATTTCCCGATTGTATTTCGAACTACAGCCTATACCCATTCTAACTTCAAAATTTCTGTATATGTTCTCATCATCGTCCTTCATACTATCCTTGCCTTTCCCTTTATCACTCACTTGTTCTCGTGCGAGTGGCTGGTGAATCTCGTGGCCCGTTCGCTTGAATGAGTCTCGAGTTCATTCGCATATCCTTCCTTTCTCAAGAAGAACAATTTGACATCATCTCTAACATTTCTCTGACTAATTTTTCATATCTCCTCAATATTACATGAGGGCTTTCGGTCGGTGTAGGTAGAGTTAGTCCGGACGTACCTCTTCGTGAGAAATGTCGTTCTTCGATTGTGATATGATGGCTCTTGAAGATTCTTCAGATCATTTTGAGAAGAGACTCTTGAGAATGTCCTTGAGTATCTTCGGAAGTCTCGTGTGAGATCAATATGCGTCGTTTCTCTCGTCGACTCTTCTTCCTCCTTGCCCAAAGAATCCCGTTTGATCTCCTTCTTGGGGATGGAGATCTTGATCTGGATACGGAGGATCTCGAGGCTATGTTCGAAGAGATTTGGTTTTTGGAGAAGATTGAGATCGATTTAGAAAGAGTTTTTCTCTCGTTAGGGTTTTCAAAACGTTCAAGGGTTAAAAGAAGTCCCGACTTTAGACGTTTTTATACCCCCCGTTAGAAGAACAAATGAACAAATCGCGATTCAAAGCAAATTAAAATGGCAGTTATTTTAAACTTAAAATATTCAATAAACATATGCCAAAAATATACAAATCAATCATGCAGATTAAAGGATCTTACCAAAAATTGACCAGATTGAATTAAGGAAATAACATACCTTCCCAAAATACCATAATTTCCTTTTTCAATAGTCTGTCCCGCACGATTCCTTTTTCTCGACTTTGTCCTGCTCTTATAGGATTTATAAAAAAGGGTTAATAATATTTAATCTCTCACATATAGAATCGAATGTACCTTTGTCCAAATGCTTTGTGAAGATATCAGCTAATTGATTCTTAGAATCAATAAATTCCACATATATATCTCCATTTTGCACATGGTCTCTAATAAAGCGATGTTTGATTTCAATGTGCTTTGCTCGAATGTAGAATTGGATTCTTGGTGAGGTTTATAGCACTTGTATTATCACATCTTATTTCAAGGTGCAAGCTTCTTCCTTTCCATAATCCAATAGTTGCTGTTTCATCCATAAAATCTCGTGAGCAAAGCAGCTTCCAAGAGCAACATATTCTCGCCTCTCGCAGCAGAGATAGAGCCACCGTGTTCTCGCTTTTTAGAAGACCATGATACCAACATTTGTCCAAGTAATCGGCATGTTCCGGATGTACTCTTCCCCGTCTACTTTACATCCTCGCTAAGTCAGCATCGAGTAGCCAATGAGAGTAAAGTCTGTTTTTTAGGGAACCACGGACTGCCGAGACGGATAAGTAGCTATGTACTTAATAATACGTTTTATTGCTTTGTAAGATGAGATTCTCTGGATCTCGCTTGAAAACGAGCACATACACATACACCGTATATAATGTCTCGGTCCGGATGCGTAAGATAGAGAAGAGACCCAATCATACTTCTATAAGATTTCGATCAACTTTCTTTCCCGATTCATCCCGATCGAGTTTAATAGAAGTTGACATTGGAGTTTCGGTCTTCTTGCGCTTTTCCATTCCAAACTTCTTAACCAAATCTTTTGAATATTTCTCTTGATGAATAAATGTTCCTTGTTTTGATTGGTTGATCTCGAAGTCCTAGGAAGAAAGTAAGTTCTCCCATCATACTCATCTCGAATTCCTCCTGCATAGACTTTGAGAAGTTCTTGCACAAACTTTCATTAGAAGAACCAAAAATTATATCATCTACATAAATTTGTACTAAGAGGATGTCCTTATCCGCTTTTTTGATAAATAAAGTTGTATCAACCATACCTTTCTTGAAGTTGTTGTCTAATAAAAACTTACTGAGTCGTTCATACCAGGCTCGAGGTGCTTGTTTCACCATACAAGGCCTTTTTCAGTCTGAAAACATGATCTGGCTTTCTTGTTTCCTCAAACCCAGGTGGTTGTTCCACATAGACTTCTTCCTTAATAAATCCATTTAGAAAGGCGCTCTTTACATCCATTTGAAATAGTTTGAAATTCTGATAACAAGTATAGGCAAGTAAAAGTCTGATTGCTTCTAATCTTGCCACTGGAGCATAGGTTTCATCATAATCTATTCCCTCAGGGGAATAACCTTTTGCCACAAGTCTTGCCTTATTTCTGGTGACTTTTCCAAGTTCATTTACTTTGTTTCGGAGACCCATTTGGTACCGATAATTGTCCGTCCTTTTGGTTTAGGAACTAATTCCCATACATCGTTTCTCTTGAACTGATGAAGCTCCTCTTGCATTGCCTCTATCCAGCTTTCATTTTCCAGAGCTTCATTAATACCTTTGGGTTCAATTTCAGAAATAAGTGCAACAATACCTGTATCCTTTTTGTTCCTTGATCTGGTTTGAATCTCTTCGTTGATGTTTCCGATCACGAGTTCTTTGGGATGACTAGACTTATGCTTCCGCTTTCTGTTCGAACTTCAGCATTATCGAATCTTCAGGGATGTAGAAATATTAGGCTGAGTTGATTCTCCTTCATGAATTCCTTCTTTGACTATTTCCCGAGAAGATTCTCGCTATGTTGAAACATGATCTTTCGTATATAGATCTCGGTACCGATTCTTCATGCACCGTAACACTTTGTTTTGGAACTTCGCTCCGAAACTTTACATTCATTGATTCTTCCACTGTCCGAGTGTTTTTATTGAACACTCTATATGCTTTGCTAGAGTTTGAATAGCCCAGAAAAAATACCTTCATCCGACCTTTCTTCAAACTTACTAGGTTGACGATTAACATTTTTAAGAATATAGCAAGGACAACCAAAAACTCGAAAGTATGAAACAATGGGTTTTCTTTCTTTCAAAATCTCATAGGAGTTTTCTCAAGTATAGGTCTAAGAAAAATTCTATTAATAATATGACAAGAAGTAGAAACCGCCGCCCGTAACCGAGTTGCCACCTTGCTTTCTATGAGCAATGTTCGCCATTTCCTGCAGAGATCTATTCTTTCTCTCCACAACTCCATTTTGTTCTGAGTGTAGGGAGATGAAAAAGTATGCTGTATACCATTTTTATCACGTAAGTCTGAAAAGTCTTGATTCTCAAATTCTCTCCCATGATCTGTTTTGATACTTGAAATAGAGTAACCTTTTTCATTTTGAACCTTCTTTGCAAATGTTGAGAAAAATGAGAATGTATCTCCTTTATTTGCAAGAAAAATACCCATGTAAATCGAGAGTAATCGTCTACAATCACAAGACAAGATTTTACCTCCGATGCTATAAGTTCTGGTAGGTCCAAATAAATCCATGTGAAGAAGTCAGTAACACACGGTTAGTGGATATATGCTTTTTAGATTTAAAAGAACTTCTTACCTGTTTTCCCAAAGTGTGCATGCAGAGCAAAGTTCTGTTTTCTTGTAATTTAGTGAAGGTAAGCCACGAACAAGCCTTTTGTTGGCGAGCTTGGAAATTTGTTTCATGCCGACATGTCCAAGTTTGCGGTGCCACAATCTGCTTCATCTTGGACTGATAAAAGACATTTTGTAGTGTCTACATTTATATCCAAGATAAATGTTCCCATGTCTTCGTCCAAGAAAAGTCTGTGAAGAGTCAATGCTTGTTCCAACATAAGTTCTCTTTGAAGTTTATTCTCAAACCAGCATCACATAACCGGGCTGATGCTCGAAGATTGTAGTTTAATCCTTTGACTAGAGAAATGTTGTTGATGATTAGGCTGCCAATCTTGACAGCTTCCCGATCCTATAATGTTTCCTTTAGTATTTCCTCCAAAAGAAACTGTTCCTCCCTTAATTTTCTCAAATTCAATGAACATCTTTGAATCTCCAAATCATGTGTCTCGAGCATCCACCGTCCAAGTACCATTTCTTCTTTCTTTTGAAGCTTACCCGCAATGTTTACAAGAACTCATTTTTTCTTTGGTACCCAAATTTTCTTGGGTCCATTATAGTTAGTAGTATAAGCTTTTTCTATCCAATTCTTTTGAACAGTCTCCGACTTTAGGACATTTGTTTTCAAAATGTTCTTTTTCTTCACAATTAGAACATTTAAGATTATTCTTACCAATGGGTTTAACAAAATTACTTTTGAAATGATTTTTGTAAGCTTGTCGAGGAGGTCTCTGTCTAATTCTTTCCTTGACTTTAGGAAAATCAATCGGGAATCATTTTCTTTATAAAAGCCAAGTCCTGACTTGTCATAATAAGGAATTTGAATAGAAAGAATATGCTGAAGGGTTTTTGATCCTTTTGAGAACTTTGTGGTAATATCTAAAAATTCCTTTTTGAAAACATTATTCTCTTTTTGCAAAGAATCTTGATTTTCCTTTGCTTTCAAAAGATCCTTTTGATAGATTCATTTTCATTTAAAAGAACCTCTCGATTTTCCTTCATTTCCAAAATTCCTTTTTGAAATCATCCAAATTTTCCTTCAAAAAATCGTTCGTTTAATCAACTTGTAATTTTCCTTTTTAATGTAGAGATCCTTTTCAAAGTAGTTTTTAGATTAGAACAAAGCTCATTTATATAATCTGAAACTTCTAAAGGAATATCGAATGATTTACCTCGATTTCTCTATCTCGAAAGTCCGAGTCCGATTCGAATCCGAATCAATGTGCCATAAGACAAATGTTTCCATATTCGTCTTCACTATCCTCAACTTCTGTATCGCTCCATGTTTCAGCCTTGAGAGCCTTCTTGTATTTTTCAAACTTTCCTTTGTTCTTTTTGAGTCTGGGACAATTCTGTTTAATGTGCCCCTTTTTCTTACACTCAAAACAAATTACCTCTTTGGCATAATCATCATCGTCATCGACCCGCGCGTCCGCATCGCTCGCTTTTGTTTTCTCGTTGTTGAATTTCCTGCCTTTTCGTTTAGTTTCTTTACCTTTTTGATCGCAGTGCTAGTTCCTCATCATCCAGCTCTTCTTCGAATCAGTATCATCGTAATCGCATTAGATTTAAGAGCAATAGACTTTTTACCTCGGATTCCACTTCCTCGTTCATTTGTTCTCGCCTCATAGGACTGCAGAGTGCCTACAAGCTCATCAACCGTTAGTGGTGAAATCCGCAGAGTTTCTCTAATAGATGTCTTCACATTGTTCCATTCTTTTGACAGTCCTCTCGAAGTTTGTTGACTTTCATTGGTCCAGAACAGTGCTGTCCTTGATATGCCAAACCGTTTACAATTTCTGTAAAGCGACTGAACATATCTCCTATTGACTCTCCCTGTTTCATCTTGAAGGACTCGTATTGACCAAGTAAAATATTTACTTTGGTCTCCTTGACACGATCAGTTCCTTCATATGTCACATGTAGTCTATCCCATACTTCCTTCGCTGTATCACAAGAAGATATACGATTATATTCATTAGGTGATAAAGCACAATATAGGGAGTAAATAGCCTTTGCATCAAGAGTTTGTCTCTTTGTTATCTCTTCGGAGAGAGAGTGGCCGATGATTCTGTTTCTTTCTCATCGCACTCTTTGAAGTCTTTCGATGTTATCGTGGGCTCGATTCCCTCTCAACCACATCCCATTCCAAAGGGATCTTTCGACCTGAGAAAAGCTTTCATTTTATTCTTCCGTATATTGTAATCCTTGCCATCGAAGTATGGTGGACGAGTGTTGCTCGTCCTTCAATTAAACCTGGTGCAAGAATACTAGCCATAGAGGATCTTTAACTCAGAAGTAACAAACACTTCAAAACTTGAGCACGAGGCTCTGATACCAATTGATGTAACTAGTGTATGCACCTAGAGGGGGGGGTGAATAGGTGTTTAGGAATTTTACGCGCAACTAATATCAGATTATTGCAATCCACAAACAGAAAGTAAATAGAGAGAGTTAGAGAAGATTGCAAACACTGATTATAGTGGTTCGGCTTTAGACAAGCCTACGTCCACTCTCCGGGCGACCAGCCAATCGGCTGTATTTCACTATATGATCAACGGTGATTACACACTTCCGAGTGTTTATACTTGGTGAAAATCTGTCTCACTAAGTCACTCTCTTTTTGTAATACACCGAGATCACTCAAATACGCTCTATGAACAACAGCTGAAGAACGGAATCAGCTTTGGAATAATGTTCATCTAATCTTCTCCCTAAGTCTCAACCTATCCTTAAATACTCTCCAAGCCACATTCGACCGTTGGCTCTTTCCGTGAGAGTTCCGTCTTCCCTTTCCTGGACAGACTATATAAGGCAAGTCTTTTTGACCGTTGAGAGTAGATCGATCCCCTTAGATTCTCGTTCGCCCATACAATCGAATCCTGGCTTCCATAAGTGCTCTATTCTTCTTTGGAAGTTGTCCATTAATTGATCCCGTGAATCGATTAACATAACAGAATCAACATGAATAAGGTAAGTGAAATACTCTACCGTTGGTGATCTTATCTTGTAGATACATCTTAAGTCTGGCAGACTTAAGTTCCGAGTCTGCTTAGAATTTCGCCCCAGGTACGGTCGACTTTAATTCTCGCCCTGGTACGGTCGACTTTTTAATTCTCGCCCGTAGACTCTTCCGTCCGGTTCGGCAGACTCTAAGGCACCCTGCTTTATCTTCTGCTACAAAGCAGACTTTAAAGCCTAAGTCTTCCCGAGTTCTTTTTCTTCAAGAGTTTAGTAAGAATCTCATTCATAAAATGTTTTGTAAACATCAAAACTAGAGTTTCCTCAACACTCTCCACTTTTAGTTAGATAACTTGATGTGACTAAAATGTGGATTGCTTTCCTAACAGCATTTTTCAGAATTTGTGAAAAAGCCATAGGGTTTTCTTGAAATTACACAATTGCCCCTAATTAGGGTCTTAACCATTGAAATAAGCAAATGTTAAATATGACTAAAGGTTAAAGAGTTTGTTAGACCAATGAGGCTAATCTTACAAGGGGAACATTTTTCAAGGGTGAACATTTTACAGCTGCAATTCTCTCTCTTCTCTAAAAAATCTCTCTCATTCTCTCTCCTCTCTCTTGCCTTTTCCCTCTCTCTTCCAATTGCTTGAGCAATTCAAAATTGCCCTAATCGCCGCAAAAGCTAGCTTTGGCGGCCTCCTCCCAGCATCCTTGTCAACGATGCCACCCACTTCGGTGGTCCTCTCCATTCCTTGATGTCTTGGTGGCTCGCGTCCCCTTCAGCAGCCTCCCAATCGAGCCGCCCACCCCGATCTTCCATGCAATGTCTAAACCGGTCTAGCTTAGGACCAGTTATGTCCAAGCTTCGATCGGTGCCATTTTGGCGCCGATCCTCCCTCCTTCGATGATGAAGAGATTTCTCAGTGTTCCTCCAATATCCAATTGTGTTGCTGCATTATGTTTTTGTCCATTTAGGCTAGATTAACGACAAAACTCTGACAAAGGTAGGAACCGTAAACTCGAGCTCGATGAAACGAATCATACTAGATGATCGAGAGTAGAGCTCAAGCTTAGGATCGATCTAATGATTGTCATGGTTGTTTTCATGTATTAATTTTTCGGATGGCTGAGTGACTAATCTGAGAAATGTCTTCGTTTGAGCTTGAAAACATTTTCGATTGTGTTCAAGATGAGACACTTAAAATAGATTCAATAACCTTTCCGATGAGCCATAGGACACCCCAATCGGACTCTGATCGATACTTGAGAACTTCTGTCAAAGTTGTATATACGTTCTATAGCTATGTTTTGATTTCAGGTATTCTATGATTAGCCTGACCTTTGCGATTTCAAGATTTTTTCATGATTTTTGTGATATGAATTTTGACATGATTCCTTCATAAGAATCATTCATAACATGTCCATCTAGAACATATATGTTTCTCAAAATTTTATGAAGTCATCAAGCTAGGACGAATTTCCTTGACATCACCGTGCTAAGTGTTGACTTCTGCATGTTTTGAACATGTGTGTATCGGTTTCTCGAAATTTTGCTGATTTTTGTATTCGGAATCAGACTTCCATTCTTCATAAAAGTTGTCCGTAGGAATGTTGGACATGACATACTTTTTTCTTGAAATTTCTCAATGAGTATATCTATGCCAAATCCTCTAAAATTCGTCCTATAATCCTGTCGATCAATGCACTCCTAAATCAAAGTCATCACATTGTTGATTTTATTGTCATTTTTTCCGAACTCTTTTCAAGATGAGTCTTTTTAGGCATTTGTTTATATAGGTGTTGGTCATGACATATATTTTTTTTCAAGGTATTTCAATACCATCCATTAGGTGAATTTCTCCAAAAATAGTCCTAAATTCACTTATGCTCTATATAAGCCTAATTGTACATTCATGTGCAATTATGCATACACTCGTGATTCTTTGTCCATGAAATTTTCATGACTGTTATCTTATGCCTTAACATCATCTGAGGGATGGTTGAGCCATTTCAAATGAGCTTCAATGAATCATTAATAGCATGCATTAATGAAATATCGTTCTGTCATTATGTGTGTACATTGGATGTTGTCTTTGCCATTTTTGTATCATGCTTAGTGATTATATTCAGACCTAGACCCCTTAATGGAAAAAACTCGTGGTTTGATGCTCGATCTATATGATTTCCATATACTTTTGTCATGTCATATAAGAGTAATAAACCATGCATCTTTTTGATATAATGGCTGTTCTAAGCATGTTCATGGAGATGTACAAAATTGAATAGGTAAATGATGATTGCTACGTTGGTATTCATAATGCTGATTGTTAGATTCAGAAGCTGGAAATGCTGATTGCTACGTTGTTATTCATAATGGCAGGATGTTTCTTTGCCGAACTGAGCTATGTGAAGCCTCCTACTTCGAAGGTCCTGAAGGGGATGGTTCATCCCCAAGCTCTCTGGGAATGCCACTACCGTTGACGCCATTGCCTTATTCAGTGCACTTATGATGCCGTATGATATCACTTTACACTTAATCTCTCACCTATCTATTTCGTTAGATATACATGTGCCATTTTAGATTTGAGAGTTCTATTGCTTGTCAACAGGCACAACCCGATCCTCCATTATGCTTTGGTCTTGTCTTGGAAAGTCTAGAGATCAATCCGAGGCATCAATGCACAAAAAACCTAACTTCATGTTTGCTTTTCTTTTTTTGTCTGAAGTTTTCTTTGGTGAAGATCTTATTCCTTGTTCAAAAGGCAATAGAAGGCATAATGTGCATTCAATTGTCGTCACTTGTGTATTCACTAATTATGTTTGGTAAAAAATACAATGTAGCAATTTCATACGTTCAATTTCTCCATACGTGCTTTTTGTAAATGAAGTAACATGAAAATTCCCTCTATTATGTTATACATTCAGGTTTTAAGGAAAAATTTCTAGTCAATGTTTTAAAACGTGCACATTTAATTTTATCTTATTGATCTTTGCAAGATGGCTGCCAATTTTTCCTTACAGAAAGTGGGTTTGCATTATTCGTGGCATTCTTGATCAATGTCGCTGTTGCGTCAGTGTCTGGGACCATTTGCTTGAGCGACAATCTTTCTAGCGATAATGCAACTCGATGCAATGATATAACTCTTAATTCTGCTTCCTTCCTCCTTAAGTATCCAATTTCTAATATAGACTATAAACCGGTTGGACCACAACATTGCATTATGACTAAGAATAAGACTATTATTTTGTCTTAAATACATGGATTTACAAAATGTCTTGGGTAGATCAAGCTCGACGGTTTATGCCATTGCATTGCTAGCTTCAGGACAAAGCTCGACAATCACAGGAACCTATGCAGGTTGGTAACTAAGAAATTTCATGTAATTGGTTGTTTACAGTAAACACTTGAACAACCATGATTTTTTTTTTTTTCTGTGTTGATTAAGCTTAGGGATTCTTGGAACTCAAAATGAAGCAATGGATAAGGAACCTAGTGACCCGATGCATTGCCATTATAACCAAGTCTCATTGTCTCTATCATCGGAGGATCTTCAGGGGTGGCTAGGCTCATCATCATCGCATCGGTATGCAAATTCCTCCAACGTCTCCTACCACTTCTACATTTAAATTCTTTTTGTCATCATCTGGTGAATCATATGCATGCATTTTATTTTGATTCCATTTGTTATATGATGTAATTGGTGCCGTTTTCCAGATTATTCTATCATCTGAGCTTCCATTTGCTCTCATCCCACTCCTCAAGTTTAGTAGCAGTGCAACAAAGATGGGACCTCACAAAAACTCAATCTACGTAAGTTTGTCTTTTGATCTTTATACAGTGAAACTTTAAACTTAGTTCTTCATTTCAGAAGTCCTAAAGAGATATTAATGAGAAAAACATGCAAGAACTGGGAGGAATGCCGAAGAACATGTGAATCATGAGCTAAATGACAATCCTATCTTTTCGCATATGTTAATGCAGATTATTGTGATCTCATGGATGCTAGGAGTGTGACTCACCGGTATCAACATCTATTACCTTAGCACGGCCTTTGTCACTACAATAATGAATATGGCACTCACTTTAATCAAGTCTGCTGCAGAATGTACACTAAAGGTGACGAATTCCCAACTTGAAATGATAAACTCTATAGCATGAACAAAAGGAAAAGGGTGGCCGGGAAATGACTGGTGGAATTGGAGGCAGAGTAGAATGGCAATATTTGGTGTAGGTGGACATAATAATTCGATACCCTCTCACGTGCAAATGGCGTGCAAGTCATGTGCGAACGCCGTGCAAGTCGCGGGCTAGTTTGCCACTTCCACACCGCCTATTGCATGTTAAGAATGGTTCACGAAATTGGCAAACTAAAGTGATGGAGGAGACCTTGTTGAATGATGACTCAAACAAGAAGGATATGCAAATGATTTTTCCATTCCTTTCCTCAAGCATGCCATGAACAAAAGAAAGTGAGCTCTGAATCATCCAAATGTCGAGCCATCCTCGTCCTCATTCCGTAAATATCAAAAGGCAAAAACAAAGCAACTGAAGCTCAAGCAATCTGACCAAAAACAGAGAAAGCAAGAGAGACCTTTTCTCATGCCTCTTGTTTTGAAGAAATCAATGTCCAACAAGTCAGAATGGACATTGAGACCAGCATGGATTTTTTCCAGCACCTTCTCGATGAACTTGGTCATGAGAGTGTTGACCGAGTTCCTCCTGTGAAATTTGCTCCTGCTTCTCTTGGTCTTGAGAATGTTGACCGAGTTCCTTCGGTGAAGCGAGCTCCTGCTTCTCCTCCCTGCATTCTTGGTAAGCAATGGTGCCTTCACGACCTGATCCTCCATGACTTCTGACACCTCTAAGAGAGAAGACGCCGAAGCATGGGACTGCAAGCCAAAGCTATACAGAGAGACCGAGGGGGTGAGCTTGATTGCGTAGTGTCTTCAAAATAGTAAAAGGGGATTTGATTGCATTCATGATAGATTTTCACAGCCAGCTGTAAAGGAGGAGGACTAACTACCGTAAACTGTCCTAAAAAGGGAGGAGTACTTCCATGCCCTTTCCCAATGGAGCAACGAATGTTGGTCGGAACAACCTGGAGTTGATCCATCATGACATGATGCACTCGCTTGTTCTCCATTCGCTGATTTGCACCGCTGCACATACATCCGAGGGGTACCACGACCACCATCCTCGCACGGACGTTAGCAGGATCTAAACTAATCACGACCATTGATAATATAAAACCTATATTTGGAGTCTACACATAAAGTCACTTAATTAATATATCCATTCTTTAAAACGGGGAAATGGAAATAGACGATTGAGATGAACGTGCCAAAGGTGTGCAAGATTTCATATTGATTGACACTTTGTTTATTTTGGGAAAAAAAATTACTTACAAAACATAATAATTGCTATTTTTATTTTTAAAAGTTTTTATATAAATTGATATCGATAACAAGAACATTTGTGTTCATTTTTAGGAGAACATTCTCTGAATCATTTATATTTCGCAGAAAAAAAAAAACAAAGCCTTAAGTCTATTAAATTGGACCGTACAATCATTTCTCGTTGTAATATGATATTGCTTGAGCTTGAGTAATGATGAGAGCATGATCTAGTTTTGTGGTCCACCTAAATTTACATATTCAATATTAATGCCATCCTTTGTCTTGATCTTATTTTTAGGCTCTATTCATTTCATAGAAAATGTAGGGTTCTAGAAATTTTTTTCCAAAAATCCATTTTCCTGGAAAATGAGAATATTTTTCAGTATTCGGCTAGAACTTAAAAATGAATTAGAAAACATTTTCTACCATTTAGTATGGAAAATTTGATTCAATTTTTCTCTATTGTTGACACTTGATTTTTAGTCCACGCATTGATAAAGGTAGGAATATCGAAATTGGGATTTTCGATTGCGACGTGTTGACACCTAATTTTTAGTCAATGCGTTAATAAATGCAGAAAAATCTAATTAGAGGTTTCCGATCATGACAAAGCCCGTTTTTTGAATAAAGGTTTCATTTTTTAATTATGATTATTGCTTTAGCTTTATAAAGAAATTTCCTATTCATTTCATATAAAAACCCAAAAAAGTTAAACACTTTTGACCAAAAGTCAATCCTGAGTCAAATTTTGGCTTTTTATGCCAAAATGTTTCTTTCAAGTTTAATTTCACTTTAGAAGTGGAAATTTTGACAAAAAAATTTAAAGATTTGACCACAAAATCGAACTCTTAGAGAAAAGTCAATTAGGGTTTGACTTTTAGTCAAACCTTTGACCAAAAAAATTTAAAAAATACAACAATAAAAAAATACTTCATTTTAGCTTCAATTTGATTTTAGAATAAAAAAATTCATGAAAATTGATTAAGGACCTCATTTTCTGAATTTTTCGGATTTAAGTTTGAAATCGATCAAAAAAGAAAATTACTTTCGTTCTAGTCATAATTAAGCTTAGTTTGTTTTACGATATTTGATCTAAAGACAACTACTCATTCACTCGTTTAATCAATTTTGAGATCAAGCAAAGTGAAATGTGAATTGACATGTTTGCCCCTAATTAGGGGTCCAAGCCCATTCCACTTGATTTGCAAGCGAACATTTCCATTCTAATCAATTTTGTGAATTAAATCTGAATTCAGGGTCAATTTTAGCGAATTCACTTGCCAAATCATTGATTTTGGAGATTTAACTTACTTGGCCTTAAGGAAATAGGGTTGTTGAGCTTCAATTCAAGAAGTTAGAGTTGATCCATTCAGGATTAGGGTTTAGTTTGATATATTGAGGTTCAATTTTTACATTGGCCCTCAATTTAATTTTAGCAAAAATGTCGTGTCATCAATTAAAGGTCAATTTGAATGAAATAGGTATCCCTAGGCATGGACAATTAGTTTAATAGGTGTATTGTAATTTTAATTGAATTCAATTTTAATTAATTTGCAAATTATGACCAGTAATTAGATGAAATTGCCCAATTTAGCTTAAGAAAAGTCCAATTTGGTGTACCCATAGTATGGGTCCAATAATTTCCAAGGTAATTAGACAATTAGGTTAATAAAAAAAATCATAAAAATTGAATTTTTTTGATTTAATTAGCCTAATTTAGTTGAAATTGGAACATCTCTCTTCAAAATTGGACCGTTTTCTTTCCGATTAAGCAAATGGGACTAAATTGCACAAACCCAAAGAGGTTAGGATCAAACCAACCATAAAAGAGGCTGAACTAATTGAACCAATGCAAGACCGGTCACTAGTGAATGAGGCCGATTCAACCCTCCTCCAGCGGGTTCTTGGCCGGCGACCACTACAAGATAGTGGCCCATCTCAAAGCTGAATTCCTTATGCCTTCGCATTTTTCAGAATTTGTGAAAAAACCATCGGGTTTTCTTGAAATTATAAAATTGCCCCTAATTAGGTTCTTAACCATTGAAATAAGTAAATGTTAAATATGACTAAAGGTTAAAGAGTTTGTTAGACCAATGAGGCTAATCTTACAAGGGGAACATTTTTCAAAGGGGGAACATTTTACAGCTGCAATTCTCTCTCTTCTCTCAAAAATCTCTCTCATTCTCTCTCCTCTCTCTTGCCTTTTCCCTCTCTCTTCCAATTGCTCGAGCAATTCGAAATCGCCCTAATTGCCGCCGCAAAAGCTAGCTTTGGCGGCCTCCTCCCAACGTCCTCGTCAACGACGCCACCCACTGTGGTGGTCCTCTCCATTCCTCATTGTCCTGGTGGCTCGTGTCCCCTTCAGCAGCCTCCCAATTCAGCTGCCTAGCCTGATCTTCCACGCAATGTCTAAACTGGTCCAGCTTAGGACCAATTATGTCCAAGCTTCAATTGGTGCCATTCCGGCGCCAATCCTCCCTCCTTCAATGATGAAGAGATTTCTCGGTGTTCCTCCAATATCCAATTGTGTTGCTGCATTATGTTTTTGTCCATTTAGGCTAAGATTTAATGACAAAACTCTGACAAAGGTAGGAACCATAAACTCAAACTCGATGGAACAAAATCATACTAGATGATTGAGGGTAGAGCTCAAGCTTAGGATCGATCTAATGATTGTCATGGTTGTTTTCATTTTTTAGGATGATTAGGAATGGATTTTCATGGTTGAATATGGATTGATTAAACTTGATTTGGTGTTTGAGCTTAATCTGCAATTTTCAGATGGCTGAGTGACTAATCTGAGAAATGTCTTCGTTTGAGGTTGAAAACGTTTTTGATTGTGTTCAAGATGAGACACTTAAAATAGATTCAATAACCTTTCTGATGAGTCATAGGACACCCCAATCGGACTCTGATTGATACTTGAGAACTTCTGTCAAAGTTGTATATACGTTCTATAGCTATGTTTTGATTTCAGGTATTCTATGATTAGCCTGACCTTTGCGATTTCACGATTTTTTTCTGATTTTTGTGATATGAATTTTGAGATGATTCCTTTACAAGAATCATTCATAATATATCCATCTAGAACGTATATGTTTCTCAAAATTTTATGAAGTCATCAAGCTATGATGAATTTCCTTGACATCACCGTGCTAAGTGTTGACTTCTGCATGTTTTGAACGTGTGTATCGGTTTCTCGAATTTTTGTTGATTTTTGTATTTGGGATCAGACTTCCATTATTCATAAAAGTTGTGCGTAGGAATGTTGGACATGACATACTTTTTCTCGAAATTTCTCAATGAGTATATCTATGCCAAATCCTCTAAAAATCATTCTATAATCTTGCCAATCAATGCATTCCTAAATCAAAGTCATCACATTGTTGATTTTATTGTCATTTTTTCCGAACTCTTTTCAAGATGGTTCTTTCTGGCCATTTGTTTATATAGGTGTTGGTCATGACATTTTTTTTTTTCAAGATATTTCAATATCATCCATTAGGTGAATTTCTCCAAAAATAGTCCTAAATTCACTTATGCTCTATATAAGCCTAATTGTACATTCATGTGCAATTATGCATACACTCGTGATTCTTTGTCCATAAAATTTTCATGAATGTTATCTTATGCTTAACATCATCCTAGGGATGGTTGAGCCATTTTCAAATGAGCTTCAATGAATCATTAATAGCATGCATTAATGAAATATCGTTCTGTCATTATGTGTGTACATTGGATGTTGTCTTTGCCATTTTTGTATCATGCTTAGTGATTATATTCAGACCTATACCCCTTAATGGAAAAAAAACTCGTGGTTTGATGCTCGATCTATATGATTTCCCTATACTTTTGTCATGCCATATAAGAGTAAAAACCACGCATCTTTTTGATATAATGGCTATTCTAAGCATGTTCATGGAGATGTGCAAAATTGAATAGGTAAATGAGCTTAATTGAGCACATCATATCTTAGAAAGTCTTAGGAAATTCACCAAAATTTCTAATGACACCAAGATCAAGTCATTTGCATGTCAATTGTCCCATTTTTCATATTTTGTAAAGTTGCCCTGAAATCTGAAAAATGGTGAAATTCGGTTGACATGCATGACCATTTTCTTGTTTAAGCTTTGTCATTTTTGTTCGATTTTTTCTGTTGTGAATTAGAAGTTGGACCCTTCACAAACTTTTTTTTCCATCTTTAGGACTATCATGTGGTGAAATTTGGGAATTGTGTTAATAGGTTCATATCATCATGATATCCTTTCAAATTGTTTCTACCCTATTATGTTCTAATGCATTTTGCCATGTTCTTCAATTTTTATAAAATCACATGTTCTTCTTTTGAAAAAACTTTCTCCACAAAAGTTGTTGTATGATGAGTGCTTGATATGCTATAATTTTCCTTAAGTCGATTATCCCATGGGTCATGTTCAATTGCTTGCTCCTCGATGAGGTGTCATACATTCCCCTACTTTGTTCCTTGTGATGTGATCATGTTCTATGATTTTTAGGAGATGATGCATGCAAAACGATCTTTGATGTCTTCATGATTTTTTATTATCATTTCTTGAAATTTAAGCATAGAAATTTCTAGAAAATAAAAAGTCCATTAAATTTACGTTTTGCGCATGTAACCATATTCAACACATGTTTGAATGGGTGAAGTGAACCGGTGTTGATACACTAATTATTTGATTAAATGAGAAATAAGGTCTTTGGACCTGCATGCATGCTTATTTTCAAGTTCAGTGCATGTAATTGTTAATTACTCGTACATGCTCGACGCATGCTCGTGGGTAATCTTAGGGTTACACATTAGAACTTAACTTTAAAGGTTTATGATGTTAGCCATCATAAGCGAATACTTAAGATGGTTAATGATCATCATATTTTATGTCTAACAATAATGAATAGGGGTAATATTTTTGTGGCACGTCTGCATGCAAATTCCAAAGGCCAACCCTGAGGCCAATTTGAAATGGTTGTTGTTTGTTTGCAAGACAATTTGACAATCATTTGGAGCATGTGATTGTGCTTGGCGCATGGCAAATATATGAAGTTATTCAATGTCAGCTGACTAATTATTTGATTGGATGAGAACCAAGGTCTTTGGACTTGCTTGCATGCATGTTTACTTCCAAGTTTTATGCATACGATTGTTAGATAATTGCACAAATTGGATACATCCTTGTAGGTTAAATTTAGGGTCATACATTAGAACCCGACTTAGATGTTATGGCATTAGCTATCATGAGTGTATACTAATAATTACTAATTACCATAAGTCATGTCTAATAATGAATGGGGAAATGTTTTTATGGGACATTGCATGTGCAATCTCAAAGGCCAATCTCGAGGCCAATTTAAATCGATTGATTGTTATTTGTTTGATTCTTTGACATGTTTTGATTATCTTTTGCATGATTCAATGTTTGTTTCAAATTTAATTTATTTGATTTAGTTTTAGGCTCAAATTAGAATAGGTATAAGAAGGCAATCCCAAAGATCGATGATGGTTGATGTCCCTTCCAACCTTTCTTTCTTTGTAAATGGCGATTGTCAATGTCTTTTCCAACCTAATCTCTTTTATCATTCATTTAACACTCAACATATGTCTCAGGTTTGTTCTTGCGTTGTACAAAACCCAAAAAGGTGCAGGTTCTTTTTTCTTGCTTTGCTTCTTTTTTATTTTAGGATTGCATGTTTAGATTTACCACTTTCCTTATTTGACTTTCTTTTTCTTGAAGGGGAAGGTTGACCAAAAAAAATATTTCTCTCTCCTCATTCCCCCTCCATTCCTCTCCTCTCTTTTCTCTCTCATTTTTGTCTCTTTTTCCTCCTCTTTTCTTTTTATTCTCTTTATTGCTACCCCTTAGACCGACGCCCCCTTGCCTCATCGCTGACCGGACCACCATCACCCCACCATAGCCATGTGTCCAAGAGCCACTCAAGCCGCCATGCACACCCACCGTTTGCTCGTCATGCCATCCAACTCCCATTCTTGTTGAATCCGAAAGCATCCCCAAGACCCATTTTTGCTGCACGCCTCCTCGACATTTTGGACATAGCCGTGTGTAGGTCTCGCCACCGTCGTCACACCCATGTCATCGGTATTACTAACTAGTGAGTTTACTTTCTAATCCATTGATTAGTCCATTAAACTTGCTTAGGGTTAGTTTGTGTTATAGTTAATCTTGATTAGGAGATTGGCTAAGAACAACCATGGTTGATAGGCAGTCAGGGTAATCAACTTTGGTTAGATAAAGTAACCATTTTTGATAGGTGGGTAAGTTAATTAACTTGTGTTAGATAAAATAACCATGGTTGATAGTTGGTAAGGTTAATTAACTAACAATAGTTAATTAACCATGATTGCTATATGGTTAAGTTTAGTTAACCATGGTTAGGGTTAATTAATTTTATTAATTTCAATTAATTATAATTAATTTTTTTGGTTAATTAATTATAATTAAGGTGATACGTTAGCGCGATAGGCAATCGAAAAAGGTGATAAGCTATCGTTAAAAAAATGATAAGCTATTGAGGAATTAAGTGGTAAGCTATTACCAAAGGGGTTATAAGCTATCAAGAATTTAAGGATAAGCTATCATTAGGTAGGCAATAAGTTATCGAGAAATAATTGATAGGCTATCGCCATGGAGTGATAAGTGTTGTTTGTATGTGAATTATGCTCGAGTTTTATGATGTTTTTCCTATACATGTTATGTTGTTTGATGCCTGCTTTGCCTTAAAAATGTTTGCCTTATGTAACACCCGAAAGAGTAATTTTTACAAGGGTTTTTATGGACATATAAAAGGAGAACCCCAAGGTGTCAGGTGTATATGTCGAGTTTGGCAATTTAAATGAGATCAGTATGTTTAAAAAGTAATGCATGCAAAGTTTGACAGGTTGTCGATAATTATGTGACAACATACGAATATTTTCTTGCATTTTTATATGAAAAATATACAATGATTTATTTTGTTGAGCATGTACCATGTTTGCATTGGTTAATACATGGAAATGAGTTGAAATTTAATAATGTGATGTGCTTGTGTGGTCACATAAAGTAACCAGTTACCCTAGCGGGAGTTTGGGGGACGAAGTTTGATTTATCAGAAATCCCAACGGGAGTCTGGATGCAGGTTGCAGTAGAGGCCAACTCCATAGCCAATGTACTTAGTTGAAAGATGGAGCTAGCGAACACCATAAGTTGACCTAGTTGCCCATGGATCGACCGCATTAAGGAGGGGCTAAAGTATGACCAAATGACCAAGACGCTCATTGAGCATGCACATGAGGGCAACACTTGACAATTTTGGTGTAAGGATAATCTCCTATACACTAAGGGGCAGCAACTTTATGTGCCACTCCATGGGAAGTTGAGGAAGGAGACATTGTGGGAATTCCATGATTCAAGGTGGGCAAGTCACCTAGGGATCCACCGCGCTATGGTGCTCATGAAAGACTAATATTACTGGCCTCACATGCAAAATGATGTTGAGGCATATTTGAAGACATGTCTTGTGCGCCAACAAGACAAAACTCAAGTGACATCCATCGCTAGGGCTCCTCGAGCCATTTCCCGTCCCAGAGCATCCATGGGAGAGTGTTTCCATGGACTTCATCGTCAACTTGTCAAAGTTCAAAGGGTATCAAACTCTCATGGTCGTGGTGACTGATTCTCCAAATACACAACATTCATGCCCGCTTCTAAAGATTGTCCAACCAAGGAGGCAACCAAACTATTTATCAAGCACATCATCGAGTATTGGGATGTCCCACGGACAATTGTAAGCAATCACGACTCTCGATTCACGAGACAATTTTGAACCGAACTCTTCAAGTTGCTGGGGTTGAATCTCAATTTTTCCATGAGTTTGCATCTCCAAACCAATGGTTAGATAGAAAGGGTAAATATGCACTCTTGGACGTGTACCTCCAACACTATGTGAGCACAACGCAAACAAATTGGGCAAAGTTGATTGTTGTAGCCTAGTTTTCATATAACTTGCAATAGAGTGAGTCCACAGATTAGAGTATGTTCGAGATCGTGACTAGGCAATAATCATTCAATTTGAGCGTGGTTACCACGATCCACCAAAGGAGTAATGCACTTGCATACAAGTTTGCCAAGGATTGACAAGAGCAAACAGACTTGGCACGGACGTGTCTACACAAGGTCTTGAAGCACATGAAGAAGTAGATTGACAAGAAGCAATGACACGTAGAGTTCCAGGTTGAAGACCTAGCGTTAGCCAAACTGCATGCAGTTCTTTGATACAAGGACACACAAAATCCTCACTATGAGGAGCAATTTTAAGTATTGCAATGAGTCAGGAAAGTCGCATACAAACTAGAATTGCCACTGAAACCCAAGGTATATCTAGTATTTCATGTAAGTATGCTTAAGCTTTCCATGTAGATGAGAAAAATCTAGACCAAGGGGAATCACAATGGGCGTCACTTGGGGAGAAAACCTTGTATGATTGAGGCATTGAGTGCATCATGATGAATCAAGTCATACGAAAGTGATACTGTGCACCTAAGCTAGAATATTTGGTTTGATGGAAGGGTCTTTCGGAGAGTGAAGCAAATTATAAACCTATAGATGCTCTTTGTCAATTTAAGAAGCACATTGATGTCTTCCATGCCAAAGATGTGACAAGGACATTGCCCAATTAGGTGGGGGATAATGTCATGGCCCAAAGAAATGAACGATCCAAAAGCTGTTCTCCAAGCGAAGGTCGTGACCAATTTTTGAATGAGCAACCTTCAACCTTATCTCTTAAAACTCTAGGGTTTTCTCAAGTGTTCTAGAATACTTTTGGAGGCGGGCGATAAGATTATTGTATTCGTATGTAATAAATACAAGTAGGTGGTAGTTTTTTTTTGGTCAGTGGTAGATGGTAATTAGGGAGATGAAATCTCCATCATTAGATCAAGAAGAGATATGCGAATACGGTTTGCCTTATATCTTTTATATATATATATATATATATATATATATTGCCTATCATTATATTATCTCATTCATAAGTAATATACAAGTTGAGAGTTTCTCTCTCAATAATTCTTGTGAGTTGAGTGCAAGCAGGTTGACTCGGTAGAAATCCTAAGGTTGCATGAGTTAGGAATCACTAAATCAATCAATTCATGCCACTAAAGCTATATAAGGATATTTTCTTTTGGTCGAAAACGCTATGTATGGATCACTGCACAGAAAAAGAGCAAGGTCTCGTAGCCTATTGTGAAGATTGTCTCAAAGTAAATACGAAGAAGACAAAATGTCTTTTTATTTTTTACACTAATAACTAGACTGGGACATATAACTTAGAAGTTTCCATCATTATTCCATACTTCGTTATTAAACTAAGTGGATTTTGATTAAATTCTATACTCATTGTAGCAATGAAATTGATTTAAAACTTAAGTTCACGGGGAGTTGTAATAATAAAAGACAATAGTGGTGCCATAATAAAATAAAGATCAAGAACTTTATCCTTATTTATGCTATCGAAATATTTTAATATAAAAAAATGGATTTATAATTCATCATTCAAATTGTACAAATTAAGTGGCTTTGTTGAATAATCAAAGATCTATTCAGAAACGCATTAAAAAAGGACGACCCAATTAAAAAGTAAACACATTCTGTTTCTAATAAGTTGCATCTCTCATTTTGCTCAATTTTAAATTTTCAAGTTTAGTTGACTCCTTTTTTTTTTTTTGGTTGGAAAGTTGACTTCTTCGTTCGGTGTAACTTTTTGTGTTGTATTAATTAATTTTAGAGGATCAATAAATTAGACGACTTTTTAAGTAACCGAACCGAATAGACTTGAGTTTTGTATACTATAGGCACATACATGGAATCTTGGTTAATGGACTAACAACCCTCGAGAACCCCATCCCTCTGGGCCATAGGCCTTGATCCCTTCGGTTTGCACATAATATTTCAGTAGAACGAGGGCTTATTTCCCATTGAAATAAAATTTCCTGAATCGACAAAATAATGACTATACTATTCAAATTTCTAGGCTAATTATAGCATTATAACAGCTATTTTTAGATAAAAAGATGATTTACACCCTACCTACCCGGCGTCCCTAGCACTCCTACAATTTTCCTTGCCCGCCCAAATTCCCTCAGTTAATTTAAGGAAACAAAAGTTAGTAGTAAGCTCAAGATTATTTTTTCAGAGCTAAACAACTAAACCCAACTAATCTTGAACACAAATGAGGAAATTGAAGCCTTTTTCCTAGGCAAATCTAGCCTCAAAATGGAAATGATGCATACTTGCACAGCATAGGGGATCGATAAGTTGCCTCCCGATCGTGCGCAGGCCCACCTGGGCTGGGCCCGCTCACGTGCCGGGCATGTGCTGCCCAGCACGTGACTAGGGTGTTGACGGCCCAGGCCCGTGTCGTCGAATCAGCACCCCAACAAACTGGGCCGACACTAAAGGGGCACGTGGCGGCTGCCAATTGGTCCGCGGTTGGCAGCGGCACCAGTGCTCACGTCACCATTTCTTTAAATAGTATTTGTTTTTCTAAAGTTTTGATCAAAGCTTGATTGACAGCAAACTTTAAATAAAAAAGGAATATAATAGTGTACTTTGAGGTATTCTCTTGTCTAACGTGACCGGATATCAAGATAATATACTTTTAGGATACTTTTTAATCTTCATTAATTTTAATAATAAAAGTTGACTACTCAAATTAGGGGCCAACAAACAAATCTAATTGATTTTTTTAATTCTTATTATTTTTAAATTCCCAAAACCCTAATTCTTTTTTTTTCTCGCTCAATGTCCATCATGCATGCTCGTCACTCATGCCTCCCTCACTGTTTGATGCCTTTCAAACTTGGTTTTGGATGATTACTATGGCTTTGTTCATGAAGATGATCATCATGTTTAACTTACCATGACCTTATTCTATTAACATCACTTGTGTAGTAGTTTAGATTATGCAACTAAACTTGCAACTTTGCAAGGAATGGGATAAAAAAGGAGATATGGCCTGTTCTAGGACCCGCCTGGAAATTGAACTGCTCAGTCTAGTTTTCGAATGAATCTAGGACCAGGTGGGTCGATTCCTAGTTTCAAGATGGAAATAATTACCCTTCGCTCGAACGATTGTTTACACTAGGGTAGTGATGTAACGATACATGCGCATTTGTGTTGGGCTTTGTAGTTGGATTGGGCTGCACATTACGGGCTTGGACAGGCCGTATGCTTACGATTGCAGAAAACAAGATAAGAATGGGCTCTTATTATATTGACGGGTGCTCTCCTCAAGCAACCGAGAGAAGACAAGGAAAGAAAAATAAGTGATAAGTTATCTTCAAGTGCAAGCAGGGGATGAACATGTAAGGGATCGAGGTTGTGAAATCCCGGTTGATTGCCTCTTCGACTCGAGAGTCGAATGTTGCATAGGTGAAACGAGCTCGATCTTGTCGAAAGATCTACATGACTTGCATAAAGTTATTGATCAAGCCTTTTCTTTTCTTTTTTTATCTATTTAATTAACCAAGTGTGGTGTGAGAAGAATCAAACGAAAGCTTGTGCACCCTAGTTGCTTGCACTTTGGCATGGTGCCGATGACGCCAACAAAGCTAAAAAGGAACAAAGAGTAACCAAGCTAGAATTGTATATTAATCAATGGGCAATTACTAAAAAGGTTTCTTAGTTTTTTGTCTGATCACTTTTGTATCACTATTTTTTAAATTTTTTTTTTTTTGCTAATTCTGGATGGAGCCTCTCCTCTAAAAAGACCAAATTACCCTTTTGTAAATTCGAAAACCTCCAGGGAAGTGTTTGAGAGAGTTTTTGAGAAAATGATTTCGCATTTTGACTTCATGGGCTTTCACAAAATGTAAATAGTATTTGGTATTATATTTTAGCTTCAACTTCCTTTTGCCTAAACACCATCTCGGTCCTTTCGCTGCTGACCGATACAAATCAATGAACTCCAACGCCATCTCCTTGTGCGATCTCCCTTTCACTGTCGTCAACCAACCCCAAGCCAACGGACCTGCTCATCCTCCGATTCATTGATTTGAGATGCCTCCGACTTTGAGTTCTCCACGAGCCCTACCATCCTAGTTTCCCCTCGTCTATTGTCACCGCCCATTGTCCCTCCCCCTGTCGCCTGATCCTTGGCAACCCTCGAGATGCACAATTTTCTCAACAAATGTTATGCACAATTTTCTCGTGCGACCCATGGACCTCCCTGACCCTAGACAACAGGCTGATGTTGTGCGACTCCGGGCAAGGCGATACTAATGTTGTGCGACCCCAGGCGGGGTGATGCTCACATCCCTCGAGTTCCTTTACAAATTCCCAATCACCGATGGGATCCATAACAAGGGTAAAATAGGAATATATTAGTATTGACACGACCGAAAGTAAAGTTTCATTAGACCCTTAAAAGTAACATTTTTGGAACGTTGAAAGTCAATGTTGGTTCTTAGTTGCATTAAGCTTTGAACAATTGAAAAACTAAAGCTCAACTTTGTGCCAAAAGCCCTTGATTTTGTATCATCAACCGTCTTTAACTTTGGCTCAAGTAGTACCTTTGTAGGCCCCAAGGACTTTGAAAATGCTCACCCGCAAACCCCCATCTCCCTTCACACCGCACACTGCTCTCTGACGTCGCAGTCAACCTCCCACCCTACCACCATCGACCTCTCCCCTCATCGTGAGCTCAGATTTCGTGCAGCGATGGCCACGGGAGCTCGAAGCTCCAACCATGCCGTGGCTATCTCGTCGACTTCCCCCACCACGAGGCCACGAGCTCAGGTTTGGCGTGTGGCCATATTGCCGTGAGCCGGAGCTGCAACCTCCAGCGGCCACGGCACGTGGCCCAAGACATCTTGACGAATCTCGTTCACTCGGTCGTCTTCTCGTTTAAATCCTAAACACGCAGAGAAGTTCTTATACTCAAGCTCACTCTCCAATGGTGAACCCATGGTCGTGTCCCCTTCACTGACAGGGAAGAGGAGAGGGAAAGAGCCAGGCGTAGGGGAGAAAGAAGGGCGAGGGTTGTTGGGGGTCAGAACTATTACCTAGAAAGGGTGAATAGGCGATTATAAATAATTAATGTGGAATTTAAAACAATCAAGTTCAATATCATGAAAAGACAAAGTCTAATAAAAAACTTTGTAGGGTTCGTATTTTTTCAACGTCCGATGAAGAACTGTGCAATGATTAGACTTTATTGTGTGCAATAAATAGAATAAATGAGAGATTAAATGATAGACAAAATTGTGCATAACATATGTAATGGTTTGGCTTATGATAAGCCTATATCTACTTTCACATGCTAACAGTCTATTAACTGGCTTTCACTGAATGCTTCGATCAGAGATTCCAGTCAAGTTGTGTTGCTTATATCCAAGCACTTCTATTCAAAACTAGTGCTACCTATACCCAAGTTGATGGAACTTACTATCTTACACCAAAGCATACACTTGTACCATTGTTCACATGTCTCATATGATTACAAATGGGTGCGTTTGTTTCAATGAAAGTATTTTTCTGGAAAGTGTTTTCCAGACTTTCCGCTGTTTGTTTCTCCAAAAATGATTTGGTCAATGGAAAATACTTTCCGGTCAATAGAAATATTATGTTTTATTTAAGGAAAATGAATTCCTATGCATGGGAAGGGGAAAACACTTTCCCTCTTTATTAGGTCTTTAGTCCTTCCTTTTTATTAGGTCATCTCTGTCATTTTCTTTTACTCTCCAAAATCTTTTTGTTTTTTTTTTTTTTTTTTTTTTCTCAGAGAAAAGCTGCTCTTCATCATCGATGAATTTCAAATGTTATTCAATCATTTTCCAAATGCCATCCAAACGCCTGAAAATATTTTCAATCACATATAACCAAACATAGGAAAACTAATCATTTTCATGGAAAATGATTTCCTGGAAAACATTTTCAAAAAAATGGTACGATTTCCGCGAAACAAACGCACCCTTAGCTTGCAAAGACAAGTGTGTAATATCGAAAATCCGTTTCAACTTTGGAATTTTAAACTTCATATATCTTAGGCTCTATTTGGTAACTTGTGAAATAGTGTTTGATTCTGTATTTTTATTCCCAATAATATATTTGGAATGGAAATTCGTTTGATAAAATTTTTATTTTCGAAAATAGATTTGGAATAGATTCAAGAATAAAAAAAATGTTGCCTTTTGTTCTTGGGATCGATTTCAAGAATCAATTCTAATTTTCTTTTTCTCTTCTCTTTTCCTCTCTTAGTTTTTTTTCTCTTTCCTTTTCTTCTTCTTTTCCTCCTCCCAACCCACCATCATCTCATTGCTGCCCCCGGCCATTGCCATCACCAGTGAGCGACTAGGTGAGGTCCAATGAGCTCGTCGGAGCCTTGCCAAACTAGGACGAGGTTTGGTGAGCTCACCTAGCCACCGGCGAAGCTTGGCCTCATAGATCTGGGCGAGGTTGAGCCTCACCGGTGGCCAAGCGAGCCTCACTTGGCCCAACAAGGCTTGATCTCGCCTAGGTGGTGCGAGGTTGGCCTCACCCAAGCTTAGTGAGGCTCAACCTTGTGTTGATTGGCGAGGCTCTCCTCACCTAGATTTGGGGAGGTAAGCCTCGCCTAGCCGTTGATGAGGTTGGGCCTCGGTAGGCTAGGGTGACTAAGTGGTGCGAGGTTGGCTTCGCCCAAGCCTAGCGTGACCCAGCCTTGCGTTAGTTGGCGAGGCTCTCTTTGCCCAGATTTGGGGAGGTAAGCCTTGCCCGGCCATTAGTGAGGTTGGGCCTCACTAGGCCAGGGTGAGGTTAAGCCTTGCCGGTGGCCAGGTGAGTGTCTAGTGAGTTCGCCAAACCTCGCCCCTGGCCTGATATGGCTTCGACGAGGTCACTAGACCTTGCCCAATTGCTCACCGACCACTACCGGCGATGGCGACTATTCACAAAAGGAGGAAGAAGAAGAGAAAAGAAATATAAAAAAATTATAATAAAAATATTAAAAAATTAAAAGAAATGAAAAAAATTTAAGAGTCCTACTAAACACATTTTTATCATAGGAATAAAAATTTTCAATAGTTACCAAGCGCCTTCAAATACTCAAATTTTATTCCTAAGAACAAGATAAAAAAAAATCATTTTTGACTAGAAATTGTTCTTAGGAATAGAATAAATACCATTTGCACCCTTATTCTTCCTTCAGCACCACGATATCCTTTTATAGACCTCACCATCCAAGTTGACCATTGCACATAATTTTTTACGATCATTCATCCAATCTTCTTGTTGGACTTGAATGATATTGGAAAATCTTATTGCTTCAAGGTCATTGAGAATGAAGTCTTCCTCGATTCCGTTGCCCATACAAGAGATTGGGTTTCCATGGGTTGAGTTCTTCATATGGAAAGTCCATCTTGTCTCAAACTAATTGCCCATGGATTATGAATCTTTATCAAAGGATAAATTACATTGACATACAACCCTCTTAGACAATCAATAATTATAGCAAGAAATTCAGGCTATATTCCTAGCCGTTGAGCTATACATGATCTAAATTGATTGCAAAAATTTGAGATCTTTTCATAACATTTGATGATGTGTATTGTCTTGACAATCCTCATATAAATTATGCCATTGTCTTTGATTATCATGATATAACACAATCTTCATCATAGACAAACAGAACGCTTTGATAAGTCTCTAAGTTTGAAGATATTCATAACAAAATCTGATTTGAGGTAGTCTAATAATATCATTTGAAAATTCTTTCATTAGAATCATCAAACGCTTATGGGAAGGTTTTGTCAATCTTCAAAACATATTGGAGAGTTTTCTCAACAAGGGTATTTTTGGAAAGTGAAATAGAAAACTTGTAAAAAGATGGATAATTTGGTTGAAGTGAGATTCATACTTGTTATTTTGAGGTATGATCTTTATCTAAAGTGAAAATTCAAGAATATTTTTGATATTTTCCATTGATCATATTAGAATAATATGAGATGATATTGTAGGTCATACTAACTTTTAGATGTTAAACTGTTCGAAATCATTAGCATTGTATCAAAACCAAACTAAATTTGATGGTTTCATAGCATATCAAACCGATCAAAGTGGGAACTACCTAGATTTGGTCCGATTCTCTAGAGTGTCGGTTTGGTTCTTAGTTCCATAAAAATGGAACCAATGATTTTTAGGTCCGTTCCTAATTCTTGATGGAAATTGAATTGGGCTGATACTTTTTAAATATATATATATATATATATATATATATATATAATTTCTTAAAAATAGCAATAAACTTTAAAATAGTAATAAATCTAGTAGTTTTTTAAATTTTTTTTGCTAAGTGGCCAATTCTATTGGATTGGACTAGATTAGACCCGACCAATCGGTCTAGTTTGGCCCCTAGTTCCAAAAAATGAGAATTGGTCCTTCCGGCTTGGCTCCTAATTCCTAGGTGGAATTGGACAAAACTGAAGACTGATTGCCCATAGTTTAAGTAGGGGAATCTCCAATTATTAAAAGAAAAAAAGATTGTGGTTATTTTCTAAAACGTGAAGACCTTTTTTAGTATAGTCATCTAAAGGACTTAAATATATACTGAGGCTTTGAAAACTTTAAATCTCTATGAAAGTTTTGAAATATTGAAATAGTTTGATTGAAGAGACTAAAGACCGGCATGGTCCTTGAAGTAGGATTTAATTGCCTTTAGCTTTTGAAGAAAGAATATATTCTTCAGGACTTAAATATATATAGAGTCTATGAAAACTTTAAATCTCCATGAAAGCTATGAAATATCGAAATATGAGTGTGATTGAAGAGACTAAAGACCGGCATGGTCCTCAATGTAGGATTTAATTGCCTTTAAGCTTTTGAAGAAAGCATATATTCTTCGGTTCAATGCCTTGTCTTCTTTCGAACCAAAACAATTACAAGTGGGGTGCCGCTTTAAGTCGTCTTTTCTGGGGGGTTGTTTTGCCATGTTTGAGATTTCAGATAGGATACACATTCACGAGGGGAAAGCATAGACAAAGGCAAAAACATCCAAGGGACAAAGGAACCGAGGAACACTCCTTTCTTCCAAGTCATTTTTGCGATGCATACTTTTGAACGTTTCAGTGTTCTTTGGAATCTTTGAATGCATGCACAAAGATGGTAAAGAAAGGACCTTTACAAAGCGGGAAAGATTACCTAATCAGTTATAAATTTATTACACGGATGTCAATTTAGTTATAATCTTTTCAATTTTATCAATTTAATTTGAAACTTTTATGCAAAATTTCAATATAATCATTCAAGTTGATTTTTCTCAGAAATTGTTGACATAATAGTCCAATCATCGCCGGCCATATTTTAGGGAAAATTATTTGGAAAAATCATATTGAAATTTCTTATAAAGATTTAATGTTAAATTGAAAAGTTTTATATTGAATTAGAATTTATATAATAAATTTATGATTGATTGGACAATTTTCTTTTACCAAATTATTTTATCACTAGGAGCAGTTATTGGGAAAGTTGTTCTAGAGGCCTAAGCCAAGCCCCATGATGGAAGTACAGTTTCGATGACAGTTGATTTGAAGGGTAAACTTGAAAAAAAGAAAAGAAAAGGAGGAGCAATAATATGAGCAGTAACTTTTCTTTGGGCCAAATCATGTGCGGCAAATGCCAATGAGAGTTAAGAACCTTCTGAATTACTCTAAATCTAGCTACATGTAGGCAAAAAAAAATAAGTATTAAAAGCGGTACCATATGTACTTGCTTAAACTACGAAAATTTCAATTAATTAATCCCCAGTACCCAAAAGCTATAGGATTAAAAAAAAGAGGTCACCAACGGGGTTGGCTATTATTCGACTCTATCTAGGACCAAGCTGGCTGAACTCTAGGGCTTTAAAGAAATCGAAAGTTTCGGCTAAATGATGATGATGGGACCCTAAAGTTATCAATGATGGGCAAACTGCTTTTGGTTAGAAATTCTAGTTTTGAGAGAGATTTGTAGAATCACTTAAAATCAATTCGAGAAGAAGAAGCACTAATAGGGGCTAGTCCTATCTAGCGATGATGTGGTCTATTGTCCTCCCACCCTTTTGGGTTTTGTCTCTACTACGTGTTCTTTATTCCGTTTCAATTTTTTTATTCACCATGATTTATATGCATAAGTTGTTTTTTTTTAGTTGATCTCTATTTATGTAAACATTTACATCTATTTAATTCTCCTTCGAGATGCTTTGACTCCAAAGGCATAAACCCTTTTCAAGTCCTCCTCCTCAATAAAGCTATGCCTTTTTGGATCTAAGCAAATTCTTAAAAATCTTAATAAGAAAAGGAATAGACGGAAAATTTACAATAAAGTAAGAGGCCTTATAATATCATCTCCCCGTATTTCTTTCTCATTGGGAAGAAAAATATTAAAGGGGAATTAGAGGAAGGCCTCTAGAAGGGAGGGTATGCTCTACTGCACTCTCTTGAAAGTGTCTGAAAAACTGATAAGTTGGTATAATAACCACAAATCCTGACGAAGATGAGGATATATATATTATTTATGTAAATATTTACGTTGATTTAATTCTCTCTTGAGATACTTTGACCCAAAGGCAAAAACCTTTTCTGAGTCATCCACCTCAATAAAGCTATGCCTCTCATATCACCACACATCACCAAATTTTCTGTCTGAAATGGATTTGCTTTTTCTACATCAAATCCCTTTGACTGCCTTTTTTTTTCGCTAGAAATCTCTTTGACTGCTTATTTGTATTGACATGTGACAATCAAGGAAAAAATGTTAGCTTTTGAGAAGCTCAACAATGTCGTCTAACTTTACTTTTTGGCGATATGACAGACAACACGATTACATTTAATGAAGCACAACAAAACATATGATCATCTACAATTCTTTTTATTTTGTCATTTGTTTGGTTTAGTACAATGTTTATATGCGGAAATTATTCTTGTGAGCCCGCACAACCAAAATTTTGAATATAGTTGGTTGATTCAGACAAAAAAAACGTAGACCAAGTATCACTGCATTGAAAATTGACTGGCTTGGTTTTCCATGTTAAAAGTGTAATCGATGCATAAAAATCTTTTCCGTACTCGTGATCCTATACAAACGAGAGTTATTTACTTTCTCTATGTTAGTTTTCCCCTGAATGAGACAATCTCGAAATTCGTAGGTTAAAGCTGTTAGCCCTCATACAAAATTTGTAGGTCATATATTGGTCTCATCAGACACCACTCGTGTCCACAGGATAGGGTGGACACCACTTTACTCTTACAATTTGTTATTTAAATAAAATGAGGGACAATCTTTTGTGTTACTGTACCGAACTCAAATGTACTTTATTAGTTATTTATTGAAAAGGAAAATTCGTTGCAATTCCTTGGACACGCTCTGTATTTTTATAAATTACTCTAAAAAGATACCCTCTTTAAATATTTTTTTAGAAACTATAATGACATCCTCGTCAGTGAGTATCTAAAATACAGAAAAATAGTACAACTATATAAGATTAGCTTAAAATAGTTGTAATATATTAAAACTCATCAAATTTGTCTTGACAGCATGACTGCTATTCACTTATGAGTGTCTATCAACGCGGTTAAATAAAGAGGGAGTGTCATAACATTCTCACAAAATACGAGAGATCTCTAAGTCATTTCTTGAAAAAAATGGAGGTTAAATGCTGAGTTCATTTATAACCAATGCGTAATTTTTTTTTTTCCATTTGATGATATATATATATATATACACACACACACTTACGTATATGGGCAAAACTTATGACGCTGATAAGCAATTTGCAAACTCACCGTGAGCAAGTCTGATAAGAAGTCCTACTGTCCTAGGATTTGAACCCTCAACCGATGCTTGGTGAAGGGAGATTACATATTTATGTAAGGCACGTTATAATTAACCACGAAACTAAGCAACATTGGAGTATATCTAACATGTTTAAAACAATTAATGATGCATCAACAACCTAAACTTCCTATTGACTGGGGGAAAAGTAAGAGGAACTTGGGTGCTGTGATGGGAAAGGGTACGTATAGGTTTCTTTAGGGTGAATTTTCAATTTGTCAAACAGTACTTATTGAGTTCTCCTCATATCAAATTTAGTTTGATTTCATAGAAAATTACGAAAAAGAACAATTGCATTACTTGAAATTACCTTCTCTTTTAATTGATTTCGAATGGTTTAGATGTTAATGTGTACATATTGTAAATTATTCAGGCGTTAAATATAAACTAGAAGTCAAATCTCTAATGCTAAAAATCAACTAAAGCTATAGTTTAACATACAAGTCATATCGAAAACACCAATTTTCCAAATCAACAATAAAAACTTATGTGTGATGCACTGATGGTGTTAAAAATGGGGAAATAATACTAATCCTGTTGTTCTAGTGGATTTTACTTTTGGTCCTTATTCTTTGTTTGATCACAGTTCTAGTCCTCATATACTATTCTCTGGTAACCATGTAAGTCCTTTTATCAAAACGTTCATATTCACTGGGAAAATTGTTTGAGTCAATACCCGCTATTAATAGATGGCACCTACATGTACAGGCTTTTATGCAAATCATAATTTTGGTCCCCGTACTATTTGCAACGACCAGTTCTAGTTCTCGTACTTCTTTTTAATGACATGACCGATTCCCGTCGCTACTTCCATCATATTTCCATCCAAAATCTTATAAAAATGCCAAATCAAGACAGGTGGTTCTTACATTTTAGAGTGTGCCCAATCTGATTGACAATTCTATCAAGAGTAATATACTCAACAATAGTATCCTCATTTCAGGTCAGATTCATATGGCTGTATATAGGACTGCTTTTAGACAAACATAAATGAATTTTGTATATTCTAACCAGAACTTGAACTCACTGTCTATAAGACAAAGTGTTTTAGGTAGTTTATTGGAATTCTTCTTACACTTGACTATTAAATGGCTCTTAAAAACAGTTTCTTCACTAATTAATAATAAAATGGTCAACATTTACTATAACAACCTATACATATATAGACTAAAAAAAATAGCCAATGTCATTTAAGTCTTATTTAGAATGAAAACGTAAAAGATCATACTTAAAATCTCATCAATCAATGGTACGAGGACTAGTATTGTTGCAAAAACAAAGTACAAGGACTAAACTTAAACACTTCAAAATGTATAAGGATAAAAGCATAGCTTATTTTAGAGGCTCGTACATGTAGGCGTTACGTGTTAATTGCCAGAAATTTGATGGAAGGACCTAACTTGTCACCGGTACTCTTGACATATTTTGAACAGAAATTTTATGGAAGGACCTAAATTGTCACCGGCACCAAAAGGGAAATCCAGCCACACTATATGGGCAAAAAATGTAATTTCTCCCCACAAAAATATTGATTACAATAGCAAGATTGAGGCACTCCAAACATATGCAATTTTTTTTTTTTATTATTATTTTGGCAACTGCATTCATTTTTTGAGGAATCATAGTTCATTTCATACCTCCTTGCAAAAGTTCAGTAAAAATCCTAGTACCAGAGGGGCAGTTGACGAAACTTTATTTAGTAGAAGCAAGTCTCCAAAGAATATTCATGGAGACTAAGGGATTACACATTTTAACTTTAGCGTATGCAAGAATTGCAGACACATGATGCAGGACCAGCATTAGTGACATGAATCTTGGAAGGTAGTGAGACTAGATAATATGGGAGAGCTGAAAAAAAGAATGGGAAAGAAATTAAAGAAAGGCATTGAAAAAGATTGGAGAAAGGGAAATGAAAAGGAAAAGGAAAGAAATAAAAAAAAGACAGAACAGCAATCGAAATGAATAAAGTAATAGAGAATGGTGGGGATGATGTTAGGGTAAAAGGAGAAAGTGCTAAAAGCAAAGTGAAGCTATGCCCATACTCTGACGTTCACATTCCCCCATCATCTTTTCCTCTGACCTGAAACTTTGGTGGGGGCCTCCCCAAAATTTTCATAATTATTCACTCCCATCAGACATTCTTGCCAGAAGTTGCGATCCTGCTAAGTTTTATAATAATCTCCAGAGATGCTTCAAGAAGAATACAAGAATATCATGCTTTGAACTCACGTCTTGACTGAGAAAGACGAACCATGCTTTGAAATGCGAAGGGTTATCGTTGAACGTAAGCACGAAAGCGTGGGGTAGGTGTAGCGAGTATGGAATGTGCTCATGTGTGTGTGAATTAGGAGTACAACATAGGTTCGACTTGGCATCCATCACCAATATTCTCTCTTTTCGCCACTAGCTTGAACTTCATGCTTGCTTCTTAAATTATTCACAAGGTTACCAGGGTCTTTTCAGATGCTTACCGTTTATTAGCCTCTTACACGAATTATACATGTTTGTATGTAACCCTCTAGAGTCGACGCACTTGGTCGGCACGTGCGGGAAAATTTTCAATTCAGCTCCTGCAGCTCGACTGTTTCAATCCTGTTAACCGTGTGAAGATTATTCAAGATGAAGCAACATGCCGGAAAAAATATGGACTCAATCGAATCATGGAGCTCTGCAAGATATTAGATGGGCCATCAGGTTTCTTTGTGTGGTTTTCATTTTTATGGTAAAGAAACTTTACTCGGGCCGCTAGAGACTGTGACAGGGAAATGACACGAAAATGTACCATCACAGGACTCTGAAGCATCACCATAATGGGTCGTTTGAAAATGTAGTCAAAGGAAAAAGGGTTAAAGGGGTTAAAGGAGCTTTAATATTACTATCGTTATTTTTTGATCCACACGAGCGTACTGAGCACATGAACTAAAAGCGATCGCAGGAAAGCAGAAGAGAAAAAGAGCATCTTGCCGCGCGAATCTAGCCATTGGCGGACCTATACCTTTACAGTCGTAATGATAAAAAAACTACGAAGATCATAACATACGAATCATGTGAAAGATGGTAGTAAGTGTGCTTAAGATGTTAAACTCGAAAGTGGATGTGAAGGATGAGGCTCCCTCCTCTTCGCCATCGGATGTTGATTTAGGCATTTCTTAGTATAAATTGCAGAGACAAGGAGAAGTCTCACTATTTTGCTTAAGCTTTTGTTGTGTTGCCTGACAAAAAGAACAGCGTGCTTGTTTCTAAACACCAAACCCTAGACATGTGCAGAATATGCTGGAAGAAAGAAACATGGGTTATACAATGCAAAGAGATTCCAAAAACTAAGAGTTGGATTGAAATAGAGTTGTCTGGAGCGTTTACTTTAGAGAAGAATGCTTGAAATAGGAAAAAGAAGCGCTGAAAATAACCTCGAAAGCTTCAACGTAGTTTGGGATGAAGAGGGCACCTGATTAGCGTCCCTACCAGCACTCATCCATGCCCTAATGGAGTTCGAATGAGAAATTTAGCATTCAAATACTTTTTTCCATGAGTGGGTTTGCCATATTTATGGTTCTTCAAATGGCTCCAGAAGCTCCCAAGTAATGATGATTCCTACACTGTAATATCCCCCAATTAGTGAAAAGAAAGACAGTTGCTGTATAGGATGATCTAAATCAATGAGATGGGCCTTTTGTACCTATAGATTCGATGGAAGCATTGGGTTAAAATAAAGAGAATTAGCAAGGTGATAAAAACCTTTGTCAAGAGATTGTGAAATTTTACAGGACTTCTATCAATTATTTTTTATGCGTATACTATTAAATGAATGAGTCATTTGATATTTAAATAACCTAACAGAGATACATTTACAAAACAGACAATTTCCACTCGACCTTCCTCAATTGTGAATATATGAATGTACATGGATCAAGTATCTGAGCTTCATTAGCCAATTCGAATTGAATTACCTAATTCCATTTCAACTATTTCTTTTTGAGCACCAGACCGAGGCTTTCCACCAAAATCCATATCAGTCTTCGTTTCAAGTTTTTGTGAAAATGGGTTGTTGTGACAAAGTGATACAAAAAGAAGAGACCGTGTAGGCAAATTTTGCGCGAAAGAAAAATCCTAGATGGGATTAACCTACCATCCTAATGATGTGGGATCATAATCCGTAGCAAAAATAGGTTGGGTATCGTTGAAAGAAGAGGGAAAACAGATAGCAAATAAATGAGGAAATCAGGAGAAAAGATAGAGAGGACAGGGGAAGGAGACGCCAATTCTTGGCTACAAGCAGACTCCATATCAATTCATAAGCAAATACCACCAATGTTTATAATGCATTCAGTGAAAATAGTTTCCTCATCAGATAAACAATAGAATACTAACAATCATCGCCCAAAATCCTAATGAGACAACTACAAATTAAGAACAAAAGAAAATCAGATTTAGATGAAATCTTGGCATAAATCGGGTGATGCTAATAATCAAGTTACATATCTTCACGATAATATTCAGTCAAGAGACCTCTGAATTCTTATGCATAGAATATCGAACTGGTTTTTTTTCCCAATCAGTTGATATCAAATTAGTTTAAATAGTTAACCCGCTTTTACTAATTAAACTTACACTATATCATCATAAAGGCACATTTCGTAAAGATAATTATAGTTGCATCAGATAAAATGGAACTGGCCTTCCACCAAGACTTCAAAGGTTATAAACTAATTAACTATGGTTCCATTTAAAAAGGAGAAAACATTTTGGTGAGCAAAGTCCTTAGAAGAAAACTATGGATACATTGGGGATCTTGTGACCCAAAATAAATGCTTGTTATGAACTCTGATTGTATTAATAAAGCATACACGAGTCATATTTGTGGACAAAATATCTGATTATATGTGTCTGTTATTAACTTTATAAATTAATTTAACTTACCTGTTCATAAAAAGAGCACAATCATCATTTTCTAGAGCATTTGACATGATTTTTTTCCTTGATGGTTTCATGGTTACAGTAATTGGAGCTTGTCATGTTTTAATTAGAGTTGTTTCTACACTATTGTAATCCATGCGTTGTTAGGCATAATTTGGGATTGAGCTCGAGAGTGTATACTTGAGTCTACGATCTTGAAAACTTTTCACTGATCTCTTTTTGTCGACTCAAATTGCATCGATCAAAATCACTGCTTCATTTACTGTGTAAGTTCCATGTAACTAGCTTATTTAGGGTGAAGTCTTGGGATTATATTTTGATCAAGTTCGATGAGCTCTAGCGGAAAACTAGTGGTGATTGCATTCTAACATATCATGATAAATATGGAGAAGGGCATTGTGCAGACCACCACCCCTTTATACACCGATAGAGAAAGAGAGAGGAGAGAGAATAAGGTAATTATATAAAGGGCCTTCATCGACATGTGGGGATGAGAGCGAGAGAGAGAGAGAGAGAGAGAGAGAGTGGGAGTGGATGCCATCATTTCCATTCGCAGACTGGGTTGAAAGCCTTGGGATTGAAGGCATGGATCTTAATCATGGCATTAGTCCAGCATAATCATCTCCCTGTAATTGCAGTGTGCCCGAAACCAAAGCTGTGTTTGAGAGAGAGAGAGAGAGAGAGAGAGAGAGAGAGAGAGGCTCATCGAGTTCAAGCTGAGAAACAGATAAAAAGTCTTCCTGAAAAAAACAAACCCCTATAATTAAAGTTGTAGATGGACTGCATCTACACTTTCTCTGTTTCTTTCTTTTCAAGTTTCATACTTTACATGAAATCTCTCTGAAAGAGTAAAGTGGGGGAGGAAGTGGGAGAGAGAGATAGAGAGAGAGAGTGGAGGACAAGCATCAAGTTTATGTGGGGGTGTCACCTGAGAGACTGTGTTGATCAACGAGAGATTCCTCTTACATCTGGGATACTTGTAAGTGTATTAATTACTCTTCCTTGGGATTCTCGAGAACTTATTTAAGAGAAAAGGCATTCTTGAAGCCCATGGAATCTGCAAATCTCCATCACCAATATGATCAATTCCAAGATCAACATGCTGGGTCGTCTTCTTCTTCTTCTTTAGACAGCCCCTCTTGCTATGGATCAGTTGATAACTCCCATTCTTGGACACCCAACACCAGCTTCTTGTAAGTACACAGTCTCTCTCTCTCTCTCTCTCAGAGACACACAGACACACACAGACACAAACAACTTTTGCTTAGTGACATATGTGCCATCATGAAGTTGGTACAGCTTAATCTTCTTGGAATATTTTCCTTTTCTCTTTTCTTCCCCTCTTTACTTGATGTACCAATCGAGATTGTATTGAGGAAGTTTTTGATAGTGGGGTTCCTACTTCCTTGGTTATCTAGTGATTCTCAGTAAAAAGAAATGAACTTTACTACTATTTCTTTGGCATAATGACACTTCTACTCCAAAACAAGCAGTAGCATTTGCTTCATTTCTGTTCCATTTTTACTTCCTTGGCATAAAAATCCCATTTTAGATAAAATAATTGGGAATTTCTCGGCATGCCTACAAGTGTCAATCATTATTTAGCGCTTAATATACTTTGTTTCGGGATGTTTATATTCGCAGGAATGCTACTGGAAACTTCTCAAACTCCAATGTTATTATAGCAAACTCTCGAACTGATCTGACTCCGAAACATGGCGTTCTCAACCCTCTTCTCCAAAGTTCCTCGGTTCAAATCGACCTTGGATCTCACTGGACAAGAAACAACTCATCAGTCGAACCATTTGGCAGAAACGCAGACCTCACATATGGTGTCAAGGAAGAGCTCTCGGACCCTTTAAGATTTACTGACCTGCTCAACAGAACTCAATCTGGCATTGAAGATTTGCATCTATATCACAGCACAAGTCACGTGAAGAACACTGATGAGGAGAGTGATGACTTGAGCGAACTCAGCCAGAAGCTCATGCTCAAGACTTTGACCTCCACTTGCCAAATCAACCTTAACGCCTACTCGCCCGGCCGAGATTTCTTCTATCCAAGCGCTCAACACTATGTTCGGCCAGGGATTTTCAGCCAGATTCATCCAAGCATTGATGTTTCAAATTTGAATCAGTCACGGGTTTCGGTGTCAAGCTCCTCGGACATAAATTCTCCAGCATTTGATCTATTGAATGGGAGATTTAGCGGCGGTATTCAAATACTACGCAAGGGACTAATCTTGGAATGCATAGAGAAAGCCTTACGTTCGGCCTTCAACGAATGCGGCACTCAGCACAACATCACGATCAAGTAAGTATAATTTCTCACTTCTCGTGTTTTCTGCCGTGTGGAAATGTATAAACTTATGAATTTTCCTTTCTGAACCATCTCATTATACCTACCATTATTCAACTTTCTTAATGGTTATTTCCCATTGGATATGTTAGAATTTATAACATCTTGTCCGTCCTATGAGTTTCTTTTTAAATTCATTGCAAATTATAAGTTAGATTGAAAGCCATAAAAATCATCTAGCTGACCTCAGTTACTTTAAAAAGCGTAAGTGTCGTCCTTTCTTACTAGGCTGTAAATGCAAATTAAGGATATGCAGTCTTACTTTAAGTAATTCTAGTAAAATCCCATGCTCTCTCCATGGAACTGATTGTTACCATCTAAAGCTATTCTCCACTTGGTTGGGTCAAATGGATCCTAAATTTGCATGGCATTCTTACTGCAAAATTGCATCTCCTTTACTAAACTTCAACGAACTAAGAGTATGGACAAAAGTACTCATTTGGTCACTGACAACTTGTTGACAATTTATTGACTTGCAACCTCACCTTCTGAATAAACTAAATGAATACACAGAATGATTGTCCGCGACAGAGCCCGCTTACGCCTCCATCATCCTCCCGTGCTAACTTTATTTATCGAAAAGAGAGTCGGCTAAAAGGACTTTTTCAACCCAAAAGTAAATAGCGACTTTATACTCAACTAGAATAATTGTAGGTTACATAGCTCCATGCGCACTTCTATATGTCGTGCATGCATGGATTATCCATGTAAACATCCATGACACTACTCATGAGAACGAGAGCTGAAAAGCCTCCATTCTAGGATCATTCATTTAGCGCACTTGGGGAAAGCCTTTCGTAGAAAGCAAGCACTGATTATGACGGGATCAGTAAATTATTCCTGCTGGTTTCCCTGGAAGGAAATAGAAGTTTTCACTTCGGTGATGTATGCCATTACACGTTGGACGGTCATTTTTGTTTATTTTTCTTTTCATTTTCTCTGTTTGGGTCAGAACTACTATGCCCTTTCCCTGTATAGATTTGTCAATTCTGGTTACGAATTCGAACATCTTTTTCACCCTTGCAATTCTTTTAAATGAAGATATCGCCGATTTTCACCGCAAAGACAACAGAGGCAAAGAGACCCAGCAGTTCTCTGGAGGCTAACAAGTCTAGTGGATCTCATCCTCAGTTTGCTCCCAAGAAAACAAGAGTAGATCAGTCAACAAGAGCTGCTTCTGCACCTTTTAAGGTTTCCAAATTACTGATGGTAGATTTTCTCAGTGAGGTTTGTCCATTTTCATTTCCAGAAAGCTTATGCTATTTTGTGCGGCAACAATATGGACCAGGTTAGGAAAGAGAAACTGGGGGACAGGATAGCAGCTCTGCAACAGTTAGTAGCCCCCTTTGGCAAGGTTAGTGTCGTACGTTTCTGCTTGTATTTAGATCATTGCAGTAAACCTAGAGAACTCTGAATAGGATTGATCAGCACTGCAAATTTTGCCTGAAAGTATATATGTGTGTGTATGTGTATTGCATCGTACATAGCCCACAAATACTCAGAAGAGTTTGGCTGGCAAGGGTGGTCCTTGCACTCGTCTTTACGTATTGTGGTGCCTGATGGCGAAGCAACAGATGGTAATATTGTTCATTCGGTTGCACCTAAGCCATATCATACTTGATTGCATTTGACATAAAAAAAATTATTTGCAAAGACAGGAAAATGTTGGCCACGTAAAAAGATATTCTATAGAAGAATGAAATTTTCATTCGGTAGCCAACTTGGAATTGCACATCAAAGTCCTGCCAAAAGGAGAAAATGAATAAATAATGAGCCAGCCGAATACACAAAACTGATAAGTAACTCATGAGGTTCATATGAAATGAACTGAGTTCAAGCTTCCGAGCGTAGTCAGTTCCTTTATGGGCATTCAGACCCTAAAATCTGCAAATTCAAGGGTAAAAAAATGAAGCACAGCACAAGAAAAGGGAAGTGCATACTTGTAGGGCAAGAACGAGATACACTAGCTCTATTTTTCTGTTTGAGTTTAGCGTGAAACGGCGTGCGTTTTGTGGTGCATGTTGGTGGGGGGATGGAGAATATTTCAGACAGACACAGCATCAGTATTGATGGAGGCTATTGGATACATCAAATTCCTTCAAAACCAGGTCCAGGTACTTCCTTCCCCATTATTTTTCCTCTGGGCACCTTGTCACGCTGTCTTATTCATTTCTGAACTCCATTCATCGGAATCAGTGTCCAAGAAGGCTTTCCATATTTTTTTGCATATTAAGTGGAGACAAATTCTCTCTCTCTCTCTCTCTCTCTCTCTCTCTCAATCAATAAAAAATGCAGGTAGATAAAGCTAGGCTGTTCTAAATGTCAATCCACGAAGAGACGTCTTCTTATAACACTCTGTCTCTCTCTCTCTCTCTCTCTCTCTCTCTCTCTCTCTCTCTCTCTCGACAAATATTGCAGATAGAGAAACTAGACTAGTCTATAAAGTTCATCCACAAATTGACAGGACATCAAGTGGGTATTCCAATACTATTCGCTTTTCTAAAATGATTGGAGAGCCAATCTCAATAAGGTAAATTCCATACTCATAAAATGCCTTATAAATCCAAGAGACATATTAGAATATCGAGTACTTATAATTTTCTATAGGCAAGGGAGGGTGAGAAAAAGGCCAATCAATCTATTGCAACTAGACCTATCAAATTGTGTCATTGATCCATTTCTTAACTTCAGTTGTAACATAAGTTAGTTATATTTAGTAAATAGATCATAAAAATTGATCCAAAATAGTAAGACTTAAAATAAAATAGATATTAAATAGGTTCACAATTTACTTCAACCTAATTCACCTCTATGATTTTCTTTGCATTTTCTCTTGTCCGCATTTGATCTTGCGTGCTCTTACATTAATCTAGGTATGAGGTTTATAAATTTGATTAAATATGAGAGTATTTTAATAGTATGAGTTGTGTATGCGTTGGATCGGGTAAAGGTTACTAAATTTATATTGCATGAAAGTGGATCAATTTTTTGCCGTATCATTTTTTATTCAACTTGATTTACTCATTCAATGGGTCTAGTTGCAACCTCTTGTCTCTGTCCACCATGCCAACCCTTGTCATTGCAACCTTCCGCTTCAGCCATATGCTATCTTGGTGGCGGTGGATGGGTTGCATGGGGCGAGGGACATGTGGAGAGAGATCGCAGCATATAGATTGATTATTTAGGTAATTTCCTTATCTAGTTACATGATTCTAACCATCTTTTCGAATTAAGATCTCTTGGTTTGTCATCTACTTCAGCTTACCTGCAAAAGAAGGATCTTGATCTATTCTACCATTTCTATTTTTTTGTTTTTTTCTTGAATGTGAAGCCAGATTAGCATTATGTGTCCAAATTTTATGACGTAAATAATGTCTCGATGGCGTCAGTATGGAAATGGCTAGATTGCTTGAATTGCAAATGTTACAGGCTACACTGTCCAAGAAAAGAGTTATTCTCTATGAGATGATTTTCTTAATTAGGCACTAACCCGACAATTTGTTTCTGTCAGACGCTAAGCGTGCCTTACATGAAATCTTCCCGCAAGGACGCCATCCGATCAAGGCAACGGGTAAGACATAAGAAATCACTTCCATCTGTAGATCTTTTATGACTTGTTAAGGAACTTCATCGGTTAGCTATATTCATTCAAGCTTTCTCTAGCTAGGTTTTGTTCTAATGAACTTGATCGGCCTACTCAGCCGGTGAATCGAACCATTTCACACCAGACACTTCATTAATTGTAGTTACATACCAAAATTTCAGGGCCTGAGAGAGGATGACGAGGGCGAACAGACGACCCAAGATCTTAAAAGCCGGGGGCTCTGTCTCGTGCCGCTGTCGTGCATGTCTTATGTTGCCGCCGAGGGAGGCAGCGGAGGTGGCATTTGGCCGTCACCCGCTGCCCAATTACCTCAGTAGAGAGACTTCACAAGCTGTTCATCTCCGCTTGGATTGCTTGAGCTCATCATCTAGGTTCTCTCCTTGTCCATCATATGTGGAGCAAATTTGGTCATTCTGAAATAACCACCACTTCAGCGGAGACCAAGTTTGATCCATTGATTTTTTTCGCTCCTGATGATAATGTAACTTCAGGATTTTTTTTTTTTTTTGCCATGCACATTCGGTTCATGATGAGCAATCATCATCGTAAGGAATCCGAAAATAAATAAACTAGTTTATGACTGGCGCCATCAATGTTTAGATTTGTTTTGTCACCAATTCTCGCGCTATTTTGCATAAACTATTTCAATAGAATAAAATTCGCATTTTTAACACTCGATCTGTTCCTCGTGCATGTGCACATGTGCACATAGTATGTATTGTAGATGGCATCCTAATAAAGATATGTATGCTTAGATGGTTCATGGTTCACATTGGAATAGAATGACAAAGTGATGCCCCATTCATAATCGTGGCTTATCTTGTGTGAAACTCCATTAAAGATTTTCTTTTCTTTCTTTTTCTTTCCTTTCCTTCATCATCTAGCCAGTTTCTGAGCTTTAGTGACCAGCTGGAAGGGATGGTCGGCAAGTCTACCTTGCAGATGCCAGCGACTAGTTAGAGGAAGGAAAAAAAAAAGGAAAAAAAAAAAAAAAAGAAAAAGAAAAGAAATAAAATAAAAATTAAAAAAATATTAAAATATTTCACATGAGTGTTGGCCGTCCTAAGTAGGACGCCGTCATCTATGTTAACGATTTCTAGCTAAAATTTGCTGGATGGATTCAATTGACAAAACATAAAAAAATTAAGACTCAATTGGCACTCAACTAAAAGGTTTAAGACTAAATTGATAAAATGCGATAAGTTTAGGAATTTTTGGATAATTTTCCTAGCCAAAATGCCTTAATATTGGATCATAAGAATGGATATTTAGTTAAGTGTAAAATTGACTAGATCATTGGGATAATTGTCTAAAAATTCATACATCTATTATACGATAGTCAATGCAATCCTAAACTATTCAATTTTATTAATTTAATTCTAAACTTTTTAATAATTTTCCAATTTAGTCATTCCGGCTAATTTGGGTTAGAAATCATTAACGTAAACGACTGGCATTGATGTGGATGATTTTTGTAATTTTTTCAATTTAAAAAACTTTAATGCTTTAACCGGACCAGAAGAATGGAAATTTAATCCGGGGTATTATTGATTCGAGCACCACATAACCATGCACTGCCAAACAATAATATCAGAAAATTAGATTATTGCAATCTACTTGGCTTGTCTACTTTGTTTAGATGTATTTAGGTAGGTGGGCTGTCGTTTTAGTTGAAGGCGGACCACAAGTTAGCGAACGATTCTCATCACATATATCTATATGATAGTGAAGGGGCATGAAATTTGAGATTGACCCTAGAGAAAGCAAAGCTATTATTGAATTATTTTAGGTGGCGCAATATGTTCCTACATGATTTCAAGTGGCAAACTATAAAAAGAGGAGATAATATCTAGGGGACTACGGAAAACTCAAGAATTGGATGACCATCAAATGATACGCCGGTTTCTCTCTTATTATTATTTTTTTTGGGTCGGAATGATATGCCGCTTTAGAGAACCTAATACATTATGAGAAGTACCGTACAAAATAATAATAACATCGACCTCCTGGTACATGGGTTTCTAAACTCATGATTGTGAGTTATCAAAAGATTAAAAAAAAAAAGTGACGGTAATTGAATCACATCTGTCAATTGAATTTGCTTCTAAGGGTAGCCCCATCTAGTAAGCGATTATGAATTAGTTCATTTTCATTGTTATAACACCTAAATTCTTGCAATCCTAAAGTTTCCAATCAACACTTTAGGTTTATGTAGACTTGTCAAAATGGATCTCAAATTCATTTATTAACCTAAATTTAATGAAATGAGTTATATAAGAGCCACCTCAAATTTCACAGGCCTAGTCATAATGGGTTAGTAAATGAAAAGCCCAAAACAAATGAGTTTAAATGGATTATGTTATGAACCGATTTCCAACCTACTTAATTTAAACCATTCTCCAAAAATCCTCCTCAAACCTTTTCTCTATCTCTGTGTGGTTGCACCTTTTTCACTCGCTCATGGTGAACAATCCAAGTGAAGCTCCCCCGGATGAGTTCCTAGAGCATCTCCTCAAGCTCCCGAACTTCGCTGCCTTAGAGGTCAGTTTGGCTCCGGGTGAAGGGAGCGGCTTGTCTGTGACCCGCGGCCACCTGATGATGCTCCAGCTCGACTCTGGTGACGAAACTCCAATCACATTCGTCCTTGGAGGTTGGGAGGGAGCGGCTGTTGGCGGAGGATTCCACGAGGCGATGTTTCCGCTAGGCTGAGCTTGGAGCAAGGGGAGGGAGGGTTCTTGAAGCTTAAGGAGGCGTTCGGGAGTGGCAAAGAGTTTCATGAGAAGGTCCTTGGTACAAAGCTTCTATTGTTAAAAACATCTGTTCCAAAGTTTGAACATATCCATTTGGGGTACATTGGCTAGAGAAGTGTAAAGGTCCTAAGTGAAAAAAAATCTACTATGCAATGTAGTTAGGGAGCTTAATGCATGCAGATGTTATGACTTGAGTAAATAGTGAAAAGTGCAGTCTAGTACATCTATCGAAAAACCACAAAAATTGCAGAGTTATTTCATTTGGATGTTTGAAAATTGTCACTGTTTCTTTTGAGGAAGAGTGCTAGATTTATTCCAAACTATTAAATCGATGAGATGGGTTTACTATAATTGGCAAAGATGAGATTATAATCACTCAATCACACCTATTCATAAGTGTTTCCTAGTCCTAAATTAAACCCAAACATTTGAGAATCAATTACAGCACATGAGAAATGAATTTTCTCACTCTCAACTTTCTTGGATGATGGCTCTTGATACTTTGTCTCTCAAAAGTTTTAAGACATATTAGGCACCATGCAAATGAGACTAAACTCTACTGTTGAAGATATATTTGGAGTCGAAGATATTATTGGAGATTCCGATATTTGGAGTTGAAGATATTATTGGAGATTTCGATTGTGCCATCCAATTCTAATTTGATTTAGTGATATTTGTAAATAGGAGGTTTATTATTCTTTATGTATCAATTCCTTTTTTATTCTTCCATTCTTACATTATAAGAGGATCGATGTAATTGTACAAAAGTAGACTGAATATACAAAAAAAGCTCCTTCTCCCAAAATTCTTCTCAGTCTTCTTTATTTTTCTCAGTCTCATTTATTTTCTGACATGGTATCAGAGCCTCCATTCTGAGCATAGCTTCTGCAAAGACCTCAGAAGTCCTTCATCCTGCAAACAAACCAACAAGTATTTAGGATTTCAATTTTTTGATACCATGGTAGAAGAAATTTCCCAAGATCAAACTCCATCATCGTCAAATTTGAAGGTTCTGCCCGAAGAGGAGCAATCTCCTGCTTCAGATCAGAGACCGAGATTCACTCCTTGGGCCACTACATTCCCAAGGACTACACCATAAATACCTTGGTTCCCTGTCCAAGGCCAATGGGCCATTGGGCCGGGACAGGCGTGGCCTCAATTCATTGGGCCAGGACAGTCTTGGACTCAACAATCATCTGGGCCTTGGGGCCCAATCCAGTGACAACCGTCCAGCCCATCAACAGGAAGATCCGACCCAGACGAATCCGGGTCACGGATCTGGATCCTATCCGGGTCAGGGAACGAATCCCTACCCGGCACCACCACCTGGTTTCCTGCCGTACCCCTTTCCCATTGGCGGCAGCCGGCCTAAACCCGGTGATGTGCTCTACACCTCGCCGGCTTGACCCGAGCTCCGTCTCATTAACCTGCTGCTGACCGGACCGGAAAACTACTCGACTTGGGCTCAAGATCTTCGGCGAGCCCTCGTCCCAAAAGATAAGGATGGCTTCCTTGACGAAGCCGTCCCCTTTCCGACGGAGGAGCGTCAACAGCGACTCTGGAGAAAATGTAATCAGCTTGTGCGTACCTGGATCGGAAATTGTCACGCTCCGGATGTCGCAGCTGGGCTACCGCTGACTGAGGACTCGAAAAATTTTTGGGAGAACATCCGAGAGATGTATAGGCGTCTTGATCGAGTCAAGCTTTTCTAGATCACCCAAGCTCTAACCGAGTTGAAGCAAGGGAACCTTTCGGTCACCGCTTACTTCAATCGCCTCTCCGCGTTGTGGAACGAACTCGAGGCGGCCGAAGAACGCCTACAAGGACTCGAGAACACCCTGAGACAATATAAAGAAATGAGGGATCGAGAAAAGGCCACGAGATTCTTGCTTATACTCAACGAATCTTACTTAGCTTTTCTATCTCAAATACTCGTAATGGAACCGCCGCCCCCGCTTGGACGTATCTTCCAATTGGCTGTCCAAGAAGAAAACCAACGGCTCGCCTTGGCCTCTCACGGTCGAAATGGAGAAGGGATGAGCTTGGTCGTCCATGGCGGAGGTGGGTTAGGTGTCGTCTCCGGCGGACCCATGGAAGCTGTTGGAAACAACAGCACATCTGTTGCTGCGGCGAGAAGACAGGAGGAAAACCCTAGGGTTTCCGATGGCTCTTATCAGGCCACGTTAGCTCCCACTTATAGGGGATCCAACGGCCCTCACGGTGCCACGTCATCAGGAAGAGTTGGCAGACAAAATGGTAAATTCAAAAATAAATATTGTGAATATTGCAAATGCCCGCATCATATTGTTGATACATGCTGGAAATTACATGGAAAACTTACTGATAAAAATAGAAAATAAAAGGAATTATCAGTTTATTAGGTTTCCACACAAAAAGGCGATGGGGAACCACAAGCAATATCTCAGGACCAATATCAGCATATTGTGCAAATTTTGAATCGATTAAAAATCGATGACAAGAATGTGGGATTCTCAGGTACCTTTCTTCATAAAGAGAATTTTTTTCCAGTTAATGCATGGATTATCGATATAGGAGCTAGTGACCACATTATATGCAATGATAAATTATTCTCTCATGTGGAAAAAGGATCACAGTTCCCTATTATTGTACGTCTTCCGAATGGAAATGTCATCCATGTTACTAAAACTGGAACCGTCCAACTTGGTCCAAATTTCCTACTTAAGAATGTCTTATACATTCCTGGTTTTGAATTCAATCTACTCTCCGTATCCAAAGTGTGCAAAGACAACTCATGTCGTGCAATATTCAATTCAGACAATTGTTTCTTTCAGGACCTTTCGACTGGCAGAGTGATGGGCTTGGGTAACTCTGTGCAAGGCCTATATTATTAGATTGATTATCCAGGAGACTTAGATTTATTATATAAGAGCATTTCTTGTAATGCCATCAATAGAAATAAAAATCTCCTTTTTCACCAAAGATTGGTCATAGTGCATCTTTTCCTCATCCTAAATGTCCAGTATGTCCCTTAGCCAAACAGTCTCGAGCATCGTTTCCCACAAGCACTTCTCGAGCCAATAGAGCATTTTCTTTGCTTCATATGGATATTTGGGGTCCATATCATACTCCTCACCGGGATGGTTCATGGTTCTTTCTTACAATTGTTGATGACTATACACGAGCCACTTGGGTTTATTTGATGCAATCGAAAAGCCAAACCTTTTCTTATATATCGAAATTCGTTTCCTTGATCAAAAATCAATTCGATCAATCTGTACATCGAATTCGTACAGATAATGGGCGTGAATTCTTCACTTCTTATTGTATCAATTTTCTATCTTCTCATGGAATAATTCATGAAAGCTCTTGCACTTATACTCCACAACAGAATGGAGTTGTAGAGCGTAAACATAGGCATCTCTTAGAAGTAGCTCGTGCTTTAAAATACCAAGCCTCCATACCTGAAGACTATTGGGGAGATTGTGTGGTTATAGCTGCTTATTTGATTAATCGCATGCCAACTAGAATTTTTGATGGAAGAACTCCTTTTGAAATGCTCTACAACAAACAGCCTAAAAATGAACATCTTCGAGTGTTTGGCTGTTTATGTTATGCCACTAATGTGGGCCCTCTAGATAAAATGGGTCCCCGCGCTACTTGATGTGTCTTCATGGGATATTCCTCATTTCAAAAAGGATATAGAGTTATGGAAATCTCTATAGGACACTTCTTTATAAGTAGAGATGTCGTGTTTCATGAAGATGTGTTCTTGTTCAAAGATATGATAGCCTCCTCGAGTTCCTCATCATCAGGAGGCAGTAATCCTTTTATGTCCGAAGAAGACTTATCCATGGCTCCACAGTATCTATTAGTTGCTCCAGAACAACCTGTGTCTATCCAAAGAGAATCACCTATTCAACAAGAATCATCAACTTCACCAGCATCATTTGAAGTTGGCCCTCCAACATTATCTCCATTATTATCTGAGGATGATTCCATGACTGTGCCTTCGCTAGAGAACAGGATAGTTGAGTCTTCGTCAGAATCTGTGCCTTCACCAACACAGATATTAGCAGCAGAACCTTGGCGTTCAGGACGACAAACTCGACCACCTACATGGACTAAGGACTACATTTGTTCTACGGCAAGTTCTCTAGGTACAAGGTATCCTGTCTCCTCATATGTTTCATATGACAGGTTGTCACCAGAGCACATGTGTTGCATTACTCATTTATCAGAAGAACAAGAACCATCTTCCTTTAATGAAGCTACCCGCAACCCTCGATGGCAACGTGCAATGGAATCTGAATTGAATGCATTGATGGAGAATCATACGTGGGATATTGTTCCACTACCCAAACATAGAAAACCAATCGGTTGTAAATGGGTCTACAAGATCAAGTTTAAAGCGGATGGTTTGGTTGAACGCTATAAGGCTCGATTGGTAGCCAAAGGATTTACTCAAAGAGAAGGTTTCGATTATCATGAAACATTCTCTCTAGTTGCCAAGGAAGTCATTGTCCGTACTTTTCTATCCATTGCTACCATTCGAAATTGGTCATTGCATCAGATGGATGTAAATAATGCCTTTCTTCATGGAGATTTCAATGAAGAGATTTATATGGATCTTCCACCGGGATTACGCAGACAGGGGGAGTTGCAAGTATGTCGTCTACGCAAATCCCTTTATGGATTGAAGCAGGCATCTAGACAGTGGTATACCAAGTTTACAGCAGCACTAATCGACGCAGGTTTTTAGCATTCTAAGCATGACTATGCTTTATTTACAAGGAATATAGGTAATTCATCAATTTATTTGCTCATATATGTTGATGATATACTTATCATGGGGCACAATGATTCTCATGTTGCAAAATTCAAGGAATACTTGCATTCCACATTCCACATCAAGGATTTAGGTACCCCAAAATATTTTCTTGGCATAGAAATTGCTCGGTCAGATAAAGGGATCATCCTTAGCCAGAAAAAGTTCATCCTTGAAATCATTACAGAAGCAGGATTGTCAAGATGCAAGCCAATTGTTATACCGATTGAACAAAATGCAAAGCTGACTACTCATAAGTACAATCAGAATTCTTCCTCTTCTACTGAGGATCCCTTACTCAAAGATCCATTAGGATATCAGCGGCTGGTCAGGAAACTGATATACTTGACTATGACGAGGCCTGACATATGTTATGCGATGCAGATGCTTAGCCAATTCATGCATAATCCAAAAATGTCTCATATGAATGCAACCTTAAAGGTTGTGAAATATTTGAAGGGATGTCTGGGACTTGGAATATTTCTATCCCGTGATTGCAACATGAAAATGTCAGCCTTTTGTGATACAGATTATGCGACTTGTCCAATGACCAGGAGATCCATCATTGGTTTCTACATCAAATTGGGAGGATCACTAATTTCTTGGAAGACAAAGAAGCAATCGACCGTTTCATTATCATCAGTTGAGTCAGAGTATCGGGCAATGGCAAAGACCACTTGTGAATTTATCTGGATACAAGGATTACTCTCAGATCTTGGAGTACAGGTCAGTGGACCAACTGAATTATTTTGTGACAATGATGCTGCAATCAAATTGGCAGCAAATCCAGTTTTTCATGAAAAAACAAAACATATAGAAGTTGATTGTCACTTTACTCGAGATAAAATTACAGAGGGAATCATCGTAACAAAGGGAATTGGAACTGTGAATCAACCTGCAAATATTTTCACCAAGGCATTATGTTAGAGACAACGCACATACTTGTTAAGCAAGCTTGGTGTCCTTGATATCTATAAGCCACCAGCTTGAGGGGGAGTGTTGAAGATATATTTGGAGTCGAAGATATTATTGGAGATTCCGATTGTGCCGTCCAATTCTAATTTGATTTAGTGATATTTGTAAATAGGAAGTTTATTATTCTTTATGTATCAATTCCTTTTTTATTCTTCCTTTCTTATATTATAAGAGGATCGATGTAATTGTACACAAGGTAGATTGAATATACAAAAAAAGCTCATTCTCCCAAAATTCCTCTCAGTCTTCTTTATTTTTCTCAGTCTCCTTTATTTTCTAACATCTACCACAAAATATTATAAGTGAAAAACTATGAGCCCTTCTCCGACATTATGGTCACCTAACTTTTCACCTCTATTAATCATCAATTTGATATGGGGTTGACCAACAATTGACCAAAGGTTAACCGGTGGGAAACAATGCTCAAAACGCATTTTAAAAATAAAAAATCAAAACAAGTTTTTGATATACCACTCAAATCCGCAAAATTTTTGCTAGTTAGGATTGGTCGCACGCTATTTGCAGTGTCACGGAGTTTGCGATATCCCCATTTCGATTGAATATCCGGAAACTACAGATCGGAAACATCCCAATGCAACAAAAATTGGGTGGACTAGAAGTCGGACGAGGGAGTAATCACAGGTCAAACCTTTCAATAGTTGAAAGAAAGGTCTTGATAGCCCAAAACTGTATTTTTTTTTTTATTCAACAACACTATAGCTTAGAGGATTCAAATGGAATGAAACTCTTCCACCCCTTAGTTATGGTAAAAAATAGTTTCTGAAAATGATAAGTCACTGAACTGATGCTTGATTCATCATCCTGAGTTTTGTATGATTAGAAATCTCAAGTTCGTGATCTCACAATTTTGTTTTTTTTTTTGGTCGGAAATGAAGTTTCATTACTAAACTCAGCCCAAAGGCAAATTACAAGCAAAACCAAATTCGAGACATAGTATCGATAGTAAAAGATGAGGGGGATTTTCTATCCAATTACAAGGAAGTGATCCGTCTCGGTCAGATTTTGCAACCCAATCCGTGGCCTGGTTTGTCTCTCATGGTTCAAATCTGATGCTTAGTTCATCCTCTTTGGCCCAAAATTTGTCTGCAATCCAACATAAGAGTCCTCACGGCCCATGGTAGCTCTGCTCGGCCCTAGTATCCCATTGACCACAAATGAGCTATCAGTAACTATCTCTACTTTCAAATCAGTTTCATGTACTTGCTTCCCCATTTTTGTACTATTGTTGTTTAAGCTTTGCAAAGCATGCCGGATGCAAGGCTAGGGTCTCCGCCACAAGAGTCGAAGGAGCATGGATCCGATGGGCAAAACCACTAAATAGTTTACCCTCGCTATTTTTGATGATTCTCGTGATTGATCCTTCCATTGTCATGCTACAAATGATGCATCGATGTTTAATTTCAAAGTTTGGGGAAGTGATGGTTGTCATTGTTGAGAAGAGATTGGCCTTGTTTTCATCCCTACTTATTTCTTGTTCCACTTTTCAAATAAATCTAACAAGGATTCAACTTCCCTCATGATCCAGCCTGGGTTTGGATTTGTATTTTGGAAAACTAGAGCATTGCATGCCTTTTAGATGAGCCAAAGTGTACCAGTGAACAACGCCTTATCTCATGGTGTGGCTTTAGATATATGGTGATCACATACCCACTCATCCATCTGAGTGATTTGTGTCGGGGGAGGTAACCATTCAAAATTTGGGGTTTAACCATACATTTTTTGTCCAATTGTAGAGGTTGAAGAGGTGTTTGGTGGAGTTCAGGGCACGACCACAAGCAAGAGGGAATTAGGTAACTAGTTCCTTCTATATAGTTGATTTTTGTTGGAAGGGCTTCATTGCATACATGCCATATAAACAATCATGTTTTAGGGCAAATTTGAAGCTTCTAAATCTCAAACCACAATCGTCTGGGGTTTTGATATGATGTCAAGGTTGAATTTTGTTTTGGCTGCTCCTTGCATGTGAAGCTGGTTATATCCACTCTTAACTTTGTACTCCCTTATTATTTTTCGTCCATATAACTTTGTCTAGTATCATGTTTAGGCTTAGAGGAATAGCCAATATTTCTTGGATAGTTGTTTTACCAAACATATCATTCAAAGTTGAGTTTTCCACTCATTAGAATTTGGTAGCATTAATTCAGCTACATATTGAGGATCATTTCTATTCTCTGGACCTCCAATGAGAGTTGAAGGTAACCATCTATCTTCTCAAATTTTGATGCCTCTACCATCACCCACTTCCCTTCTAATATCTTGTTTGATGACACTTCTGCCCAAGAGGATGCTTTGCCACCCTCAGGATCGTTGGGGTCCTTTGTTTGCGTTCCTCAAATTTCATTTGGTTTGGGATAGTAGAGACCTTTAAAAATTATGCTCCATAAACCCTGTGGTGCTTGGCTTAATCTCCATGCTTGCTTTTCTAACATAGCTTTATTAAAATCAATTAAATCTTTAAAACCTAGGCTTCTTTGATCTTTTCTAGTTTTTAGGAACTCTCATTCTCTCCAATGAATGCCCTTTCTGTTTACATTTTGTTTCCACCAGAGTGTTGAAAATCCTCCTCTCAATAGCTCGACATATAGAAATAGGGATCTTAAATATTGACATAGCGTACTATGGTAAGGCTTGTACAACTATTTTCACTAGGATCTCCTTCCAGGCCTTGGATATCAATTGTTCTTTCTAGCCCTCTAGTTTATTGTCCACCCTTGCAAGAATCCATGAGAACATTTTTTTTTTTGTTAGGCCCCATTTTGAAGGAATACCCAAATATGTCCCTATCTTCTCCATTATAGGTACCCTCAATTCAAGTGCTATATTCAATTTCAACTTCTAGGGGCACCCATGCCCAAAGAAAATATGACTTATTTAAGTTACTGGATTGACCTAATGCAAAGCAATACTGATTTAACACATTAGCCAGGTTTTGTACTTCTTTAACAATCCCATTAAAAATAAATATAGCATCATTAGCAAATAGCAAATGTGATAATGTTGGGCAACTAGGATTTAGCTTAATGCCTTTCAAAGGTCTATCACTCACAGCAAGCACATTAGCCATGATGATAAATAGATAGAGAGATAGTGGGTCTCCCTATCTAATACCCCTTGTTGGATAAAAAACATTACAAGAATCCCTATTGACTCTAACCTTGAAAGATACTGAAGAAACATAGAATTTGATAAGTGCAACCCATTTCTCATAGAAACCTATCTTCAACATGCATTCACATAAGAAATCTCATTTAACTCTATCATAAGCTTTTTGTATATTTAGTTTTTAGAAATTTCATTTTCCTCTTTTGAACTCTTAATTGATGTAAAACCTCTTGAATAATGAAAATATTATTTTGAATTTGCCGCCCTCTACAAATGCACTTTGTTTAGGTGATATAATCGCCATAACCTTTGTAATAATTTTGTAATTTGGGGAAAAAACACTTAAAATTACAAACGGCAAAACGTTTAGTTAAGTGCCACTTCCGGCTAAAATGCATATGTGGATTTTTTTAATGATTTCCATTTTTTAAATAATTTTTGATGCCGACGAATTAGTGATTTTGGGAATATTTTCTTTTCTTTAGGGTGATGTCACCGTGACTCATTTAAAAATTAATAATATATTAAAATATATTAAAATATTGCTCATTGGTAGCCATGTCAACTTTTCCGGATCAAAGGTACATTGATCAAATTTGTGGCTATCATTTTGAAAATATCCTCATGAATAATTGACTAGTTACTTTGATTAAAATTAACCATTTAAAGTAGGATCAAAGGTACCTTGATCAAAGAAAGTGGCTACCATTTTGAAAATATCCTCATGAATAATTGACCAGTTATTTTGATAAAATAAACCATTTAGCTGCTTTAGTAGCACCCATATGAAAAACAACCATTCTTACTTCTTCCCTAGTGATTCGCTTCATAAGAGCCTTTTATCTCATTTGTAACCACCAAAGGGCATATTTCTAACATTGGTTGATAGTATCAACTACCGACTGAAGTATACAATGATTTGTAAGAACCTGTGATATGTTGCTTGAGGGTGGAAGGATCTTGACTCTTGTTGTGATCATCAAGCCGTAGCATTGAAATTTTATTCCATGGTGGCCTTTGAATCATAGTGGCATGAAAGAACTTTGTATTTTTGTCTACCCATTTTAGCTTGTTTATCGGGATCTCATACTCCAGTACATTTTCTCTTGCTGCCATAAAGTTTCCATTTGGTCCAAAATTTTCCTATACTCCTCCCTATTGAATCCTCTTCACCCTTGTTTGTTTGGTTGATTAGTTTCCTTTTGTAATCTTCAATCTATTTGGATGAATTCTTGAAAGTCTTGTGGCTCCATTTCCCCAATTTTGTGACCACTCTCTTTGTTTTGCTAGCAATGTCCAATTGGTTCTCCATGATAGGTCCACAATTTTGTTTAACAATATCTCCACATTGGATTTTCTAACCAAAATGTTTTGAAATGAAAATTCTTTTGTTTAGGGACCCTAGTCAAATTAAAGGATAGTATGATATGACCCAATAGTTGGTATTGCAAAAGCTTTAGCATTAGGAAAATTAACTCTCCATTCCATATTACATAAAGCTTGATTGAGCCTCCTTTTTACCATCTCATCACCCTACTTATTGTTTGTCCATGTAAATGCATAACCTTTACTTTCAATATCCATAAGGGAGCATGAGTTGACAAACTCCCAAAAGGCCACAACCCTATATCGATCGACCTCCCTTTTCCCTACCTTTTCCCAATGATATAGCACCTCATTAAAGTCTCCAATACATAGCCAAGGGAGTTGTGTAAAAGATTCCTAGTTCGAAGACATTCCATAGATGAAGTTTCTCCTGAAAATTAGTTGATGCATGCAAAAATGATATTTTTATCCCTATACCACTCCCTAGATCCTTGCAATCCACTTCAATAAGATTTCTAGAATGGAAGTTTTGACATCAATTATAACTTTGTCATCCCAAAGTAGTGCAAGTCCACCCCTTATCCCCACAAGATTAACAATAAATGAAGAGCTTAAATGTAGATTTACCTTTATGTGATCCACCACTTCTTCCTAGTTTTTAGTCTCCATAAGAAAAATTAAATTTGGCCTCTCACAAGCCACAATGACTCTAAGATGCTAAACTATCAAAGGGGTGGCCAGACCTTGACAGTTCCAGCTTAATAGTTTCATGGCTTCCTTGGTGGCTTATTTGGGCTAGCCAACAAAGCCCCTTCATAGACCCCTTCTCACATTAACTGGAAGTTTTTCCTCATGAATTAGATTTGTTTGAGTCTCCTTCTTCTCATGAGGAACAAAGCATTTCTATTTTTTTGTTACTTGCTTCTTTAGTCCACCTTTCTCTGTTTTGGTAAATCCTATCCCTATTCCATATTCTATTAAGTTGCAAGTTTTTCTAGAGATTGTTGAACTTGTTTCCCTTTGTTTGGGGTTGCCTTGTTTGAAGTACTTGCATTCTTAGCTTGTTCATGCATTACAAGATCATATGGAACTATGGTTTGACTTGTTTGTTTTGGTTTTTCATTTTCTAGATGCACACCCATGGGGGACAAAGGTGTTTCAAGCACTATGACATCTTCCTTCAAAGATTTATCAATTTCTTCATAGAAGACTTGCCACATAGGCTGAGTTCTCTCACTTCTACCTTTAGCCAAGAGCCATACTTCCCCTATTTATCCTAGGCTAAATAAACTCCTCATAAGGTATCTTCAAACAGAAGGTCCCATAATAGCCCATGCATTCATGGGAATAACAAGAAATGAGGTAACCTTTCATATTTAAAATCTATCCTCCATTTCCTACCTTCTACTGTAATGACTGTCCCTTTTTTGAGGGGGTTAAACAAATTCAACCTAATTTTAGCTTTGCCAATTTTTCTAGAGCTATTATTTCTTGCTTTGATTTTAACTTCTTCAATAGTCCCCAATTTTTCAGCAATTAGTCTAATTGACACCTCAAATATAACAATGTTGGGGAGGCTTATCAATTGCACCCAGAAAGTGTAGCGTGAGAAATCATAGCAATGCTCCAGTACATTGGGGTCCCCTTCTTGCAAAACAAGCAGATTACTAGCAAAAGACCATAGTCCAGATTAAACAATTATCCTCTTATCTTCCACTGAATTAAAGGTAAACAGAAAGAACCCCGATTTGAGAACTTCACATTTCACATTATCTATCTTCCATGCTCTCTTCATTGTGTTTAGAAATCTTGTAAATTTACGTTTAATTTTGACAATAACTTGCCATACAATGATAATTCACTTTCTTGCTTGTCTCTCAGAGGAATTTTAGCATCTAGTTATGTGACATCTCCTTTAGCCCAAAAACCACCCATCCGTTTACATAACGCCATAATCCTGAGGTTATTTTCATATTCACCTTCCATTTTTAAATTTGTTGATTCCAATTCAGCCTAGAAAAAGCAATGCCCACAGTATGTCCTTTCTCCAATGTAGATGGTAAAGTTGGAATGTGGAATGAAGGGGGACCCTAGCTCAATTCAAGCATAAGTGCTAAGATCTATAGAAGCAAAAAGGTTTAGAGTCGAACTAAAAAGAAAAACCTAGAAGAAGACGCCATAGCTTGATGAATGCAAGGTGCCTCTCTAGTCTACCCACTGTGCCGACTCCTTGCTAGAAGTTGGGGTGAAAATAGTCTAGAATATTGAATAGGTAGTGTCAAAATGAGGAGGAGAAAAAGTCTAATCTGGTGGGTGTGAGATGGATTTGGCCATACTAGTGTCTGATAGATTTCTAGAGTTGAAATTTCTAGGGTTTTTGTAAATGGGGAACTATCACCTTAAAGATAGAGAGATACCTCACACTAGGTGAGAGAGTACACGTTGACTAATCTCATGATTTCACGTAACAATATAAAGCTTTCTTTGGATGGCAACGTGCAACTTGAGAGTTGAACCATGTCTTATGAAAGATTGATACAGCTTTGATGAATGATTTCTTCTTCATCTGATATACGAATCTCTTGATTTTTTACGCATTAGAAACCTTCCGATTTCTAATTTCGAGGTATATGCTCAAAATCAAAGGAGTCTCAAGCCTCCCCGCCATGCTAGAGTTGGGCCACCTAACTTGGGGATAAAGAGATTGATCATCGGACTTACGGGTATATGTGGCTGTCGAAGAAAAGGTCATGCAAAAAGAAATACACTTTGGACCATTCTAATCATCTATCAAAGTTCACTCGACCGTTTGTCAATTGGTTGACTTTTAAAACATTTATTAGATGTGTTATCGATTGTAATCCAATAAAAGGATCATTCATTGCAAATATTATATAGTCTTACACTGATCTTATTGTAAGCATTTCCATTTTATTTAAAACGCACATAGAATCTCAAAAATCAGAATTTTTATTATAGCATAGTTATTTACGATACTTTATATTGAATTACAACTAAATACACAAATTTTCTAATGGCCTACTTTCATTAGCAGCACAATTCCTTGGGCACCATAGGTTGAGAAAATTATCCAAAAACTCTTAAATCTATCGTACAATGGCTAATTCAAATTTGAACTTTTCTCTTCTTCTTTTTTTCTATTCTGTTTCTTTTCTTTTTATTGTTTTTTTTTCCTTATGACTCTATCGGCCCCTAGGCCAGTGGAGTTTACTTGCCACAAGCAAGGGCATTGCTGCCTTGCCTAGATTTGGCGAGGGCATCATGACCCTCATCAAATCTAGGCCAAGTGGCAACAGCCGCGATGACCTCGCTATGGTCAACGAAGGTTTGGGCAAGGGCCATTACACTCTCACCAGCATTGAGGGCTTGCGGCCCCTTGCCTAGTGGCTGGTGAAGACATTGCAAAATTGGAATTTTGCACTTAAGTTTAGGACTCAATTGATTGAATTGGCAATCGTACAAATATATTTAGTAATGATGGAACAATATCTCCTGGATTGAAAAACTGGCCAAAATTCTTATAAGAGGCTAGGAGGCTAAAACTTGAACAGTTTTGCTCAGTCTCTTATGTATATATCATTTAATGTCCGAGAAGTGTAATTGAGTAAAATCCAAAGGCCATTTCAATTTCAAAATTTTATCTAAAAATCTCATAAAAAAAAACCCATGCATCCATGTAAATATATTAAAACCATAGATCGCTAGAAATGAACAAAATCTTAATTTGTGATAATCAAGATTTCAACGAGTAATCATGAGCATCTTACCTTTTAAATTGAAACTCAAGATAATTGTAGAATTATTCCATAAATCAAACTTGTCTTTCCTTTCACGACAATCTAGATTCTATAAAAAAAAAAGTAAAGATCCATATCTTCCATATTATTTCAAGAATTATTCTTGCATTTTTAATTTATTTAATATTCTTTTGTTCGAAGTTTTTTTTTTTTTTGTCAATTTGGGTTTCCTTAAACTATACACACTTTCGTTTAAGTTTTTTTTTTTTTTCATTAGATATATAAAGGCAACGTGACAATTTACATGTCTTTTAAATGTTATTATTAAATAAATCAGAATGATAAAAACTACAAAAAAGTGAAGAATCCAGCGTCGGCTCAACTTGCAGGCGTTGTTGCTTGTCCTGCTGGCGATGGTCGTTGTGTGGCGAGGGCCTGACCGCACATCGCCTGGGTGGGCTCCAACGACCACAAGAGAGATCTGTCCCACCGAGGTCACACGACCGACCAAGTGCTCCACGGTGGCGGCTTTCGTCGGTGGCTTGTTGGAGGAGCCTCCGCCGCCGCCAGCCTCTCTCTTCTTCTCTCTCTCACATAGGTTTTGAGATTTCTCTTAAAACTATAAATTGTATTCATTAAGTCGGTACTAAAAAACCACGTCACCTTTATTTTATCAGGCAAGAATTGATGTAGCAGTTGCCAAGAATTGTCCAAAACCAGTGAAAAAAATTCCCATTTGATTCAGAAAATAGAGAAGAAGATTGGAGTATTATTCCAGAACGATATTGTTGAGTCGATATTACGATGAGCTCACGAAACACATTGCATGTACTATTCAGACAATTCTCCTGTTTCTCTTAACCCTCTTTTAAAATTTTGCACTTTTAATATTTCTAAAATTGATTATTTTTATGAGGTTTCTTATCTTAATGGAGATAGTAAGATTTGGAGATTCATCTTCCACTTATAAATTAAGTATTTTCGTTTTCATATTAAAATTATATAATTTAGGAATCAAGTCGTCATAAGAAGAAATGGAGGTATAAGGACGGAATTTAATAAATCATAGGGGATATCGCTACGGATAGATGCATATCCCTTACCAATATAACTTTATTCATGGTTACTTTGTCGCGGAGTATGTGTCCCTTTTCCTAGCATATATTAATATATTGCAATTTTTAAAAGTGCATTTCTTGAGGTTAAATGCACGGATGTTGACATGACAAGCACAGACCTTTTCTCTAGGATCACCCTCCGTGGAGGAATCGTCACTGCCGCCACGCTAGATAACACCAGGCGGGCCACACGCCCGCCACGTGGCAAGGACCCAGATGGGCCCGCCATATTTCACATATTCGCTCCTCCATCACGAATCTCTCTCCAGACACTCTGCCTCGGTTGGTTGCTTTGCCGTGTCCAGATCGAACAACAGGCCTCCGTCACACAATCATTCGAGATTTACATAATAAGTCTGCCATGGATCCCGACCCCGTCGAGCTTCCAGTTCCATTAGGAATCAGCTCCCGCGGAACTTCTCACGTACACGCCATGTCCGGCTCGTTCGAGCGTGGTAAGTCCCACCTCCTTGCAGCTCGTTCGGTTCTGATCATGAACTGTTTGTTTGCGCAACTTTTTGCTAGTGTTTGGACGTTCTTGTCGGAAAAGAGGGCATCCTTAAGGTGGGGTTTTGTTGTTAACCGCTGTGTGTACCGCTTTTGAATTTGTGTACCTTGTTGGACTGGCTTTATCTTGTCTTCTTCGTAGGCAATTCATCCTATGTTTAGATCATTCCGCTGGGATGGTAAATGGGTTATTTCTTGCATAAATCGAGCTTCTGGGTTGCGTCTTCTCTGGTTTTGGGTATTTTTGGTCTTTGGGATACGTCAGACTATAGACAGGTGTTGTATGCAATCGTTTTTCGTAGATGAAGTCTCCAGTGGCTTCTGCTTGCTATGGTTTTCGCTAAAGATTGGACCTCTGGATCAGTTTCAGAGACAGTTATGCTTGGAAAATGTCACTGTTAGTCTGGGGTTGAACTTGTAGTTGCAGCTGCTGGTCGTGAACAATATAAGACAGGGAGGATTTGCGACTCATTCCATAGAAAAGGCAAAATTTAATGGAATACTGTGCGTCAAAAGTCAACTGGAGACATGTTTGCTTAAATTCTAATCTGTTGCAAATAGATAGTGAAACAACTGAAACAGCGCAAAGTGCAAGTTGTTGAATTGTATCACGGTTGAGGAAATTGTTCCAATATTCATAACTATTGGAAAGAGGGTGCAAGTAATGGGCGTTTTAATTGCACTTCAAACATATTTTAAGGTTATGAGGGGATCTCCGATGCCCATGAGGAAAAGAAAGAACTAAAATGGGAACTCGAAAGTTTTGGAGAGGAGCGGCGAACAAGGATGGGGAGTCTGAAAAAGAAAGCTCTAAATGCGTCTCACAAGGTCAGAAAGTCTCTCTCTGTCAAGAGAAGGGGCCAGAGGAAAACCGATAGCCAAGTTATATACTCCCCAATTGAGGATGTCCGGGACGTTGAGGAGCAAAAGATTGTTGATGAATTTCGGCAGGCACTGATTTCAGATGGGTTTCTACCATCAAGACACGATGATTATCATATGCTTTTGAGGTGATCTTCTCTGTCTACTTTCTCATTCCCCTCTCTCTAAGTCAACATTCAACCAATGCACAATAATTATGGGCTGCATATCATCTGTTTCTCTTCTAAGTGTTTGACCTAACTTAAGAATGGGCTGCTGACAAAAACTTTATCATGTTTTTACATGTATTTGTCTTAAGTAGTCCCTTCAAGCAATTATGTGGTAGAAACTGAAGTTTAGATATTACCTGCTGCAGATTTGTCTTCTGAAGTGGAATGTCTGGCTAAATGGTGTTACATTATGTAGTGCTAAATCATGTGAAATTCCTTAATATGCTAAAGAGAGCCCTCTGTTTTCTTCCAAGTTTTGATGTGAATGGCTGGCAGTAATTCAGCTTGAGCTCCTTCAGCAGTGGCTTTGCAATTGTTATTTGTTCTGTTTTGATATCATCCTTCGAAATATTTTGGTTCTACTAAACAAGTCTTTTCATGTTGAGCTTTTTCTTAACTTTCTGTACGACTCATGTCATATTTTTCTTTAGATTTCTGAAAGCAAGGAAATTTGACATTGAGAAAGCAAGACATATGTGGGCTGAAATGATTCAATGGAGGAAGGACTTTGGCACCGACACGATTTTGGAGGTACTTTGATAATTCTCTCGCATATTGAGAGTTTGTATCCTGGGCTAAAGAATGATACTGCTTGTGTCTGAAAACTCTTTGGAGTTGGCCTGCTCATCTGGCTGTTTTCTGGAGTTGGTTGCTTAAAAATCTGTTTCTTTCTTGCATGTAATGCATATCACTTTGTAGCATATTCTTCATCGAATTGCTTGCTCGCCACTGTTGTAGTCTTGTATGATGCTGGACCCTCTTCTTTTTCTTTCTTCAGGATTTTCAGTTCAGAGAGAGAAATGAAGTTCTTCAATACTACCCTCAGGCATACCATGGGGTAGATAAAGAAGGAAGACCTATTTATATTGAGAGACTCGGGAAAGTCAATACTGACAAGGTTATGCAAGTGACTACTATGGATCGCTATGTTAGATACCATGTTCAGGAGTTTGAGAAAACTGTTTCTTTTAAGTTCCCAGCTTGCTCTGTTGCTGCAAAGAAGCACATAGATTCAAGTACAACCATTTTGGATGTTAAGGGCGTGGTATGTTGATTGATACTTTATTGGCAGCTCCTTTGATCTCTATCTAGAGCTATTATGGCCTTAAAATAATCATCTTTGGTTGTTATACACATCATCAGGGTCTTAAGAACTTTACAAAACAAGCACGTGAACTCATCATGCGGTTACAGAAGATTGACAGTGATTACTACCCCGAAGTACATAAATCAATCTGTTCTCCTTATACTCTTGTTCTCTGATCAGTTATGTTTTTGATTTTTGGCTTAATTGAGGTTTCAGATACAAAGTGTTGTAACAAGTAAATGACATCTATACAGACCCTCTCCAGGATGTTCATCATTAATGCTGCTCCTGCTTTCAAGCTTCTCTGGAACACCGTGAAGTCTTTTCTTGATCCCACAACGATTTCAAAGATTCATGTAAAGTTCAATGTCCAGTTGAGCATTTAACAGCTAATTCAGCTCTACCTCATATAAATTAACAGAATTTCTGTGTAGGTTCTTGGTAACAAATATCGAAGTAAATTACTTGAAGTAATTGATGCAAGGTGAGACATTGCATTCATTGTAATTGTAATGGTCATTCTCAGCTGGCTGTGTACTTCTAAAGCATTAAGACATTCTAGGTTTGCAGTGAGTTGCCAGAATTTCTTGGCGGTAGCTGTACTTGTGCCGACCAGGGTGGCTGCATGAGATCAGACAAGGGTCCATGGAAAGATCCCGACATACTAAAGGTGAGACATGGTATTCCTTATTCTTAACTTCAGCAGTAAAGAGAAGGCATATTTTAATATTACTATCTAATGATTTTTATCATTGCATGCGTGAGCTATTGTAGATAGTGCTTGATGGCCAAGCACTACCCAACAGACATACAGCGATGGGCAGGAACATCAATGAGGAAGTTGCCTCTTGTGATACCGTGGTCAGTCCCCTGGTATTTTCTTGCTAAAGTGAGGTCTTATCTAGACAATTGGACACTGACAATCATTTTACAAATTTTCATTCATGCTCTCTAAGAGTTTTATATAAGTTTACCAATGATAAAGTTTTCTCAATGTTAAATTAAGGTTTTATCCTGCTTTAAGTTTATCATTTTGTTTATTGTTTGTGTTCATTGTTGAGTTAGATAAATGATGCTGCGGCAGCTGTGGCAGCATCTGGATCTGAGGTGGATGATATTACTTCTCCCAGGGCAGAAAGGAGCTATATTGTCCCAGATGTGACTCCTTTCTCTGAAGAAGTAAGTTAATTTGACCTCGGAATGATAGTTATTTATGCAATGGCTACAAATGGTATTCATGGGATTCCTTTTTCTAGGTAAAGATGACAAGTAAGGGAACTTCCGTGGGTAACTTAACTGGAAATGATGAAAGCAGTCCTATGATTGACGAGGCTGTAGACCAGAATTCAGGGATTACAGACAGCATTTCTGGAGGTCAGCAATTTCGATAAATTTACTGAATGATAAACTATGCTCTTGTTTCCTTGGTTGTTGGGGCATGCAAGAAAGTTGAGATTGGACCTTGTCGCCTTTAATAACATACTCATCCAAGCAAATGAAAGTACTTCTGATACCTACAATACAGGGTTAAGTAGTCCATAGACAAGTTGGATACAAGGTGGAATAAACTATGACCCTTATTATTCAATGTCAATTATGTCACATATCACCGTCATTCAGTGTAGTTACACATGGAGGGATCACTCCATATAGATCATATTATAAGAGCATATGTGAGATGACGACATCTTGTTATAAAGAGATTGGTTGACTACGGTCCAATTTTATGGGCATGTAACAATGTCTTGAGAGCATATGTTTCTGGCACCAGCTAAATGGTGCAATCAGTTTGAGGTAGCTTGGATCATGTAATATGTGTTTCAGGGATGATTCCTGTGCCTGGCATTGATGAACATGGAGGAGGAACCTATACTCGTGTCCATGCTGCACTAGTGGCCTGCATTATGCTCATCCTGGCTTTTGTCCGTTCAGTCCGATACCATTTGATTGAGAAGGCCAGCAGCTCTATGTTCAATTCCACTTGTCGTAATCCTGAATCTGTAATGGATCCTGTCAAGGAGTCCCATCTGCCTTCAACTGTTGCGAAGCATAAAGAGGGGGATCTTCCCTCATCTATTTGGAGAAGGCTGGATGAACTTGAAAAGAAGGTAGGAATGCAACATGAAAGGTCTGTTGCAATTCCAGGCGAGAAGGAAGAGTTGCTGGATACTGCTATTTGCCGCATAGATGCATTAGAGGCAGAGCTAATCGCCACTAAAAAGGTATAGACCAAAAATCATTCAAGATTTCTTAGTTGATTGGGCTCTTCATTGCATACTAATTCTGGCATTTATTATTTTATTGTAATATGTCCTTTCACGTGAGCAGGCGCTGTTTGAATCTTTGATGAGGCAGGAAGAAATTATTGCATATATCGATGCTGCCAAATATAAGGTCAGAGATTCATTTACGAATTTAGCATGTATCTGTTTTCTTTACTTACCTAATTGGACATTGCTGGGTTGGGGTTGGGGTTGGGTTGTTGGCTTATAATTTGTCTGTATTTTGATGCAGAAGATTATTGTTGCTTGCAATCTGAAGATGGCAATTGTTTATTTCGTTATTGTCTGTGCAGCAGAAGAAGTGCTGGTGAAGATATAGGATCTGCTGGTGGAGAGAATGCTGAGTGGTTTGGTGAAACGTTATTCAACCGGCGTATGCGGGAGCACGTCCGGGAGTTGCTTGATTCTGGTAGTGAGATTCCTTGATATCCATTTACGGCCAACAGGAGGGAGTCCTTTCGTTACTTCTCAATTCAAATCTGCAGCCTCCTTCCTTGCAACAACTACTCATGTTTAGAAAGTTACATGCGGGATATTGAGAAAAAAGCAAAGGAAATTGACCTGTATGGACTGACCTAGACCTACATAAGATCGTCGTCAATTTGTAATTGTTTGTTTTCATCCCAATCGAAGATTTTGTTGTTATTTCAATTTCTTTTAACACAGCCGTGGCTGCTTTACTACGAAAGATACCGGCTATGGGCTGTGGATGGAGTGTTCTTTTTCTCATG